>CM066312.1:84366588-85597838 GCA_033807775.1 Saussurea involucrata
GGCGATTTCGCATAGGGTTTTATCGGTCTCACTAAACAACGATTTCTTACCCAAAATCTCTTAATTACATACCGATTGGTTTTTATACCTCAAATAGTGCTAAGGAATTGCTAATTGCGACATTAAAGAAAGATAATCGGCTTCCCTTATAAAAATTGAAATCGAATGGGTTCTCAAACCAAATCTTCAGAACTAGACCCATACTCAAGGTATTCACAATAGGATACAACTTCAAGAGGGGATGATTACCTTGAATGCTTGACTCTTGAATTCCTTGCAAACTCCAAATTTTGGCACCCACTCAAGATCACACCAACAGCCGCACACAGTAAAATGAATTCCCCAGGGTTATTAGGGTTTTCTTTTCTATTTATAACAAACTCACAAGAGCACAAAACTTTACCTTTTCACACTTTAGCCACTTTAATTTAAATTATTTTCTTAACTTCTAAATTGGGTTATTACAACATCCCTTCCTCAAAAGAATTCCGTCCCCGGAATTCCATCTTCAAACAAATGCGGGAAACGGCTCCGCATATCCGATTCCACCTCCCACGTCGCCTCCTGACCCTTATGGAAGCGCCACTGAACCTTCACCAAGATGATCTCTTTGCTTCTCAACTTCTTGACCTTGCGATCTACGATCGCCAATGGTTCCTCGGTATAATTTAACTTCTCGTCTACACAGATGTCTTTGTGAGTTCCAGATTCTTGCAACGTATAAAAGAAATCAATAGATAAGAAAAAGTTTGTATGATTTCAACTGGTCATCCAATTCACTTTCAATACTGAGAGAGTTTTACAATAAGTTCAGAAAATGTAAAATGATAACTAGCTTATATCTAAGCTAAACAAAACAATATATATGTTGGGCCCAAGGCATGGAAGCCTACAGCCCGTTCACAATTAAGGCTCAAATATGATTAATAGCAATTCAGCCCTTGAACTTCTATTCAACCAAATATGACCCTAACAATCTCCCCATTTGAATTGAAGTTCGAGTTCGCTCTAGTTCTCGGCATATCTCTTTCGGAGCGCAAAGTGTATCTCGAACGTTCTGATGGCTCGGCAGTAGTCGATGTGTTCTTCAATCACTTCTAAGGCTTTTCGTGTGGTTGTCTCATTCGAGTTGGGGACATACGATACCTTTTGATTTTCTAATTCATAAGTGATGATGTTGCGAAGAGCATTTTGGACTTTAAAGAGCGTGCCATCGCAGAATCTGTCGACCTGGCTGAATCGAAGAAACCTCTTTTCTTTATGTTCGTTGAGGTATACTATCCCAAATTCTGGTTCTAGAAGCAGTGCGTTCTCGGGATACATCTTCAGTTCGGGCGCTTTCAGATTCGGTTTCAGCAGGTTTACCTTCTTAGCTCGGTTCTCGATTCCTATTTGGAAGTCTGTGAGGTAAGACATCATGATAGAGTGAATCAAGAATCGACGAACAGCTTCGAGCGTCTTTGTCACTTGAAGCGGTCGGATGGTTTTGGTTCGTAGGTATTTCAGTATAGCAAGTAAGTCGAACGGTTTGAGGTTCTTAAAGTCGGCTTCAGAAATTTTCCATTCATTACCATCTTCGCGTCGGACGGTGAAAACTGGAAACATAACTCTAAGGATTTGGCCGGTTTGGATGTTAAGCACTTCATTGATCTTGTGCTTGGTTCGGACTTTGCTAACTGGCAGACACCGCTTCATGGCATTTATGTACTGACCTTGGTATTCTTTGTCGAAGTGAGAAATCCCAAGGCAAAAAGTCGGCTCGATAGGGCGTAGTCTATGAACATGCAGCTTCTTCAGAGATTCCTCCAGGTGAGGAATAAAGATCATGATTTTCTCCCATTGGATTTGCTGTTGTTGAAGAGGAGGATGATCCGAAGCTGTCGGTTGTTGAGGAGATGTCGGATTTTTGGTAGAAGATGTTTCGGGTCTTGTAGAAGTCTCGGCGACTTGAGCAGTGTGAACATGTGTACCATATAGGTTTTGCAGCAGAAACTGGTCGTAGTCAACATTGTCGTCTTCATCAGTAGGAAAGATCAGGTTTACCTGGAGATTTATAGCACTGGCGGCTTTTTCGTACCATGCATTTTCGGTCTCCGGGTCGATCTGGGAAGTTGGATCTATCAGTTGTAGTTCGAGCCTATCTGATGCTTCATATGTGACCAATTCCTGTGTTGCTCCCTCAGGATTTTCAACCGTCGGGTCTTCGTCGTCAGAGATGTCCATATCTATAACCATCTCGACTAAGCTCTACTGGGCTTCAGGTTGTTCTTCAGTTGTAGTTGCCGCAGTTGACGGTTCCGGTTGAACCACAGTAGTTTCAATGAGGATCGGGGCAGTCTCGGCTAATCGTAGTCTTTTATTCTCCCCCTCACGGTGATCAGGATCATCCTGATCATCGTGTCTTCGCTTTAGACCGCCTGCTTGATTCTTGCAGGTTTCTTCCATGGAGGCGACTCTCTCTGACAGTGTTTTGAGCGCTTGTTGAACGTCCTTGAGAGTCGTGTCAAGCTGATCCATTCTTGTAGTGATGGATGACGAAGGAGCAGATACCTAGGATCGTAGAACAAAGATCAGGTCTGCTTCGGTAGAGGCATCGGTGTCGGTGTGTTGGAGCAGCTGAGCTAGGAGCATAGTCTTCAAGGTGTCCACCGAGTAATTTGGCTGAACGGGAGTCAGTGGAGGTGTTGGTGCGGTTTCAGCTTCGACTACTTTCTCCTTTCCTTTGATCAGGCTTTTCAGTTTGTCGAGCTCGTTGGTGAATCGCTGCTCCATGGCCTCGCGGACAGCCTTTAGGGCGCTGTCCAGATATCCCTGTGACACAAAGTCGGGCAAAGTAACTCCGGGATCACTTAGATTACCCGTTGAGGCATCTACCTTAGAGGCAGAGCCACCTACGTTCACGGTTGGCAAAAGTGTAGCCGTGGTAGGATTTCCCTCCGATCCTCGTGTTCCGCTTAAAGGCGGAGACACTACGGAGGTTCCGATCGGGTCACCAAGAGCACCGATGTTCGTTGTCTCATCTTGTGTCCTAGCCAAAGAAGTAATATTAGCAAATGGCTCTAGACTCAAGAGTGCTTCCAAAGAAGTCGATACCGGGGGCTGTTGGTCTCTATTTTCAATACCAGTACCACTAGTACAAAAACTCACAATGGCCACGGTTAAAAACTGTGGCCGTAGGCCTTTAGCCACAGATTTATTTTCCAATCAAACCGTAGCCTATTCTGCCGTGACTTTTGATACCCTTGTGGTCACGTTTAAAATGCGTCACCATAAATTTTGGTCACATGAAATAGCTAAAAATCGTGACAATATACTACTTATAGCCACATAAATTTTATATTAATTGTGACCAATTCATATCATATGGGTACGCTGAATTATAAGAATCGTGGCTATTGGTTTGGTTTTGGTCACGAAATAACTAAAATTGTGGCTATAAATAACTTATAGTCATGCAAATTTTATATTATTTGTGGCAAATTCATTACATATAGTTACGCGAAATTATTAAAACTGTGACTATTGAATATATGTTGGTCAAACGAAATAACTAAAACTGTAGCCATAAACTAGTTATAGCTACACAATTTCATATTAATATGGCCAATTCACAACATTTGGTTACACTAATTTATTATAAACGTGACTATTGATTAACTTTTGGTCACACCAAATAACTAAAACCGTGACCATAAAGTACTTATAGTAACACGAACTTTATATTAAACATGGCCAATTCATAACATTTAGTTGCACTTAATTTGTAATAACCATAGCTATTGATTAACTTTTAGTCACACAAATTAACTAAAACTATGGCTATTAATTACGTTTTGATCATGCGAAATAATTAAAACCATGACTACAAACTCTTTACAAGCCCGGTTAAATTTAGCCATTTATTAGCCATCATAACGGAACCATGGTGTAATTAATCTTCAACAACGATTTTTATCGTATGTGGCAAAATTAAAATAATAATAAGATGATCAAGAAACATTACTTTAATATTATTAAGGGTATAAACAATGTATTAAGTACACGAACAATAAACCTACCACCAGTAAGTGTCTAATACATTAGACTTTTGCTTATTAAAGCTAGTCCTCATATGCTTCAGCTTCAGCTTCAGTATCCCACATAGTTGTATAATTCTTCTTTCTCTTATGTTTTTGGTAGCTTCTCATTAAGTTGAGAAGAAGTTCCATGGTTGCAATACCTACAACAAAAGAGTAGTATTTAATATGCATAAACTAAATATGAGTACACCCATATACAACACCAATGTCGTGGTGCATCATCTCCACCGTACCCCGACTTGCAAATTCACTTCATTATATGAACATGCAAAAGTTTGCAGCATATAATTCATTGTTCAATGTGGGTATGCTTATGCATTTGAAGACAAAGAGTGTGATTCATACCTTAACCATTTCAATCCCATTATTGCAAGCAAGTGACTAAAAATCCTCCCATATACCATTTTATACTACCTAAAAAGCATAATACAATTCGGGTAAGTCATGAATCCCATTATAGGTGTCACGACACATTGGATCTTTATGCTAGAAAATACGTGTACAAAATCCTAGACAAGGAAGAAAGTATGAATCACCACATAACAATTGATAAGATCTAACTACATTACCAAAATCATGACTTACAATTCACTTGATAATATATTAATCACCATGGCTACCAATATGCAACATCCAAATGGATTTTCCTCCATAACCAAAAATAGACACGATACCATCTCCAATTGAGGGAGAGAGAGAGAGAGAGAGAGAGAGAGAGAGATTACAGTGAAGGTGGGACTAAAAGTTGAAGGCTCTTCTGTTCTTGAAAATGTACAAATCGTAGTTGTTTTTGTGCCTGGAAAATGCAAAATCCAAATAAAAAAGAAAACAGATTTTGGTTTTTTCATGTTTGAAATCATCAAATAAAATCAAGCTCTTCAAGAACAATAGGTGAAATTAGGCTTCATATTAGAAATATAAAACAACCAATGCCTATACTTTAACATGGGCCTCTAGATATACATTATCATAAAAAAATACCTTCAGTGCCTTCCCAATACTAAGAGATGTCACTTGCACACAAGCTTCACTTAAGCAATATGAGTACAAAATACTATTACTATTCAATTCCGATTTGCATTGCACCCTGTAGCAAAACAAGGTTTAATCGCAACGAACTAAATAGACATCTCGAACGAAAAACTTCTTATAATCATTCTACTTCTCTTAATACACAACTTAACACCAAAAGAAAAACCCAAATAAGCTCCATCAAAACTAAATCAATTTATACGGTACTATCAGGTTTAACCACTAAACAAAAATAAGTTAATGATACTAAAAACCACCAAACAAAAATCACTCACGTAGGTGCATCCCCATTTTATCGATTACGGTGGTGTGGTCGATAATGGTGGTGGTGGTGTCGAGAATGGTCATCGTATTCTCTTCTCCGTTTTGTCCCCATTTCTTCGATTGATTTCACTTCTTTCACTCCAGTTTTCTCAAATTCGATTTCTGGTGGTGTTGGTCGATTATGGTGGTGATTGTGGATTTTTTGTGGTGGTGGCCGACTTTTGGTTAGAGAAGACGATATGGAAGAGTGGAAGCAAGGTAATAAATTAGGGCTTGATAGATGAGGGAAAATAAAAAGGATGAGGAAAGGAAAAATAAAAGAGGGAAATTTGAGTTTTATTGAAATTTAAATTTTTATTTCGTTTTGAAAAATAAAACAGGGATATTCAGTTTTATATCCCTTACATTATTCTTTTTCATTTTAGACCCTTATAATATAAAAAATACATAATCATAGTTTAACTAAAACATATTAATAAACCCCTTTTTTTACAAATTATATTATTACAATATTCTCGTCAATAATTTTAAAATAAGTTTATTATTGAATATTTTTTTAACTTAATAATATTGTGAAATATCATAAATACGTATCAAGATTTTTCAAAAATAACGTACCGAGATTTTTTTAAACTTGTACATTTTATACTCTTATCTATATTTATCTATTATACTTCTATAAAAATAATTTCATTTACGGTTATTCTTAAATTTTTAAAAAGTACAAATCTTAATACATCATGTACAAGTTTAAAACTTTTAAAACCTTCCACGTTCAACATAATAATTAAAAATAAAATTATTTTTATTTTTAAATTACACTTTATACCATTATAATTAGTTATTTAATTTACTTTATATCTCTTCTGCTTTTATTTTTTATTTTACGTCATTATCATATCAACATACATAAACTAAAATACATTAAACAAATATGTTTTCTTTTTTTATAAATTATACCATTATAATCGTTCATCAAAACCTTCAAAATGAACACAAATATGTTTTTTTTTTATAAATATTTTAAGTCTCGCGGTGGACGGTGGTGGAAGAGTTTAGAGTTTCATCCGATTTGAGAGGGAGATTAAAGATTTTGGTAGAGATAATGAGAGGATCTTGGGGGGAGGATATGAGTTTAGGTGGAAAAATGGGAGGGAAAATGTCTAATCAAGAAGGAGGGAAAAAATAGGGGAAAAGGAAATTTTTTAGAGGGAAACTCAAGTTTTTTGATAGTTAATAAGTATTAATCCTTTAAATTCAGTATAAGTATTAATCTTTGATTTATATATATAGCTAGATTCAAGGAAAAGTGTTAAATAAATGGAAAATCGAAAAATCATGATAAAACGAATGAAAAAATATATAAATATAAATATCAAATTAATGAGAATAATATGATTGGTTTTTGGTGTATTTTTTTCGTTCGAATTTTGATCATATTTCGTATTTTTTCGATTTAAAAAATAGAGAGTGAAATGATAGATATATTATTCTAAATAATAACAAATATATTAAAGCCTAATAAAATCCCTTAAACCTAATATAAAATATATTTTATCAGAAATCCATCGATATTATTATTATATTTTACCAATAAATCTATTAAAATTCAATAAAACCTTTTAAAAGCCAATAAAGCTGATATAAATCCGGTAGATCTATTAAAGCCTATAGAACTGATTAAACCTCAATAAAACCGTTTAAGGCCCAATAGAATCCAATAAAACTTATTAAGAACCATTATAAACAAATAAGACCCTTTTCGAACCATTTTGGGCTACAGTTAACCGCTTTGAGCTTCAATGGACCGTATTGGGCTTCAATGGGCTGTATTGGGCTTCAATGAACCATTTTGGGCTTTAATGAACCATTTTGGACTTTAATGAACCGTAATGGGCTTCAATGGATTGCATTGGGCTTTAATGAACCGTTTTAGGCTACAGTTAATCGCTTTGGGCTTTAATGGACCGTAATGGGCTTCAATGGACTGTATTGGGCTTTAATGAATCGGTTTGGGCTTCAATGTATCGTTTTGGACTTTAATGGATCGTAATGGGCTTCAATGGACTGTATTAGACTTTAATGAACCGTTTCGGGCTTTAATGTATTGTTTTGGACTTTAATGGATCGTAATGGGCTTCAATGGACTGTATTGGGCTTTAATGAACCATTTTGGGCTTTAATGTATTATTTTGGACTTTAATGGATCGTAATGGGCTTCAATGGACTGTATTGGGCTTTAATGAACGATTTTGGGATTTAATGAACCGTTATGGGCTTAATGGACTGTTTTGGACTTTAATGAACCGTTTTGGGCTATAGTTAACCGCTTTGGGCTTTAATGGACCGTAATGGGTTTCAATGGACTGTATTGGGCTTTATTGAACGATTATGGGCTTCAATGTATCGTTTTGGGCTTTAATGAACCGTTTTGGGCTACAGTTAACCACTTTGAGCTTCAATGGACCGTATTTGGCTTTAACAGGCTGTATTGGGCTTTAATGAACCATTTTAGACTTTAATGAACCATAATGAGCTTCAATGGACTGTATTGGGCTTTAATGTACGATTTTGGGATTTAATGAACCGTTATGGGCTTAATGGACTGTTTTGGACTTTAATAAACCGTTTTGGGCTATAGTTAACCGCCTTGGGCTTTAATGGACCGTAATGGGCTTCAATGGACTATATTGGGCTTTATTGAACGGTTATGGGCTTCAATGTATCGTTTTGGGCTTTAATGAACCGTTTTGGGCTACAGTTAACCACTTTGAGCTTCAATGGACCGTATTGGGCTTCATGGGCTGTATTGGGCTTCAATGAACCATTTTGGGCTTTAATGTACCATTTTGGACTTTAATGAACCGTAATGGGCTTCAATGGATTGTATTGGGCTTTAATGAACCGTTTTGGGCTACAATTAACCGCTTTAGGCTTTAATGGACCGTAATGGGCTTCAATGGACTGTATTGGGCTTTAATAAACCGTTATGGGCTTCAATGTATCGTTTTGACCTTAAATGGATCGTAATAGGCTTTAATGAACCGTTATGGGCTTCAATGTATCATTTTGGACTTTAATGGATCGTAATGTGTAACATCCCATATTTCATCTCTTGTGGCATTTAGTGCAGAAATAAGAATTCTGGGGCTCTTTTGTAAAAACCTGAAAGTTATGTGGCTGGAGTGTGAAAGAGAGAAGTTTGATAAGATAAAACTCTCCTAAAACCCTATTTGGTCCTCATATGTCGGCTGGAGAGTTCAAGAAGGGAGAAGGAGCTCAAGAAATCCACAATGGAAGGTTTGGAGAAGGTGGTTCAGTGAGGGATTGAAGGAATTTGCTACCAAGGTATACCTTCATCTTCATCTCTTAGTATTGTGTCTAAAATGGGGCTTAGATGTATGTTTCTAATTTCAATATCTTCTTCTTTAAGTGTTTTGAGACAAAGCCAATTGGAAAGGTGAGTTTGATGAATCCCTTGAGGAGATTGAGAACTCTTGGTGATGGTTCACCTTTCCAATGGAGGTTTATAAGTTTTGTTCATCCATTTTGGGTTTTGTGACTGAAATATTGTTTTGGGAGAGCTAGATCTGATTTGGGGAAGTTTGGGGATGAGAAATCTTTGAGTTTTGGGAAGAAATCTCGTGCAGGAAAAATCTGTCCAGGGGTCGGCGCCGATGGACCGGCGCCAGCATCGGCGCCAGGCTCTGTTTCATGTTTTTTTCGTTTTTGCTTCGTTGGTCGTTTGGGCTTGGGTTCGAGGTTTGGTTTAGGGGATTGCCTTAGGACAGTATGGGGAATGTTTTAGAACATAATGGGGAGTCTAATACCTCATTTGTTAAACCCAATTCAGGTGATCGTTTGGCGATTAAGTGAGCTTCGAGTAGGGTGTCTTTTAGCCGAGTACCAGGTGAGTTCCCTTATGCATTATTTCTATCTTTTAAAATGAAATGAGAAGAATTGATATGTCTGAAAATGAGTTACTTGATTATCATGAATCTTATGTTTTCTTATGCATGAAAAGTGTTAGTTTGTAATGTGGAAGGAGGATATTCCTCGAGTAAGTTTAAAGCATGTTCTAAGTGTTTATGCTGGTGATAGAGTCGGGTTACACAGTGGAGGACCCCCGAGTTGCCGTCCCTGACTTTGTAAGGTGATGAGTTGCCGTCCCTGGCTTTGTAAGGTGATGAGTTGCCGTGCCTGGCTTTGTAAGGTGTTATTAGTCCGTACCACTGTGTATACCCTTGTTTGAGCTCAAACTTGTTAAGTGTTATTTGCATGGAAAAGTGTTTTTCTTTAAATGTTTTGCGGCTACGCTTTAGGAGGGAATTCACTAGACCTTATGGTCTAACCCTCGCTTTCAAAACTTTAAAACCATTTTCAGGAAAGGGTGGCTTTGGTACTTCGTCTAAGGGTAAAGAGAAGGCTTGAGGTGAAGGTGCGAGGTTAAAGACCGTCAAGTCTCAGTTTTTGTTTAGTTAACATCTCGGTTGTATTTGCTTGTGGACCTTAATCAATGTATTTTACATTGGAGTTTATGATGTAATTGGGACCCTTTTTGGGCTTTTGGCTTTATTATTATGTTATAAGATTTTGGGTTGTTATAAATGGTATTAGAGCCATAGTTTAAGGGATTTAGGTGACCGAATGGGCCTAGCCTTAAACTTTGGAGTAGGGACACAACCGAGGTATAGGAAGCCAATAGGAAAGACCTGAATCATAGGATATCTTAACAATGGTAGTGAGAACTCTCGTGTAAGGTAAATTCAAGTAGCATCTGGCCAATGCTATTATGGATCTATAGGTGCATGGGTGTAATCAATCACTATTGTTGGGATGAGTGGCGAGTGTGGCAGTATGTAGAAGGTTCTAGCCTTGTGTTTGATAGCAAAGAGTTGATGAGTCATGAAAGAGATCCCTTGTGGTGGAATGTTTGCAACTTCTAGAGGAAGTGTAGTCTGGAATGTTATTATGTTGTCTGGAAGAAATTTTTAGGATCCAAATGAAGGAATGGTTGTATGGGGAGGGCAACTCCTAGTGCTAGTGGGTCCCCACCCTTAGGATCGTTGTGTCGGTCAGTTGGGTTAGGAATGGGAGTTATGCGGACATCTTGAAACCTTTAATTCAAGATCAAGTTAGGGAACCTAGTCTTGGATTCCTTAGTCAAGCGGTTTAGTGGCAAGGTTAATGATTGAAAAAGATCAGTGTTGTTTTGTGGTATGCATGTAAGAGTGGTCGATCAAGTGGGCTGTGAAACACTTGTACTTCAAGTGTAACATAAGTAAGGAAGCGGTCGTTGGTTATAGTATGGTACCAGTGAAGAGTTAAAGTGAGTGCAACGGTTGACTTAGTTAGGGTGAATAGCCTTCCTTCGCATATTGAATTTCATGAAGTTTTGTTGTTAAAAGTATTATACGAGATTCCTTCGTGTTAAAAAGCATGTACGTGTATGTTATGTTTTCTTGTTTTGGGAAATGAGTGACGCGTACGAGCGTGTTTCCTTAAAAGTAAAAGACAAACTTGTTTTCAGTATACGATAAAGCTTCGAACTTAGTGATTTACGAATTATTTCACGTTTTTATTGTGGAGAGAATCTTCGTTACGAAAATCTTAAAAACATTATTATTGCACGGTTTGTTTTACAAACAAAATGAGTACTGACTCGTTATTTTCATGTAAACGAGTGTTGGAGTTGACAGACCCACTTTGGGTAAGTAATTTCGTTCGAAAATTTTCCGGCCATACACGAGAGGGTTTCATTGGAGACAATCGTAGTGTCGGCACCGATTTGGATGGACAGGGTTACGAATTATCGTAAGAGTGCCTGTGAGTGATCCTTGCGGTCGTTGTGTTTTACTATTCATCTTGGGTAATGTTGTTTCATGCATACTCAAACTCGCTTTATACTTTTGCATCTATCGTGTTTCTTAAAAGTGCGCAAAATGATTTCAATCGTTGTGTCATTATGCATGAAGGCTATGAACTCGCTAGGTCGGGGGGAGGATGTTACGATTTAAGCCAAGGAAAGGGCTTTGGGAGTTAAATTGCTAGTTGTATGAGATGTGGTCAAGTTAGGACCATGGTGTTCCGTTAGAGTAAGTGGGTGAATACCTGGAGTCTTGGGCAGTGAATCTGGAATGTTGGTATGAGTGTAGTTTGAACTATTGTCGGGATATGTGAGAATAGTTTTAATCGCGGTAAAGTTGAAATGGCCAAAGTGTTTCTGTTGGTGGAATAGTAATCCGTAGCGTTACGTTACCTAATGTAATGTTTTCGGTTTCGTGTTGGAGTACTGAAATGGGTTGATAATTAGATCTTGCTAAGAAAGATCTTGTGTTTAGTCCCTCGAGGGAGAACGGTGGGGTATAAGTTGGTTATAAGGCGTAGGACGAAGTGGGTTATGTTAGGAATCCTAGATGGTCAGGAAAGAATGAAATCATCACGTAGTCCATCAATGTGGAGGTTTTGTCAGGAGATTGAAACGTGAGAGTGAAACCGTTGGGTGTGGGTGGATGAGGTCGTTGAGTTGTGTAAATGGTGTGGAATAGGAATACCTAGTGAAGGCATTGGGAGAACAGAAGATCACCGGTGTGGTTGGGATGTCCATTGAGGTTGTGGATGATTAACTTAGGTGTAAGGTGTCGAGCACAGCAGAGATAGATTGTGAGGAGCTAACGAGGAACGAGAATCTGTTCGAGCAGTTAGGAGAAGTAGATTCCTTCGGGAATCCTTGTCTGTCGTAAGGTATCTGGACAATTGCAAGTCGATTGTCGATGTTGAAATCAATGACCGTTCTGTCGGATAGTTATCAGGAGGCTGATATTGGAGAAGTAACTATAGTATGTTGTCGTGTTGAGTTTTCTTGTGTGAATGTTTTAGGAGTGAAAGATTTTGGTAGCGTAAGTGAATTTCTCTGGTGCTTGATAAGCCAAATAAGAACGAGTTGGTTAGTGTAATCGAAGCGAGTGTGCTGTGATTAGATGATCTTGTCATGTGGTTCGTCTAGACCCGAGAAAGACAAAGTCGGGGAAGCGATTCACTCCCAATGGAATTGTGTTATGGGTGGCGTGAAGGAAGTAGTATCCTTTGGGTGTGTAAAGGAATCATGATAGCCTGATTGCAATGTAGTCGTGTGGTGCGATGGTAGCGTGAGGAAGTGGTAGCACTTGGAATCAAAGGAATGTGTAGGACATAGATATAATGTTGATTTGCCGTAATGTTAGAATAGTCAAAGGTAATGAGTATGCCTGGTTTAAGTGTGTGGTTTTGCGGGCGGTATGCGTTAACACTAGGTTGAGATCAAGGGATTAAGTTGCGGTTGGTAACGAGATGACAGGAGAACCCTTGTCCTTTTCGATCCCATTGGATTTTTGGGTGAGTTTTCATGCTTCACTTGATTGTCGAGCAGGATAATGTACCCGTTAAGTTGTAGTGCTTCGTCGTGAAGTTTAGGCAAGAGCGTTGGAGTATTTCGTGGATGTAATGAATTAGAATGAGCGGGTCGGCGGTGTTGGAGAGTTAAGAACTCTTGGTAGTTCTTGGTGTTAAGGACCTCATGAGAACTTGGCTAAAGGTCTTGACTGATAAGTATGGAGAAGTTGTTCTGTTAGGTTGTAGCGGTGTGCAAAGGAAAGTTTGTGTAAGCATGAGAGAAGATGTTGACAGTAGGAAAGATCAAGTATAGACAGACTCGCGGTAAGAAGATGTCATGAGACGTTGTTTGGGCGGACTATAGTTGAAGAACTGTTCTTTTAAGGCAGAAGATAAGGGATTGTTGTTTATGTCTTGGTTAATGAGTTGAGAAAGCCAAGTTCATGCGGCTGGTCTAAAAGTTGGTGCTTGTGGGTAAGTCATTCTTTTGAGGGATCTTTAATGTATCAAGTTAGGATGAGAACAAGTGGCCGAATGTGGTGCTCTAGTTGAGAGATCGTGGGTTTAGATGCGATATCGTCAAGGAGAATGTTTCACACGAGCGTGTTGATCAGTGCCCGATTAAGGGAGATAGTTAGAATGAGCTTGGTCACTCCTCCGTGTGGGAGGGCAAGTGAACGTTGGGGACAGTTCCTAGTTAGTGGAACCATTCGGTGGATTTGAGCGAAGGACATAATTGTGTATAGAATGGAATTATGGTTTAGCGATTGTTGGGAGTTTGGATCGTTGATTTGTAACTGTTAAGCACGTGTGATAGGTGATTTTGAGGAAACGCAATTGTGCCAGGCGAACGCTATTTTGGTAGGAGGGCGTTCTTCCTCTGATGAATGTTATGTGGTGGTGAGAATGCGGTAACGTTATGAGAGTAGTAGTGTGTAATGTTGACGAAAGGAGTGATAAGCCTCCGTTTAGAAATTCGGGTTATTGCGGTGTTAACTCGGGTAGAGTCGTATTCTATTAAAGAGAGTATTTCGGATGGGTAGTATGTTTGAACGAAGAGATTCCAAGTGTGTGGTTGGGCGTGCTGCAGACCCGAGAGTGTAGTGGTTGGCCTAGGGGCGATGTCAAGGAATACTGTACGTTGTCGATGCTGATCAGGAGTGGATGGATAGGTGAATGGAACTAAGATGATTGGATTAGAAGGTTTGAGCGTTGTCAATCTCAAGTCGGGAGAACAGTGGATGGGAAAATATTCCCATGGCTTGGAGTGGTGTGTTTCATTAGGAGATTGAATTGGACTGCATTGTAATGGAGTAGTGACAGTTTTCGAAAGAACTGGAATTATTGATTTGTTTAGAGGCACTCGGTGATAATCTGGAGTGCTTTTGGTATGTCTTAACCCATGTTTGGGGAATGTTGGTTGGGAAGTAGTTTGGGTGTAGCTTCGCAGTCAGTGCGAGCATTTGAGGCCGGATGGTTGAGAATTGGACAGACAAAGAAGTTAGTTTGGTAGAGATGTAGTTGTATCTTCCTAAGAAATTTTGAGGCTCCAGGGGAACCCGAGATCGTTATGAGGGCAAGGTACCCGCACCTTTTTAGTGATGAGATTCCGGGGACGGAATCCTGTTAAGGGGGAGGTGATGTAACATCCCATATTTCATCTCTTGTGGCATTTAGTGCAGAAATAAGAATTCTGGGGCTCTTTTGTAAAAACCTGAAAGTTATGTGGCTGGAGTGTGAAAGAGAGATGTTTGATAAGATAAAACTCTCCTAAAACCCTATTTGGTCCTCATATGTCGGCTGGAGAGTTCAAGAAGGGAGAAGGAGCTCAAGAAATCCACAATGGAAGGTTTGGAGAAGGTGGTTCAGAGAGGGATTGAAGGAATTTGCTACCAAGGTATACCTTCATCTTCATCTCTTAGTATTGTGTCTAAAATGGGGCTTAGATGTATGTTTCTAATTTCAATATCTTCTTCTTTAAGTGTTTTGAGACAAAGCCAATTGGAAAGGTGAGTTTGATGAATCCCTTGAGGAGATTGAGAACTCTTGGTGATGGTTCACCTTTCCAATGGAGGTTTATAAGTTTTGTTCATCCATTTTGGGTTTTGTGACTGAAATATTGTTTTGGGAGAGCTAGATCTGATTTGGGGAAGTTTGGGGATGAGAAATCTTTGAGTTTTGGGAAGAAATCTCGTGCAGGAAAAATCTGTCCAGGGGTCCGCGCCGATGGCGGCGCCGATGGACCGGCGCCAGCATCGGCGCCAGGCTCTGTTTCATGTTTTTTTCGTTTTTGCTTCGTTGGTCGTTTGGGCTTGGGTTCGAGGTTTGGTTTAGGGGATTGCCTTAGGACAGTATGGGGAATGTTTTAGAACATAATGGGGAGTCTAATACCTCATTTGTTAAACCCAATTCAGGTGATCGTTTGGCGATTAAGTGAGCTTCGAGTAGGGTGTCTTTTAGCCGAGTACCAGGTGAGTTCCCTTATGCATTATTTCTATCTTTTAAAATGAAATGCGAAGAATTGATATGTCTGAAAATGAGTTACTTGATTATCATGAATCTTATGTTTTCTTATGCATGAAAAGTGTTAGTTTGTAATGTGGAAGGAGGATATTCCTCGAGTAAGTTTAAAGCATGTTCTAAGTGTTTATGCTGGTGATAGAGTCGGGTTACACAGTGGAGGACCCCCGAGTTGCCGTCCCTGGCTTTGTAAGGTGATGAGTTGCCGTCCATGGCTTTGTAAGGTGATGAGTTGCCGTCCCTGGCTTTGTAAGGTGATGAGTTGCCGTGTCTGGCTTTGTAAGGTGTTATTGGTCCGTACCACTGTGTATACCCTTGTTTGAGCTCAAACTTGTTAAGTGTTATTTGCATGGAAAAGTGTTTTTCTTTAAATGTTTTGCGGCTACGCTTTAGGAGGGAATTCACTAGACCTTATGGTCTAACCCTCGCTTTCAAAACTTTAAAACCATTTTCAGGAAAGGGTGGCTTAGGTACTTCGTCTAAGGGTAAAGAGAAGGCTTGAGGTGAAGGTGCGAGGTTAAAGACCGTCAAGTCTCAGTTTTTGTTTAGTTAACATCTCGGTTGTATTTGCTTGTGGACCTTAATCAATGTATTTTACATTGGAGTTTATGATGTAATTGGGACCCTTTTTGGGCTTTTGGCTTTATTATTATGTTATAAGATTTTGGGTTGTTACATAATGGGCTTCAATGGACTGTATTGGGTTTTAATGTATGGTTTTGGACTTTAATAGATCGTAATGGGCTTCAATGGACTGTATTGGGCTTTAATGAACCGTTTTGGGCTTCAATGTATCGTTTTGGGATTTAATGGACGACTTTGGGCTTCAATGGACTGTATTGGGCTTTAATGAACAATTTTGGGACTTAATGAACCGTTATGGGCTTTAATGTATCGTTTTGGGCTTTAATGAACCGTTTTGGGCTACAGTTAACCGCTTTGAGCTTCAATGGTGTAACACCCCCTTACCACGACACAATATTGTCCGCTTTGCCCCACTGGCTCACGGCTTTGTTCTTGGCGACCTGACAAGGACTTCCCAGGAGGTCACCCATCCTGGTACTACTCCCACCCAAGCACGCTTAACCACAGAGTTCCCAAGGAACCCGCATGCTTGTGGCCCCAAAACGCGTTGTGTCTAGTAAGGCCAAGGTTTACTAATATACCCAGCATCTCTCCTGTCCACGACCGATGTGGGATATGCCTAAGGTGTTACACACACCCCCCCTCAGGGACTCATCGTCCTCGATGAGGTTTGCCCCACATCTCGAACGGCACAGGAGTGGCTCTGATACCATTTTGTAACGTCCCAAAAATTACAAGAAAATTTAAATTTTTTAAATAAACATTTCATTTATAACAACTCATTAAATGATCCCAACGCTTCGTTTGCAAGCACATAATTAATATCTTTATAAAATAAAACCTGCGGAATAAACGTTTAATTATTAAAATCATAAAGCAACCAGCTCTCCTCGCGCGTCAGTGTGTACCCGTCACGCCTTAGAGCCACACGTACCTGAAACCACAGTTTATTGGGAAAGGGTAAGCACGAAGCTTAGTGAATTCAAACACCATAAATAATACAGTTATTCCACACTATCCCTACAACAGATAGTGACACATGAACGATCATACAGGTCTACGAACAAATCATAAACATGTATATCCACAACCACCCACCTAAAAGGCACAAGTCGGTCCCACCGACCACATGATAACATCTTCGGCCCCGCCGAATCCCCGGTCCCACCGAGTCTCTACGCCCCGCGTATAAAACCTCCGGCCCCGCCGGACCCTCGGTCCCACCGAGTCAACATGGCAACATAGTACCAACTAGACACCCCACTATCTAGCTCCCCAACACAAGCACATAAAGCTACCACACACGTACTACAGCAATGATAAAACAACTATTATTAGATATAGTGAGAGAACTCACCTCAAATGCGCGCCTAGCTTAACAACACAAATCAAGCTTCACAAATACGGTCACTTCCCAGCACCTAAACGCATGTTAAAACGTGTCAATACGAGACCCAGACCCTATGACACGACACACGCTTAAACCGTCACTAAAAACCATTTTCCGTTCTCGCCAAACAGGTCTGTTCGGGACCTGTTTCGACCTCTTTAAACCCAGAAAAACCTTAATTAAATTACATGACCAGAAAGTACTCTGAGTTAGGGTTCCAAGGACATATTATACACCTCCTAACGATTTTTCTACATTTAATTACGGATTTTATTAGATCAGCCCGCAGAACAGCGAAAAACAGCACTTATCAGTATAAAACGACGATTTGGCCTAAGCTACGCTCCGAACTGGATTTTGCACAAAACACAGAAACGTTTATAGACTCAAAAAGGGAACTTTTGGCACCGAAATCACCCCAATCCGAGTTACGAGGAAAAAGTTACAGCTTACGCAAAACAGTGACCGAACTGCAGTTTCTTTTACATAAAATGACGATTCACTGAACTTACGACCACTTTTCCACCTAGCTAGAGGCCGAACCAGTTTTCCGCTAAAACACGGAAAACATGCCCGACCCCGAGCTTGAACCGTGGGCTCCAGTTTCAGCTCAATCGGAGTTACGACAGAAAAGTTATGGTTGACGCAAAACAGTGGCAGAAGGACGTTTTTCACATAAATTGACGATTTTATAAAACGGTTTACGCGATTCGGGTTTGCAACTAGGGCTGGACAACCCACGCACCACCCACGGCCACCGTAGCGGCGGCGTGCGGCGGTGGTAGTTTCACCGGAGGAAGCGAAAAGGAAAGGAAACGAAACAAAACAAAACGAAACGAAACGGACGACTTACCTAGCAACGGTTGCTCCTCTCTCCCTCGACTTCTCCGACGAACAGAGCTGGTGGCGGCGGCCTCCGGCGACAGCAGCGCCTCCTGCGAGTTCCCTTCCTCTCGCCTTCTCTCTCTCTCTCTCGGTCTCTTCTCGTTGCCGCACCACAAGACAATAGGGTTAGGATAGTTTTTGGTTTGCTTGGCTAACAAGAAAGGGAAAAACGAGACTAGGAAAAAAAAAGGTCTCGGCCCTCTCCTTGCATGGGCCAAATCCATGCTAAGGTTTCACCAAAAAGACGAAAATGGTCCCTCGACTTCTAAGGACTTCTCTTAACTACCCAAAATGCAACCAAGTTAGCAATAAGGTCCCTTTTGACACCAAACCACTAACCAAAACAATTAAAGGTAAACACTTTAAAATGGTTTAAAGATTTATTACGCATTTGGTCAAACTTGCTAACCCCGTTAGTAAAGATTCTCTAAAAGAACGATATTAAAGCAATTAATTAAAATGTATATAAACATACCGGGACACGGGCTTTACAACTCTCCCCCACTTGGATTAGACTTCGCCCTCGAAGTCTCTGGCTACGAATAGCTCCGGATAGTTCTCCCTCATCTCAACCTCAGGTTCCTAAGTCCACTTGAAACTCCTACTAAACTTCTCGAATACTATTCTTGCTAACGTACTCTTTCTAAGATACTGGGATTATGATCGGCAGAACACCCCGACAATTGAAATCATTCCTAGCCAAGCGACTACGGTTGTCCCCCAACCTTAGATATTCCATACATCCCGAGTCAAATCTCAAGCTCTAACCACTCTAAAGCTGCTCACCAGTATACTCCACAGGATACTCGATTACGATCCCTCCTATCATTAATTGACGATTAACTTCTACGAATTCTAATAGACTCCAACGATTTTCAATATCTTATATTAACAAAACATCGACCCCCTGCCGAACATCGGTCCAACCGATTACAATAACAAACATCGGCCACCCGCCGAACATCGGTCCAACCGATTACAATAACAAACATCGGCCACCCGCCGAACATCGGTCCAACCGATTACAATAACAAGCATCGGCCACCCGCCGAACATCGGTCCAACCGATTACCATAACAAACATCGGCCACCCGCCGAACATCGGTCCAACCGATTACAATAACTCACATAAGCGTGGTATTATCCTAGACACTAACACAAATAGATATCCCCCACAACCGAATCACTAACACACGCGTAGGTCATTCCACCATAACCATCCATCACAAGTGATCATTTCAGGGTTACTACTACCGTCACCATGATTATCTTAAAATCGGCTACAACTCTCCGATTATACTAAAGGTGTTTGGCCTCAAGCCCAAAAGTCGACACCTAAATATACCACCTACCTCAAAATGGTTGATGCGCATTTATTCTCTTAATAACAAAGGGCATCAATCCCTTAACCGATACTATTCGGCCTACAGTACTAACGCGCGTGGAATATCTACCTTCCACCATCGACGTATCATCCACACTTGCTCTACGAAGCCAAGTCACACCGTATCGAGGATACACCTTGGCATCTACCTCTCAGGTAACGCCTCAAGACCCGGTACACCGGAACTACCTCCCAGGTAAGTGCCCACAACTATATCCTCCTAGTACCTACTGGAAAGCCTAGGTTAAACCACATGAATACCGGGGTCCCACCCCGAGATACCCAACCGACCATTACCAACGACTGACTAACGTGTCTAAGGATCCAAAGCAAACAGCCTACCAACAACATGCCTATTCCGGATTGACTCACTCACCCAAACATGTAAACACTCAACGTGCAAAGAATGCCAAACGGTGCGACAAAAACAACTCATCAACTAGACTCCACATCGAGCCATTAAAACCGGGCAATTGGCCCACGACTAACTCCAAGTCAAAACCGAGCAAAATGCTCCACGCTTGCTAGACCCATAGGTCGGAAAATGCGTTTAAACAAAGTTTAAGCAAGCAATACTCTGAAATCAACCTTAGTCTCAGACTCAACACGGTTTAAACAAAAGAGTTTTCCAAAAGGACTCACACCCTAAAAATTCTCGAAATGACACATGACACTTAAAAGCACATTTCCCCAAATGGTTTACGAAATCATTTACAAAATATTTTCAACATCAGGATTTTCATCAACATCCCAGACCAACCGTACCAGATATTGTCCGCTTTGTCCGCACACCTGGACTCACGGTTTTAAAACGCGTCTGATAGGGGGGGTATCAAGTCCCTCTTATAAGGCAACCTTAGTTCTCCTCCCCAACCAATGTGGGATCTTACAATCCACCCCCCTTGGGAGCCCAGCGTCCTCGCTGGCACACCAGTCCGGTTCCCGGCTCTGATACCATCTGTAACATCCCAGACCAACCGTACCAGATATTGTCCGCTTTGTCCGCACACCTGGACTCACGGTTTTAAAACGCGTCTGATAGGGGAGGTATCAAGTTCCTCTTATAAGGCAACCTTTGTTCCCCTCCCCAACCAATGTGGGATCTTACAATCCACCCCCCTTGGGAGCCCAGCGTCCTCGCTGGCACACCAGTCCGGTTCCCGGCTCTGATACCATCGGTAACATCCTAGACCAACCGTACCAGATATTGTCCGCTTTGTCCGCACACCTGGACTCACGGTTTTAAAACGCGTCTGATAGGGGGGGTATCAAGTCCCTCTTATAAGGCAACCTTAGTTCTCCTCCCCAACCAATGTGGGATCTTACAAATGGACCGTATTTGGCTTCAATGGACTGTATTGGGGTTCAATGAACCATTTTAGGCTTTAATGAACCATTTTGGACTTTAATGAACCGTTATGGGCTTTAATGGACCGATTTGTGTTTAAAGAACCAATTTGGACTTTAATGGGACCGCTTTAGGCTTTAATGAACTGTAATGGGCTTCAATGAACCGTTTTAGGCTTTAATGAATCATTTTGGCCCTTAATGGACCGTTTTGGGCTTTAATCGATTGTATAATAATTATTATTATTATTATTATATCATTTTTAAAAATTATATAATAACAATAATAATATAATGTTGATAATTATATAAGAATAAAAATAAGAATAATAAAGAAATACTCTAGTTCCGGCTGATTTCCGGCGAACCTACATGTACCGCCGAAAATCCGCCGAAAACGTTAATCCTGTATTTCTAAAACCGTTCTAAACCCAACCGTGGCTAACCTGTATTTTTAAAACTGTGGCAAAAAAGTGGAATCGAAGAATTGAAAGAAGTAAATATATTGGAAGAATTGGATCAATTGATGGAATGGAAGAAAATTGCAGTGGGATGAGGGAATAATAAAAAAATGGAAATAATATAAATCTAAAATAGAAGGAGATTACAATGTCATCTTAAATGAAAAAATAATTAGTGCAGAGAGAGGGACTCGAACCCATGCCTCTTGGGTAGAGAGAAAGGCACTTACCAACTAGACTAAGATAATATTTGTGTCAATTTGTGTCTTTTGTACAATATATACTAAATATATATAATATAATATGAAAAAAAATCAGAGGCCATTGACAATCGTCACACAAAATAACTGTGGCGAAATCATCACATATAGTTACGTTTAATATTTATAACTGTGACTACTGGTTACCTTTTGACCACACAAAATAATAAAAACCGTGGCTTTTGGCCACGTTTTACATATTTTTGTAGCTGTATATACATTTCTTTTGGTCACGGAAAATTGGTTTCATGTGGCCATATGTCAGTCTATGGCCACGGATAATAACCGTTACAATATAAAACCATGGTTTAGACAAAAACCATGGCTATATGTCTGTCTATGGTCACGGTTTTTAGTCGTTACTTGTCACGGAAAAAAAATATGACCTTAAAGAACCATTTAGTCATGGTTTTATCTAAACCATGGCATTATGTTTAAACATTTTTCATAATGGTCACGGTTATCGAGTTAAATCGTGGCTAGCCCAATAATCATGACATATAGTTACACTTTATTTTTAGAAACGTGGCTATAGGTTACCTTTTGGTCACACAAAATAATAGAAAGTCGTGGCTAATTCATGGCATAAAATTACGCTTGCTATGTGGAATTATGGCTACCAGTTACCCTTTGGCCACAAAAAATATTAAAAACCATAGCCAAATTCATGACATATAGATACACTTTATTTTTAGAAACGTGGCTATAGGTTACCTTTTGGTCACACAAAATAATAGCAAATCGTGGCTAATTCACGGCATATAGTTAGGCTTAATATGTGGAATTATGGCTACCAGTTACCCGTAACTTTGGTCACAAAATAATAGCAAATTGTGGCTATAAGTTACATTTTCGTCACACAAAATAATAAAACAGTGATCAATTCAAGACATATAGTTACACATATTTCATATTAACTGTGGCGAAATCATCACATATAGTTACGTTTAATATTTATAACCGTGACTACTGGTTACATTTTGACCACACAAAATAATAAAAACCGTGGCTATAAACAACCGTGGCTTTTGGCCACGTTTTACATATTTTTGTGGCTATATATACATTTCTTTTGGTCACGGAAAATTGGTTTCATGTGGCCATATGTCAGTCTATGGCCACGGATAATAACCGTTACAATATAAAACCATGGTTTAGACAAAAACCATGGCTATATGTCTGTCTATGGCCACGGTTTTTAGTCGTTACTTGTCACGGAAAAAAAACCGTGACCTTAAAGAACTATTTAGTCACGGTTTTATCTAAACCATGGCATTATGTTTAAATATTTTTTGTAATGGTCACGGTTTTTGAGTTAAGTCGTGGCTAACCCAATACTCAAACTCAATTAAGACTTTTTAGCCACGGTTCTAAACCCAACCGTGACTAACTCCAATTTTCAAAACCGTGGCAAAAACCCATTTTTGTACTAGTGTACTCTCCGATTGAGAGATCGGTAGATTTTGTGCTATATCCCCGTGCAAAATTGAAACATCCATCTTTTGAGAGACGGATGAGTGGCTTGAGAGGTCGTGTAATTGCGCCGCTGGGTCCACGACGGCTTCTTCAATACCTCGTCCCAACGGATGAGACGGGATAGCAGATGTGGCTACCCGGGCGACACTTGGCCGGATTCGCTCAGAAGCCTCTTTATGTTTACGGCTTATTCGCTCTTGATTCTTTTTGGACCTGACTTCACTCAGTCTCACCTCTTCTACCTTTTCAACTAATACTCCCTCCGTTCTCCTTATGTCTCCCGTATCAGGCTGGGTAGTAGGGATAAGGGGGGTTGAAGGTGAGTCAGATGGAATCCCTTCGGTCAACTCTGGGTTTGGTCCGATACGGGTAGGTATTAAGGACGCGCGTATGGCACGGTCCGTATCGGATTCGGTGGAGTTAGATTCTACATCCTCCACCTGTCTGGGTGGTGAAGGGTCAGATATGTAAGGCTCCGGGTCTCGGTGAAGCATTGGTCTAGACGACGTTCCAGCTTCAGTCGTCGTTCGGGTGACAGGAGGTTGTTGGCTTGGACTGGCTTGTGTGGATTGGGTAGTACTGGCACGCGTAACCAATGCACCGCCCACGCCTGTTCCCCTTCCATGAGATCTCAACACACCCCGTTCGGGAGCCCCTGCTGCCCGGACTCTACCACCTCTCACTCTCGGACCCTCACGTCTCTCCGGTGCTGGCTAGACCATGGGAGCAGCTATCTGTCTCCTATATTCTAACATACTCGGTGCATTGGGGTCCACGTGTGCCAGTAGGGCTTCAGGTATGGGCATGGCTATGGCGTTGGACGGGTTCCGAATCACCATATATTGTAAATGGAAAGGAGGACATACCGGATGGTTAATGCATCGCGGTATCCCTGGATTCGCGTCCATGTGTTGTCACACAGCTAGTGAGAGAAAACGAGGATAAGGTAGGAACTTCTTTTGCTTCGTACCGCTGATTTTCCGAATAACTTGAACTATCTCGCGCCATATAATCATCGCGAAGTCGACGTGTATGTTGTAACATACAGCATGGAATAGACGCAGAAAGTCGGCTGTGCATTGGTCTATTCCCCTCCATCTGGATGATAGACACCTGTTCAGAATCGTGAACAGTGTGTACCAGATGGGTGCTAGGTACTTGCGGTTGAATGCTGAAGGGCGTTCGAGGTCGTGGTTGTATCCGAGTGCGCGTACTTGAGCACTCAGAGTGGTGTCATTTACTGCGGGGTCGTAGCCTTGGTGTCCGCCGACGTTGGCTTCTGGTAGGGATAGCAAGCGGCAGAATGCGTCAGATGAGAGCGCGAATGGATGGTTGTCGGTCCGCGCCGTGATGGTCTGAGATTTGGCAGCCGTGACGACTCGTGCGGTGAGCCATACTTGATAAACATATAGTGCAGGGACGTCGGCTGATGCATTGAGGGCCTCACGGAGAGGGTGACCAAGTAGAATATCCACGACTACACGGTGTTGCTCTTGTGGTCGGAACTCGGCGGCGTCCAACTGATGATTGTTGGCTTCCATCTCAATGCCATGGTCAGTGTTGACCAAAGCATTATCGGCTGCTTCGTCTATAAAATCCTCTTGAGGAGGAATTTTCTCTTGGGGTGGTTGTTGTTGTTCTTGATCCGCCCTGTAAAAGATCTAATTTTGGACCGAAGATCGAGTGAGAATCGTGGAGTGGGTGAGTTTCCGAACGTGAGAGAAAGCAAAGGGGTTTTGGTGGTTTTTGAATTATCCGGATAATGGACATGATAGTTTCCGGATCACTTATATATGGAACCAATAATCCGGGTGGGTCTACCCGGATACCCATCCGGTCCGGAAACCTATCCGGATAGATGGGTCTCCGGAAACCTGTCCGGATACTTAGATATTTTTTACAAAAACTCTCCTGTTCTTTCAAATTTTCAAGAAAACAGGACCATTGGGATGTTGAAAGAACCTCACTCGCTCCCCCTCAAACTGAGCATGGGGACTTCTCTGCTCCCCCTCGGATTGTGCAATTGTGTGCAACGGAGAGGTCGACACACAAAAAAACTTTGATACTTTTAAAGAAAAAATGTTGTGTCGCTCATCCTCAAATGATGAACATGAAGTTTAATGCTCCCCCTCAGAATGTGCACAGAGTGATGTGAAGTGCACACATGAATGTCCACACACACACAAAACTTTATGGCAGTTAAAAAAAAATTGTGCGACACTCCCCCTCAACAGTAGAGATAACTTACCTGATACCGGTTCGTGCTCCCCTTGAACACATGAACACTTGTGAAAGCATAAATATAATCAAATAAACTAGACGACAATATTAAATAAAAGAAACACACGTGGAAATAAAGTAAACAACCGAAACCTACCTAATAAATATAGAGACTCAACCTAACGATGTAACTAAGACAAGTAGAATACAGATGCGAGAAAGTGTATGCTCAATCATCGGGAGTGTGAACAACAAATGATGAGTAGCTAGTTTCTCGTAGATGTATGGAACTTGTATCGGGCACACAATCAGATCAAGTCTACATATTTAGCATACCTAACCTGGACACTAGATAATTAAAGCGTTTTTCGTCCAGGGGTTTTGTAAACAGGTCTGCTAACTGATGTTCCGTATTTACAAAATAGAGTTCGACTGTACCTCGTTCTACGTGATCCTTAATAAAGTGGTACCGAACGTCTATGTGCTTTGTCTTCGTATGTTGGACCGGATTGTTGGATATGGCAATAGCGCTCTTCGAGTGTCAGTAGATGGGCACCTTGACGTATGTAAAGTCGTTGTCCTTGAGTTGCGTCCGCATCCAAATCACCTGAGAACAGCAGCTCGCGGCAGCCACGTATTCCGCCTCGGCAGTCGACGTAGAGACGCAATGCTGCTTCTTGGATGCCCAACTCACCAAGCTATCGCCCAAGAACTGCACATGACCCGATGTGCTCTTCCGATCCATCATGCTGCCCGCGTGGTCCGCATCAGAATATGCAGACAACTCAAAACCTGTCTCTTTCGGGTACCATAAGCCAAGATCAGCAGTACCACGCAAATAACGAAAAATACGTTTGACAGCTATTAAGTGAGACTCTTTAGGTTTTGATTGAAGCCGGGCGCATAGAAATGTGGAAAACATGATGTCCGGTCTACTAGCGGTTAAGTACATCAAAGAACCAATCATTCTTCGGTACGTTTTAGTGTCCACATCCTTTCCGTTAGGATCGGCGTGTAACTTTGTACCGGGTGCCATGGGAGTTTTCATTGGTGAGGATTGTTCCATCTGGAATTTCTTAAGAATATCCCTGATGTACTTAGCCTGGTTTATGAATATCCCGGTCGACAGTTGTTTAACTTGAAGACCGAGAAAGAAATTCATCTCACAAAGCATACTCATTTTAAAAAAAAATTCCATTAACTTGGCAAAGTTCTTAGCATACTAAGGATTAGTATAACCGAAAATTATTTCATCGACATACACTTGAACTAACACAATGTGACCTTTTTCGTTTTTGATAAATAGAGTTGAGTCGATTTTACCTCGGGTGAATTCCGATTTTATCAAAAACTCTGACAGAGAATTATACCAGGCTTGTGGAGCTTGCTTTACACCATAAAGTGTCTTGTCTAGAACGTAGACATGATCAGGCTTCGAATCGTCCATGAATCCGTCCGGTTGCGATACGTACACTTCTTCCTTGATATCGCCGTAGAGGAATGCGGTCTTCACATCCATTTGGAAGACCGTGAAGTTTTTGTGTGCGGCGTATGTAAGGAACATATGTATTGCTTCGATTCTTGCCACCGGAGCGTATGTCTCGTCATAGTCTATCCCTTCTTGTTGACGGTATCCCTTGGCCACGAGACGTGCCTTGTTGCGTACGACGATGCCGTCTTCGTCCTTCTTGTTCTTGAAGATCCATTTAGTGCCGATCACCGTCTTGTGAGATGGACGTGGAACAAGTCGCCATACCTTGAGAGCCTAGAATTGGTTGAGCTCCTCTTGCATGGCTATGATCCAGTCTGGATCTTCGAGTGCTTCGTGGATGGTGGTAGGCTCGATCTTACTCAGGAATCCAGAGAAGAGGCAGAAATTGGCCGATGCGCCTCGCGTTTGGACTGGAGTAGAGGGATCACTGATAATCCGGTGTAAGGGATGAGCTTTGGTCCATTTGATGGTGTATGGAAGCGGCTGCTGAGTGGAGTATGAGGTGTCCGGATCCACGTAATTACCAAATGGAAGGTCTTGTACAGCTTCAAGTGTCGCATGTTGGTTTCTCGAAGGAGACAGGGGTGGATTCGTCGAAGGTTGAGCAACTCCTGGTTCCGAAGAATGCAGAGGATGATTATTGATTGTAGCAGATGACGAATCTTAAGGATCGATCTCCTGGTTTAGTATTGGTTCCTCCAAGGGAATGGTAATATCAGATGTGGATGATGAAGGTTGAGGTGTCTCCACAGTAAGCGTTGTACTGCTGGTCGAAGGCCGCGGACCGGAGAGATTCGCCGAGACCTCGATATGAGCATCTTCGATTCTTGGTTGAGCTGAGACACGAGGGGTAGAAACATTAAACAAATCATCATAGAAGTATTGGAATAGTAAATCTAAATCAGAAAGATTAGTATTCGGTTAAGATGCATGATTCGGATTTACTGCTGTTTGTGCAGATCCCGAACGAGAAAGTTCAGAAGCTAACACACCAGTTAAACCGGGTTCTGAACTGATATGTTCAGAAGCCAAATCTGCGGCTTCGTTGAATGTTACGTTTACACTCTCGGTAACGGTTTTAGTCCGTTTGTTGTAAACCCGATACGCCTTAGCCTGCATGGAGTATCCTATGAAAACTCCTTCGTCCGCCTTCGGGCTGAATTTGCCGAGATCATCTTTGTCGTTGAGGATGTAGCACGTGCATCCGAACGCGTGGAAATACTTGATGTTCGGAACGTGGTTGTTCATGATCTCGTACGACGTATTGTTGAACCGCTTGTTGATGATGGAGCGGTTTTGCGTGTAACAGGCTGTAGACACCGCTTCGGCCCAGAGAAATAGCGGCAGTTTGGACTGAGAAAGCATCGTGCGAGCAGCTTCAACGAGGGTATGGTTGGGTCTTTCCACCACTCCGTTTTGTTGAGGAGTGCGTGCGGCTGAGAAGGTTTGCAAGATACCGACTGAAGTCAGGTAGTCGTTCACCGTTTGATTCTTGAATTCTGTCCCGTTGTCGGTCCTGATAGTCTGAACTTGACTTTGAAGATTCAGTTGGATGGTCTTCAAATGGTTGATGATCAGCTCCGGGGTTTCATCCTTCATGCGTAGAAACTTCACCCATGTGTAGCGTGAGAAATCATCCACCATCACCAGAACGTACTTACGCTTGTTGATGCTCTGAACGCGCATCGGTCCACACAAATCCATATGGATAAGTTCGAGGGACCGGGACGTGCTCAGAGCTGCCTTCGGCTTATGCGTCGCCCGCTTCATCTTTCCCATTTCACATGCCCCGCAGAGTCGATCCTTAACGAATTGAAGATCGGGCATGCCTTCACGTGTCCGCCCAGCACCAGTTTGTTGATACTCTTGAAGTTTAGGTGCGAGAGACGTCGATGCCAAATCCATGCTTGTTGAGAATTGCCCTTTGACATCAGGCAGATAGGGTTATCGGTCTTCAGGGCTGCGAGGTCGATGGTGTAGAGGTTGGTCTTTCGCTTTCCAACCAGTAGCTCTGTTCCGTCATCGGTGAGAATGCTACACCTTTTGGCTTTGAATCAGACCTCGAGATCTTTGTCGCAGAATTTGCCGATACTGAACAGGTTGTGTCCCAATCCCGCGACGTGTGAGACTTTCTTGATGGTGATCTTGTCTTGGACAATGTCGCTATAGCCCAAAATCGGCGCCTTGTCATCGTTCCCGAATCTCACGTCTCCGCCATATATTTCCTTGTAGTTCGTGAGAAGCTCCCTCCTTCCGGTCATGTGCTTAGAGCATCCAGAGTCTAAGTACCACACATGACCGTCCTGCAAAACGAGATTAGAGGACTTTAGGTACCCATATTTGCATGGGTCCTGGAGGGTTAGGTTTTATACCTTTCGGAGGAACTTGCTTTGAAACCGGTTGCCTCTTGCGTGCAGAGTTTACACCTTTTTGAGGAACTTGATTCGAAGCAGGTTGCCTCTTGGGTGTAGGTTTAAGCTCAGTAGGAGGAACCCGTTTTGAAATGGGTTTCCTTGCGTGCTTTGGTTTAACCTCTGATTGGGAACCCCGCAGTGTATGGTGTTTCTTTTTGTTATTGCGGGGTTTGCGTTTGGGTGTATGATTATATATATGATATGACCCAAACCAATCATTATTATTGATATCATCAAAGTCATTCCAACCACAACTAGAACAACACAAACAATCATGCGATAATTGAATCAATTGCTGAATGGAATAAAGTTTAATTGGAAAATTAACATCTTGTTTAACAAAATCATTCCTATGATTCCAAGCACAATCGTTTTTGTTCAGCATCCTCGATAGATTCCTTAGCTAGCCACTTTTGTTTATCCTGTTTAGCGCGACCGGTTTTATCTGAAACAACATTGACAGCATGGTCAGTGGCTTTTGAGGAAAGAGGATTTTTGGCAGTCGATCGATCGGTCTTTTGCTTCGGCTGTGATAGTTTTTGAGAGTGTGATTCAGTTTTAGAAATCTTAATCACAACTGGAGACTTTGTTTTGGAACAATCACGCTTTAGAAAATTGACCGGTCGATTAACCACTGGTGACAGAAAATCAGTATGACTTGGAAGAGGTTTGTCGAAGGGGAACGACTCAAACTCTTAATCAGAATTGCCTTCGGAGTTCATAAATTCTGAAAAATGAATATCTGGAATTACATGACTTGGATCGGTCGAGGAAGGTGAGGAACACTTTGTGCTTGTGTGTTTTGGGGAATTTGGTGCGGAAGCTAGGAAAAAGTCAAAGTTTAAATTCCTTAAAACACTCTCATCTTGAGATTCTGTACCGTCTTTTGTAGAAGAGATTTTGCCAATGAAATCTTTACAGGAAGACGTGTCCGACGAGTTGGAGGAAGAGTCGGGTGAAATCATCTTGTCAGATTGGAGTAGGTCAATCTGCTCTTTGAGCTGACCATTTCTCGTATGCTCCTCCATCGCTTTTGTTGCCAAGGCAGAAAGTTTTGATGTGAGCTTGTTGATTTCACACCGAAGGATTTCCTATCCTTCATCAGACACAACTTCGGGTTTTACGGTTTTTAGATTCTCAAGTTCCGTGATTAGCGCTTGTTTTTCCTTTTGAAAACTTGACCTTTCCTTTTCGAGTGACTCTTCTAACTCGACTATCTTTGCTTCCAAGATGATAGGGGGAACATAGAGCTTGAACTCATCCGTCTCAATCTTGGTTTTGGTTGCTTGGACCTCATCCTTTTTGGAGGAGTCCTTGGGCGTTACAACATTATAGCAGTCAAAGTAGTCATTCGAGAGGTACTTCGTTTGATTTTTCTCATAATAATAGTTTAAAGGCTCATAACAAAAAGGAAGTTGCATTTTTGTTGTGTGCTTTCGCTTATATTCCTCAGTTTCCTCTTCCTTTTCAGGTTCAAGAAAACCAGTCCAATTCATCGCATATTGTGGATACTTTTTATCTATTCCAAAATAGCCAAAGTCATTTAGTGTAGGTCTTTTGAATATACCCTTTTTCAAGTAGTGTGGGTTATCGTATCTGATTCCCCATTCCTTGTTAAAATAAGTGAACTCATTGGGTTTATTCATATGGATGGTCTGATCAGTTTGACCTCTTTTGTGGAGTTTGGTTTCAATATCAAATATTTTAGCGACAAACTCCTTGTGCTGAATTTGAAGAGCAGAGCATTGATAAACAATTTCTGCTTTCTCATTCATACACTGATCAAACTTTGACTGTAGTTCAGATATTTTGGCCCTTAAGTCCTTAGATGCTATTGAAAATTTTTGGACTTGTATTTCTCAGTTATTCGCTTTTGAACATCTAGCTTTTCAGATAGTGATCTAATTTCAAGCAGTTGTTCGTTAGAGGTGGCCTTGAAGGAATCTATCTGTTCAGCAAGAGATTGCATTTGAGTAAAGAAGTCTTGAGGAGTAGATTCACATACCTGACTTGACTTTGCCTTTTCTTCATCAACAGGAGAGTGGTAGCCCATGAAAGCATCAGCATCATCAGATTCGCTTTCATCATCAGAACGACCCAACCAATAGTCGTCTTCAACAAACAGAGCTTCTCTTGCTTCTTTCTGTTCTACCAGAGCGAGCTTAGCCTTGTTATAATGAGCGTTCTTCACAACAGGCCTTCTACAATCTTTGCCAAAATGACCAGGCTTCCCGCAGTTATAGCATGTCACGGGTTCGTCTTTCTTCTTTGAGTCAGACTTGCGGTCATCTTTCTCTGTCTTCTCTTTCTTGTCCGACTGGTTGGACTCATCAGCTTTCTTCTTTCCTTCATATTTGTCCTGATAATCATGGCGCTTGTTGGAGGAGGTGGAGTAGCGCTGATTATTGGACGTCGACTACTTATAGAACTTCTGTTGTTGGAAGGACTTGGAGAGCAGGGCCATGGATTTATTAATGGTAGATAATTCAGGATCCAAATCACTGTCTTCCTTTTCCTCAGGTTCTGACTCAGATTCGCTTGGCTTTTGGGCACGTTTGGAATGACGGCTTGAAGATTTGCCTCGTTTGGAAGACATGAGAGCAAGTGGATCAGCTGGTGGCTTGGAAGCAGTCTTTTTTTCATTCAGAATCTCCATTACCTCATCTTCGTCTTGAAGAAGCATCTCATAAAGTTCGTGTATACCAACTTTCTACATCAAGTGGTTGTGCTTGACGTGAGATGCGTATACTTTCCATTCAGGCAATAGGTTGTTGATAAAATTGAGTGCGTTCTCCGTGTTGGAACGATTGATTTGGTTCTTGTGAAGCTCGTTGAGAAGGAGACAAAAACGTTTATAGGTCTGGGTGAGTGATTCGCCGGCGCGCTGCTTAAACCCATCGAACTTGGTTATGGAGCTGTTGATTTTCAGTTGATTCCCGACTTCACTCCCGCGCATCATCTTTGCCACTTGATCCCACATGCCCTTAGCTGTCTTTTTGTAGCTGTCGATGGCAGTGTAGATCGTGTTGGGTAGAGCTTGAACAAGGTACCTTTTAGCATGCTTTTCTCCCTCAATCATGCCTCTTTCGTTGGCAGTCATCTCGGAGATTGCCTTTTTCTCGACACGAGCTTGACCATCTGCTTCAGTTGCTGGAATAGTCTTCGTGGGTTCAGGAATTGGCCCGTCTTCTAGAGCTCGCCAGATATACTCGAAGTTGTCCTTTGACTCTATGAAGATTAAAAATCTGTCCCGCCACTGGCTGTACTCACCTTGGTAGAGGCAAGGTGGTTTGGAATCGGTGCCGATAGCAAGAGCGTCGCGTGAAGACATCTTTAGTTGCACTAGAGTGATCGTCAGACGATTTGTTCGATTCAAAGTGATAACCTAACGCAAGGCCCTAAGAGTGTAGTCCTAACGCAGGTTCTACGAATGATTTGTACTAGAAACATGTAAGAAATCAACAGAACTGAACTTACCAGATAGGAATCCGGAGGTGATGTCTGATCTGGAAGTGTCCGGATCAGATGTGTGTAAGTGTTCAGATTAGCAGAAGTATCCGGATAAATAAGTGTGTCCAGATGAACTAGGGTTTCCGGATAACAATGGGTTACCGGATGAAAAGAGTTTCCGAATGAAAATATCAAACTCAGAACTTACCGGATGAGATGGGTTTCCGGATGAAAATAGTTTCCGGATGAAATGCTTTATGGATGATATACTTACCGGATAATAGTGTCCAGAAAGAATCAATTTTACTGGAAACTTTGAGTTGTCCGGATAAAATAGTTTACTGGAAACTTTGAGTTGTCCGGATAAAATATTTTACCAGAAACTTTAGGTTTCCGGAACAATAGTATTTGGAAAGCTTGGAAAGGAGTACTTACCCGGAAAGATGTGTGGTATCCGGAAAGATCGGCTGGGTGTCCGGAAACTACGGCTGAGTGTCCGGAAAGTGCGGCTGTGGTTGAGATTGCGACTAGAATTCTATTAGGGTTGCTCAAAAACTTTCCTGAAAGATTAGTGACTTTCCAAAATAGCAAAATAACAATTCCCAATTCGATTTTTCAAGCAAAAACACGATTTTGAATGGTAAAAATATGAACTTTTCAAGAACAGAGGCTAAACCCAAGAAACTTGATTTTGCTTAAAAACTAGTCGAATGATCGAATTGGAGTGCGAGAAAGTGCAGAATCACTAATAGAGATGATGCTAACAGTATGCAATAAACGAAAACGATCAATTTCAACCGAATCAAAATATGAGTTTCAAGCACCAAGAACACAGTCGATTTTTGAATAGTAATCTTACCAGAAATCAAGAATCACTTTGAACCGATTCGTCCGTTTGCTCTGATACCAATTGTGAGTTCCAGATTCGTGCAACGTATAGAATAAATCAATAGATAAGAAACAGTTTGTATGATTTAAACTGGTCATCCAATTCACTTTCAATATTGAGAGAGTTTTACAATAATTTCAGAAAGTGTAAAAAGATAACTAGCTTAATTCTAAGCTAAACAAAACAATATATATGCTGGGCCCAAGGCATGGAAGCCCACGGCCCGTTCACAATTAAGGCTCAAATATGATTAACAGCAAATCAGCCCTTGAACTTCTATTCAACCAAAAATGACCCTAACAGTCTCCTAAAGGAATCGCCATGCTATCTTCGGCTAGGCACTTCCTTAAATTCGACACATGAAAGGTCGAATGAACTCCCCGCAATTCCTCGGGCAATTCCAACTTATACGCTACCTCACCCACCCGCTCGGTGATGGCGAATGGTCCGACGTACCTAGGTTTTAGCTTCCATCTCTTCCCAAATCGTACGACACCTTTCCATGGCGACACTTTGAGCATCACTTTATCCCCTACCATGAACTCAATTGGTTTCCTTCTTTTATTAGCATATGCATTTTGGCGGTCCTGTGCCACCTTTAACTTCTCTCTTATCACACTAATCTTGTCGGCAGTCAACTGCACTATATTCGGCCCTGCCAACTGTTTATCTCCCACTTCATTCCAACACAATGGCGTCCTGCACTTACGCCCACACAATGCCTCGAATGGTGCTGCTTGAAGACTGGCGTGGTAACTATTATTATACGAGAATTTGATCAGCGGCAGATGAGAGTCCCACGGGCCTTTGAAATCTATCACACAAGCACGCAACCTTGCAGATGAGAGTCCCACGAGCCTTTGAAATCTATCCCACGAGCCTTTGAAATCTTTGGACGACGCTACTCCATGCCTCGTCACTATCTCATTGACATACAACCTTGCTAACTTCTCTAACGAATCCTTCTCCCGAATGGGTAGAAAGTGAGCCGACTTGGTGAGACGGTCCACGATCACCCAAATGGCGTCATACCCTCTAGGGGTGTTCGGTAGCTTCGTGACGAAATCCATGGTGATACAATCCCACTTCCACACTGGTATCTCCAAGGGTTGCATCTCCCCGTAAGGCCTCTGATGTTCTGCCTTGACCTTCAAACACGTCAAAGACCGTTCAACAAGATAAGCCACATCTTTCTTCAATCTCGGCCACCAATACATCTGCCTCAGGTCCTGGTACATTTTATTGGTCCCCGGATGTACCGAATACCGCGATTTATGTGCTTCCTCTAGAATACGTTCTCTCAAGCCTCCCAGCTTAGGAACCCACACTCGGTTCCCCAGACATCTAACACCACTCCCGTTTCGCTCCAAGGATGACACATACCCAACGATCCTCTCGCTTTTCAAATTTTCTTCTACGAGGGCTTCATCCTGGAACTTGTTAATCTCGTCCAACAGATTAGGGATTAGGTTGACTCAAAAAGCTACCACTTTAGTTGGTTCTCTTCTTTCCTTCCGACTCAAAGCATCGGCCACGACATTCGCTTTACCCGGATGGTAAAGAATCTCACAATCGTAGTCACTTAGCAATTCCACCAAGCGCCGCTGCCTCATATTCAGCTCCTTCTAATCGAATAAGTGCTTCAGGCTTTTATGATCAGAGTAGATCTGACACTTAACTCCATAAAGATAGTGTCTCCAAATCTTTAGCGCGAAAACCACCGCTGCCAACTCTATGTCGTGAGTAGGGTAATTCTTCTCGTGTTCCTTCAACTGACGGGAAGCATAAGCGATCACCTTCCCGTCTTGCTTTAACACACATCTCAGTCCCACCTTGGACGCATCGCTGTAGATTACAAATCCCTCTGTCCCACTAGGCAAGGAGAGAATCAGAGCACTGCTCAACTTGTCTTTCAACTTACTGAACGCCTCATCTTTAACCTTCGTCCACTCGACTTTAGCACTCTTCTTCGTCAATGCAATTAACGGTGTCGCTATACGAGAAAAGTCTTGGATGAACTTTCGATAGTAGCCCGCCAAACCAAGGAAACTCGTCACCTCCGAGGGCGTTTTCGGTTGTTCCCATCCTCTAATGGCCTCTACCTTGGCCGGATCCACCTTGATACCTTCCCCCGACACCACATGACCCAAGAATTGGACTTCTCGGAGCCAGAACTCACACTAGGAAAACTTAGCTTATAATTTCTCTCGCCGCAACAAATCTAACACCACGCAAAAATGCTCTTCGTGCTCACTCTGAGACCGAGAATAGATGAGGATGTCGTCTATCAACACGATCACACACTTATCCAACAACACACTACACACCCGATTCATTAAATCCATGAAGACTGCTGGAGCATTAGTCAAGCCAAAGAGCATGACTAAAAACTCATAATGTCCGTACCTTGTGCGAAAATCCGTCTTCGGCACATCTTCTTCCCTTACCTTCAGCTGGTGATAACCAGATCTCAAATCTATCTTCGAGAAGAAGCTCGCCCCTTGCAATTGGTCAAACAAGTCGTCAATCCTCAGAAGCGGATACTTATTCTTAACGGTTACTTTGTGGAGCTCACGATAGTCTATGCACATTCGCATAGACCCATCCTTCTTCTTGACAAAAAGTATCGGCGCTCCCCAATGTGAGGAACTAGGGCGTATGAATCCCTTGTCCAACAACTCCTGTAGTTGCGTCATTATCTCCTTCATTTCCGCCGGTGCCAACCGGTAAGGTGCACACGCTATTGGTGCCACACCAGGCATTAATTCTATCCTGAATTCGACTTGACGATCTGGGGGTAAACCCGTCAGGTCATCCGGAAACACCTCAGGGAACTCTCTCACCACCAGAACCTCTTCAAGTCCCTTTTTTTCTTTCTTAGCATCTAGCACGTATGCCAGAAACCCCCGATACCCCTTCTCTAGACAATGTCTAGCCTTCATCACCGAGATTAGGCATGACTTACGCTCTCACCTATCTACGTAGATTACTACTTCCGACTTATCGGGCAACGCGATATGAATCATCTTCTTATTACACACGATGCTAGCACTATTACTAGCCAACCAATCCATTCCCACAACAATGTCAAACTCTCCCATACCCATTGGAGACAATCGTAAAGGAAAAGAGTGACCATCCACTTCAATACTACACCCCTCATACACCTCTCCTACCAATACTCGACTATCGTCAGCAATTTCTACCTCAAACCCACACTCTAATTGCTTGGGTTCAACATGCATACACCGGGCGAAAACCGGCGAAATAAACGAACGGTTCGCACTCGAGTCAAATAACACTTTAGCAAATTTTGAGTTAACAAGAAAGGTACATGTCACCACATCAGGCACGTCCACCGCCTCCTCGGCCGACATCTGAAAGGCTTTGGCCTTCGCTCGGGTTGGCTCCATTTTCCTTTCTCCATCCGTTCCGCCTTGACCACTACCAGAACTTCCCGAAAATTCCTTCTTCAACTGGGGGCAATCTGGCTTCAGCTGATCTGGGGAGCCACATTGGTAACACGCCCTTGGGTTGCGACAGTCACGCACCAGGTGTCTTAACTTTCCATACTTGTAGCACCCTTCAGGCTCGCTCGCACACTCCCCACGTTGCACTCGGTTACACCTTCCACAAGGCCTCTCTCCAGATCTCAGTACCCTTCGAAACTCGGGTTTGAACACCTTAGCCCGTTTCGAATCGTGCACCGGTCCTTCCCATTTCCTCTTCTCTTTACCCTTCTTCACATCCTGCCAGTTCTTCTCCTTTTCCACTAATTCGGCCGCATTGATGGCTGCCTGAAAAGTGGTCGGGTTCCGAGCTGAAGCCAATTCCCGGACGCTACTATTTAGCCTAAATAGGTACCTCTCAACCCAGTGCTCCTCATTTGGTACGTAAAACTTTGCAAACCTTGCTTTCTCGATAAATTTCGTGGTGTATTCCCTTACTAACATCCTACCTTGTTCTAAGCTTAGAAATTCTTCCTCCAATTTTTTTACTACTGCCAGCGGGCAGAACGATGCCTTAAACTTTGAGACAAAGGTCTCCCATGTTATTCCCTTAGCAACTTTCGACCCTTTGCCCGCTGTCTCCGCATCCCACTAAACCATCGCCTCAGACTTCAGCATGGATAAGGCGAACATCACTCGGTCGCTGTCAGCACATTTACAGGTGTCAAATACCAGTTCCATCTCCCTTATCCATTTTATTGCCATAACTGAATCACATTCTCCCTTGAAAGTGGGTGGCTTAGAAGAGGCAAATGCTTTGTAGCTACATCCCCCGCTCAGCACCAGGTCATTTATCGCTAACGGATTCGATTGAGAAGGACTCCCCGAAGCAGATCCACACAATCTAGACACCCCTTCCTTACTACCACTTGCTTCTTTACTCCCCGATGCTGACTCATCCTGCTTTACTAACAGAGCTTTCAACGTATCCTGAATTTCACCCAAAGCAGTGGCGAAGTTCTTTTGGGTCATGAAGGTCTGTGCACGAGCTCGCCCACGGCCTCCACCTCGACCCGCTCCTCGCCTGGATGCAGAGCTCTCCTGCTGAGACGCCTCCGGTTCCGGCAGAATTCCCATGCTCCTCGTTCCACGGGTAATGCAGGCCCTTACACTAGCTCTTCCCACATTTTCATTCACCTGGGTAACTGCTCACGGGGGTATTCTTCCCCGTCCTCTTCCTCGGCCCCTACCCCTATCGCGGGTGGCCTCCTGCTCAGGTGGGTTCACCGGTGCTTCCATCTCGATTTCCTCGTCGACCGGTTCTGATCCATTCCTCAAAGATCTTCTCGGCATGATTACTGAATGACAAGGAAACACACCAACAACATTAAACCTACTGCTCCAACATAATAAGGCAATTAAGCACATACATGTACCTATAAGTTCGTAATTACACTGGCCAAGTGTAATCGCCAACTTACCTTACATGACAGTTCTCACTACCCTATTAGTCGTCCCAACAAATCTCCCTAGGTCCTACTAGTTCTCAGCTGTACTACCTAACTCTCACAGTTTAAGTTTAGGCTCGTCTGGTCACCCAAATCTCTTAAACTACGGCTCTGATACCAACTGTAACAACCCAACCAAAAGTAGCCCAACATGGTTACATTAGATAAAATCAAAACTGCCAAAACTTGGCCCACACCAAGCTTTAACAAAATTCAACAATTAGGTTTGCGGTAAACAACCCTAATTACAGCTGAGAAAATAATTCTATATATGGAATGAAAAATAGGGGTTCTTCTAATCCTCGAGGCGCAAGCTCTGGCTCACACCTTCCCTTTCCCCTTAATCGAGTTTTCTACAACCTGCTTTCCTAAAAGGTTTTAGATTGAAAAACGAGGGTTAGACCACAAGGTCTAGTGAGCTCCCACAAGAACATTCCCACGCAAAAATAGCAAAATTTAATAATTTAGATGCAAAAACTTATTTACGCAACAACTTTCAAATATACACACTCACACCTGGCGCATGCCGATGGCCCACGCTTTGGTCACACACACCCGTGACGGCATGTTAGGTCACACACCCGCCCTTACGGATTTATATGAAACAAATTCATATATATCTCCGTATCACACATTATGGGACACACCCCCCATATTCACACCATAAGCCATCGTATGCCCACCTTGTATAAATCACACATTAATAAATCACACCTTTGACGTAATTAATAGCATCAAGTAAAGCGTACAGTTTTAAACAAAGATAAACATTCAAGCACACTTGATGAAAGTTGTTAGTTAAGAGTACTCAACTGTTGTCCACGCTAGCTGTCCTCACCTGAGACTGCTATGGTCTAATAGTACCTACATTTCACCCGGTACGCACGAGAGTAAGTAGTCGTTCCACTAATCACGAAGCTCACCAAACCTCCCTAATGTCCCATCGAGATACCCTCCAAACAACAGGATTCGGACACAACGTTGGGGATTCCAAATCTGTTCCAGGACTCCACTCCCGGATACCGGGGTTCCCCATAGTCTGGACTCCCTTATGGGATCCGGCGCCATGCCTCCGGACCAGGTACTACACACTTTCGGACTCCCCTATAAAATCCGGTACCATCCACTTCCGGACTCCCTAATGGGATCCGGTATCACTCGCTTCCGGACTCCTCAATGGGATCCGGTACCAACCACTTCCGGACTCGCAACCAGGGCGATTTCGCATAGGGTTTTATCGGTCTCACTAAACAATGATTTCTTACCCAAAATCTCTTAATTACATACCGATTGGTTTTTATACCTCAAATAGTGCTAAGGAATTGCTAATTACGACATTAAAGAAAGATAATCAGCTTCCCTTATAAAAATTGAAATCGAACGGGTTCTCAAACCAAATCTTCCCAACCAGACCCATACTCAAGGTATTCACAAGGGTAAAACACAATCCAAAAGCACAATAGTATACAACTTCAAGAGGGGATGATTACCTTGAATGCTTGACTCTTGAATTCCATGCAAACTCCAAATTCTGGCACCCACTCAAGATCACACCAACAGCCGCACACAGTAAAATGAATTCCCCAGGGTTATTAGGGTTTTCTTTTCTATTTATACCAAACTCACAAGAGCACTAAACTTTACCTTTTCACACTTTAGCCACTTTAATTTAAATTATTTTCTTAACTTCTTAACTAGGTTATTACAAAAGGTCTAGATAAAACGTTAAGTAACCAAGATGGGGTAAAAAATTAACACATAAACACAATAGTAATTGTTATCACTACAATTGAAATAATTGTGTGGCCTATGTTCAGAGTTGGCATTGGGGTATCTCTGATAGGACTTCCAGTTATCACTGAAGTAAAAATTTTAAAATTACTCCTCAAATTGTTCCGACAATATCACGAAGATATGCAATTGGAATCACAAAGACTCGTGTATGCGTGAAAGAATTAAATTATATCTGTTTGGCTCAAAATATTGATTTAACCTGGGACTCAAGTTAAAAATCAATTGACACAGTGATTAGAATATGAAGTTTGGAGACCGGAGCTGATGTCTTCCTTTTTCAATATCTAAGACCTCCGAGTGAGGAATAGATAGATTATATGCTAATTATCCGTAAATATATGAAACAAGCGTCTGTTGTGAGATACTTGAGTGGTTAGGTGGGGTGACACAAGTTATCGACACTGGGTCCATGTCTATTTCGATATTCATCTCCAAAGAATGAGAATGAATTGATTGTGTGGTTACCCGGATAACTGACTCGGTTTGGTAAGGACCAATAATTCTTTTAAGTCCTGTCACATCCTCACCATTTATTCTTTTCACTCCAAACTCACCTATCAATCGAGACCCCTCACTGTTGTCTATAAGAAGGTGTGTTTCTTCGGTAGGTACTTCCGGTTCTGGATGGACCATAGAAACAATATAAATCCTAACACTCTTTCATGCATCTAATAGAACAGTTTAGTAAACAGGGAAGTACAAGTTCTAAACTAAAATGTTTAGAAGTCTAAACTTTTAAGAACGAGTCCTGATCTAAGATGATCAAAAGTTATAAAAATCATTTGAAATATAGAATTTCAAGAAACAAGATCAAGCGCTAAACAAAATGACTCAGTAAGCACATTATGTTCAAAAATGAAACAATGATTAGAAAGTTTAATTGTGAAGAACAAGTCACAATTAACATATCAGAAAAGAATTGAATCATTAACATGAAATGACGAACTTTGAAAAGCAAATTGGAATTCAAACGAGTGTATTTCCATCGAAAAATGGAAATAACTAAGTCAAGGAAACATAGCACGTGGCAATTATGGAAGTTAAGATTGGAGAATAACAAACACAAGTTAGTTATTCAGAATGAATTACCACGGTCCTTGAATTCAGTTAAAGTTCACTTACCTTTCATAAAATAGTACTCCCCCTCAAAATTGGCATAACCTTTGAATGCAGTCATGAGGAAAGAATGTTCTGAACTAAGCGCACATGACATTCCTACAAAATAAATTAGAAGGATTTTGGTATCCATCCATTGATGGATTCTTGATGGTTAGATGCCTTATGAGGACCAGGGATACTATAAGTACCGTACCAATGAGATGCATATTTCCGATTAACAAAATCATTCGAACCACATGTAGAACAACAGATACAATCATGAGAAAGTTGAAGAAACTGTTGAATTTAATAAAGTCTTAAAGGAAACTTCACACTTTGTTCAACAAAAGTTCGAGAATTAAAAGCATCATGATTTTGATTGTATGTCCTAACATGCAGGACTGAATTGAAAGATTTTGTATTCACTTTGCTTTCATTAGACTTCTTCACCACCCAAACTTGTTTGAACCTTTTTCTCCGACCATTATTATCTGAAATATCCTTAAAAGTCATAAAGGTATGATCAATAGAGTGTGAGTAGGGAGGATGTCTATCATTTGTTCGACCGGTCTTTTTTCGCGTCTGTGAACATTTTTGAGAATGAGAATCGGTTTTAGAAACTTTGTTCACAGGAAGGGTCTTGAGTTTTGAAGAACACTCGCCTTTCAGAAATTTGACCGGACGATTGACTGCCTTAGAAAGAAAGTCGGTGTGGTTTGGAAGAGGGTTGTCAAATTCAAACTTAGTAAACTCTTCATCTGAACTTTCTTCGGAATTCATGTATGCTGAAAAATCAATATCAGGGACAAATAGACCAGGATTGGTTGAGGGAGGTGAGGAACACTTTGAATCTGTGTTTATGGAAGAATCTGGTGCGGAAGCTTTTTGACATTCAGAGTTAAGATTCTTTTGAACACATTTTTCTTGAGACTCTTTTCCTTTTCTTGAGGAAATTTTGCCAATGAAAGCTTTACACAAAGATGTATCCGATGAGTCCGAGGAAGGTTCGGGTGAAATCATCTTTTCGTTTTGGAGTTGGTCAAGTTTCTCTTGAAGTTGAAACTTGCTCACTTGCTCTTGCATCACTTCTGTCGCCAAAGCAGACAGTTTTTGATGTGAGCCGATTGATTTCATCCTGAAGGATTTTCTGTTTCTCACCCGACACAGATTCGGTTTTGGAGGATTTGAGTTTCTCATGTTCAGATAGAAGCTCTTGCTTTTCCTTTTGAAAATCAGTCATTTCCTTTTCGAGTGTCTCCTCTAACTCGACTATTTTTTATTCCAAAATGAGATGAGGTACATAGAGTTTAAACTTGTCTGTCTCAGTTTTGGGTTCAGGTGCTGGGGCCTCATCCTCTTTGGAGGAATCCTTGGACTTTGCAACCCTATAGCCGTTAAAGTAGTCATTCGAAAGGTACTTGGATTTATTTTTCATGTAGGATTAGTTAAGAGGCTCATAGGCAAAACGTAGTTGCATTTTAGTGGTGTGTGCGTTTATATTCCTCAGTTTCCTCTTCTTTCTCTTCGAGAGGTCCAGTCCAATCGATTTTGTATTCGGGGTACTTTTTGTCGAGACCAAAAAAACAGAATTCGTAAAGAGTAGGTCTGATTGTCAAAATCTTTTTCAAATAATGTGGGTTGTCATACCCAATTCTCCATTCCTTGTTAAAATACGTGAATTCCTTTGGTTTATTCATGTGAATTGTCTGATCAGTTTGACCTCTTTTGTGAAGTTTAGTTTCAAGATCAGTTATTTTTGCAACAAACTCTTTGTGTTGGATTTGATGAGAGGAGCACTGATAGATAGTCTCTGCTTTCCCGTCCTCACACTGATCAAGCTTTAAATTCAACTCAGATTTCTTGGCCCTTAAGTCCTTAGGTGCTATTGAAAGATTTGTGCATTTTTCTTTAAGGTTGGCATTATCGGACTTGTACTTTTCAGTAATTAGCTTTTGAACATCTAGCTTTCTTTTAACGAGTTAATTTCAAGCATTTGTTCATTAGTGGATGCCTTATAAGATTCTATTCTTTGAACAAGTGGATGCATCTGTTCGATTAAGTTTTGATGGATAGGGGCACATACCTGACAAATATTTGCTTTTTCTGACGGAGTAGAGTGGTTGCCCATTAAAAGCATCAACATCTTCAGAATCGCTTTCACTGCTGGAACAATTGAGCTAGTGGTCGTCTTCAACTAGCAGTGCTTTTCCTGCAGCTTTCTGTTCTGCCAACAGAAGTTTTGCCTTGTAGTATTCCACATTACGCACTACTGGCTTTCGACAGTTTTTGGCAAAGTGACCCAATTTGCCGCAGTTATAGCATGTGACAGGCTCGTCCTTCTTCTTTGACTCGGGCTTGCGATCGTTCTTCTCAATCTTTTCCTTGTGGTCAGATTGCTTATGCTCACCAGTCTTTCTCTTTCCTTCATATTTGTCCTTGTAATCATGGCGCTTGTTGGGAGTAGTGGAATAGCGCTGATTATTGGACGAAGGTTTCTTGTAGAACTTGTTTCTCTAAAATGACTTGGTGATGAGGGCCATAACTTTCTTTATCAGCTCAGGGTCAGAGTCACTTTCCTCTGATTCTTCAGATTCGGGTTCTGATTCGATGGACTCTTAGGTTCTCTTGGAGTGACGGCTGGAAGATTTGCCGCCTTTTGAAGATATAAGAGCGAGTGGATCGACATGTGACTTGGAAGAGGATTTCTGACTACTCACTATCTCCATGACTTCATCCTCGTCCTGCATGAGCATCTCGTAGAGTTCATGGATTGGAACGTTCTCAATCAGATTGTTGTGTTTGATGTGAGAAGAGAACACTTTCCATTCCGGCAGGAGATGGTTTAGGAACTTGAGGGCATTCTCCGTGTTAGATCGAGTGATCTTGTTTTTGTGGAGCTCATTCAAAAGAAGGCAAAAACGTTCATATGCCTGAGTGATTGATTCGCCCTTGCGCTGCTTGAAACCGTCAAATTTGGTGATGCAGCTGTTGAGCTTTAGTTGGTTTCCTACTTTACTTCGGCTTATCATCTTCTCAACTTGATCCCACATGCCTTTGGATGTATCCTTGTAGCTGTCTATGGTCGTGTAGATCTCATTCGGTAAACTCTGGACTAGATATCGTTTGGCATGTTTTTCACCATCAAATCTGTTCTTTTCCTCTGGTCATCTGCAAGTATGTCTTAGGCTGAGGTCGAGGTCGAGCAGCCGCACCTTGTTGGTCCCGGAGGGGTTATACAAGTTTGTAGAAGGGGGGGGGGGGGTTGAATACAAACACACATATTTTACTTTCTAAATTGTTTATTGATATAATCAAACAATTTAAAACTTGTTGCGGAACAAGATTAAGGATTAACCTAATCTAAACAAGTTATGAGAACACTAAGTTTCTTGCACTAGAAATAAGACAGAAAGGAGATAAGGAAATTACGAATAATATCCTAACACAAAGATAGTAAGAAGAAGATGGCCGAGCACTTCATTTCTGAAGTAGGGTTCTTCTTATATACTGCATGCATTTAATGCACAACAGTATAACTTTACACGTGGCAGTAGCTGATTGGTTGCATGGTTTGACCTTTGTAGACAACCTTAGTAGCCGCATGATGTATAGTGTAGAATCAGAGTTGGTTGTACGATAATAGACAGAAGGGATGTCCTTTCTGACATTTTCGTACGGAGGCGTGCAAGGGGGTAAGACAAAAGTAACTTGTATAGGAAGACTTCATGATCAGCGTTCGTTGAACAGTACTTTATCAGCGAGTGACAAAGCTCAGCGATCGCTGAAGTCTTCTACTTGTAACTTCACGTTGAGTGGACAAATCTTGGCTTCGCTGATATCCACATCAGTTCATTTGTAGACTTGTCGCTGGTTCTTGGGCTTGATCTTCGACTTCAGCGTAGAACCTTTGTTGACGTGAAACTTGTCTTCAGGGATCATAACTAAACAACTAAAACTCTCAGCGATCATGAATAAGACTGAACAGGCTCAGGACTATATTGATGAACATTATTCGTTGAATGTAATTTAAAGAACATGAGTTTCCTATCAGCGGTACTGTAGAGACATAGTACTTATCAGCGATAGTGAAACTCTAATACATATTGTCTACTTATAATTTACACTATGTGTTTCTTAAAGAGTCATTATCAAATCACTGAGAGTTTGGATCAACAATCTCCCCCTATTTGATATTGACATAGCAACAAAAGAAAATGGCTAGGTATGAAAACATAAGGATAAAAAGAACTCATAAAATATTTATCCCTTTTACTGTTTTCTGGGATCTTTTGAGTACTGATGGAGTAAAGTACATTCGCTGAAATTTTTCTTTAAACTTCGTATAAGGTTACAAAGTGAAGTGGAAAAATTAAAAGTACAGCAAATAAATTTACAACTACAAAAGATATAAGCTGATAAGGATAGAAGAATTACAAGGAAATCCTATCAGCTATTCAGGTTCATCCTTAATGAGAAGTTCATCAAGGGACTTTGTTGTAGGGATCATCCAGTCTGGGACGGTTTCTCCAAGATCCCTTCTATTCTTTGCTTCTTTAAAGATCAGGGGCTTCATGAAGTGTCCGAGAAGATCTTTTCTGAATTCACACCAGTAGACGAGATCCCTGAGCTGTTCAATAGGAGTGATGGGTAGCTTAGATATGCGTTGGAAACGTTCTCGTCCATCATAGTCATGAAAGAAGATACCATAAGGTTCGCTTAGGACTTTTCCAGGGATGAAGCGTTCACCAGGGGGCAAGGAGGTGTCGAGTGCTGAGAGGTCAGGTTCAGGACCAAGTACTTCAGCACGAGAAAAACCAATACCAGTTTCATTCCTGATAGGAGGACCTGAGTCTGATGGTATTATCTTTTTCTTTGCAGAAGCCATTCTTCGTTGAGCTGGATTAGGAGGAGGAGGAGGAATATCCACAACAGATGAAACCATGTCGATCTGAGAATTTATAATTTTCTCGACATGGCCTTTGAATTGTGAACGTGATTGCTGAATGGATATTCTCATCTCTAACCACTCAGAGAAACCGTAGTTTTTGATTGAAGGAACGTTGATTCACATTCTTCCCTTGATGTACACCTTGTTGATCCTGGAGACCCTGTATCGATAGTGCAGTCTTTCTTTGCACCATTTCAGCATAGAGTCGGATACCTTGGTCTTTTCTTCGATGATCTTCTGGGTGTCTTCCCATAATTGACGTTGGACATCAATGAGAGTCTTCTTCAGATCAGGGTCCTTCATCGATTGTTGGACAAGCTGGATGGCGTAGGCTTTATCTTCTTCTTCAGCTTTCCTTCGATCAGCGAGTTGTTTTACAGCCTTGAGATGTTCAACGAATTCCTTCTTTGATAGTCTGAACTTTGGGTCAGGGATTTTGTCACGAGGAAGGATGATTCACCTATCTTCAAGCCGTTTGATCATTGCTTCTATCTTTTTCTGATCCTCTTCACTTAGCTTTTTAGGAGCCAAGGAATGTCTGTTTTTGTGAGAGAGCGGTTGTTCTTCAGGTTCATCAGTCTCAGTGGTGAAATCCAAGACTGGGATTATTTCTTCAGCGATAGGAGCTGGGATTATTGTTGATGGAGTTGCAGCCGTAGGAACTTCAGCTGGATCCTCAAAAGGGGAGAGGACTAGCTGAAAAACAGCGATCGTTTAAATGAGATCATTTGGGAAGAAAGAGATGGAGAAAAGAATAGGGTTTAAGTGTATAGAGGTTTTATGGAAAGGAGAACTGAGGTTGAGAAGGGATAGAGGAGGGATGCAGAGTAAGGGAATAGAAGATATTGTACCTCACAAACTAGCTTTATTTGAAGGATAGACAGATTGCCTTCTGCAGTGAGGCCTTTATTCTTGCCTTTGTCAGCATCAGTTGCTGCAGGTTTAGTCTTTGTCATCTCCCCCGATGGTTCATTTATCATGACCCCTTTTTGAGCAGGGACCTTCTTTGGCTGGACGAAGAAGAAATCATCATCATCGTCATCATCATCATCGTTTTTAGGGGATGATGATGGGTCATCGTCCTCAAGATCGAGGTCTTCATTATCTTCTTCTTCTTCCTCAGCTTCAGATTCTTCCTCATCAGCATAGGGCACGGTGACATCAGCATCAGTTTCGAGATGGTCATCGAGTTGCCCCCCCTCAAATCCAGAGGGAGGTTTATCAGTTCCCTCAGGGTTTTCAACTCCATGAGGTTTATCTGTTGTAGCAGTAGCAGCATCAGAAACAATACCCTCCCCCTCAGAGTTACGGGGAAGGTCTTCAAGATTTTTCTTCTCCCCCTCAACATTATGGGGAAGGTCTTTAGTCTTCTCCCCCTCTTCCACATGATGGATGGGGGAGGAAATAGCAGTGTCAGCAGCAGCAATAGTATCAATTTGCATTGGGTCCCTGTCTTCCAGGCCAGAGATCCCAACACAGGTTTCAACCATACCTAATCTGCCTATCAGGCCAGATATAGCAGGAGTGGTTCTTTGAAGTTCCTCTCGATCCACCTGAGTAAAATGCGAAGGAGCACAAGTAGCAGCATTCAGTCGGTCAAGGATTTGCTGAAGGAGGTTGGTCGCAGTGCTAACATCCGTCTTTAAAGAAGACACTTCTCCCTGAAGATTTCCAACCACTGTCTTTAATGATGTGACTTCATTGGACAGGGAGGTGAAGTGTGTGGAGAGAGTGATATTGGCGGTGGAGTTTTCAGTGAGAGTAGTAGCAAATTGACCAATTCTACTATCCACCTTCTCCAGATCAGCACTGGAAGCTTTGCCTTGGACCTCGGTGGTCAGCTTTTTGAGTTCCTCTCCAGCGTTTGTAACCACCGAAGAGTTAGCAGATAGTGTGGTGGTGAAGGATTCCATCTTTGTTTCCAGGGCCTTCAGGGAGGTGTTGATATCTCCCAAATTAGGACCTGCAACAGTTAATAACTTATGAACAGAGGAAAGCTCAGAAGTTGGAGATTTAGATAGAGGAATGTGTATGGTTTTGTGTATACCTGCAGGCGGGTTGGTGAAGTCGTCGAAACCTCGATAACCTGAGTAGTGTTCCATGTCGCCTTCAAGAGTGCCTTGGCGCATAGAAGTGCCTGCAGATCCTATATTTGTATCCATCATCCTATGTAGAGTATCAGCAGCTGGATTATGTAGGATGACGGGTGTTCCAGAGTGTTGATCCAAACCCTCAGTGATTTGATAATGACCCTCTCTTATATACTTAGTGAAAATTGTAAGTAAACAATATGTATCAGAGTTTCACTATCGCTGATAAGTACTAAGATCTTACAGTACCGCTGATAGGAACTCTCGCTCTTTTAAGTTAAACATTCAGCGAAAACTGTTCACCATTAATGCTCTGAGTCTGTTCAGTCATTATGATGATCGCTGATAAGTTAGTTGTTTACTTATGATCCCTGAAGACAAGTTTCACGTCAACAAAGGTTCTACGCTGAAATCGAAGATCAAGCTCAAGAACCAGCGACAAGTCTCCTAATGAACTGTTGCGGATCAGCGAAGACTCAGATCTGTCCACTCAACGTGAAGTATCAAGTACAAGACTTCAGCTATCGCTGAAAAGAAAATGATAATCGCTGAATCAACGAAAGCTGATCATGAAGTCCTCCGTACAAAGTACTTTTGTCTTAACCCCCCTTGCACGACTCCGTACGAAATGTCAGAAAAGAACCTCCGACTGTCTGAAATCGTACAACCACTCTGATACTACACTGTTCATCCATGCGGCTACTAAGGTTGTCAACCAAGGTCAATGACATGCAACCAACCAGCTGATGACACGTGTAAAGTGTATACTGACTTGCATTAAATGCATGCAGTATATAAAGAGATGAACCCACTTCTTTTGAAGTAACTTGCTAACTCTGGACAAGTTCAATCTCTTATCTCAAGATAGGTTATTATTAGTAATTTCCTTATCTCTCTTAGTGCAAAAAACCTTAGTGTTCCAACTTGTTTAGATTTAGGTTTATCCTTAATCTTGTTTCCGCAACAAGCTGTAATTTGTTAATGATTTATCAATAAACAATTTAGAAAAGTAAAATCTGTGTGTTTGTATTCAACCCCCCCCCCCCCCCCCCCTTCTACAAACTTGTATAGGCCTTCGGGACCAACAAGTGGTATCAGAGCAGATTTGTTTAATCTAATAAACAAGATCTAATCTAAGATATTTCTCTTCCTTGCTATTATCTGAAAATGGCCACCAACACAAACACAAATTATATAGACAATGGTTCTCTTGCTAAACCCCCTAGATTTTCCAAAGATAACTTCAACTTATGGAAAAATAGGATGACACTCTTCTTAGAAGGTGTAGACCCTACTATGCCTTACTATCTAGAGAATGGTCCATTCATCCCTGTAAGAATAGATGCTGCAGTTCCAGCCGCTGAAAATAGACCTGCTATTCCAGAAAGGCTGGTACCTAAGGAAATCTTTCAATGGACTGACGAAGATAAGAAGAAAGTGGCTATAGATACAAAAGCCAGATCCATACTATCCATGGCTCTTCCTGACGAAGTCTACCATTCCGTCATGAATCTGAAAACATCAAAAGCCATGTGGGACACAATATGTGTTCAGTATGAAGGAACGTCTGAAGTCCAGGACTCAAGAAAGATCAACCTGGTAAGACAATACGAAAGCTTCATTTCTGGTAAGAATGAATCTCTCTCTGAAGTTCACCAACGTTTTAATTGTTTAATTATAGATCTGAAAACTGTTGGTAAAGAATATTCTAACTTTGAAGTACTGACAAAGTTTCTAGAATGTTTACCTGAAAGCTGGGACAATTATGCTATGTGTCTCAAGCTATCAAAGGATCTAAAATCAATGACCCTTTCAACCTTATATGGCACGTTGCTGAATCATGAGCAATCGATCCATCTTAAGAAGAATCTTGTAAAAGATTCCAAAAGCACCCCTGTTGCTTTAATCTCAGAGGAACCTTCTACTCAGCGACCCTCGGTCACTATCACTGAGTTAGAAAGTAACTCTGAAAGGTCATCAGATTCTGATTCTTCAGATGATGATGAATCTGTGGCTCTCCTAACTAAAAAGTTCGGGAGATTTGCAAAAAAGAAAATGTTTAGAAAGAACAAACCTCTTTCCATAACTGACAAGCCTAGATCATCAGCTTTTGTTGATAAGGCTACTGCTACTTGTTTTAACTGCGAAAAGACAGGACATTTCACTAACGAGTGCAGGTCTAAGAAAGTTTCTAGACCCTCAGCTTTTACAAAGAAACCCTTTGTTCCAAGGAATAAAGATGACAAATATTCAAAGCTGAAAGAAAAATATGCTAAGCTAAAAAGCTTTAAGAAGAAGAATAAAGGCCTAATGGCTGACTATGATTGGGCTGCTTGATGAAGAAGCATCATCATCTGACTCTGAAGATGATGAAGCAAATCTATGTCTCATGGGCAAGATTGCAGAAGAGGAAGAAAGTTCAGACATACCCTCCACTTCAACCTCTGCTAATCAGGTATCGCCTTCTTTCTTTACCAATATTGCAAATATTGATGAATCTGATAGTCTCCGTAAGATCGATCTCTTGACTAGAAGTTTATACGAAGCCATGAACGGCAAAACTGTGGTGGAAAACCAAAATCTTGATCTCGCTGAAAAGCTTAAAACTTGCCACCTTCAAATAGAAAAGCTTTCTAATATTGAAGAAGACTTTAAAGATCAAGTATATTTAAATCAGCTAGTCAAAATCGAATGAGCAGAAGCTATCGCTGCTTTAAAGGCTGAAAAAGCTATTGTTGAAGGATGGTGTAATTCTTCAACAAAGATCACTGAGATAATAAAGTCTCAGATTCCCCTGAGTGATAAATGTGGTTTGGGTTATAAATATGATACTCCAAAACCAACCACTGAGCGTTCAATGCTTAAATTTGGAACGTTCGTATCCATAGTCGCTGATACTTCATCTTCTCAGGGCTCCTCGTCCGTTACACCAATCCCTGAGGAAACTCCTACCTCCTCAAAAGGCAAGGAGAAAATGGTTTATTCAAAACCTACCTCTGTCTCTAAAGACAAAGGTAAAGGAATTGTTATTTACCAGAATCCTCAGAAGGGTACCTTAGTACCAAAGCTGAATGCTTCTAAAGCTTCAGTGGCTCATCCCTCTGGATCAAGGAAGCAGATCTCTGGATCTATTCAGCGATCTACTCCTAGACTCAGATTGGATGTCCTTGGTAAGAAATCTGAAGAACTGAATGTTCGTCCCATTTCTAAAGCCAATAGTTTACTTGGTGCTGGCACTTCTAATTCGAAATTAAAAGCTCAACATTCAAATGGTCCTAGAACTACTTTTAGTTATAGGAAATGTTATCACTGTGGACTTACCGATCATATTGCTAGTAAGTGTCCCACAGCCACCAAAGGTGAAAAGATAGCTAAGGTGAAGATTGCCCCCAAGGCAAAGAAGACCAACCCTGGTGCAAATCAGGTCAAGGTGAATCCTACCACTGAAGTTAAGAAATTAACCAAAGTGAAGAAAGACAAAGCTGAATCTTCAAATGCTGCGAAGACTGCTGAATCTTCCATTCCAACTACTTCCACTGACAAGTGTGTATACATGGTTAAGTGGGTACCCAAGAAAAACTAATCTTCCATTGTATTGCAGGTTAAGAAGGGTATCTGGTATCTCGATAGCGGATGCTCTAGACACATGACTGGAAAGAAAAGCCTGCTCGCTGAATACAAGGAAGAGAAGGGTCCCTCTGTAACTTTCGGTGGAAATGGAAAAGGACATACCCGAGGGTATGGTTTACTTTCAAATGGTACAACCTCCTTCAGAAGAGTCGCATATGTTGAAGGGCTGAAGCATAATCTTCTAAGCATCAGTCAGCTTTGCGACATGGATAACAAAGTAATCTTTACTAAGGAATCCTGCTTTGTCGCTGACAAAAAAGAGAAGATAGCTCTCAGCGGTTATCGTTTGGAAAATGTTTATGTAATAAACATGGACTCAACAACCACTGAGAACTCCTGTTTCTTCTCAAAGGCCTCATCTGATGTCAATTGGCTATGGCATAAGAGGCTATCTCATCTAAACTTCAAGACACTGAACACTCTTTCTTCAAAAGAGTTAGTCACTGGTCTACCTCAGCATTCATACGCCAAAGAGTCTTTATGTTCAGCGTATGAAAAAGGGAAGCAGACCAAAGCAAGCTTTAAATCAAAGCAAGTTTCTTCAGTGTCATCTCCTCTACAACTACTCCATATGGATTTGTTTGGCCCTGTTAACAAACAATCCATCGCTGGAAAGAAATATACGCTGGTCATAGTTGATGAATTCTCTCGCTTCACTTGGGTAATGTTTCTTCGTTCTAAGAGTGACACCCCTGAAGAACTCATCACCTTTGTTCGGAAGATGGAAACCCTGAACAATCTGACTGTTCGCTCAATAAGGAGTGATCATGGGACTGAATTCAAAAACAGTTCTCTTGATTCCTTCCTTGAGAGTAAGGGTATTTCTCACAACTTTTCTTCAGTGAGAACACCTCAACAAAATGGAGTCGCTGAAAGAAGAAATAGAACAATTATTGAAGTTGCACGTTCAATGCTCAGCGATTCTCACCTGCCTACTCAGTTTTGGGCAGAAGCTGTCAACACTGCTTGTTTTACGCAAAACATGTCGCTGATAGTTAAAAGATTCAAAAAGACAGCATATGAACTCTTTCATGGGAGAAAGCCTTCAATCAGCTTTGTTCACATCTTTGGATGTCAGTGTTTTATACTGAACAACAGAGATGCCCTTGGAATGTTTGATCCTAAGGCTGATGATGGAATCTTTCTTGGATATTCTTCAATCTCCAAAGCCTTCAGAGTCTTCAATCGAAGAAGACAAACTGTAGAAAAAACAATTCACGTCACGTTTGACGAATCCCGTTCAGCGAACTCTAAACCGTCCGCTGATACTGAAGAACTGAATCAATGGATGTTTTCTCATCTTGGTGATTCAGAAGATATTCCCACTACTCATGCTCATCCAGTAGAAGATGATAGTCCTCCTATCATTCCAAATATGCAGAATAGTGAAGCTGAAACTTCTTGGGTCTTAGCTGTTCCTATAAACACTATACCTAACGCTGAACCAAATGTCTCAGACATTCCATCTACTTCTCAGCAATCAGAGAATATAATGACAACTGCATCCATTCCTCTCTTGGCTGATACTCCCGACGTCGCTGAAGCTTCATCTTCGGCTCCTCCAGTTCAATTTGAGTCAGCGTCTCACGCTCCGGCTCAGCGATGGACTATAAATCACCCAATTGATCAAATTCTTGGTGATCCAAACGCTGGGATTTAGACTCGACGAAGTGCAGGTAATATTTGTTTATTTGTAAATTTTATTTCACTAACTGAACCAAAGAATGTAGATGATGCCCTCAAAGATCCAAACTGGGTCAGCGCCATGCAAGAAGAGCTGACTGAATTCGAAAGAAACAAAGTTTGGAAACTTGTTCAGAGACCAACTGATAAAACTGTGATAGGCACTAAATGGGTCTATCGAAATAAGTTGGACGAACATGGTACTGTAACCCGCAACAAAGCTCGTCTTGTTGCTCAGGGATACAGACAAGAGGAAGGTATAGATTATGACGAAACATTTGCTCCATTAGCAAGACTTGAATCTATTCGTCTATTCTTAGCATATGCTGTACACAAAAACTTCAAAGTACATCAGATGGATGTTAAGTCAGCGTTTCTGAATGGAAAGCTGAATGAAGAAGTGTATGTGGAACAACCTCCAGGATTCTCAGATTCTAAGCGTCCAGGTTATGTTTATAAACTGGATAAGGCACTTTATGGCTTGAAGCAAGCTGCACATGAATGGTATGACACTCTTTCCACTTATCTCCATATTGCAAAATTTGAGCGAGGTAAGATTGACAAAACTCTATTTTTTAGAAAAGTGAAAGGTCATATCATTCTAGTTCAAATATATGTTGATGACATTATATTTGGCTCTACTAACCCTGAGCTTTGTACTCGTTTCGCTGATAGAATGAAAGATGAGTACAAAATGAGCATGATGGGTGAACTAACATATTTCCTTGGTCTTCAGATTAAGCAAACTGAAAAGGAACTTTTATTAATCAGGGAAAGTATGTTAAAGATATGCTGAAGAAATTCGACTTAACTGAAAGGTCAGCTATGAAAACCCCTATGGCACCACCGCTGACACTTGATAAGGACACTAAGGGTGTTCCTGTCAATGTCACGTTGTACCGTAGGATGATCGGCTCACTATTGTATCTTACAGCTAGCCGACCCGATATTATGTTTGCAACATGCTTGTGTGCACGATATCAAGTTGAACCTAAGATATCTCATATGAAAGCTGTAAAGCGAAATTTTCGATATCTTAAGGGTACAGCGAATCTAGGTCTTTGGTATCCCAAAGATTCAGGATTCGATCTAACCGCCTATTCAGATAGTGATTTTGCAGGTTGCTAAATGGATAGGAAAAGCACCACAGGAGGATGTCAGCTCCTGGGTGGAAAGCTGGTAAGTTGGACAAGTAAAAAGAAAAATTCAGTGTCCACTTCCACAGCTGAAGCTGAATATGTAGCTGCTGGAAGCTGTTGTTCTCAAGTCTTGTGGATGAGAAATCAGCTACTAGACTATGATCTTCAGCTCTCCAAAATTCCAATCTATTGCGACAGCACAAGTGCCATCGCTATAGCAAACAATCCAGTACTACATTCAAAGACCAAACATATAGAAATCAGATATCATTTTATCAGAGATCATGTGATGAATGGTGATATAGAACTTCATTTTATCCCAACTGATTATCAGTTAGCTGATTTATTTACCAAACCTCTTGAGTCTTGATGAGACAAGATTCAACTTTCTCATCAGCGAGCTTGGAATGCTGAACTTTGAAGGATAAAATCTTTAGCGGTTCACATTGATCAGCGATAGGATAAAATCAATTTGTATAACCCATTCTATCATCTTCTCTCTGAATAAACTTGATTAACTGATATCAAGGTATGTTTTTCTCTCTCTGACAAACGCATGAAAATGCAAGATTTCAAAACAAAATGCATCGCTGAATATCTCTTCCTTAACAGCGATATTTTGAAATTTCTTAAAACCTTCGCTGAATATTTTCATTCAGTGCTTCATGTTTTCAAAAGTATCCCTGATTTTTTCAAAACCTCCGATACAACCAAGAATATGAAAGGACAGTTGTGACGTCATTACAACGGAAAAACCCCGGCACGTTTTCTCTTCCTGACACACGTTTGCACGTCTCGTTCAAACTTCCAATCAAATGCAAACACCTGTCCGTGTCATGATGAAAATCTTTTCCCGCTAAAGATTTTCTCTCTCTAATCTCTCTATATAAACAAACTCGAAGTTTATATTTTTCTTTTACGCGATCAATCTTCCTCCGCAAGAAAGAATTCACTGTTGCATTTGTGATTTCAAAAACTTCAAGAACTGTTCATCATCTTCTTCATCAAACATCAAGGTTAATATGTTCTTATTATTTACCGAATGCAAATAACTTGTTTCTGATCTACTCTTTGTTTAACAAGATCAAACAAAAGAACTTCTTAAAAATAAAATCATTTTCTTTCATGGTTTTATGAACACAACCATTTCATGGTTGTTCTTCAAGTTTAAATGCAAAAATCTTAAACTTGTTCTTCACACATTCGTTTTTCCAGAATCTATTTCTTCATAGAAAACTGGATAACAAGAATAAATGGGTTTTCTATTTCATTTCTTAAAATCAAGAAAAACCCTAATCTTCATTAAGACATTTGTGTCTGAATGAAATGAATAAAATTTGAACCATCTTAATGGAAATTCTTTCCACATTAAGATCATTCTTATTTGTTAACATCTTTGGTTGAACTGATAATATAGAGAAATGGCTTCATCTTACATTCCTGCTACCGCTGAGAACATCTCCGCTGATTCTGAGGAAGTGGACATCCTCAAGGCTCCTCAAGTCAAGTTTGCCCTTGACAAACTGGATTGGACTAAGGTGAATAACCTCTATGCGCTTTTCGAGTTTCCTCCTCGAAAGCAAGTCACACATCTAGATGATGCTGTGAATTTCCTAAAGAATTGCTGCATCTCCACAGCCCTGACCATAACACCTCCTGCTCATCAGCTCTTGCTCTCACAATTCTGGTACTCAGCCAGACACTCTCAACTACCTTCATCCAAAGACCCCTCCAAAACAATCGATTGCATCCTCTGCGACATCGAATATGGCACGATGAAGATCACCCCTGCCATTATTCGCAAAGCTCTCAGCCTTCCAATAGCTACCAAGGAAAAACCGTTCATTCCCCTCCCTGACCCCAAGAAAAACTCAGACAGGGAGGCCATCATTGCATTTTTCGATGCAATGGGCTATGTATGGGAAATCGGCAGAGACATGAAGGCCGAGAAGAAGCTGACGATTATCAAGAAATCGAAAATGCCCAGCGAGATGAATTTCATCTTCGCTCATCTTATCAGCTGTATGACTGCAAAGAGCGGCTCCTCTGACCAAGCCGCCAAACCTCAGCAAGCAATGGGGTATGCACTGCTGAAAGGTCTCAACATAGACTGGGCATCGATTATCTATGATGACCTAGTTTTAAGGGTGGACACCGTCGCTGACAGACCTCCATGGGTTCCCTACCCCCGATTCATCAGCGCCATCTTCCAATATGGCCTGAAGGAGAGCTACCCAACTGAAGGTGACCTGAAACTCTCTCAGGTCGGCCCAAAGATACTCGACTTCAAACCAATGGTGAATGAGGTACGTCTTTCTACACTCTTGTCTCTTCTCAACCCTTCTTCTTCTTATTATGTGGCTCCTTCAGCGACAATACCCATCGCTGATACCCTGGCCACAAAATCCTCTCCTTCTAAGAAAAGGAAACATTCTTCTACCCCACTTGGTTCTAAAAGGATCAAGAAAACAAAGGAGCAACCCCAGCAATCTCATGCTGAAGACTCCTCAGCTCTTTCTGCAGAGCTGAAGGAACGTTCAGTGGTACGCTCTGCCACACCTGAACAAGCCATCCCTTTAATCCCAACTTCAGCGTCTCTAAACGCTGAGGTTACAAACTTGGAACCTACCCAACCTTCTTCAGTCTCTCAAAAGAAGGAGGGGGGTTCAGTTCCAGGTTTATAACCTCAGCGTTTAGAGACGCTGAATTCGGTATTGAAGGGGTAGCTTTATCAGCTGTGGCAGAGCGTACCACGGAAACTATCCAGCGGCGCTTGTACAGAAAGAACCGTGGAGTCTTCAGCATGTGAATGCTTGGGGGGTTGCTCCTTGGTTTTCTTGATCCTTTGAGAATCAGGTAGGGTAGTAGAGTGTTTCATTTTTCGAGAAGGAGTGGAGGGTGCAGCCTGGGAATCAGCAGTTGGGATTACCGCTGAGTTAGCTGCAGAAGTAGAAGAACTAGGATTGAGAAGAGTTAAGAGAGAAGAGAGACGTACCTTGTTTGGCAGGGCCTTGAAGTCGAGCACCTTAGGGCCAACCTGAGAGAGTTTCAGGTCACCCACTTTTGGGTATTTGTTCCCAAGTCCGTGTAGGAAGATGGCACTGACAAACCGGGGATAAGGAACACATGTTGGTCTGTCAGCCATGTCAACCCTGAACACCAGATCGTTGTAGATGATTGATGCCCAATCCATGTTAAGACCTTTCAACAGAGCATATCCCATGGCCTGTTGAGGTTGAGATGCTTGGTCAGTTGACTCAGTTTTTGCTGTCAGGCAGTTGATTAAGTGAGCGAAGATGAAGTTCATCTCGCTGGGCATTTTTGATTTCTTGATGGCAGTTAGATTCTTCTCAGGGAGTTTGTCTCTCCCTGTGTCCCACGCATAATTCATTGCATCAAAGAATGCAATCAGGGGTTCTCTATCAGCGAGGTTTTTGGGGTTTGGCAGAGGGACAAAGCGGTTTTCTTTGGTACTGCCGGGAAGGTTCAGAGCACGCCTGATATGACCAGGGGTGATGTTGGAGGTTCCATGCTTGGTGTCACAGAGAATGACATCGAGCATTTTCTTTAGGTCTTTGGGTGAGGGTACCTGAGCTCTTTTGGCAGTATACCAGAACTGAGCTAGAAGATATCGATGAGCTGGGGGTGCAATAGTAAGAGCTGTCGATAGGGGACAGGTCTTTAGAAAGGTCACAGCGCCATCCAGGTGTGTGACCTGCTTCTTCTGAGGGAAGTCGAAAAGAGCATAGGGATTGTTGCTCTGAAAGGTAACTTACTTCAGAGTAAATTTAGCCTGAGGAGCGCTTGTGAATTCAGTAACCTCAGCAGCAGTGGGGGACTTAGTAGCAGGAGGGTCAGTAGTAGATGCCATTTCTGTTTATCATATGTAAATATGAAGAAGATGAACAAGAAATGTCTTAATGTGGAAAGATTTTCCAAAATAAGATGGTATTAGGTTTTGCACATTTCATTCAGACGAAAGATGTCTTAATGAAGATTAGGGTTTTTTCTAGTTTTGAAAAAGAAATACAAAACATAGTGAACATTTGTTTTCCAGTTTCTTTTAAGGAAGATATTCTGGAAAGACATATGTAGATATGCAAGCTTAAGATTTTTGTTTTAAACTTGAAGAACAACCATGAAGATTGTGTTCATAAAATCATGAAAAGAAAATGATTTCATTTTAAAACGTTCTTTTGTTTGTTCTGTTAAAAACAAGAATGAGATCAGAAACAAGTTTAACAAATGGTAAATAATAAGAATATTAACCTTAGTTGTTGACGATTGAAGATGAACAATTTCTGGAAACGAGAGTTCAAAATTCAACAGTATTCTTGCTTGAAGGAGAAGTTGTTCACGTAAAGGTAAAAATATAAACTCGAATGTGTTTATATAGTGAGTGTAGAGAGAGAGAAACAATGAGCGGGAAAGTTTTTCACGATGACACGGACACGTCCCTCGATTTTGATTGGACAAGGAAGTCGAAACGGGCGAACGTGTCAGAGAAAACATGCCATGGTTTATCCGTTGTGATGACGTCACAAACGTCCTTTCATATTTTTAGGATGCCTCTGAGGATTTGAAAAGCTCAGGGACCTTTTGAGAAACATGAAGCACTGAATAGAAATATCAGTGTTATGTTTAGAAATTTCAAAGTATCACTGAAAGGAAGAGATATTCAGCGATGCAATTTGTTTTGAAATCTTGCATTTATGCGAACGTCAGCGAGTAAGAGAAAACATACCTTGATATCAACGAATCAATTTTGTTCAGAGAGAAGATGATTAATGGGTTATACAAGTTCATTGTTATCACTGATCAAATGAGAACCGCTGAAGATTTTACTCTTCAAAGTTCAACATTCCAAGCTCACTGATGAGAAAGTTGAATCTTGTCTTATCAAGAGGTTTGGTGAAAAGATCAGCTAACTGAAAGTCAGTTGGGATAAAATGAAGTTCTATATCACCATTCATCACATGATCTCTGATAAAATGATATCTGATTTCCATGTGTTTGGTCTTTGAGTGTAGCACTGGATTATTAGCTATAGCGATGGCACTAGTTCTGTCGCAATAGATTGGAATTTTTGAGAGCTGAAGGTCATAGTCCAATAATTGATTTCTCATCCACAAGACCTGAGAACAACAGCTTCCATCAGCTACATACTCAGCTTCAGCGGTGGAGGTGGACACTGAGTTTTGCTTTTTTACTTATCCAACTCACCAGCTTTCCACCCAGGAGCTGACAGCCTCCTGTGGTGCTTTTCCTATCCAATTTGCAACCTGCAAAATCACTATCTGAATAGGCGGTTAGATCAAACCCTGAATCTTTGGGATACCAAAGACCTAGGTTAGGAATACCCTTAAGGTAACGAAAGATTCGCTTTACAACGATCATATGAGATTCCTTAGGTTCAGCTTGATATCGTGCACACAAACAGGTTGCGTACATAATATCAGGTCGGCTAGCTGTAAGATATAGAAGAGAGCCGATCATCCCACGGTACCCAGTGACATTAACATGTTTTCCACTAGGATCCTTGTTTAGTGTCAGTGGTGGTGCCATAGGGGTTTTCATAGATGCGCTCTAAGTTAAATCAAATTTCTTCAGCATATCTTTAACATACTTACCTTGGTGAATGAAAGTTCCTTTTTGACTCTGTTTGATTTGAAGACCAAGGAAATAGGTTAGTTCACCCATCATACTCATTTTATATTCAGCTTTCATTCTCTCAGAGAAACGAGTACATAGATCAGGGTTAGTGGAACCAAATATAATATCATCGACATATATTTGAACAAGAATAATATGACCTTTTACTTTCCTGAAAAATAGAGTTTTGTCGATTTTACCACACTCAAATTTTTCAATATGGAGATAAGTAGAGAGAGTGTCATACCATGCACGAGGAGCTTGCTTTAAGCCATAAAGTGCCTTATCCAGTTTATAAACATAACCTGGATGCTTAGGATCTGAGAATCCTAGAGGTTGTTCCACGTAGAATTCTTCGTTCAGCTTTCCGTTGAGGAATGCTGAATTGACATCCATTTGATAAACCTTGAAGTCTTTGTGTACAGCGTAAGCTAAGAATAGACGAATAGCTTCTAGTCTTGCCACTGGGGCAAATGTTTTGTTGTACTCTATACCTTCCTCTTGTCTGTATCCCTGAGAAACAAGACGAGCCTTGGTGCGGGATACAGTTCCATGTTCATCCAACTTGTTTCGATAGACCCATTTAGTGCCTATCACTGACTTGTCAGATGGTCTTGGAACGAGATTCCAAACTTTCTTTCTTTCGAATTCTGTCAGCTCTTCTTGCATAGCGCTGACCCAGTTTGGATCTTAGAGGGCATCATCTGTTTTCTTTGGTTCATTCAGAGAAAAAAAGTTAACTAATAAACAAATACTACCTACACTTCGTCGAGTCTGAACACCAGCATTTGGATCACCAAGAATTTGATCAATGGGGTGATTGATAGTCCATCGCTGAGCCGGAGCATAAGTCGCTGACTCAACCTGAACTTGACGGGCTGAAGATGAGGCTTCAACAACTTCTGGTATATCAGCCAAGAGAGGAAGAGGTGCAGATGTCATTTCATTCACTGATTGTTGAGAAGTAGATGGTATGTCTCAGATAGAAGGTTCAGAAGCAGGCATAGTGTTAATAGGAACAGCTGAGACCAATGATGTTTCAGCTTCACTAGTCTGCATGCCTGGGATGATGGTAGGATCATCATCTTCAGCAGGATGAGTATGAGGTGGAGGAGTGGGAACATCTTCTGAATCACCAAGATGAGAAAACATCCATTGATTCAGTTCTTCAGTATTAGCAGAAGGTCTAGAGTTCGCTGAACGGGATTCGTCAAAGGTGACGTGGATTGTTTCTTCTACAATCTGTCTTCTCCGATTGAAGACTCTAAAGGCTTTGGAGATTGAGGAGTAACCAAGAAAAATTCCATCATCAGCCTTAGGATCAAACTTTCCGAGGGCATCTCTGTTGTTCAGTATGAAACACTAAGATCCAAAGATGTGAAGAAAGCTAATTGAAGGCTTTCTCCCATGGAAAAGTTCATAGGCTGTCTTCTTGAATCTTCTGACAATCATCGATCTGTTTTGCGTAAAACAAGCAGTGTTGACATCTTCTGCCCAAAATTGAGTAGGCAGGTGAGAATCGCGGAGCATTGAACGTGCAGCTTCGATGATAGTTCAATTTCTTCTTTCAGCGACTCCATTTTGTTGCGGTGTTCTCACTGAGGAAAAGTTATGAGAAATACCCTTACTTTCAAAGAAGGAATCAAGAGAACTGTTTTTGAATTCAGTCCCATGATCACTCCTTATTGAGCGAACGATCATGTTTTTCAGGACTTCCATTTTCCTGACAAAAGTGATGAGTTCTTCAGGGGTGTCACTCTTAGAACGGAGAAACATTACCCAGGTATAGCGAGAGAATTCATCAACTATTACCAATGTATATTTCTTTCCAGCGATGGATTGTTTGTTAACAGGGCCAAACAAATCCATATGGAGAAGTTGTAGAGGAGATGACACTGAGGAAACTTGATTAGATTTGAAACTAGCTTTTGTTTGTTTTCCTTTCTCACACGCTGAACATAAGGACTCCTTAGCGTATGAGTGTTATGTAGACCGGTGATTAACTCTTTAGAAGAAAGAGTATTCAGTGTCTTGAAGTGGAGATGAGAGAGCCTCTTATGGCAAGCCAGTTGACATCAGATGAGGCTTTTGAGAAGAAACAAGAGTTCTCAGTGGTTGTAGAGTCCATGTTTATAACATAAACATTTTCCATACGATAACCGCTAAGAGCTATCTTCTCCTTTTTGTCAGTGACAAAGCAGGATTCCTTAGTGAAGATCACTTTGTTATCCTTGTCACATAGCTGACTTATGCTTAGAAGATTATGCTTCAGTCCTTCAACATATGCAACTCTTCCAAAGGTTGTTGTACCATTTGAGAGTACACCAAACCCTCGGGTATAGCCTTTTCCATTTCCACCGAAGGTCACTAAGGGACCCTTCTCTTTCTTGTACTCAGTGAGTAGGTTTTTCTTTCCAGTCATGTGTCTAGAGCATCCGCTATCGAGATACCAGATACCCTTCCGAACTTGCAAACAAAGAAAGATTAGTTTGACTTGGGCACCCATTTAACCATGGGTCCACACTTGTCAGTGGTGGTAGAGGAAGTGGAAGGTTCAACAATCTTCGCAGCATTTGAAGATTCAGCTTCAGAACTTGTCTTCACTTTGGTTAATTTCTTAACCTCAGTGGTCTTCTTTGCCTTGGAGGTATTAATCTCCACCTTAGCTAATTTATCAGCTTTGGTGGCTGTGGGGCATTTACTAGCAATATGATCGGTAAGTCCACAATGATAACATTTCCTATAGCTAAAAGTAGCTTTAGGACCATTTGCATGCTTACCCTTTAATTTTAAATGAGCAGGGCCAGCACCAAGTATACCTTTGGCATTGGAAATGAGAGGAACTATCAGTTCTTCAGATTTCTTACCAATAACATCCACTCTGATTCTAGAAGTAGATCGCTGAATAAATCTAGGGATCTTGTTCTTAGAGGTAGAGGGATGAGTCACTGAAGCTTTAGAAGCATTCAGCTTAGGTACAGAGGTACCCTTCTGAGGTTTTTGGTTGGAAACTTTTTCTTTACCCTTACCTTTGGAGATTAAGGTAGGTTTTTCCTCAAGGATGGGAGATTTTGAAGAGGAACACTGAGAAGATGAAGTGTCAGGGATAGAGGACACGAACATTCCAAACTTAAGCATGGAATGATCAGTGGTTGGTTCTTCAGCGTCAGCTTTGTAACCAAGATCACATTTGTCACTCAGGGGAATCTGAGACTTAATTATCTCTGTGATCGTTGTTGAGGATTTACACCATCCTTCAACAGTAGCTTTTTCAGCTTTCAATGCAGCGATAGATTCTTCTCGTTCGATTTTGACTAGCTGATTTATATGAACTTGATCTTTTAAATCTCCTTCAATTTTAGAAATCTTTTCTATTTGTAGGTGACAAATTTTACGTTGTTCAGTGACATCAAGGTTTTGATTTTCAACAACAGTTTTGCCATTCATGGCATCATATAAATTCATAGTCAGGAGGTCGATCTTTTGAAGACTATCAGCTTCATCAATATCTGAAATATTGGTAAAGAAAGAAGGTGATACCTTAGTAGCAGAGGTTGAAGTAGAGGGAATGTCAGAATTTTCTTCCTCATCTTCGATTTTGGCTATGAGACAGAGATTGGCATCATCATCATCTTCAGAGTCAGATGATTCTTCTTCATCAGACGCAGCCCAATCAAAGTCAGCCATCAGGCCTTTGCCTCTCTTCTTAAAGCTTTTCAGCTTTGAATACTTTTCTTTCAGCTTTTTGTATTTGTCATCTCTAGCCCTGGGGTTAGAGGTTTTCTTGGGGAAAGCTGAGGGTTTATAGACTTTATTTGACCTGCATTCACTAGCAAAGTGTCCTACTTTTTCACAGTTAAAGCAGGTAGTAGTAGCCTTACCAACAGGGGTTGATGATCTTGGCTTGTTAGTGAGTGCGAGAGGTTTATTTCTTCTGAAGTTACTCTTTTTAGCGAATCTCCTGAACTTATTAGCTAGGAGTGCTATAGATTCATTAAGATCTGAAGGGTCAGAATCTGATGAGCATTCAGAGTTAGTTTCTAACTCAGTGGCAGTGATAGTAGATTGCTGAGTGGATGGTGACTCTGAGAGTAAAGCAACAGGTGGGCTCTTGGAATCTTTTACAAGATTCTTCTTAAGATGACACGACTGCTCATGATTGAGCATAGTCCCATATAAGGTAAAGAGAGTCATAGATTTTAGATCCTTTGATAGCTTGAGACATATTGAATAACTATCCGAGCTTTCAGGTAAACATTCTAAGAACTTTGTCAGAATTTCAAAGTTAGAATATTCCTTACCAACGGTTTTCAGATCTATAATTAATCAGTTAAACCGCTGATGTACTTCAGAGAGAGATTCATTCTTACCACAAATGAAGCTTTCGTACTGTCTTACCAGGTTGATCTTTCTTGAGTCCTGGACTTTAGACGTACCTTCATATTGAACACAAATTGTGTCCCACATGGCTTTGGAGGTTTTCAGGTTCATGACGGAATGGTAGACTTCGTCAGGAAGAGCCATGGAAAGAATGGATTTGGCTTTAGTGTCGATAGCCACTTTCTTCTTATCTTCATCAGTCCACATATGAATTTCCTTAGGAACCAATCTTTTCGGAATGGCAGCTCTAGTGGTAGTGCCTGAAACTTCAGGATCAATTCTAACAGGAATGTATGGGCCATTTTCGATGTAGTAAGGCATAGTAGAGTCTACACCTTCTAAGAAGAGTATCATCCTATTTTTCCATAGATTAAAGTTATCTCTGGAAAATCTAGGGGGTTTTGCAAGAGAACCATTGTCAATATAGTTTGTGTTTGTGTTGGTAGCCATTATGAGAAGTAGCAAGGAAGAGAAAAGATTAGTATAAGCAAGATCTTTTTTATGAGATTAAACAATCTGCTCTGATACAAGTTGTTGGTCCCAAAGGGGTTATACAAGTTTGTAGAAGGGGGGGGGGGGTTGAATACAAACACACAGATTTTACTTTCTAAATTGTTTATTGATATAATCTAACAATTTACAACTTGTTGCGAAACAAGATTAAGGATTAACCTAATCTAAAAACGTTATGAGAACACTAAGTTTCTTGCACTAGAAATAAGACAGAAAGGAGATAAGGAAATTACGAATAATATCCTAACACAAAGATAGTAAGAAGAAGATGGTCGAGCACTTCATTTCTGATGTAGGGTTCTTCTTATATACTGCATGCATTTAATGCACAACAGTATAACTTTACACGTGGCAGTAGCTGATTGGTTGCATGGTTTGACCTTTGTAGACAACCTTAGTAGCCGCATGATGTACAGTGTAGAATCAGAGTTGGTTGTACGATAATAGACAGAAGGGATGTCCTTTATGACATTTTCGTACGGAGGCGTGCAAGGGGGTAAGACAAAAGTAACTTGTAGAGGAAGACTTCATGATCAGCGTTCGTTGAACAGTACTTTATCAGCGAGTGACAAAGCTCAGCGATCGCTGAAGTCTTCTACTTGTAACTTCACGTTGAGTGGACAAATCTTGGCTTCGCTGATATCCGCATCAGTTCATTAGTAGACTTGTCGCTGGTTCTTGGGCTTGATCTTCGACTTCAGCGTAGAACCTTTGTTGACGTGAAACTTGTCTTCAGGGATCATAAGTAAACAACTAAAACTCTCAGAGATCATCAATAAAACTGAACAGGCTCAAGACTATATTGATGAACAGTATTCGCTGAATGTAATTTAAAGAACATGAGTTTCCTATCAGCGGTACTGTACAGACATAGTACTTATCAGCGATAGTGAAACTCTAATACATACTGTCTACTTACAATTTTCACTAAGTGTTTCTTAAAGAGTCATTATCAAATCACTGAGGGTTTGGATCAACACACCTGTTGCTTGAGCTGGTACGATATTCATTGGAGTTTCTTGTGGGCCTTCAGAGAGAGCTCGCCAGATGTAGTCGAAGTTGTCTTTAGCTTCGATGAATATGATGAAAAGAAACAATGATTTCAAAAGAAAAAATTGTGGATCCCAGATTAGTGCAATGTAGAAGAAATCGATAACAAATGTGCAATAGAAACAATGATTTCAACTCGTCATCCATATAACATTCATAAACCTTTTCAGAGAGTTTATAATGTTTAACAATTCAGAATAATGACGATTATGATCTCTCTCTTTCTCTCCTTAAACTGATAGCTCATAGGCGTAATATGAATTCTGTTAACCTAAAATTCACACAAACAAACTATTTATACCAAGGCTTAAGCCTAAGGCCCAAGCCTATTAAGCTAATCTAAGCCCATTAAACAATTCAAGGCTTTTTACAATTAATAATTAATCTCTGTAATCCTTTATATAACTTTCTAATTAATAGAACATTTATGGTCCTAACAATCTCCCCCTAAAGTTATATATAGAAAAATCGGTCTTGAAATCTAGAAGAAATATGCAATAGAAACAATGATTTCAATGGCATTTAGCTCTGATACCAATTGTGGATCCCAGATTCGTGCAAACAGTATGAAATCAATAGAATAAACAATGATCAGTATGATTTCAACTCATCATTGACTGTATTCGCCCTGATAGAGAGTCGGAGGCTTGGCGTCGGTACCGATTGCTAGAGCGTCGCAAGACATCTTTGAAGTGTGCACTAACGTGATCGTCAGATGTAGAATGGATTCAAAGTGAGATCCTAACGCAAGGCACTACGAGTGAAAGTCCTAACGCCGGTTCTATGAGTGACTTAAAGTGAAACTGGTAAGATATGAACTAAACAGAACTTACTGGATAGGAATTCGGATAACAGGAGTGTCCGAATAAATGAAGTGACCGGATAAAATGAGTTTACCAGATAACACAAATTTACCGGATAGAACAAATTTACTGGATAGTGAATACTGTCCGGGAAAAATAAGTTACCGAATAGTTAAAGAAACACTTACCGAAAGATGGATTGACCGGACAGGTGAGCTTACCGGATAACTTATGCTTACCAGATGGAGTCCGGAAAGTTTAAGTGTCCGGATAAAGAGTATCCGGGAATAATACCGGATAGTTTGAACAAACCGGACAAGTACCGGATACAAGTGACTTTCCGAGAAAAATCAATCAGTCCGGATAGAACTACCGGATAGTCAGGCTACCGGGAAGTTTAGACTGCCCGGGTAGACGTATCCGGAAAGTATCTGAAATTAGGAAACTTAGCCGAATAGATGAGAATGTCCGAACACTGCGGCTGTGTTCAACAATTTGACTTGGATGCGATTAGGGTTGCGAAAGTTTACTCCTGAAAGATAGATATCGACCAAAAACAAACAAACAACCAACCCCTAATCGATTTATAGCAAAATAACAAGATTTTTGATGAAAAATTTTGATTTTTGACACAAACAGAGACAAAAACTTGTAGATGAAATTTTGCTTAAAAACTAATCAAACGATCGAATTAGACTTTGAACCTTTGCAGAAACACTTATGATAACAATACTAATCGATTGTGATAAGCAAAAAGAAGCAATTTTGTCAGAATCAAAAGATAATATTTTAGAACTCAAGAACACAGTCGACAAAATCTAACCAAAAACTTACCAGAAACCTTGAATCAGCCAATCTGTATGCTCTGATACCAATTGTGGATCCCAGCTTAGTGCAAACAGTATGAAATCAATAGAATAACTCAACAATCAATATGATTTCCACTCGTCATCCATATAACATTCATAAACCTTTTCAAAGTGTGACTTTAGGACTACGACTATGAGTTACTCAAGGACTACGACTGTGAGTTACTCTATCACCCGGGTAAGGCCAATGTGGTTGTCGAAGCCTTAAGTCGGAAGGAGTATAGTGGGAGCCTCCGGGCGAATCTCTCAAGGATCGAACTAGTGTCAAGTCTTATGGAGCAAATTAAGATGGCACAAACCGAGGCGTTGTCGGAAAAATACCTCAAAGAGGAAGGTATGGTGAAGCAAAGGCTACTCCTAACGGAAGATGGTCGTGGAATCAAACTGTTCAAGGGGCGTGTATGGGTGCCAAAGATTGGAGGAAGCCGAGAGCTACTCATGAATGAGACTCATAAGTCCAAGTACTCCATACATCCGGGAAGCACTAAAATGTATAGGGACTTAAAGTTACACTATTGGTGGCCAGCTATGAAATTAGATGTGGCTCGTTATGTGGAAAAATGTGTAACTTGTTCGTTGGTAAAGGCCGAGCATTAACGACCGTATGGGACCCTACAATCGTTGGAGATTCCCGAGTGGAAATGGGAAAGGATCACCATGGATTTTGTGACTAAGTTACCAAGGACGGCTAGAGGCAACAACACCATTTGGGTGATAGTAGATCGTCTAACCAAGAGTGCTTATTTCCTAGCAATGTGGGATGCTTCACCAATAGACAAGTTGGCAAAATTGTACATCGATGAGATGTATCGAGGCATGGTGTACCCGTGTGAATAGTCTCCGACCGTGATAGCCGGTTTACCTCTAGATTTTGGCAGACCTTGCAAGGTATCTGGAAATATAGATAATATATATTTATAGGATTATGTATGCATGCATGCAATTCCATGCATAAGATTCGTCTACTCGTACAAGATATCTATTATGTGATCCAAAACACTCGAGAAGCCAAGTTTCGATGCAAAGCGGGTTCGGACAGCGACATGGACGGGGTCGGAGACTATGCCCCATGACAATGCCATGGGCAAAGTCGTTGGTGGCAATGTCGCGACACCACTGCCCTTGTGCCAAAATAAACAGAAAGGTGGATGTCGGGGGCGACTGTGCCCAGCCACAATGCCCTGGGCAAAGTCGTCGGGGCAATGTCGCGGTAAGGGGCCGGAGTGCAGCTACTTAGGTCGGGTTTGGGAGAAATCTGAATCATTTCCACATCTCAGCAGCAAAAGTCGAACCTTCTCTCTCTTAAACGATTTTCACTCATTCCTTCCTCCCTCTCTCCTCACTTAATGCTTCTAAGGTTTCCACCTACCACTCCACCCACTTAAATCACAAGTTAATGCTAGAAGAAGAAGATCCTAAATTGTAAGAGCTTAAAGAACAAGTTAATGCTTGGAGTCCCGGTACCATAGAGTCCCGGTAGTATGGACTCTCGGTAGTATGAAACCCCGGTAGTGTGGAGTCCCGGTATTGTGACTTCCGGTATTGGTTAAATCCCGGTGATCGAGACTCCCGGTACCAAGGAGTCCCGGTACTGAGAAGTTCCGGTACTCTGTGTAGTCCCGGTAGTTTGTTAAGTTTAGTGATACAGTTAAGAACAGGAACTGGTAAGCTCTATGTGATTGGTTAGTAAAGCATGTATGTATCTTAACATGTTTCAGATTCTGTGGAGTCGTGATAAGAAATAAGACCATTGTAAAAGGAGCTTGCGAGCGTGTTAATAATCAAACAGGTGAGTTTTAATTCAAAGTGTTTTTACTGGAATACATTTATGTGGATGTCATATGTGTGTAATTATGATATATTGAGATACTATAATTACGTGAGTATTGTATCAGAATATAATACGTGGCCGGGCATAGGACCGGTGTGTTTACTGTATTTGTTGTACAGTAGATTAGTTGGCTCGCAACCAATTAATTTGGCCAATTGTGGAGGAATAAGGTGAAACGAGATGGGTACGAAGCTTGAGTATCGATTGGTAATTAATTACGTGTAATATGTGGGTGTTATATGAAAAGCGTTATATAAATGGTTTTGATACAAAAGTGTACTAAATTGTCAGGGATTTCTCACTAGACCATTGGGTCTAACCCTCATTTCTGTTTTCAAAATATGTATTCCAGGTGGCGGATTGAGTAAGAGCAAGTAATTAGAGTAAAAAGAAGGGATGGCTTTTGTGAAGGATTATATGACGAAGATTTTGGCATGTTTAGCAGCAGTAGTGTTATCATAGTTAAATGTTATGTATGGTTATAGTAAGTCAAAGTTGTAATGGAATGTTTTATTTTTGTAATGCAAAAGACTTTGGGACCGTACATGTAATGTGAAGTTTCGTTGTTATATCAATGTTATATTACATTATGTGATTTGTTGTGTATATGGGAATTGGGGTTGTTACAACTTTCATGATGGATTTCTAACAAAATACATGGAAAATGAACTCCTATGGGCAAGGTTAAGGGTTTTATGTAAATATGTCATTTGTTTATGTCTCATGAGAAATTTTGAATGTAGACACGTATATATATATATTGGGAAATGGTTGTGATTGGTATTGAGTGTAATGGATCCATAAGCACTAGAGTCTTTATGACCGATGTCGGAACGCTAGTTTTCCACATCGAGGTACGGTTAGGCATAAACGGTATGGTATAAGTCCTACGTGCAATTACGTTTTTGGATGTTGGTATTTCATGAGTGTTGGTTGTAAGTTGCCTCACTCGACATCCAATATGTTTTATGTTGTGTATTTGGATATCAAGTGGCTTACTACCATGTTCCGTCACTTGTGTTGGTAAGCGGGACTCCCTCGTTAACCCAAAAAGGTAATTGTACGATTGAAATGCATATTTATAAGTGTGGTATTCTTTTATTTGCCGATTCAAATAAAAGACTATTATTTATTAAATCTCATTGTTTGTTATCACTAGGCTTTAGCCTAACACTTCTTCTTTAAATGACATGTATAACATGTCATTCTAGTGGTGGGATCTCTCGGGCATGAGCGAAGAGTTATGAAGGCACGATAGTATTTTTGGATGGACATAGAGGCGTACTTGGTGTATAGATTGTTACACTTTTGAGAGCGAGATAACAACACCCGTTTATAATCTAAACTTTGCTAGTCTAGATTAGTAGGTTGTTGGGTTTATCCCGTTCGGTTATTTGTAATGTAAACGCCATATTATTACTTCCCCTTTTCGGTGATTTGTCTATGTCATTTTAGTTTATTTTCGCAAATATTCAAGTTTAAATTTACTCTAAATTTTAGGGTGTTACAAGTTGGTATCTGAGCAGTAGTTTAAGTGAACAAGGTGTGTCATTAAGATACCTAGACTTAAACTGGAACGACTAAGTATTGATTGGCGAGCTTTCGGTAGAATTCCTAAGATAATATGGTCTTAGAGTCGACAAAATTACATAAGTTGAGAGTTGTGACCATGGTAACGAGAATTCTTATGTGAAGTGTGTTCATAATTTCAATTAGATACTACTATTATGAATATATTATTATGTGAGTATGCTTTGATTACTATTGTTATGATGATTGATGTATGTATTGTACATTTCTTGTGGTTAAACTTCTTATAGCCTATTTCTCACCTTATTCTTGAATGTGTGGCAGACTCCAATGGTTAACACTCGCAGTAGGGTGGAAGGCCATGATGCCACGGTATCTACTGCTGATCAGCGAAGGGTGACAACGACAACAAGACCTCAGTCGATTAATACTGTGTTATGTGGGGGACCCGAGCATATCCCTCACCATGATCTGGAAACTTCTGATCCTGTTATGGAAGAGGTAACAGCCGAGACGAGGATGATGGACCGGATGATGAAAGCCATGAATAAGGCCATGGCCCAGTAGCAAGAACAACTTTTGAAACTGATGGAAGACCGGGATACAAACAACCGTAGGAACAAAACGGTTGCTGAGAATATCATAGTGGCTGGATCTGGGGGTACCGGCGATGGGCATCCCACGGATGGTTTGGGGACGACGGAAATTGGGCGAGTGGGGAAAGGTTGCTCATTCAAGACCTTTCTAAGTTGTAGACTGCCTGAACTCAAAGGTACTGATGATCCGGTAATCTGCATGAATTAGATCCGTGAAATGGAACAAGCCTCACTTGGTGGAATGTTTACTCCACTTCCTTAGAGGTCGCGGTGTTGGCCAAGCTGAGGTGGGCGGTTTTCAAGAAGAAAAGTTTGGAAGAATACTGTAATGAGTAGGCAATGGACTGGATAGAAGAAGGGTTCTGGAGCTTGAAAAGGGGGAATTTGTCGGTCAAAGAATACAATCGGCTATTCATGGAGAAGTTGGGGTTGGTGGGACATCTGGTCCCTACTGAGAAGGAAAAGATCAAGGCATACATCAAGGGCCTTCCGTCGGACATGATGAGCATGGTCCGGGTGTTGAAGGGGTCTACTCTCTGAGAGGCGATAGAGGAAGCTCAGTTAGTGGAGGATGCTTACAGTCAAGGCAAGGAAGAAAAGACGGTAGTACCGAAGAAGAGAAAATAGGTGGGAAACTCCATGACGTCCAAGAGGCCAAGACCGTTTGTTGCTAATAATCGGGGAACTGACTCGAGGCGCGAGGCCAAGTGGTGTTCCAAGTGCCGAAGCAAACACTTTGGCTTATGCAACTCTATGCCCGAAAGTTGCTATAAGTGTGGCAAAACCGGCCAAATCTTCAAGGATTGCCCGGTTAGAGGGCAAATATGTAATGAATGCAAGGAGTCGGGCCACTTTCGGAACGAATCTCCGAAGTTGAAATCGGGGGGTAGAAGGTGGACCCTCCAAGAGCAATGGTGAGGGCCTTTCAGATGACTACCGAGGAGGTAAAGGCTTCGAAAGATGTAGTGTCGGGTACATTTCTTCTAAACTTCGTGCCTACGCGTGTGTTATTTGATTCAGGTGCGAACTTTTCTTTTGTGTCGAATTCTTTTCTCCAAAAGTTGTTTATGCCCACTAGTAGTCTAGAAGATGCTATAGTGGTAGAAATAGTGGACGGTGGACAAGTGTTAATTTGTGAGGTATTTAAGGGTTGCAATTTGCAGATTGAAGGGAAGGAATTCTCAACTAACTTGATGCCCATGATAGTCAGGGGATTTGATGTAGTAATCGGGATGGATTGGCTAGCCGAGAACCAACCGGAAATCGTTTGTGCAAAGAAGTTAATACGCGTTCCCTTTTTGGACGGAAGTGTGGTGACCGTTTTTGGTGAGCGTAGGAAATGTTTGTTGAAAGGATGTTTGTATTTCTTAGCCTACGTGATCGACGCCAAGTTATATAATAAGAAACTTGAAGACGTGAGGGTGGTACGTGAGTTTCCCGGCGTGTTTCCGGAAGACTTGTCGGGTTTACCACCGGACCGACAAGTAGAGTTCAAAATAAATTTGATTCCGGGAGCGGCCCCAATAGCAAGGGTTTCTTATCGGTTGGCTCCATCCGAGATGCAGGAAATGATGGCACAACTACAAGAGCTTTTAGAAAGAGGGTTTGTGAGACCGAGCTCATCTCCTTGGGGAGCACCGGTCTTATTCGTGAAAAAGAAAGACGGTACGATGAGAATGTGTATCGATTATAGGGAGTTGAATAAGGTGACCGTGGAGAATAAATACCCACTTCCTAGGATTGATGATTTGTTCGACCAACTCCAAGGAGCGGGATGTTTCTCAAAGATTGACTTACGATCGGGTTATCACCAAGTAAAGGTGAGGGAAGACGACATTCAAAAGACGGATTTTAGAACGCGGTACGGTCATTATGAATTTTTGGTGATGCCTTTCGGGTTGACAAATGCGTCGGCGGTGTTCATGGATTTGATAAACCGGGTGTGTCGACATTCCTCGACAAGTCGGTTATCGTGTTCATTGACGACATCTTGGTATATTCTAAATACGAAGTGGATCACGAGCAACATCTTCGGGATGTGTTAGAGGTTCTAAGGAAAGAGAAGTTGTACGCAAAATTCTCCAAGTGTGACTTTTGGTTGGAGGAGGTCCAATTCTTGGGTCACGTGGTCACGCGAGATGGCGTGAAGGTAGATCCTTCCAAAACAGAAGCAATGATGAATTGGGAACCTCTTAAGAGTCCATCAGAGATACGAAGCTTCTTGGATTTAGCAGGATATTACCGAAGGTTTATTCAAGATTTCTCTAAGATTTCTTCTTCCTTGACAAGATTGACGTGGAAGAATGTAAAGTCTGTGTGGACGGAAACCCAGAAAAGGTGTTTTATACACTACAAAAGAAGTTGTGTGAGGCCCCGATTCTATCCCTACCCGAAGGATCGGAAGACTTTCTGGTTTATAGCGATGCATCCAAGATGGGTTTGGGTTGCGTATTGATGCAAAGAGAAAAAGTGATCGCCTACGCGTCGAGGCAACTTAAGAAGCACGAAAGGAATTACCCCACTCACGATTTGGAGCTTGCAACAGTAGTGTTCGCCTTGAAGTTGTGGCGACACTACCTCTACGGCACGAAATGTACGTTATATACGGATAATAAGAGTTTGAAGTACGTTTTCGACCAAAAGGATTGAATATGAGGCAAAGAAGGTGGTTGGAACTACTCAAGGACTACGGCTGTGAGTTACTCTATCACCCGGGTAAGGCCAATGTGGTTGCCGACGCCTTAAGTCGGAAGGAGTATAGTGGGAGCCTCCGGGCGAGTCTCTCAAGGATCGAACTAGTGTCAAGTCTTATGGAGAAAATTAAGACGGCACAAACCGAGGTGTTGTCGAAGAAATACCTCAAAGAAGAAGGTATAGGGAAGCAAAGGCTACTCTTAACAGAAGATGGTCGTGGAATCAAACTGTTCAAGGGGCGTGTATGGGTGCCCAAGATTGGAGGAAGCCAAGAGCTACTCATGGATGAGGCTCATAAGTCCAAGTACTCCATACATCCGGGTAGCACTAAACTGTATAGGGACTTAAAGTTGCAATATTGGTGGCTAGTTATGAAATTAGATGTGGCTCGTTGTGTGGAAAAATGTGTAACTTGTTCGTTTGTAAAGGACAAACATCAACGACCGTATGGGAGCCTACAATCGTTAGAGATTCCCGAGTGGAAATGGGAAAAGATCACCATGGATTTTGTGACCAAGTTACCAAGGACGGCTAGATCCAACGACACCATTTGGGTGATAGTAGATCGTCTAACCATGAGTGCTCATTTCCTAGCAATGCGGGAAGCTTCACCAATAGACAAGTTGGCAAAATTATACATCGATGAGGTTGTGTCGAGGCATGGTGTACCCATGTCAATAGTCTCCGACCGTGATAGCCGGTTTACCTCTAGATTTTGGCAGACCTTGCAAGGAGAATTGGGTACAAGAGTTGTTGGAAGAAGAAGAGATACCAAACATGAACATGCAACGGAAGCTTATAACTTAAAAAAACGAACTTCTTCTTCTAAGAGAGGATCCATTGTACAAGAGTTACTAGCAACTAGAAACGTGATGAAGATAAAATCATACCCTTGATGACTTTGGAGGATCCAAGAGAGAATCCCTCTATCAAGTGCACACCCAAAGCTCTAAATGCTTGCAAGAGATCTTCTCACCAAAACCTTTTGAGAGAAAAAACCTTTTAGAGAAAGAATGGTTAGCCTTTTTTAGAGAAAAAGACATTTTTTCTCACATTCAAAACACACACTTGTGTGTGTGTGTGTGTGTGTGTGTGTGTGTGTTTGGCCAAAATTAGGAGGGAGAGAGAGGGAGTAATCGGTTTTGCTTAGTAAAAAGGAGAAGAGATGGAGTGTGGTCCTCACCATAATATGACACTTTTACTTTTGTGTCTCCTCCATTTTACAACACTGGTCCCTCAAAATTTCCTCTACTTTCTAGTTAAACCATCACTTATGATGTTTAACAAACTTTCCCCTTAACCATATAATTCTTGAAATTTTAGTTTGGACTTTGTGTGCGACCGAATAGGATAATGCCAATAATTAATTATTTTGTGTCAATGGGCATATCTCCAACCGACTCCAAGTTGCACTTGACACAATAACTATATAATGGCACATGTGGGTCATTTAAGACACTATTTCTGTAATTAAAACCAGAAGGTATGAAACAGTCCTAAAGGTAAGTGATCAATTTTCCTTTTGTTCTAGATATCCATATAAACGTGAGACATGGTATATTGTCAATCTTCAAACCGTTCAATATTATATTTCTCAATAGAGATTTGTGGTGACCTAAAATAGACTGCAAAATCGATTCAATATCAATTCAGTCTGAGTATGGCCATACGTTTAAGTGTCAGCACAAAATCATTGAGGGGCCTATGGATATCACTTTTACCATCAGGCAAAAGGAACAAATTGCTTTGACTACATAGACCTCCCCACTAATCAAGTTATATTTGATCAGTCCCTTTATGGCTGCCAGTTACGAACAACGTTGGAGAATGGTCAAAACATAACTGACTTCGTGTCAGGAGGCTCATGCATCTCCACTCTAGGATAAAAGATATTACCATCTTAGAATTACTTGACATAAACCAAGAAGTAATCTCTAAGTGTTGGTCGCTCCAAAACTTGATCTCTATCAAGTTCATATGAGTGTAGCTGCATCCAATGATATATCCATCTCTATGGATAATCAACTCATACCTCATATCCGTCTTAATTTATTACTCCCTTCCAATGAAGAATAAACGATTGTGGAGATTTTTTAATAAACTAGTATTCAAAGGAAGTTTATAAACATGAAAAATATAACACAATGATACACCAATGAAATGATTGCTCCAATCACATACTATGATCTCAACATAATAATCATCATGTCATATGCAAATGTAAACTGTTTAAGTTCTAAAATCTCAGATCAACTAAAATATATAGTCAAGCCAAATCGCTAACAACTCTTATGCCTATAGACCTAGTATGAGTATCATGCTTGGGCTGAGGCAAGGGCTTGGTGAATGGATCAACCAAGTTCCTACTTGAGTCAACTCTACTAATGATAATGTCCTTGTCTTCGACAACCTTCCGAACGTAATGAAATTTCCTGAGTATATGTCGTGTACGCTTGTGTGACCTAGGTTCTTTAGCCAAGATGACTGCACCCTCGTTGTCACATAAGATCCCTATGGGATCATGAATAGTGTGAACTACACCAAGATCCCCAATGAACTTCTACATCTACATGGCCTCTTTTGCAGCCTCATTAACTGCAATATACTCAGCCTCTGTTGTCGAATCTACTACAGTGCTCTGCTTGGAACTTCTCTAAGTGACCGCTCCACCATTTAGCAAAAACACGAATCCTGATTGAGAACATGAATCATCTCTATCAGTTTGGAAGCTAGCATTTGTGTATCCTTTCACACATAGCTCTTCCTGGCCACCATAGACCAAGAACATGTCTTTCGTAATTCTCAGGTATTTGAAAATGTTCTTGACTGCTATCTAATGGCTTCGCCAGGATTGGCCTGTGTTAGTTCAAGATTAATCAGGTAACAACGATTCAAAGAGAAATAACAAGAGCACTTAATGATTTCAACTTGTCATCCCTCTCGTATTCATTCAAAGTATGGTTATGAGAGTACTACAATTCAGAGTAAAATAACGACTTCTAACAATAAGCTCTATGAATGATAATGAATCGTCTAACTTATTTCATGGTTAACACTAACCTTATATACCAAGACCTATTAGCACAAAGGCCCATGGCCCATCAACCTAATCTAAGCCCATTTATGATAAAGGCTTTTACAATTAAATAAATAAACTCTATAATTAACCTATATAATTATTTATATACCTTTCTAATATGTAGGACATTTATGGTCCTAACAATCTCCCCCTAAAGATATATAAATAAAAATCGGTCTTGAAACCTTCAGGTCTTGATCTTCTCTTCTTCTTGAATCTTTGAAGCACTTCGGCGTTGCTTGTGTTCATGTCCTTCAATGCTCCCCCTTGAATAAAGCTCTTAAATAAAGCTCTTGAATTTGATTTCAGCTTTAAAGGAACTTGTAGAACCAGTATGCTCGATGGAGGATATAATCTGAAGCGAACACCACTTGATAAACGATGATAAGAGTTGACCACTTGTAAGCACTTTGAAGTCTTTTCGCTTTGATAAAATCTCGGAACTGGTCAAATAACAGTTACTCCCCCTCGGCTTTTGCATGGGGACTTCTTTTCTCCCCCTCGGCTTTTGCTTACTCCCCACAACTTGATATTCGGTGTCTTTGAATCTGTACCCTTTCTCCCCCTCATGATGAGTAGGAGCATCCGGAGCATCGTGCACGTTCAAAGACAATAGTGATGAGTAGCAAAAATCCAGATCAAAACAGTAAGTAACCAGAACGGGGTAAAAATCTAACACAGAAACACGTTAGTAACTGTTATCACAACAATTTAAAAAATTGTGTGGCCTATGTTCAGAGTTGGCAATGGGGTATCTCTGATAGGACTTCCAGTTATCATTGAAGTAAAATATTGAAAATTACCTCTCAAACTGTTCCGGCAATATCACAAAGATATGCAATTGGAATCACAAAGACTCGTGCAAGTGTGAAAGAAAATCATTTATATCTATTTGGCTCAAAAATTGATTTAACCTGGGACGCAAGTTAAAAATCAATTGACACAGTGAATAGAATATGAAGTTCGGAGACCGGAGCTGATGTCTTCCTGTTTCAATATCTAAGACCTCCGAGTGAGGAATAGATAGATTATGTGTTAAATCTCCGTGAATATGTGAAACAAGCATCTGTTGAGAGATACTTGAGTGGCTGGGTGGGGTGACACGAGTTATCGACATTGGGTCCATGTACGTTTCAATATTCATCTCCAAAGAACGAGAATAAATAGATTGTGTGGTTACCCGGATAACTGACTCGGTTTGGTAAGGACCAATAATTCTTTTAAGTCCTGTCACAGCCTCACCATATTCTTTTCTCTCCAAACTCATCTATCAAGCTAGACCCCTCACTGTTGTCTATAAAGGATGTGTTTCTTGGGTAGGTCCTTCCGGTTCTGGATAGACCATAGAAACAATGAAATTCCTAACACTCACATCATGCATCGAGTATAACAGTTTAGTAAAACAGTGAAGTACGAGTTCTAAACTGAAATGTTTAGAAGTCAAAACATTTAAGAACGAGTCCTGATCTATGTTGATCAGAAGTCATGGTTTGAAATAATGGAGTTTCAATGAAACAAGATCAAGCGCAAAACAGATAGACCCAGTAAGCACAGTATTTGCAAAAATGAGACAATGATCATAAAGTTTAATTGTGAAGAACAAGTCACAATTAATATATCAGATATGAATGGAATCATTTGCAAGAAATAGCGTACTTGGAAAACAACTAGGAATTTAAACGAGTGTATTTCCATCGAAAAATCAACAAATAGGAGAGACATGGAAATAACTAAGACAAGAAAATGACACGTGGCAATCATGGAATTTAAAATTGGAGAATAACAGACACAAGTAAGTTATCCAGAATGATATATCACAGTCTTTGAATTCAGTTGAAGTTCACTTACCTTTCATAGTACTCCCCCTCAAATGTGGCATAACCTATGAATACAGTCATGTGAAAAGAATCTTCTAATGTAGATGCACATGACATTCCTGCAAAACAGATTAGAAGGATTTTGGTATCCATCCATTGGTGGATCCTTGACGGTTAGATGCCCTATGAGGACCTGGGAAACTATAAGTACCATACCAATAGTTGGCACGATCTTTATTCACAAACTCACTTGTTCCACAATAAGAGCAACACAGCTTCTGTGTAGATAAGCTGATCAGTTTATTGGCAGAGTAAACTCGATCAGTTTTCACAAAAGGTTTAGCGTGAAAATCTTTGTTGTTCTTGTGACTCTTAACAGGGACAAATGGCTTTGGAGTAGGAGGGGATCCTTTAACTCTCCATACCATGTTTACTTTCTTGAAAAATTGATTATCTTTCTTATCAACACGAGAATTATAGAAAAGATTGGAAGGTCGAATCTGATCTTTTGAAAAATCATTTGATTTGACAAAATTCTTTGAAGAACGATTTGTAGAAAAAGATCTTCAAGCATAAGAAGTCTGAACGCCTTTGAAATTGCTTTCTTCAAGTTTCTTGACCTTAACGGATAAAGCATTTCGTTATTCGAGAATTAAATCAAATTTCTTTTGTAAATCAGATTTAACCATTTGTTCCTTCAAATTCTCGGTTGCTAATCCAGATAATCTCTTTGTGAGTTTAGTAATCTCAGTCTGAAAAAGCTTTCTTTCAACTACAAAACTATCTTTCAAACTTATTGCCCTAAAACCTTCAGCCTTCTTCTTTTCAGTCTCTTTGCTTAGGATGTCTAATTCTTTCTCCAATTCATATATTTTCAAAGAAAGATCTCCATTCCTTTTAGAAAAAGATTTGCGCTTAGTTTCAAACTTTTCTCTTTCTAAAATCACAACTTTTTCAAAGTCGGAGATTTGTGTTGAAAGTTTTAGACATCTAAGCTCAAGACTCTTCTTCTCTTCAAGAGATTCGGTTGAAAAACCAGATTGCTTTTGTAAAAGCAATTGTTTTTCCTTTTCAAAACTTTCCTTCTCCTTTTCAAAAACATTTTCCAAAATAGATAGTTTACTTTTAAGCTCAAGGTTTTCACAGTTCAGGGGTTTACCTTTCTCTTCTTCTTTAGCCAGCTTCTCAGAACTAATCCAGATTTGAGATTTCAGCTCCTTTAGTTCTTTGATGTACTTGTTGCACACATCATCTGATTGCTGGATATTCTTTTCACAAAGTCTTTGATGTGCTTTCTTTTCAAGTGCCTTTATCTCGTCTGGTAATGGCAATTCAGAAGGCTTCTTTTTTAGCTCCGTGTTTTCAGATTCTAGGATCTTTGCCTTTTCTTCAAGGGATCGAAGCTTCTCTTCTTTGGCTTCGAAATCTGCAACTCTTCGTTTAAGTACAGAAGCTTCAGCACTTGTTGATTCACTTTTCTTCAAATCGGCTTCTCTTTCAAGATCGGAGATTTGTTGCTGGAGATCCAAATTGCTTTTCTCTAGATCAGAAATTGTTGCCTCCGAAGCCTTTGAGTTCTTCTGATAAGTTTCACAACTTTCCCGAAGAGCATTTCTTTCTTTTATCAAGGTCTTTGTGTGATCAGCGTAGTAGTCGATTTGCATCTTATAACAACGAGTGAGTTCTTCTAACCTTTTTAATTTATCTATTGGATTTTCGGGCGTAGAAGTATACAAATCTCGAATTCTTGACATTGTTACTTGAAAAATTATGATCGTTAATCGGTGTTGCTTTGAAGAATCAAAACTTGTGGAAGAAAAATCAAAAATTAAATCAGAAAAACTAATTTATAAAATAAAATTGTTTCCAAAATTTAAAATTTGATTATTGACGGTACGAACGAAATCAAACTTCGATGGTGAAACCTGCGAGAAAACAAACCAAGTTAGATCAAGACGACAAAATGAATCACAAAAAAATAATAAGCGTCGCGAGTAAGATCAAATCGTCGCAAAAAGTCTCAAGCGTCACAAAAAAATTGCAAATCGATCGTTAAGAAAAATCGCAACTTTCGTTAACACTTTTAATCACGAGACGTGCGGTAACTCGGGTACCGTTGAAAACTTACCAATCAAAAATTTACCAAACACAACTTACCGGAAGATTGTGATTCTCACAAAAAGATAACTTACCGGACGAAAGTGGTTCACCGGAAAGATGGAGTTTCCGGACAAGTGGAGTTACCGGATGAAAGTTAACTGCGACTTACCGGATCAGAAGAGGAACTTACCGGACAAAGAGAATTGAGACTTACCAGGTGAGATGTACTTTCCGCACAAACGAACACTTACCGGATAAATGGTGTTTACCGGATGCGATGAGAGCTTACCGGATTAACTTGTTTACCAGATGAAAATCAAACCAATTAAAGATAAATCATGCAATCTATATATATATATATATATATTTATATATATATATATATATATATATATATATATATGTGTGTGAAAGTATATATATATATATATGTATATGATGTTCAGCGAAAAAGAAAAAAAATACCTACGTATGAATGCAAAAGCAAAAGGAATGAGATGGTCAAACCAAAGAAATCAATATAGTCAACACATGCGGCTGGAATTGTAAAGAAAGTCTTATCCGGAAAGTGTAAAAACAATATTGTCCGGAAAGCTCAAAAATTCATCCGGAAAGTTTGGGAAAAAAAGGAATTTTATCCGGTAACTAAATGTGTATCCTGGAAGTCTGAGTTATCCGGACAAAAAAGGAATAGAAAACTTACCCGGTAACAATGAGAACGTTCGGAAACCACGAATGTGATTGAAATTCGGATTTGGGATCGATAGGGTTGCTTGATTTCACTCATGTAGGGTTAGATTTTGACCAAAAACACAAAAACAAACACACCCAAATCGATTTCTAAGCAAAGTATGTCCTCTTTTTCACAAACCACCACAAAAACTTAAGAACACAAAAAAAACTCAAGATTTGATTTTTTAACATGAAAAATTAATACCTTTGAGTCCTTGTAACCGCAGATAAAGACTAGATTAAAGCAATTAAACAATCGAGATATAACAGAAAAATATTTAATCGATGAAAAAACTTTGCAAACCCGATTGAAGAACACTTTTCTTCAAGAAAATCTGTTGTATTTCGATAAAAATCTGGGAGCTTTCTGGACGTGAACAATTAATCCAACCAGTCAGAATGTGTAACAAGATGTCCCGAAGCTACTGTCCAAAAATCGCGACGATCCGACGGTTTAAACTCCGGGAATAAGTGAAACGGCTCGCTGCGTTTTTCCAGAAAAATTGCTACGAATTTTAAACTTTTTCTCGCTTTCGTTCGATTTCTTTCGTATCTTCAAATCACCGATTCGGCTCTGATACCAATTGTTAGTTCCAGATTAATCAGGTAACAACGATTCAAAGAGAAATAACAAGAACACTTAATGATTTCAACTTGTCATCCCTCTCGTATTCATTCAAAGTATCGTTATGAGAGTACTACAATTCAGAGTAAAATAACGACTTCTAACAATAAGCTCTATGAATGATAATGAATCGTCTAAATTAATTCAAGGTTAACACTAACATTATATACCAAGGCCTATTAGCACAAAGGCCCATGGCCCATCAACCTAATCTAAGCCCATTTATGATTAAAGACTTTTACAATTAATTAAATAAACTCTATAATTAACTTATATAATTATTTATATATCTTTCTAATATGTAGGACATTTATGGTCCTAACAGCCTGATATCTACTCGTCATGCTCAAGGAATATGATACATCAGGCCTAGTACAAATCATGGCTTACATGATCGATCCCACAGCCGAAGCATATGGAACTCGACTCATCCTGTCTAATTCCTCAGCGAAACTAGGACACTGAGATTTGCTCAGCGCCATGCCATGCTGCATAGGCAAGAACCCTTTCTTGGAGTCTTGCATCTTGAATTTCTTCAAGATCTTATCTATGTAGGTACTTTGGCTTAACCCAATGAGCCTCCTGGATCTATCTCTATAGATCTTGATGCCTAATATGTATGCCGCATCTCCCATATCTTTCATGGAAAAACAATTCCCTAGCCAAGTTTTAACACTTCGCAATGTTGGGACATCGTTTCCCATGAGTAGTATGTCATCGACATACAATACAAGAAAGACTACGAAATTCCCACTAGTTCTGAAATAGACGCATGGTTCATCTTCACTTCTGACAAAACCAAATTCCTTGATTTTCTCATCAAAATAAAGATTCCAGCTACGAGATGCTTGCTTGAGTCCATAAATGGACTTCTGAAGCCTACACACTTTATTGGGATGCTTAGGATGTACAAAACCCGCAGGCTGTGTCATAAACACATCCTCAGTAAGCTTTCCATTAAGGAATGCGTTTTTACGTCCATTTGCCATATCTTATAATCATGAAATGCTGCTATGGCAATCAGTATCCTAATAGATTTTAACATAGCGACTGGTGAAAAGGTTTCATCGTAGTCTACACCATGAGTTTACGTGTAACCCTTTACCACCAGTCTAGCTTTGTACGTGTGTAGTTTCCCATCCATGTCGGTCTTCTTCTTGAAGACCCATTTACACCCAACTGTTTTAAGGCCAGGCGTTTGATCAACCAAGTCCCAGACTTGATTATCATACATGGATTGGATCTCGCTTTCCATAGCCTCCTTCCATTTAGCAGACTCTGGGCCTGCCATGGCTACCTGATAGCTGGTAGGTTCATCAAGATCTACCAGTGACTTATCACCATTAGAAATGAACAAATCATATCTTTTAGGTGCCTGATATACCCTATCAGACATGCGAACAGGTGGTGGCTGAATATCAGGTTCTCCATCATCTTCAGGTTGTACAACCTCTTGATGATAACTAGTGCCAACATCGGATTCCATGTTGGTTGATTCTTGAACTTCATCAAGATCAATTTGCCTCCCACTAGCCTCTTTAGACATAAGCTCCCTCTCTAGGAAGACTGCCCTTCTAGAAACAAAGACTTTGTTCTCAGAAGGTTTGTAAAACAAATATCAAAAAGATCTAGTAGGATATCCAACAAAATAACACTTCTCTGATTTGGGTTCTAACTTATCTTGTGTCTCACGACGAACGTAAGCCTCGCAACCCCATATTCTTAAATATGCTAGTGAAGGGATTCTTCCACTCCATATTTCAAATGGTGTTTTGGAAACCTTCTTGGTTGGAACGAGGTTAAGGATTTTTGCTGCAGTCTCTAGGGCATAACCCCATAAACTGATCGGAAGCGTAGGGCGACTCATCATGCAACGAACCATATCTAACAATGTTCGGTTTCTCCTCTCGGAAACACCATTGTGTTGTGGTGTCCCGGGTGGAGTTAACTGTGAGATAATCCCACATTTTTTTAGATGATCGCTGAATTCTAGACTAAGATACTCACGACCTCTATCAGATCTAAGGATCTTAATCTTTTTTATTCAATTGATTCTCCACTTCGTTCTGGAATGTCTTGAACACTTCAAAGGTTTCAGACTTATGTTTAATCAAACAACATATCCATATCTACTAAAATCACCAGTAAACGTAATGAAGTACCTTTCGCCATGTCTTGTGACTGATCTGAACGGTCCACACACATCAGTGTGTATAAGTTCCAACAGATCTTTGCCCCGTTGACAGCTTCCTGTGAACGATGTTTTAGTCATTTTCCCAAGTAAACAAGATCCGCATTCATCATAAGATGCGTGATCAAATGGTTCCAAAATCCCATCCGCTTGGTGTTTGGCGATGCGTTTCTTGTTAATGTGGCCAAGACGACAGTGCCACAGATATGTCTTATCCAAACCATTTTTGGATGAAGTCGAATCAACATTAAGGATTGAACTATTATTGTTTCTTAAGCTGATGTTGGTTTCATAGAACCCATTACAAGGACTAGCTTTAAAATAAAGTAACTCGTTTTTAAACACAAGTATTGATCCATCATCAAATACAAAATTAAAACCATCATCATATAAAGTGCTTTAAAAGAAATAATGTTTCTGGCCATTTCGGCCGAGTAGCAAACATTTAATAACACCACAGACAGACCAGATTCAAAAGTAAGCTCATAATTCCCAATCCTATCACTGGAGCAACATGCTTGTTCCCCATGATTAGGTCGAGCTCTCCGCGTCTTAGCTTCCTACTTTGTTTTAGTCTCTGCACATCAGTACAAATGTGAGTACCACATCCTATGTCCAATACCCAGGAATTAGAAGCAGAAGTGTTGTGGAGTTCAACCATATACATACCTGAAGGTTCGGCCACACCCTTGGCCTTGAGATCTTTCAGCTCCTTCAGGTATTTCGGATAGCTACGCCTCTAGTGTCCTTTCTCCCCGCAGTGGAAACATGTTGCATCCTCAAGAGTTTTCGCTTGAGGAATAACAGAGTTAGCCTTACCCTTACTCTTGCCTTTGGTCTTGAAGTTGGATTGACCAAATTTCTCCTTCCCCTTGCCCTTGGGGGGGTTTGGCTTCTTCTTCTTGACTCCTCCTTCCCTGATGGCCAACACATTAGCAGCAGGTTTAGCTTTGGCCACGTTAGACTCGGCGGTCTTCAGCATGCCATGGAGCTCCATGATGGTTTTCTCCATGTTGTTCATATTGTAGTTCAGAATGAACGATTCATATGAACTAGTCAACGTGTTTAGGATGAAATCCGTGGCAAGCTCCTGACTAAAGGGAAAACCAAGACGCTCCAGCTGGTCAATGTACGATTTCATTTTAAGAATGTGTACACTGACACTGCTTCCCGGGGTCATTTTGCAGCCCACCAGAGATCTGACTGTGTCAAACCATTCTTACCTAGCCTGTTGTTGGAACATGTCCCTCAGTTGGTTTAGCATGTCATACGCCCCAAGGCTCTCCATACCCTTTTGGATTTCAGGTGCCATGGTCGCTAACATGAGGCAAGCGGCCTCGTTTGATTCGGTCAGACATTTTTCGTACTCTTCCTGAATCGCCCGAGATGCTCCGGTTGGTGGTGCCTCAGGGAGGGGTTCCTCAATGGCTCTCTGCTTCTTTTCCATCCTGAGTACGATTCTTAGGTTGCGAAGCAAGTCCATGAAGTTCAAGCCCGTGAGCTTGTCCTTCTCGAGGAGCCCTTTCAGACAAAAGTTTGAAATCGATGAATTCGTGTTGTTGTTTGACATCTATCCAAGTAAAAAAATATATTTTAGTGATCTGAATTAAATAATCCTTGTTATAATAATTACCCAAACGTTTAAATAAACAATTATTTTTAACAAGGCTAAGATCCATATTTCACTTCTTAGCTACGACGGGTATGTCGCGGATCGCAACTAGAGCTATTTAGGTAGGTAACCATTTTACCAATTTCATTCTCTATGAAATTCGTAGATCCTTGCGGGATTCGTTGACATCCATTATGTCATTTGGAATGTTTAATCCCTTCAACGCTAATCCTTTCTCGTGACGGGTATGCCGCGGATCACAAGTCTAGATTATAAACCGTCCATGACAAAACACGTGACATTCGACCCAAGACTCTCGGGTTTCGCGAACTTCACATCATCATCCCTAATGTCTAACCGACGTGTTGGCTTTAGCACTTCCCACGCCGAAAAGACGGTTAGTTCAAATGTGTGTTTAGTCATGGGTAGCGTTTGATTTACCTTTTTTAAAAACGGGTTTTTGTTTTTCTAGTTAAAACATTTTAACTTTCTTTTAGCAAAATTTTGTTTTATACAATTTTAAAACAATTTTTATATTTTTGCTAAAATTCATTTGCTTGTTAGTTTGTTAACTCATTAACCAAACTTTGTGATTCTTTAATTATTTTAAAATTACTTTTCTAGCATGCAAGGCCTAGACAAATTTATAAAATAATAAAGCAACCACAACAAGCAAAAAAATGGTAACAATGCCTCAAATCCTCTGCGTTTTTCCGGTGAGCCAACACACGGAAGAACATGGTCAATCTAGGGACACAACCAAAAATATGACCGACTCCCACTAAACTTGCCATCACCATTTGATGCTCGGATGGACCGTCTTCAAAACGTCATTCTTCATTACTCCCCTTTGGTTGCACCGTCTTCGATTTACAATTATTAGAAAAAAATCTTATTCTATTCTATGCTATTTTACAAATACATAAAATTAGAAACGACGCGTAGGTCGTATATAAATTTACATAGCATGAATGAAACGACATGCAAGTCGTGCAAATTATTACAAACCAATATAAATTGAATATTAACCAAACATCACAATCACATAGGTCAAAAGAAGCACTTGTTACCGGATCCATACAAAAAAAAATATGAACCAAAACAAGGAGTGCCAAAATCCTTGTAAGCCATATTTTGATAAAGATTGATTTAAACACACACTTTTTGGTACTTAAACAAAATCAATCTTTGTTTGCATGTTTCTATGTCATCAAAAAAAATTTGACAACATAAACACACAAACACACTTTTATATTTTGTAAGTATGGTTTCCATGCCAAAACCATCCAAACAACAACATGCAAGTGAATCAAAATATTTTGGGAAAACAAAACCAAAAATCCATACAAAATGAAAAACCAACTTTTTCTTTTATTTTTACAAATACTAGTTTTGTAAAACAAGGTTTTCAAGACATTAATTTATTTATCCCTCTTTCATTTATTTTATATCAAAACAAAATAAAATCTCTTAGTATTTTCGGATCCATCACAAAAATTCCGAAATTTTGATCTTTATAAATATTGGATCATGACAACAACAAAAAAAATTTCGTTTTTCCAACATGCATGTCAAAATCGAAGGTCCAAGAGGGAGGGAAAAAACTTAAAACTTGAAAAACCTTAGAAATCCTTTTGCATGTTCTTTACACATCTTTTCCCGGAAATGTGTACAAAAACATTTAAATCCGATTTCTTCAAGAAAAATATGAGAAACGTGCTATAACCTTGTACAAGTGGCTCTGATACCACTGTTGGAATAAGAAGAGATACCAAACATGAACATGCAACGGAAGCTTATAACTTAAAGAAACGAACTTCTTCTTCTAAGAGAGGATCCATTGTACAAGAGTTACTAGCAACTAGAAAAGTGATGAAGATAAAATCATACACTTGATGACTTTGGCAGATCCAAGAGAGAATCCCACTATCAAGTGCACACCCAAAGCTCTAAATGCTTGCAAGAGATCTTCTCACCAAAACCTTTTGAGAGAAAAAACCTTTTAGAGAAAGAATGGTTAGCCTTTTTGAGAATCCCACTTTTTTTCTCACATTCAAAACACACACTTGGCCGAAATTAGGAGGGAGAGAGAAGGAGGAATCAGTTTTGCTTAGTAAAAAGGAGAAGAGATGGAGTGTGGTCCTCACCATAATATGACACTTTTACTTTTGTGTCTCCTCCATTTTACAACATTGGTCCCTCAAAATTTCCTCTACTTTCTAGTTAAACCATCACTTATGATGTTTAACAAACTTTCCCCTTAACCATATAATTCTTGCAATTTTAGTTTGGACTTTGTGTGCGACCGAATAAGATAATGCCAATAATTAATTATTTTGTGTCAATGGGTATATCTCCAACAAGAGTGAATCTGAGCACGGCTTACCATCCGCAAATGTATGGGCAAAGTGAAAAAACAATACAAACCTTGGAGGACATGCTAAGATCGTGTGTGATTGATTTCGGGGGAAATTGAGATGCACACTTGCCTCTAGTAGAGTTTGCCTACAACAACAATTACCACTCGAGCATCGGTAGAGCACCGTTTGAGGCCTTGTATGGTCGGAAGTGTCGGACTCCGGTATGTTGGTTAGAAGCGGGGGAAAAGCAGTTTGCGGGTCCGGAAATTGTTCAACAGACGGCGGATAAGGTTAAAGAAATTCGTGAGCGCTTGAAGGCGACTCAAGACCTTCAAAAGAGTTACGCCGACAAGAAGCGAAGACCGGTAGAATTCCAAGTTGGGGAGCGGGTAATGCTAAAGGTATCCCCTTGGAAAGGCTTGATAGGTTTTGGGAAACGTGGGAAGTTGAGTCCCCGTTTCTTAGGACCATTCACCATTTTGGAACGAGTTGGGTTACAAGCCTACAAATTGGACTTACCACCTGAAATGGATGGAATTCATCCTACTTTTCACGTATGTTACCTACGAAAGTGTTTGGCGAAAGAAGAGAATGTAATACCGTTGTCGGAAATCCGAGTTGATGACAACCGGTGCATTGAAGAACCCGAGGCTATCTTGGAAAGGGAGACGAAGAGACTCCGACACAAGGATATTGTCATGGTCAAGGTGCAGTGGAAGCACCACCGCGGTGTCAACGTAACTTGGGAAGCGGAGGAGGACATGAAGCGTCAATATCCTCACTTATTTGTGTAGTCGGAGATTTCGCGGACGAAATCATCTTCAAGTTGGGGAGGATTGTAACACTCCAAAATTCCACGTAAGTAAGACTTATTCCTCCTAGACCGTTTGATGTGTTATCTCGAAATATAGGTAATATATATTTATAGGATTATGTATGCATGCATGCAATTCCATGCATAAGATTCGTCTACTCGTGCAAGATATCGATTATGTGATCCAAAACCCTCGAGAAGCCAAGTTTCGACGCAAAGCGGATTCGGACAGCGGCATGGACGGGGTCGGCGACTATGCCCCGCGATAATTCCCTGGGCAAAGTCGCTTGTGGCAATGTCGCGACACCACTGCCCTTGTGCCAAAACAAACAGAAAGGTGGATGTCGGGGGCGATTGTGTCCGGCGAAAATGCCCTAGGCAAAGTCGTCGGGGCAATGTCGCGGTAAGGGGTCGGGGTGCAGCAACTTAGGTCGGGTTTGGGAGAAATCTGAATCATTTTCCACTTCTCAACAGCAAAAGTCAAACCTCCTCTCTCTTGAACGATTTTCTCTCATTCCTTCCTCCCTCTCTCCTCACTTAATGTTACTAGGGTTTCCACCTACCACTCCACCCACAAGTTAATGCTAGAAGAAGAAGATCCTAAAGTGTAAGAGCTTAAAGTGGTCAAGTTCTCCTTACTTAGAGTTCAACAAAACTAGGGTTTCCTCAAGAGAGTAGGTTTTCACTTAACAAACCTCTTGTGGTGAGTTCATCCTCTTATTAACTCTTATACAAGTTAAATGCTTGCCTTTAAAACATTTAAAACACCTTTATTTTACATTTCATGATTCACTTGAGTTTTGGAACAAAAACCTCACTTCGAGAGATCTTGGGGTTTTACTTGGGTGAGATTTGTTATACAAACAAATGGTAACCATACTTGGATTTCTCATAGCCCATTAAGTTATATAAATGTTTTCTTCCAAATTTTATGAAGTGGAACTTGTATGGAACAAAAGAATTAGGGTTTTACTTTCATGATGGATTTCTAACAAAATAGATGGAAAATGAACTCCTATGGGCAAGGTTAAAGGTTTTATGCAACGATGTCATTTATTTATGTCTCATGAGAAATTTTGAATGTAGACATGTATATATAAATATATATATATTGGGAAATGCTTGTGATTGGTATTGAGTGTAATGGATCCATAAGCACTAGAGTCTTTGTGACCGATGTCGGAACGCTAGTTTTCCACATCGAGGCATGGTTAGGCATCGACGGTATGGTATAAGTCCTGCGTGCTATTACGTTCTTGGATGTTGGTATTTCATGAGTGTTGGTTGTAAGTAGCCTCACTCGACATCCAATATGTGTTATGTTGTGTATTTGGCTTTACTAACATATCAAGTGGCTTACTACAATGTTCCGTCACTTGTGTTGGTAAGCGGGACTCCCTCGTTAACCCAAAAAGGTAATTGTACGATTGAAATGCATATTTATAAGTGTGGTATTCTTTTCTTTTTTTGGAAAGGAGGCGGCACTCCTGGCAATAAAAAGTGTGGTATTCTTCGATTTGCCGATTTAAATAAAAGACTATTATTTATTAAATCTCATTGTTTGTTCTCACTAGGCTTTAGCCTAACACTTCTTCTTTAAATGACGTGTATAACAGGTCATTCTAGCTAGCGGTGGGATCTCTCGGGCATGAGTGGAGAGTTATGAAGGGACGATAGTATTTTTGGATGGACATAGAGGCATACTTGGTGTATAGATTGTTACACTTTTGAGAGCGAGATAACAACACCCGTTTATAATCTGAACTTTGCTAGTCTAGATTAGTAGGTTGTTGGGTTTATCCCATTCGATTATTTGTAATGTAAACGCCATATTATTACTTCCCCTTTTGGGTGATTTGTCTATGTCATTTTAGTTTATTTCCGCAAATATTCAGGTTTAAATTTACTCTAAATTTTAGGGTGTTACAATACATGTAACCGTGTTGGCATCACGTAATTAGCCAAATGCTTATTTTGCCAGTTTTAGTAGCTCGAGATGGAGCTTTGGATGTGTTATGCACTTAACTGCGTTTTATTTGAGAATATGCCCTTTTGAGTGTTTTGCCTCATAATTGAATACCATTTGACACTTATGCACTCTTGGTACTTCTAGGGTTTTATAAACCATTGCGAGTTATATACATTATCAAGTTATAAAGTATTTGAGTATATGTATATATGGTTTGACTTCATTTGGAAAGTGGCAATGAAGGGTTTCTAGTTAGTCATGCCTTGGAGGATGTATTTGCATAATGTGGGTTAGATACACTTCATTTGCATATGTTGACTTTTAACTAATGGTCATTTTATCTTTTGAGCTTATGGCTCGGTTTTTGACTCTGTTGGGTCTTGAGGACATTTGTCCGATTTTGTTAGCTTGATGTAGAGCTTTGGTTATGATTTGCATGTATTGCATCTTATTTGGGAATTACATGATTTGAATGTGTTGGTTATTCTTTTGGAGTCATGTGTAAATTTCTAAATTAAACAAGCTTTTTTTGGATGGTGAGATCCCAATGTAAAGATCCGGTTTGGGTTGAACTTGGTGGTTTTAGGCTAAAGATCTGGTTTGGGTTGATTCCTCAATATACTAAAGATCCGGTTTGGGTTGATGTCTCTGTGGACTAAAGATCCGGTTTGGGTTTGATGTCTCACTCCGGTTTGGGTTGATGTCACAATAGACTAAAGACCCGGTTTGGATTGATGTCTCCTTAGACTAAAGATTCGGTTTGAGTTGATGTCTCCATGGACTAAACATCCGGTTTGAGTTGATGTCCAAGATTGACCAACGACCTCGATAGGGTTGATGTCATAGGCTTTTCCATCCATGAAACATGCTTGTAACTTATAATTGTGGTTTAACTTTTGTATCCGCCACATTCAATGAAATCGGGTCTCCCCCGTCACCGAAAGGTATTGTTTCGGGTATTTCTTTTATTCATGTTGTCGATGACGTATTATATTTATATGGATTGTTTTCCATGCCTTATGGGCGGTATATTATGCCTCATCTTTGTTTGGATATTTCGATTATTGGAGTTTTATTCGCGTTGATATTATTTGGAAATTTAATATTTATTCACATCTTGAGTGAGTTTTGGAATTGAGTCCATTGTTGGGAAATGATTTTCATCGGAGTTTCCATTACGAAATTTGTGTGCGTTTCGAAAATGGGTTGTTGGTATATTTAATACAAATTCCCTTTTGGAAATCATGTTTTAAGTTGCATCTTTTTCGCCTAACGAATTATTTAATCATGATGTAAACTCTTGAACTCACTAGGCGTTAGCCTAACCTTTTTATTTGTCGGCATGTGCAACAGGTTCAGGATGGGAATAGTTCTAGTGACACTATGAAGAGATGAGTGCTAGTAGTGTGCTCGAGATATAAATTGCTTAGTGAAGTCTTCCACATTTATTTTGGGAATAACAATTTGTATTTGGGTTAAGTAACACCCGACATAATTGGGTCATGTTGTATGACTTGAGTTATTAATCGTGGGAGTTGTTACGTTTTAAATTTTGAGGTGTTTCCAAGGATGGTTTGTAGAAAGAATTTTTATCCTCATTTGGTTATTTTATCGAAGTTTATAGTAGTTGCTCTTTCCAATTTTGAGGGTGTTACAGAAATCCATGAGTATATCGTGGGAAAGGGTAACCGTCGATAATCTGTCTCTAATGTCCACTCCGAAATTTGTCATTAATTTGTAAATAATCAGTGGTGTTATGATTTCTTTTCAAAGTATACAAATAAGTCAGTGATCCATTACCATGGAAAAATTCCGTCTCTTATTGGTTTAACTGTCGTGTTATTTACCGACCATCATTCTCTGGCGGATATTTTCTGTCGGTAACACTACAAAACAAAGGAGCATTCTATCACGTACTTTGCAACATATATTTGACGGATTTGCTATAAAATAACTATTAATGATTTGAATATGTTTCGATTGGATTTTCGACGACCACTTTTGACAGACTTTCGACAGACAGTTAAAAAAAATTAATTATTTGAATAAAATTTGACGGAATTTTTGTCGAAAATCTGTAAAATCTTCGTTGGAATATCGACGGATCATATTCCATCTAAAACCAGTCAAAAATCCATGGAGGCTTTTAAAAGAATTATTTTTTCAACATATGTCTAAAATCCTTCTAAAATCGTCGAAAATTTTCGACGACAGTTCCTTTCGAAGATACTTAGTTTTCTAGTAGTGCAATCCATGTGTAAGGCCCATTAGGCATTAGTGGTGAAAATATCCCTCAATTATACTCTATTTCCTAGTAGTAACCGTTAATATTTTAAGTGTTTGTTCGAATTTGACATTTGGAAGTGTGCTCCGGTCAACGAATTCTGAATATAGCACACATTTTGAGCATGGGTTTGATTAGTTGAACTTATTTTGTGCATCATTTTGATCTCTTTGGTAAACTATTCCTAAGTAGTTTCATAAAGACTTGAATGAGCTCGAGGAATTTGACACAGAACAAGAGCTCTAATAAGTTTTCATAAACTCTTTACATATTTAATTATATTATTTACATTTGTATTTTTATGAGTTGTTAATTTGTATTTAGCCGCTTGGAAATAACACTGACAAGAATAGTAAAAAGCATTAAAAATCTATTAACCCCTCTCTACGTTTTCACCTTCATGTTTTTTATGGCGATCTGATTGTTTCTTGCTTCTATCTTTTGCCTTTTGCTACGGTTGTTCAAGTGCTACTTCAACTACTACAAGATATAAACCCTTCCTTCTAGCGATTGCGTATTTTTTAGTGCTAGTTTCTTGCTAGCTGTTTTTCTGGAATAAATCTGATTTTCGTTTCAATATATATATAGGGTCCCCTTCTATTGTTAACCAAACTATTAGTGTTAACCGTGTTAACCAATCACAACCGTTCATTTGTTAGATCAATGGCTAGAATTTTATTTATTTAATTAATGCAATGAGTTAAAAAAAAACCCAAACACTACCTAAGTTGTGCATACATGAAGAGGGGTACAATAGTAAAATGAATAAAATAGTTAAAGAATGAAATATGAGATAAATAAGTAAATCGGTATAAAATACTTAAAGAAAGAAGTACAAGATAAATAAAGAAAGCGACCCCAATCTTCTTCAACCCTGATTATCAATCATCCAGACAATACATAATTGTGAATTAATTCCATTTTAAGTATTCTGCACACGTGCACAATAGAGAGTGTGCATAATTGTGCATTTATTCCATTTAAAGTATTGTGCACATCCGCACAATAGAGACTGTGCATAATTGCAAATTGATTCCATGTTAAGTCATGTGCACATATGCACAACACAATTGTTCATAACTATACATTGTTTCAATTTTAAGTCTTATGCACATATGCACAATACATAATGTGCATACTTGCACAATACAATTGTTCATAACTATACATTGTTTCAATTTTAAGTCTTATGCACATATGCACAATACATAATGTGCATACTTGCACAATACATAATACTTAAAATTAAAATTTAGTCTATTGCGACGACTTTTGGCGTTGCTAAAGATCAATATTGATCTTTAGCAACGACAAAAGTCGTCGCAATAGACTACATTTTTTGTAGTGATATATCGAACAAGAAAATTGTTGATCACGCATGTACATCTAGTGTTATGATGTTATCATCTCAAAATAACCCATGTAAACCATTCACCTTGTCACAAGCTTTCGAATGATATTTTAAAGGACATATATATATCAACCTCTAATTATATGTGTATTAAAAAAATAAAAAATGGCTACTTTCCAAGGTGAAATAGTTGGGTTTTAGTTTCTTTCATGTGTTATTTTCGTACCATACAGAATAATAGGAAGAGAATAAGCAAAATCAAATGGAATTTCTTGAAACACTTACGGAGAGATAAGTTTTGCCCCAAGATGGAATAGAGCTTGCGCCACCATGGTCGAGTATCCACTTCCTTCCTCGACCTAAAACACCATTTTCGTCATCAGGTCCTTCTCCTAACAGCCGTAGGGCTATGTAGTTCAACGCCGATCCCATCATGGTGCTATGTCCCTCGATATGAAATCCCCACCCTCCATCTTCGTTCTAACACATGCATGTTATATATTTGTTATTATCACAATATCTAACAAAACTAATAATATTTGATCGACCTAATACAAAAAAGATTTGATGTAAGTTATTACTAATGATAGACAATCATTATAGTTAAGATTTAAAATACACGGTTTCATCATCACGTACACTATCGTAAGTTAATCATGTAAATTAATTTGAACAAAATGAGATGGATAAGATGAAGTTAATTACAATTAATTGTTAATTGTTCGTTGTTTTTGTTGAGGCATGCAACGAGTATAAGAAGAACAAAAAGGTATGTAAGAAGTTACCCTTGAAAGAAGAGTTCACTTGATGATATTTTTGGGATTTGGTTGTCTCACACTAAATCCTAAAACTTTATTTGCCTTGTATTGGTTTTCTCCTATCTCCTAAAAAATGGCTAAGGGCCCGCTTATAAAACGCTTACCCGAGTAAGTGCTTATCAAGTTACATTAGCTTACCGGATGAATATGGCAAGTACTAAGAATCTTACCCGGAAAAGCTTTTTGTAAACGGCCCCTAAAGTGACATTTAATTAACAAATAGTCATGCATCTTTGAAATAGCAATAAGCTCAAGAATAATCTTCATATGTGGAAGTATTTGCATCATTTTTCTCTTAAAATCTCCTTTCGATTTTAAAAATGGTGAATTAATTACTTTTACACAAGGGGATCAATGTTTGTTGCTTTTCATCTATTAGTTATATCTTACTTCACTTCTATATGTAGAGTTGGGTACATATGAGAACTATAAACTGTTAGGACTGATCAATCACGGTTGTTAATTGTGTAGAAGAACAAAAACAAATTCACATAAAATAATGAATTCTTTTACAAACGTTTTGATACAAACATAAATTACAACGAAATCGTAAACCTTACTTGATACGAAGATTCTTGTAACGTGAAAGAGATTGAGGCCTGCGATTAAGCAGTGTCCTAAGACAAAAATTCGCCTCGAGTATCGGCGTTGTCTTGAGGATACAACAATCTATTCAAGTGTCTCACTTGAATCTATCGAATCGTCATACGTCGGTGATGAACGAGAGGAGAGAGAACCCAGGAAAACTCATGAATTTTCGTGTATCTTGTTCTATTAAACGAATGGGAATTGATGTGTATTTATAGGTATGTCTCGCTAACCAACAGAAACTGCCAGGCGTCCGCGCTACTTGCGGCGCGGGTAAACTCGCGCGAAAAGGCGCGCCGCGGTCTGTTCATCGAAACCCACAGTGACCCGCGCGCCTTGTGGCGCGGCTTAAGTAGCGCCATTATGCGCGCCGATCACTGTTTGATGTTTCTTCAGTATCCCGCGCTACTTCTCGCGCGGCTCGGGTCGCGCCGTTATCCGCGCCAACCTGCACATCACATTCGTTCTTCAACTATTGAATCTCGACCCCATCGAGACCCCAAGAGCCCAAGGCCCAAGGCCCAATCTTTGACATTTAATATATATATATATGTCAAAGAGAGCCCACCAAGAACACCACACACCAAGTCCAAGCAATTAAATGATTCATTTAATGCTCAATGGTTTGTGTTTATTAAGTGGTTTAGACTTTGCCTTGGCTCCTATGTGGGACAAGTTTTCTCACCTATTCACTAAGTTCCAACATAAACAAATAAGAGAATAACAAAACGATCCAATCACATTTGATTTTGCAGCTAAATCAAGTGTAAAATTATATGTGATTCACTACAAGACAAACGCTACTTACCGACGGACATATCCGTCGGAAATCCATTGGTGATAGACGGATCCGCCGGAAATCCGTAGGTGATTAGCTGTCGCAAAATATTGGAAGGAAAACAATATTCTGACGGATCTCCGGCGGACTTTAGGAACGGTTCACCGACGGAGGCCAATACCGACGGCCACGACAACCCACGGATTAGTGACTGGAAACTATTACCGACGGAACGTCGATAATCTGTCGGTGTTTAATTTAAAATTGTGATCAATAATAATCCACTCTTTTTTAAAGTTTGTAGCACTTTATTTTTAAGAAAAATAGACTTTTAAAATTAATTTATGTTAAATATATATAATCAGTGTTTTATTTACCTACATTATACCAAAAAAAGGGAGAATTTCATTTTAGATCATGATATGTATATTTTCTAACACTAACATGTAAAACTTAATCGGACTTGCAATCTCAAATTGTAAATTGATTCAGGTGTAAGTTGCAATTAAGATTCACATGTGTGTCTATAATAGGATTCACATTTGAACACATGTTAAGTTTTACATGTTTACATATAAACCAATATACACATAATTATCACAGTCTGTGGGATTTTTTGTGTTTGATTACATTTCAAACGACCAATGAAAAACATTAATGGTGTGCTCACATATGAGATTTAGAAAATGATATTTAATTTAATTTATAGATTGTAAAAATTACCATTTATTTAATAAAATTAGTAGTGGAAAATTAGATCAAAATAGATAATTATTACCGAGTAGGTTATAGGAAAAATAGGAGATTTAATTAATTAAGATATTTGATTTTTTCGTAGTCATCTTAATTAATTAGTTAAAAGAAAGTGTTGAAAATCTAAATTCTAATCTTGTAGTTGAGGATGGAATGGTTTATAGGTTGAAGAAGACCATCCAAGGGTTGAAACAAGCATCGCGAGCTTCGTACAACAAGATTGACGAGTAGATTTTAAAACGAAAAGAAATATATATATAAAAGAAGTGAAAACGAGCTCACTACCTATATATATGAAAAAAGTCACGTATTCATAACTTCATTATTGTCTTCATGTATGTTGATGATATAATCTACAAATTAAAGCTCCTATGACGAACTGATTGCATATATAGCAACTAAGACACCAATGAATTCCAATGAGAAGTTTTGATTATGGAATATGTTATGCACATAGCAGCTTAAATCAAGTTGTGTGGTTTTTCAGATAGTGACCGGGGACACTTCAAAACAAATGACTTTTACCCACAAAATTTTATCCAGAGAAATTTTTGTCAGTGATTACCCAGGAAATATCAATGGTTCGGTAAAATCCGATGTTTTTCGGGAAAATACCCATGGATCACCTAGAGAATCCCTGGGTAATCTGTCACTGATTTGCATTACCCACCAACTTTTGTGACGGTTTTGAGACGAATCACCCTTTAGCGACAGATTTCCCACGGAAAACGTCGTAGGTAAAAATCTTTCGTTTAGTAGTGGGAGCTTGTGTCAATCGAAAAAGTGTTACAACAAGTGTATTCACATTAGGCATAGGTGCAATAACACGAAGTTGATCAATGAAACATACTAATACATCCTTGTCAAGAACATATAGTAGAATATATAGTTGTAACATATGCATCATGTTGATGATTGTGGATAAGAATAATATCAAATTCCAAGTTTATTTTCCTTCAATGGATGGATTAAATATCAAATTCCTTCAAGTTCATTATATTTTATGTAGATTTGAATTTAACTAGTAGATATATATATATATATATATATATAATATATAAAATGTTATTTTTCACAATATAAAAAAAAGTCTGTTTTTACCGTCAAACTTGTATCATTTACAATCAATTAAACTTTTAGCATGTGTGTAATGCACATTTTTTCTCGTAAAAATTTAATTAATGATAACATTATCAATAGTTAGAAAAATAACCATTAAACATTCCTTTAATCAACATATCTACAAGTCAAGTTGATTGATTGTAACTTGGATTTTGAGTTGTACATGTACTCCGGGGTGGACCCACACTAGTGGATACGGTTGCACGGGCACTGTTTTCTTCCTCCGTCGTAATGTATTTTTTTAAGGTCGTGAAAGGTGTTTGTATCATTTTGTTGTGCGCAACCGTGTATATTTGAATGAACGGTGAGCATAGAAGTTTCTATTGGTGGAGTTGGATAGCAAAGTTTTTTCCCATCCCGGGTGGGTGCAGGTCCGAATCCTTTTTATGTCACATTTACCTAGTTTTTAACTTTTAATTTCATATTTATTATGTTTATTAAAAAAATTGCAATAAAAAATTGAACACAATATCTCACATACGAAAAGCAAGGAAATAACCAATTGATAGATGATGATTTTATAAAAATTATCCATATCTCCATTTCTTATAATCAAACAGTCCCACTATTTGAAAAACATCCTAACTAGGTATGCCTCTGCCTCTAAAAATAAGAAGAAAAAAAAAACTTACGCGGAGAGAAGTCTCTGCATAAGTTTTTGATCTCTCCGCGTAAACTTTTTTTTCAACGTGGATTCCACGTGGTGCACATGTGGACTCTACGCAAACACGTGGGATGAAAAAACTTACGCATAGAAAACTCTCTCCGTAAATTTTTTTAAAATCATTTTTCTTTAATTCTTGGGATGAAAAACAAAGTACGCAGACAAAACTTTCTGCGTAACTTTGTCTGCGTAAGTTTTGACTATTTGTGAAAGAGGGTTTGTAAAATGGCTATTTGAAGACGCATGAAGTGTGAAATGGCTATTTGAAGCAAAATCCCTTTTTTTTTGCTATTTTCCGTAAGACCCCAGATCCTAATAAACATATGATTGATTTAGAACATGTGAATAAAGGCGAAACAATTTTAATCAACTCTTGACCAGTATTGCCTTATACAAGCTAGGGAATTTGATTTAAAATTGATGAAATGATGTAATTATGAGAGATTGAGTACATGACTAATTAATTTTCAGTTTAAATACATATTAGCATATATATATATAGGGTGCATTTTGCATGCCATACAATTAGTACAAACTATATAAACCAATCTTAGTTCTTCATCAAGTTTAATAAATATATGATAAAAATTATAGGGTTTGCAAATGATATATATATATATATAGAGAGAGAGAGAGAGGTGAGTTCAAATGAGAACACTAACTATTTAAGAAAATACGAGAACGTCTGTTAATGTACAAAATCATACATGATTCACGTACAAAATCATATATGATTCACACGACTTTGCCTCGCGACATAAGACGTGGTCAAAGTCGCCCGGGTCCAATTTTTTGCCGTTAATGTAAAATCAGATGTGATTTTACACATAATTTGTAGTTCTCGTATTTTCTTAAATATATAGTTAGCTTTCTCGTTTGAATCTTCTTATATATATTGTTTGGGTAAAATTTCACCAGTCTCGACCACGACCAAGGTAACGAAAACACTTATTTCACTTTTCCATAGTAAGGAAAAATCATAGTAAGGAAAAATCATAGTACTTTATCCCCTGATTAAAGTTGAAATCGAAAGTTATTCACCTCACGACACTCGACCATGACGTCGTCTCATTCACACGTCCGTCGTATGGAACCTTGCGACCTCGATCGACTAACATACGATATTACTGTTACTTTTCAATGTTTAAATGCAGGAATCAATGACATTGATGACCAACGGCTATAACCGACGAGGATCATAACTGGCATTAAATCCAGAGACGTTACGACCGTTATTCCAGTATTTATGAAGATCATTGAATGATACGAAGACTATAAAAGGGAAGGCTCAATCATCATCTGGGACCCAATCTCTGACACATAATCATCTGAACTCTAAAGAATATTCGAAGCACGGAATTCTCTCTCGAAGAATCGCTCTCGACGCACGACAGACACGCACGACACTTCGTTTTTGCACACGACGCAACAGTTTTTACATTCGAAACACCTGTTTACTTTACATTTAAAGTATTTCCTTCATTTGTATTGTAACCTCTATACGATCGACACCTGAAGCATAAGGACATCGCCCCTGTTTGGCGACCATAGTGCAGCGGCGACTTCCACAGTCGTCCGCGGGTTTTTTCCTCGTTGAGGTTTTTCCCGCGTCATCAAATTCTTTGTCTCATTTACATTTTTGTCTTTGTCGCACGCTTTGTCAAAAGATTTCCTTCTTTAGTTGTTAAATTCCACAATCAACCTTAAGTTATCATTTTGGACGATTTTTGGCATTAACAGTTTGGCGCCATCCGTGGGACCCCATCTAGAGAAATTCCTCGACAAACGTGCGTTTTACTAACGGTTTCTTGGAGTTCCCTCTTTTCTGTTTCAGCAAAATGGCAGGTGATGGGATCCCAGAGCAAATCACCGCCCAGATGCATGGGGAGCTTGAGAACGTACAGGATGCTCCTGAAGCAGTCGACGACCATCTCCTGGAGAAAGTCATCCTGGACCAAAGCAAGCCTGAACAAAAAGTCTTTATAGGATCATCCCTCGATCCATGCCTCAGGAAAAAGCTAATATCTTTCTTGCAGGAACATGCCGATTGTTTTGCCTGGTCGCACGAAGACATGGTCGGCATAGACCTTGACGTCATTTCCCACAAGCTCAATATCGACCCGTCGTTTAGACCTGTCAAGCAAAAGCGACGAAAATTTGCTCCTGAAAGGAATAAGGTGATAAATGACGAGGTCGACAACCTCCTCAAGACAGGGAAAATTCGAGAAGTAAAGTACCCCGAATGGCTTGCTAATGGCGTGGTCGTGGCGAAGAAAAATGGCAAATGGAGGGTCTGTATCGACTTCACAGATCTCAACAAAGTTTGTCCAAAAGATCCTTTTCCATTGCCGCATATCGACGCCATGGTCGACGCGACGGCAGGGCATGAACTATTGACGTTCATGGATGCCTATTCCGGATATAACCAGATCCTGATGCACGTCAAGGAGCAAGAGAAAACCGCATTCATGACGGACCGAGGTATTTATTGCTATAAAGTTATGCCGTTCGGTTTAAAAAATGCAGGTTCTACCTATCAGCGTCTGGTGAACAAAATGTTCAAGGATCATCTTGGCGACACGATGGAAGTCTATATCGACGACATGCTCGTCAAATCAAAGCAAGCAACCGACCATGTCGAGCATTTAAGGCAGTCGTTCGACACCCTTCGGAAGTATAGCATGAAGCTCAACCCGACGAAGTGTTCCTTTGGTGTCAGTGCTGGGAAATTCCTAAGTTACATGGTCACTCGTCGAGGAATCGAAGCCAACCCCGACCAGATCAAAGCTATTATCGAAATCAAATCTCCAAGAAATTTCAAAGAAGTCCAAAGGCTCACTGGTCGGGTGGCAGCTTTGAACAGGTTTATCTCTCGATCCTCAGACAAATGTCATCTATTTTACAATTTCCTCAAGAAAAATAGAGGCTTCGACTGGACCGACGGTCATGAGCAGGCATTGCAAAAACTTAAAGAGTACATGACGTCGCCTCCTTTGTTGTCGAAACCTCACGATCATGAGGCCTTGTAGCTATATTTGGCTGTTAGTCCTAATGCAGTAAGTGCCGTCCTAACACGAGAAGATGAAAAGCAGCAACTGCCGATCTACTATGTAAGTAAATCTCTCTTGGACGCAGAAACCAGGTATTCCTCTATGGAAAAACTACTCTTGTCGCTAGTCATGGTTGCTAAAAAATTGCGACACTACTTTGAATCGCATCCTATTACTGTCGTGACTAACTTTCCTCTTAAGTCTGTCTTGAGAAAACCTGAGTTGACAGGACGTTTGGCAAAATGGAGCATATATCTCAGCAGTTACGACATCGATTTCAAGCCCAGGACCGCGATCAAATCGCAAGCCTTGGCGGATTTCATTGCTGATTTCAGCCCTGAAATAGAGAAAGAAGCAGACCTCGAAGTGTCAACTGTGGCGACTCACGACGACATGCCTTGGACTCTGTATGTCGACGGATCATCCAACACTAGAGATTCAGGACTAGGCGTCGTCTTAAAGTCGCCACAGGGGGGGCAAGATGGTATATTCATTCCGATGCGACTTCAAGACTACCAACAACGAAGCTGAATATGAAGCCTTGATCGTGGGAATGAATATGGCCCACGACTCGGGGGCAACCGCGTTACATGTCAAAAGCGATTCTCTCCTGGTGGTAAACCAGATCAATGGAGAATTCGCGGCCAAAGATTCAAAAATGACAGCGTACCTAAAGGTAGCAAAAGAAAAATCCGAAAAATTTAAATCTTTTTCTATTGAACAGATTCCAAGGGACCAGAACACTCAGGCCGAAGCTTCAGCAAACCTTGGGTCTGCTCTGGTCGAACCAATATTCGACACTATTCCCATGATCCATCTGGCAACATCGTCCATCGAAAATGTCGATGTCGTCCATATCGAAGACCAAGAAGATGATTGGTCGTGCGACATCCGAAATTTCCTTATGTACGACCAACTCCCGGAAGACAAGATGGAAGCTCGAAAGATTAGATTCAAAGCGTCCAAGTATGTCATGATCGTAGATAGGCTCTACCGACGATCATCGACAGGCTTAAACCTAAGATGCGTCATCAGCAAAAGTCAAGTTCATAAAATCCTTCAAGAGATGCACGATGGAGAGTGTGGCAATCACTCAGGAGGTCGCAGTTTGGCTAATCGTATCTCTCGTCAAGGATATTTTTGGCCAACACTGCGACAAGACGCCGTCAGGTATGTCCAGAACTGTGATCCTTGTCAACGACATTCAGGTATGTCTCATAAACCTTCTGAACCTTTACACTCGACACTTATCCCATGGCCCTTCATGAGATGGGGAATGGATATTGTCGGCAAGCTACCACTTGCTCCAGGGCAAAAGGTATTCCTCCTTGTACTTACAGATTATTTTTCCAAATGGGTCGAAGCGGCTGCATTTTCCCAAGTTCAGGACAAAGAAGTCGTCTCTTTTATCCAGAATAACATCATATGCAGGTTTGGGATTCCATTCGAAATTGTCTGCGACAATGGATCCCAGTTCATAAGCAACAGGACCCGACAGTTCTGTGAAGATAGAAACATCAAGCTGACGACCTCGACCCCCATATATCCCCAAGCAAACGGACTTGCTGAGGCAAGCAATAAAACCATTATCGCTTCGATCAAGAAAAGGTTAAAAGCTGCAAAGGGAAAGTGGGTCGAAGAACTCCCTTCGGTCCTATGGGCAAATCGCACGACACCACGCACGTCCACAGGACAAACCCCTTTCTCTCTAGTCTACGGTTGTGAAGCAGTCCTGCCGGCCGAGGTCCAACTCCCAACTTCGAGGCATACTTTCGTCGATCACAACCTGGTCGATTTAAGTTATGACCTCGACGCCCTCGAAGAGCTCAGAGAATCAGCCTTGATCAGAATGGCGTCACAGAAGCAAGCGGTCGAGCGACATTTCAATAAGAATGTCAAAGTCAAAGTCTCCTGGATTGGGAACTGTTGGTCCTGGAGGGTTATACAAGTTTGTAGAAGGGGGGGGGGGGGTTGAATACAAACACACAGATTTTTACTTTCTAAATTGTTTATTGATATAATCAAACAATTTACAACTTGTTGCGGAACAAGATTAAGGATTAACCTAATCTAAACAAGTTAAGAACACTAAGTTTCTTGCACTAGAGTTAAGACAGAAGGAGATAAGAATATTATGAGTAATATTCTAACACTAAGAGAGAAAGAAGAAGATGGTCGAGCACTTCAATTCTGAAGTAGGGTTCTTCTTATATACTGCATGCATTTAATGCAAAGCAGTATACCTTTACATGTGGCAGCAGCTGATTGGTTGCATGGTTTGACCTTTGCAGACAACCTTAGTAGCCGCATGGTGTATAGTGTAGAATCAGAGTTGGTTGTACGATTAAGGGAAAAAGGGATGTCCTTTCTGACAAATCGTACGAAGGCGTGCAAGGGGGAAAGACAAAAGTAACTTGTAGAGGAAGACTTCATGATCAGCGATTACTGAACCGTACTTTATCAGCGAGTGACAAAGTTCAGCGATGGCTGAAGTCTTCTACTTGTAACATCACGTTGAGTGGACAAATCTTGGCTTCGCTGATATCCGTATCAGTTCATTAGTAGACTTGTCGCTGTTATTAAGCTTGATCTTTGACTTCAGCGTAGAACATAGTTGACGTGAAACTTGTCTTCAGGGATCATAAGTAAACAACTAAACTATCAGCGATCATCAACAGGACTGAACAGGCTCAGAGCTTATAGATGAACAGTGTTCGCTGAATGGTAAAATTAAAGAGCATGAGTTTCCTATCAGCGGTACTGTTAGAGACATAGTACTTATCAGCGATAGTGAAACTCTAATACATATTGTCTACTTACAATTTTCACTAAGTGTTTAAAGGGTCATTATCAAATCACTGAGGGTTTGGATCAACAATCTCCCCTTATTTGATATTGACTTAGCAACTGAGAAAATTGCTAAATTTGAAAACATAAGGATAAAAAGAACTCATAAAATATTTGTTCCTTTTACTGTTTTTTGGGATCTTTTAAGTACTGATGGAGTAAAGTACATTCGCTGAAATTTTTCTTTAAACTTCGTTAAGGTTACATACGGAAGTAGAAAAATTACAAGTACAACAAATAAATTTACAAGTACAAAAGATGTAAGCTGATAAAGGATAGAAGAAATTCAAGGGAATCCTATCAGCCAAAAGGTTCTTCCTTAACAAGAAGTTCATCAAGGGTCTTTGTTGTAGGGATCATACAGTCAGGGACCGTTACTCCAAGATCTCGTTTGTTCTTTGCTTCATTAAAGATCAGGGGCTTGAGGTGTTGACCGAGAATATCATTTCTGAATCCACACCAATATATGAGATCCTTGAGCTGTTCGATAGGAGTGATGGGAATTTCAGAGACGCGTTGAAATCGTTCTCGTCCATCATAGTCGTGAAAAAAGATACCATACGGTTCGCTTAAGACTTTTCCAGGGATGAAGCGTTCACCAGGGGGCAGGGAGGTATCAAGCAATGAGAGATCAGGTTCAGGACCAAGTACTTCAGCACGTGAGAAACCAATACCTGTTTCGTTCCGGATAGGAGGACCTGAGTCTGAAGATATCATCTTTTTCTTTGCAGAGGTCCTTCTTTGTCGAGTTAGATTTGTGGGAGGAGGAGGAATATCCACAGCAGATGAAACCAAGTCGATATGAGAATTTATGATTTTCTCGACATGGATCTTATATTGTGAGCTAGATCGCTGAATGGCTATTCGCATCTCCAACCATTCAGGGAAACCGTACTTCTTGATCGTAGCGGCATAGATGTTTTCCTTGGTACCGTTTTCTCTGAATAAATCGACCCTAACAACTGGAACACCTATAGACGATCTTCCTCTGATGATCACCTTGTGAATTCTGGCAGCCCGATATCGATAGTGCAGTATTTCTTTGCATCATTCCAAGGTAGAGTCAGATACCTTGGTCTTTTCTTCAACGATCTTCTGGGCGTCTTCCCATAGTTGGCGTTGAACCTCAATGGGAGTTCTCTTTAGATCAGGGTCCTTTACTGATTGTTGGACAAGCTGGATGGTGAGGGCCTTATCTTGTTCTTCAGCTTCCCTTCGTTCGGCGAGTAACCTTTCAGCTCTGAGGTGATCAGCGAACTCCTTCTTTGATAATCTGAACTTTGTAGGAACAGGAGTGACTTTGGAGCGAGGGAGGATGATTCGCTGATCTTCAAGCTTCTTGATCATTTCATCTCTCTTTTTCTGATCCTCTTAACTTAGCTTTTGAGGAGCTAAGGAAGGTCTGTTTTTGTGAGAGAGCAACTCTTCATCTTCTTATTCTTCAGTCTCATTGGTGAAATCCAAGACTGGGATTATTTCATCAGCTCTTGTCGCTGGGATTATTAGAGTTGTAGCAGGAGAGACTTCAGCATGATCCTCAAGTAGGGGAGAGGACTAGTTGAAACACAGCGATCGTTTAAGTAAGATCATGGGAAGAAAGAGATAGAGAAAAGAATGGGGTTTAAGTGTATAGAGGTTTTATAGAGAGGAGAACTGAGATTGAGAAGGGATAGAGAAGGGATGCAGTATAAGGGAATAAAAGATATTGTACCTGACAAACTGGCTTGCTGAAGAGAATAGCCAAGTTGTCTTCAGAGGCAACACCTTTGTTCTTGCCTTTATCAGCTTCAGACGCTGCAGGCTTTGTCTTCTCCCCTATTGGTTCTTTTATCGAAATCCCTTTTAGAGCAGGGACCTTCTTGGGCTGAACAAAGAAGAAGTCATCATCATCATCGTCATCATCATCATCGTTTTTAGGGGATGATGATGGTTCATCATCAAAGATGTCGACTGCTTCATCGTCTTTAGCTTCTTCTTCAGATTTGACCTCGTCAGCATAAGGTGTAGTAACATCAGCAACAGCTTCATCATGTTGCTCTTCGAGTTGCTCCCCCTCAGATACACAGGGAGGTTTCTCAGTTCCGTCAGTTTTTTCAACTCCTTGAGGTTGTTCGGTTGAAACAGCAGCAACAACATCAGTTTCTTTTGTCTCCCCCTCAACATTATGGGGAAGACCTTCATCGTTCTTCTCCCCCTCTTCCACATGATGAGTGGGGGAGGTAATTGGAATATCAGCAGCATCAGCATGAGAGTCACTGTCTTCTTGGCCAGTGATACCCATGAAGGTTTCAATCACTATGATTCTGTCTTCTAGGCCATAAATCGTAGGACTGGTCTTTTGGAGTTCCTCGTGATCGGCCTGAGTGAAGTGAGAAGGGGCGCAAGATGGGGCATTCAAGCGATCGAGTACTTGTTGGAGTAGGTCTTTGACAGTGCCAACCTCAGTCTTGACAGAAGTCACCTCACCCTTAAGAGTTCCAACCGCTGTCGTCAATGATGTGACTTCATTGGACAGCGTGGTGAAGTTTGTAGAGAGGGTGGTGTGTGCCAAGTTGAGATTGTTGATGGCGGTGGAGTTGTCAGCAAGTGTAGTAGCAAAAGTTCCCATGCTACCTGATACCTTCTCCAAATCCGTACTGGAGGCTTTCTTCTCTACCTTAGTGGTCAAGGACTTGAGATTCTCTCCAGCGTCTGTAACCGCTGAAGAGTTAGTGGAGAGAGTGGTGTTGTAGGATTCCACCTTTGTCACTAGATCTTTCAGGGAGGTGTGAATATCTCCCAAATTAGGACCTGTAACAGTAAACAACTTGTGAACAAAGGAAAGCTCAGAAGTTTGGGGTTTTGAGAGAGGAGGGTTTGAGAGTTTATGTATACCTGCGGGATGGTTGACGAAGTCCTCAAAGTTTCTATGACCTGTAAAGGTTTTATAGTCGTCTTCTAGAGATCCTTGACGCTGAGAGGTTTCCGCAGGTCCTTTATTTAACTCCTGCATCCGCCGTATTTCTTCAGTAGATGAGTCACTCAGTTGTAGAGAAGGGAGGAATAGATGGAGTGACCGAAGAAATGGTGGGAGGAGTGAGTGTTGATAAGAGGGTTGTTGTGCCTGATTCAGCGTTGGTTCCGCTGAGAAAAACTTCTTCAGTCAGTGGAGGGTCTGAAGGAGATGGGTTCAGTTCCAAGTTATATCCTCAGCGTTTAGAGACGCTGAAGTTGGGATGGAAGGGGTGGCTTTTTCAGCTGTGGCAGAGCGTTCCACGAAATCATCCAGCGTAGTCTGTTGAGAGTCCGACGCTAGGTCTTCAGCCGGTGATGGCTTGGGGGGTTGCTCCTTGGTTTTCTTGATCCTTTGAGAATCAAGTTGGGAAGTAGAGTGTTTCCCTTTCTTAGAAGGAGTGGTTTTTGCAGCCTGGGTATCAGCTGTGGGGTTTTCCGCTGAAGGAGCCACAGAAGTAGAAGAAGGAGGATTAAGAATAGATAAGAGAGTTGAGAGACGTACCTCGTTTGGTAGAGCTTTGAAGTCGAGCACCTTAGAGCCAACCTGAGAGAGTCTCAGGTCACCCACTTTTGGGTATTTATCTCCAAGTGCATGTAGAAAGAGAGCACTGACAAACCTTGGATATGGAACACATGTTGGTCTGTCAGCCATTCCCACCTTGAACGCCAGATCTTCGTAGATGATTGACGCCCAATCAACATGGAGACCCTTCAGCAACGAGTATCCCATGGCCTGTTGAGGTTGGGATGCTTGGTCAGTTGACCCAACTTTTGCTGTCAGACAGCTAATCAGATGAGCGAAGATGAAATTCATATCGCTGGGCATCATTGACTTCTTGATGACAATTAGCTTCTTGCAGGGTTTTTGTCTCTCCCTGTGTCCCATGTGTAACCCATTGCGTCAAAGAATGCAATCAGGGTTGCCCTATCAGCAGGGTTCTTTTTGGGATCTGGTAGAGGGACAAAACGGTTTTCTTTGGTACTGACAGGAAGGTTTAGAGCACGCCTGATATGATGCGGGGTGATCTTGGAAGTTCCATGTTTGGTGTCACAGAGAATAACATCAATCAGTTTCTTGGGATCTTTGGGTGAAGGCACCTGAGCCCTTCTGGCAGAATACCAGAACTGAGCTAGAAGATATCGATGTGTAGGGGGTGCGGTAGTAAGAGCTGTCGATATAGGACAAGTCTTAAGAAAGTTTACAGCGTCATCCAGATGTGTGACCTGTTTCCTTTTAGGGAATTCGAAGAGAGCATAGGGATTGTTGTGTTGAAACGTAACTTTCTTGAGATCGAACTTAACCTGAGGAGCCTTTGTGAACTCAGTGATCTCACCGGCAGAAGGAGACTTTGCGGTAGCAGTGTCAGTAGTAGATGCCATATCTATGTAACACATATGACCACGAAGAAAATGAACAAAAATGTCTTAATGTGGAAAGATTTTCCAAACAGATATTTTTGAATTTTGTCCATTTCATTCAGACAAAAGATGTCTTAATGAAGATTAGAGTTTGTCTTGTTTTGAAAGAGAAATACAAAACATAGAGAGCATTTGTTTTCCAGTTTCTATTTGAAGAAGAGATTCTGGAAAAACATATGAAGAACAAGTTTAAGATTTTTGATTTAAACTTGAAGAACAACCATGAAGGTTGTGTTCATAAAATCATGAAAAGAAAATGATTTCATTTTTAAAAAAGTTTCTTTTGTTTGATCTGTTAATAACAAGAATAAGATCAAAAACAAGTTTATAAAAGGTAAATAATAAGAATATTAACCTTAGATGAAGAAGACGAACAATTTCTGGAAAACGAGGAGTTCGAAATGCAACGGTGATTTCTTGCTTGTAGGAGAAGTTGTTCGCCTAAAGGAAAAAATATAAACTCAAAGGGTTTATATAGAGAGAGAAAAACTATGAGCGAGAAATTTTTTCATGATGACACGGACACGTGTTTGCATACGAATGGTTGAGAAAACGAAACGTGCAAACGTGTGTCAGAAAAAGAACGTGCCAGGGTTTATCCATTTGATTACGTCACAAACGTCCTTTCATATTTTAGGATGTCTCTGAGGATTTGAAAAACTGAGGGACAATTTTTGAAAAACATGAAGCACTGAATAGAAATATCAGTGTTAGATTTAGAAATTTCCAAGAGTATCACTGAAAGGAAGAGATATTCAACGATACAATTTGTTTTGAAATCTTGCATTCAAGCGAACGTCAGTGAGTAAGAGAACATACCTTGATATCAGCGAATCAATTTTGTTCAGAGAGAAGATGATAGAAAGGGTTATATTAGTTCATATTAACCCTGATCAAATGCGTACCGCTGAAGATTTTATTCTTCGTAGTTCAGCATTCCAAGCTCGCTGATGAGAAAGTTGAATCTTGTCTCATCAAGAGGTTTGGTAAATAGATCAGCTAACTGAAAGTCAGTAGGGATAAAATGAAGTTCTATATCACCATTCATCACATGATCTCTGATAAAATGATACCTGATTTCGATGTGTTTGGTCTTTGAGTGTAGCACTGGATTATTGGCTATAGCGACGGCACTTGTGCTGTCGCAATAGATTGGAATTTTTGAGAGTTGTAAGTCATAGTCCAATAGTTGATTTCTCATTAACAAGACCTGAGAACAACAACTTCCAGCAGCTACATACTCAGCTTCAGCGGTTGAGGTGGACACTGAGTTTTGCTTTTTACTTGTCCAACTCACCAGCTTTCCACCCAGGAGCTGACAGCCTCTTGTGGTGCTTTTCCTATTCATTTTGCAACCTGCAAAATCACTATCTGAATAGACGATTAGATCAAACCTTGAGTCTTTGGGATACCAAAGACCTAGGTTAGGAGTACCCTTAAGGTAACGAAAGATTCGCTTTACAGCGATCATATGAGATTCCTTAGGTTCAGCTTGATATCGTGCACACAAACAGGTTGCGTACATAATATCAGGTCGGCTAGCTGTGAGATACAGCAGAGAGCCGATCATCCCACGGTACGTCGTGACATTAACAGGTATTCCAGAAGGATCCTTGTTTAGTGTCAGCGGCGGTGCCATAGGGGTTTTCATAGCTGAGCTCTGAGTTAAATCAAATTTCTTCAGCATATCTTTAACATACTTTCCCTGATTAATGAAAGTTCCTTTTTCATTCTGTTTTATTTGTAGACCAAGGAAATATGTTAGCTCACCCATCATACTCATTTTATATTCAGCTTTCATTCTATCAGTGAAACGAGTACACAAGTCAGGGTTAGTAGAACCAAATATAATATCATCAACATATATTTGAACAAGAATAATATGACCTTTTACTTTCCTGAAAAATAGAGTTTTGTCGATTTTACCACGCTCAAATTTTTCGATATGGAGATAAGATGAGAGAGTGTCATACCATGTACGAGGAGCTTGCTTTAAGCCATAGAGTGCCTTATCCAGTTTATAAACATAACCTGGATGCTTAGGATATGAGAATCCTGGAGGTTGTTCCACGTAGACTTCTTCATTCAGCTTTCCATTTAGGAACGCTGACTTAACATCCATTTGATAAACTTTGAAGTCTTTGTGTACGACGTAAGCTAAGAAGAGACGAATGGCTTCTAGTCTTGCCACTGGAGCAAAGGTTTCGTCGTAATCTATACCTTCCTCTTGTCTGTATCCCTGAGCTACAAGTCGAGCCTTGTTGCGGGTTACAGTTCCATGTTCATCCAACTTGTTTCGATAGACCCATTTAGTGCCTATTACTGACTTGTCAGATGGACGAGGAACAAGCTTCCAAACTTTGTTTCTTTCAAATTCAGTAAGCTCTTCTTGCATAGCGCTGACCCAGTTTGGATCTTGGAGGGCATCATCTGTTTTCTTTGGTTCAATCAGAGAAATAAAGTTAACAAATAAGCAAATATTACCTGCACTTCGTCGAGTCTGAACACCAGCGTTTGGATCACCAAGAATCTGATCAATAGGGTGATTTATAGTCCATCGCTGAGCAGGAGCATAATTCGCTGACTCAACCTGAACTTGAGGAGCTGAAGATGAGGCTTCAGCAACTTCTGGTATATCAGCCAAGAGAGGAAGAGGTGCAAATGGCATTTCATTCACTGATTGCTTAGAAGTAGATGGTATGTCTGATACAGAAGGTTCAGAAGCAGGCATAGTGTTTAGATGAATAGCTGAGACCATGAAGTTTCAGCTTCACTATTCTGCATGCTTGGGATGATGGTAGGATCATCATCTTCAGCCGGATGAGTATGAGGAGTGGGAACATCTTCTGAATCACCAAGATGAGAGAACATCCATTGATTCAGTTCTTCAGTATCAGCAGAAGGTCTAGAGTTCACTGAGTGGGATTTGTCAAAGGTGACGTGGATAGTTTCTTCTACAGTCTGTCTTCTTCGATTGAAGACTCTGAATGCTTTGGAGATTGAAGAATATCCAAGAAAGATTCCATCATCAGCCTTAGGATCAAACTTTCCAAGGGCATCTCTGTTGTTCAGTATGAAACACTGACATCCAAAGATGTGAAGAAAGCTGATAGAAGGCTTTCTCCCATGAAAAAGTTCATAGGCTGTCTTTTTGAATCTTTTGACGATCAGCGACCTGTTTTGAGTAAAACAAGCAGTGTTGACAGCTTCTGCCCAAAACTGAGTAGGCAGGTGAGAATCGCTGAGCATTGAACGTGCGGCTTCAATGATAGTTCTATTTCTTCTTTCAGCGACTCCATTTTGTTGCGGCGTTCTCACTGATGAAAAGTTGTGAGAAATACCCTTACGTTCAAAGAAGAAATCAAGAGAACTGTTTTTGAATTCAGTTCCATGATCACTCCTTATTGAGCGAACGGTCATGTTGTTCAGGACTTCCATTTTCTTAACAAAGGTGATGAGTTCTTCAGGGGTGTCACTCTTAGAACGGAGAAACATTACCTAGGTATAGCGAGAGAATTCATCAACTATGACCAATGCATATTTCTTTCCAGCGATGGATTGTTTCTTAACAGGGCCAAACAAATCCATATGGAGAAGTTGTAGAGGAGATGACACTGAGGAAACTTGCTTAGACTTGAAGCTTGCTTTGGTCTGTTTCCCTTTCTCACACGTTGAACATAAGGACTCCTTGGTGTATGAGTGTTGAGGTAGACAAGTGACCAACTCTTTAGCAGAAAGAGTACTCAGTGTCTTGAAGTTGAGATGAGAGAGACTCTTATGCCATAGCCAGTTGACATCAAATGAGGCTTTTGAGAAGAAACAAGAGTTCTCAGTGGTTGTAGAGTCCATGTTTATAACGTAAACATTTTCTAAACGATAACCGCTGAGAGCTATCTTCTCCTTTTTGTCAGTGACAAAGCAGGATTCCTTAGTGAAGATCACTTTGTTATCCTTGTCACATAGCTGACTTATGCTTAGAAGATTATGCTTCAGTCGTTCAACATATGAAACTCTTCCAAAGGTTGTTGTACCATTAGATAGTACACCAAACCCTCGGGTATAGCCTTTTCCGTTTCCACCGAAGGTTACTGAGGGACCCTTCTCTTTCTTATACTCAGTGAGCAGGTTCTTCTTACCAGTCATGTTTCTAGAGCATCCGCTATCGAGATACCAGATACCCTTCTTAACCTGCAAACAAGGGAAGATTAGTTTGACTTAGGCACCCATTTCATTTTGGGCCTAGATTTGTCAGTGGTGGTAGAGGAAGTGGAAGGTTCAGCAATCTTTGCAGCATTTGAAGATTCATCTTTGTTGTCAGTTTTCACCTTGGTTAATTTCTTAACCTAAGTGGTCTTCTTTGCCTTGGGGGCATTAATCTTCACCTTAGCTGTCTTTTCAGCTTTGGTGGCTGTGGGGCACTTACTAGCAACATGATTTGTAAGTCCACAGTGATAACATTTCCTATAGCTAAAAGTAGCTTTAGGACCATTTGCATGCTTACCCGTTAATTTTAAATGAGCATGGCCATCACCAAGTATGCCTTTGGCATTGGAAATGGGAGGAACAATCAGTTCTTCGGATTTTTTACCAATGATATCCACTTTGATTCTAGGAGTAGATCGCTGAATGAATCCAGGGGTCATATTCTTAGAAGCAGAGGGATAGCTAACTGAAGCTTTAGAAGCATTCAGCTTTGGTACAAAGGTACCTTCTGAGGTTTTGGATAAACAATTTTCTCTTTACCTTTAGAAGCTAACGTAGAGATTTCCTCAGGGATGGGAGATTTTAAAGAGGAACACTGAGAAGATGAAGTGTCAGGGATAGAGGAGACAAACATTCCAAATTTAAGCATGGAATGATTAGTGGTTGGTTGTTCAGCGTCAGTCTTATAACCAAGACCACGTTTGTCACTCAGGGGAATATGAGACTTAATTATCTCAGTGATCGTTGTTGAGGATTTATACCATCCATCAGTAGTAGCCTTTTCAGCTTTTAATGCAGCGATAGCTTCTTCTCGTTCGATTTTGACTAGCCGATTTATATGAACCTGATCTCTTAAATCTTCTTCAGCGAAATGAAGGTTTTGATTTTCAACAACAGTTTTGCCATTCATGGCTTCATATAAACTCATAGTCAGGAGACCGATCTTTCGAAGACTATCAATTTCATCAATATTTGAAATATTGGTAAAGAAAGAAGGTGATACCTTGGAGGTAAAGGATGAAGCAGAGGGAATGTCAGACTTTTCTTCCTCTTCTTCGATTTTGGCCATGAGGCAGAGATTTGCTTCATCATCATCTTCAGAGTCAGATGATTCTTCTTCCTCAGAAGCAACCCAAGCATAGTCAGCCATCAGGCCTTTGCCTTTCTTCTTAAAGCCTTCCAGCTTTGCGTACCTTTCTTTCAGCTTTTGATACTTGTCATCTCTAGCCCTGGGGTTAGAGGATTTCTTGGAGAAAGATGAGTTTCTAAAACCTTTCTTTGACCTGAACTCGCTAGCAAAATGTCCTATCTTTTCACAGTTATAGCAAGTAGCAGTAGCCTTATCAACAGGGGTTGATGATCTAGGCTTGTCAGTGATAGCAAGAGGTTTGTTCTTTCTGAAATTTATCTTTTTGGCGAATCTCCTGAACTTATTAGATAGGAGAGCCATAGATTCATCAAGATCTGAAGAGTCAGGATCTGTTGAGCATTCAGAGTTAGTCTCCAACTCAGTGATAGTAATAGAAGATCGCTGAGTGGAAGGTGACTCTGAGATTAAAGCAACTGGGGTGCTTTTGGAATCTTCTACAAGATTCTTCTTAAGATGACTCGATTGCTCATGATTGAGCATCGTGCCATATAAGGTAGAAAGAGTCATAGATTTTAGATCCTTTGACAGCTTGAGACACATTGAATAACTGTCACAGCTTTTAGGTAAACATTCTAAGAACTTTGTTAGAACTTCAAAGTTAGATTATTCCTTACCAACGGTTTTCAGATCTATTATTAAACAGTTAAACCGCTGATGTACTTCAGAGAGAGATTCATTCTTACCACAAATGAAGCTTTCGTACTGTCTTACCAGGTTGATCTTACGTGAGTCCTGGACTTCAGTTGTACCTTCATATTGAACACAGATTGTGTCACACATGGATTTGGAGGTTTTCAGGTTCATGACGAAATGGTAGACTTTGTCAGGAAGAGCCATGGAAAGAATGAATCTGGCTTTGGTGTCGATAGCCACTTTCTTCTTATCTTCATCAGTCCACGTATGAATTTCCTTTGGAACCAATCTTTCTGGAATATCAACTATATTCTCAGTGGCTGGAACTTCAGGATCAATTCTAAGAGGAATATATGGGCCATTTTCGATGTAGTAAGGCATAGTAGGGTCTACACCTTCTAAGAAGAGTATCATCCTATTTTTCCATAGATTGAAATTATCTCTGGAAAATCTGGGAGGTTTTGCAAGAGAACCATTATCAATATAGTTTGTGTTTGTGTTGGTAGCCATTATGAAAAATAGCAAGGAATAGAAAAGATTAGTATCAGCAAGATCTTTGTTTATGAGATTAAACAAATCTGCTCTAATACCACTTGTTGGTCCCGGAGGGTTATACAAGTTTGTAGAAGGGGGGGGGGGGGTTGAATACAAACACACAGACTTTTACTTTCTAAATTGTTTATTGATATAATCAAACAATTTACAACTTGTTGCAAAACAAGATTAAGGATTAACCTAATCTAAACAAGTTAAGAACACTAAGTTTCTTGCACTAGAATTAAGATAGAAGGAGAAAAGAATATTACGAGTAATATTCTAACACTAAGAGAGAAAAAAGAATATGGACGAGCACTTCAATTCTGAAGTAGGGTTCTTCTTATATACTGCATGCATTTAATGCAAAGCAGTATACCTTTACAGGTGGCAGCAGCTGATTGGTTGCATGGTTTGACCTTTGTAGACAACCTTAGTAGACGCATGGTGTACAGTGTAGAATCAGAGTTGGTTGTACGATTAAGGGAAAAAGGGATGTCCTTTCTGACAAATCGTACGGAGTGCAAGGGGGAAAGACAAAAGTAACTTGTAGAGGAAGACTTCATGATCAGCGATTACTGAACAGTACTTTATCAGCAAGTGACAAAGTTTAGCGATGGATGAAGTCTTCACTTGTAACTTCACGTTGAGTGGACAAATCTTGGCTTCGCTGATATTCGTATCAGTTCATTAGTAGACTTGTCGCTGTTCTTGAGCTTGATCTTCGACTTCAGCGTAGAACATAGTTGACGTGAAACTTGTCTTCAGGGATCATAAGTAAACAACTAAACTATCAGCGATCATCAACAAGACTGAGCAGGCTCAGAGCTTATAGATGAACAGTGTTCGTTGAATGGTAAAATTAAAGAGCATGAGTTTCCTATCAGCGGTACTGTTAGAGACATAGTACTTATCAGCGATAGTGAAACTCTAATACATATTGTCTACTTACAATTTTCACTAAGTGTTTAAAGGGTCATTATCAAATCACTGAGGGTTTGGATCAACAGGAACCCCTCGAAACGCTCCTTGAAAGAAGGGAGAAAATATTTCCCCAGATGAGGGAACAAATTCGTCCCGTCTAGGACATTATCAACCATAAAGTCCGACGGCAACGTAAAGTTGACCGTCGTGACCTTAGCCCCTCGTCGAGTGATCCTTGCCCTTGCCGACCGACGAAGGGTTCAACGTGGTAGACGGGGACTTCGCTGTTTTTGCCGGAGGCGCCGAACTAATAGGTGTCGCAGCAACCGCGCTAGAAGACGTCTTCATAGGTGATGCGACCTTCGCCTTCTCAGGCGTAACGACTCTCGATGAGTCGTCAACCCCTAAAGACGGTTCCCTCGGGATCGTCATCCTCGCCTTCTTCGGGACCTCAGGACCAGTGGTCGAGGTCCTATGCCTCTTTTCCTTGCCCTTACGGGCAAGCTCAAGCTGAGCTGCTCTTTTAGCAGAGACAGTCGGCATCTTCGGCTGAGATTCTCCTGTAAACCAAAAAAGAAAAAAGTGTTACAAAAAACATAAGAGAAAAAGATTGAGATTAAGCAGAAGGGAATGTGAAGGTACACTTACCGGTCATTTCTCCTTCTTCTCTCGATTCTTCCTCTGTCTCCTCTTCTTCCTCTTCTTCCTCAAGTTTCTTCCCCCGATTCTCTCCTAAATAAACCAAATCTTCATCGTCGTCCACTAATTGTCGTACGACAAATGACCGTTCTTCAACGCTGAACGCCAAGAATGCATCAACCTTCACTTGAGTGTTAGCGTAAGGCTTTACGTCCTCAAATTTTATTTCTGTCGATACGGAGAAGACATGTCAGAAATAAGTAAAAAAGTAACACGCGACATACGACAAAAAGCTAGAAAAATCTTACCCGACATATTCCAGCCGGACCTAATCCAACCGCTCTCAGAGTCGAGAGTCGACTTACGCACGAATGCGTACCTGGTATTCCATTTACGATCGTTTACAGCAGTTTTTAGGACCAAGGTACGATCGCCCTTATACCTAGAGTACAAAGTACAGCGATGACATCCGTCCTTCTTGACTCGATAAGCCAAGAGGAGGTCGCGTACATTCATGGGAGATTCCCATTTTTCAGTAAGGCGCTCGATCACTTGTACGACTCGTCGAAACTGGGGCATTAGTTGGCCTGGTGCTAAGTCGAATTCTAGCATAAAAGCCTTAGCCAAAGGCGAGTAGGGCCATTCGAAACCTACCTTAAAGGGATATTCGTATATCACGATATACCCCTCGGGACATTTATTTAGTCGAGTCTGACCTGCCCGAATTAATTTAACCCCCACAGGGATTTTTGCTAGACTTCTAAGATCACCGAGATCCGATTGTTCTCGAATAGAGCTTTCGGGTTCCATCGACATTTCTAAACAGACTTAAAAAGATCAAAGAAGTCGTACCTTATATAGGCGCTCTAGACTTTGAAAATCCTAACTGATTCGGAGATTCTTGCAGGTTTAGAAAAGATAGGACGAAGAACAGCAAGAAAATCAGGAAGAATCTCTCTCTAAAAACTCTCTGAAAGCGTAAAATGGAAAGGATCCGTAGCAGGTCTCTATTTATGTAAACGATCGTGTCAGGTTGAGTCCATCGATGATCGACACGCGCCCTCGTCTTTTCGTATGACCACACGGATCGTCGACACCTGGCAATGACAGCTGTTAAGCGTAATCGTGCGTCAGCATGACGTCACGATCCTATCCTCTTTTCGACTTCTTCTTTAGTTAGAATTGAACCGATCCAGTTCCAAAGCGACTAAGGTAACTTTCTACACGTGTCACCACCCTAGACGTCCGACTGACAAAATTTAAAATTTGAATTTGCCATTCTATTTTCAAATTTTGGGGGCAAACTGTTTGGGTAAAATTTCACTAGTCTCGACCACGACCAAGGTAACGAAAACACTTATTTCACCTTTCCATAGTAAGGAAAAATCATAGTACTTTATCCCCTGATTAAAGTTAAAATCGAAAGTTATTCACCTCACGACACTCGACCATGACGTCGTCTCATTCACACGTCCGTCGTATGGAACCTTGCGACCTCGACTGACTAACATACGATATTACTGTTATTTTTTCAATGTTTAAATGCATGAATCAATGACATTGATGACCAACGGCTATAACCGACGAGGATCATAACTGGAATTAAATCCAGAGACGTTACGACCGTTATTCCAGTATTTATGAAGATCATTGAATGATACGAAGACTATAAAAGCGAAGGCTCAATCATCAACTGGTTACCCAATCTCTGACACACAATCATCTGAACTCTAAAGAATATTCGAAGCACGAAATTCTCTCTCGAAGAATCGCTCTCGATGCACGATAGACACGCACGACACTTCGTTTTTGCACACGATGCAACAGTTTTTACATTCGAAACACCTGTTTACTTTACATTTAAAGTATTTCCTTCATTTGTATTGCAACCTCTGTATGATCGACACCTGAAACATAAGGATATCGCCCCTGTTTGGCGACCATAGTGCAGCGACGACTTCCACAGTCGTCCGCGGGTTTTTTCCTCGTTGAGGTTTTTCCCGCGTCATCAAATTCTTTGTCTCATTTACATTTTTGTCTTTTTCGCACGCTTTGTCAAAATATTTCCTTCTTTAGTTGTTAAATTCCACAATCAACCTTAAGTTATCCTTTTGGACGATTTTTGGCATTAACATATATATATATATATATATATATATATATATATATATATATATATATATATATATATATTATTAGTTGTTCTTACATATTTGATATAGAGCGCCTCGCATTCCGTTTCGAAGAACAAATGGACCACGCCAAACAGAGGATTACGCGACCTGGCACGCGGCTAGCCGCGCGGCCTGAAGCCGCTAGCCACACCGCACGGTTCCTCCAGATCGTCCAGCAGCTATTTCGATTTTTATTGTTTTAGAGTTGTTTTCCAATAAGATTTCTTTCCCTTATGGATTGATCTCAATAATAGTTTCCATAGTTATCTCTTGTTTAGTTTAGCTATAAATAGGGCTTTTATCTACATTGTTTAGAATTCAATTCAATATTTAGATTCAATAATAGTTCTTGATATTCGAGGCTTTTCTGATACTTTTCTAAGTTTACGTTTGTGAACTTATTCACCATTAGGGTTCGACGCTTGTCAATCCATTCCACGCAATTCCTACTGCGTCAGTTGGTATCAGAGCTTACTTACCTATCTCTTCAGCTTCGAGATGGCAGAACAACCACCACCACCACCAACTCTTACGCGAGCAGGTCTTGATGGGCTACCAGCGGCTTTCACCGCGACCCTCAACACGCTGACCACCATATTCGCTAACCAGATCAACGCCAACAACAACGACCGACGAAGACGAGACAGGTACGAAGGTCGTCATCGACCCCAACATGGTGGCCGACGACACCCGATCACCAGTTCCGGTTCCGAATCCGAATCCAACGGAGATGTTAAACCACCCCGGAGGGACCCCGATTACCGAATGAAAGCCGACATTCCCTACTTCTACGGAATATGGGCGTAGAGGAATTTCTAGACAGGCAAATTGACGTCGACCGTTTCTTCGACATTATGGAGATCCCGGAGCACAAGCAGGTAAAGATGGTTGTTTTCCGCCTGAAAAGCACCGCCGCCGTACGGTGGGACAAACTAATAACCCAACGACAACGGAAAGGTCCGGTACGTTCATGGAGAAGGGTGAAACATCTAATGACCGAACGATTCCTACCGGAAGACTACGAGCAATTCCTGTACAACATGTACTTAGATTGCTCACAAGGATCGAGGACCGTAACAGAATACACCACCGAATTCATTCGCCTCTCCGAACGGAACGAAATCGGCGAGACAGAAGGACAAAATGTTGCACGGTACATCAACGGGCTTAAAGGTTCGATACAAGATAAAATCGGACTCCAAACCGTATGGACCGTAACGGAAGCATCCAGCCTAGCCATGAAGGCCGAGCTCATGGAGAAACCACTCGAACCTCATCCTATCGCCGATACACGACGCTGACCCCACCGAAGCCACTAGTTCTGCGTCTGATAAAGGAAAGAGTATCGCGCCAAGTCAGGCCGCCCGCGATACCAATCCTTCACGAAACCCTTTCGGGTCCCAAAGCAAACCCGACACACCGAAACCATCCAACCCCTACACCAAACTGACAGGATCTAAGTGTTACCGTTGTGGCCATCCGGGCCATAGACCCAACGAGTGTACCAACCGAATGACAGTCGGTTTCGTAGATGAACATGGAAGCGAAGAGGAAGATGATTACCATGGAGTTGATTTCGCGGAAGAAGAGTCCGAAGAAAGAGTAAACATCGTACTCCAACGGGTCCTCTTATCTCCAATAGAGGAAGGTCAAAGGAAGAACCTTTTCCGCACCTATTGCTCCATCAACAAAAAGGTTTGCAACCTGATTGTAGACAACGGAAGCTGCGAAAACCTCGTCTCTCAAAAGTTAGTAGACTACCTTGGCCTACCAACCCAACCACACGACGCATCGTATTCCCTTGGATGTGTAAAGAAAGGACCGCAAGTTCGTGTGACCCAAGCGTGCAAAGTTCCCCTATCCATAGGCAAGTACTACAAGGACGATGTCCTTTGCGACGTCTTCGATATAGACGCATGCCATATCTTGCTCGGTCGACCATGGCAATACGACAATGACGTCACCTACAAAGGAAGGGACAACGTGATGATATTCCGTTGGGGCGACCGTAAGATCGCCATGGCACCCGTGGCTAACTTCCACAAGACTTCGGAAAAGAAAGGTGAGAACGTCCTAATCATCACCTCCGATGAACAACTCCTCGAGAATGATTTCAAGGAGACTCAAGTCTTTTGCCCGATAGTCGTAAAATGTTTAATGAGCGCCGAAAAAGTCAACGACGAAATCTCCGGAAGATATCAGCGACATACTTAAAGACTTTACGGATCTAATCTCCGATGACCTACCACCGGAATTGCCGCCTATGAGAGACATCCAGCACCAAATAGATTTAATTTCGGGTGCGAACCTACGAAACCTTCCTCACTACCGCATGAGCCCCAATGAAAACGAGATCTTGAGGGAGCAAGTTGAAGACCTCTTGAGAAAAGGGTTTATTCGAGAAAGCCTAAGCCCTTGCGCAGTCCCCGTCCTTCTCGTACCAAAGAAAGGTAACCAATGGAGAATGTTCATTGATAGCCGCGCCATCAACAAAATCACGATCAAGTACCGATACCCCATTCCCCGTTTGGAAGACATGCTTGATGAATTAGCCAGTGCAAAACTCTTTTCAAAGATCGACCTCCGTAGTAGCTACCACCAAATCCGAATCCGACCCGGCTACGAATGGAAAACCGTGTTCAAAACACCATTCGGGCTATACGAATGGTTGGTCATGTCATTCGGAACATCTAACGCCCCTAGCACGTTTATGAGGACAGTGAACCAAGTCCTCCGCCCGTTCATCAGCTCGTTGATAGTAGTATACTTTGATGATATACTCATCTATAGCCGAAACAAAATGGATCATCTCGCACACCTCCGGCAACTCTTAACCGTGCTCCAAGAGAACAAACTCTATGTCAACCTCAAGAAGTGCACCTTCTGCACCAACAAGCTCTTATTTTTAGGATTCGTTGTTGGAGAAGCCGGCATAGAAGTAGACGAAGAAAAGGTTCGTGCAATAAAGGAATGGCCAACTCCCAAAACCGTATCCGATGTTCGGAGTTTTTATGGTTTGGCAACCTTCTATCGACGGTTCGTAAGGGATTTCAGCACGATCACCGCACCAATGACCGAGTGCCTGAATAAAGGAAAGTTCCAATGGGGACCCGTTCAAGACCAAAGCTTCGCCGAAATCAAAAGCAAGCTAAGCACCGCACCGGTACTCGCCCTACCCGACTTTGACAAAGTCTTTGAAGTTGAGTGTGATGCAAGCGGAATAGGGGTAGGAGCTTTCCTCTCCCAAGAAAAGCGCCTCATCGCATTTTTTAGCGAGAAACTGAGCGATGCTCGTAAAAAATGGAGCACCTACGATCAAGAGTTATACGTCGTGTTCCGAGCCTTGAAACAATGGGAACATTATCTCGTGCAGAAAGAATTTGTACTTTTTACCGACCATCAAGCCCTCAAGTTCATCAATAGCCAAAAATCGGTAAGCAAAATGAACGAACGATGGGTAAGTTACTTGCAGAAATTTCCCTTTATCATCAAGCACAAATCTGGAGTTCTTTGTTGGTCCCGAAGGGCTATACAAGTTTGTAGAAGGGGGGGGGGGTTGAATACAAACACACAGATTTTACTTTTCTAAATTGTTTATTGATAAATCATTAACAATTTACAGCTTGTTGCGGAACAAGATTAAGGATAAACCTAAATCTAAACAAGTTGGAACACTAAGTTTCTTGCACTAAGAAAAAGAAGGTAATTACTAATAATAACCTCTCTCAAGATAAGAAAGATGACTTGTCCAGAGTTAACAAGTGCTTCAAAAATGAAGCTGGAGTCCTTCTTATATACTGCATGCATTTAATGCATTGCAGTTTACACTTTACATGTGGCAGCAGCTGGTTGGTTGCATGTCATTGACCTTTATAGACAACCTTAGTAGCCGCATGTTTGTACAGTGTAGTATCAGAGTGGTTGTACGATTTCAGACAATAAGGAGGTTCTTTTCTGACATATCGTACGTAGTCGTGCAAGGATGGTTAAGACAAAAGTATTTTGTACGGATGACTTCATGATCAGCTTTTCGTTGATTCAGCGCTTTACCATTGTTTATCAGCGAATGATAAAGTTCAGCGATAGCTGAAGTCTTGTACTTGACACTTCACGTTGAGTGGACAAATCTGAATCTTCACTGATCCGCATCAGTTCATTAGGAGACTTGTCGCTGGTTCTTGAGCTTGATCTTCGACTTCAGCGTACAACCTATGTTGACGTGAAACTTGTCTTCAGAGATCATAAGTAAACAACTAACTTATCAACGATCTCCATAAGGACTAAACAGGCTCAGAGCATTATGGTGAACAACGTTCGCTGAATGTTTTATCTAAAGAGCGAGAGTTCCTATCAGCGGTACTGTAAGATCTTAGTACTTATCAGCGATAGTGAAACTCTGATACATATTGTTTACTTACAATTTTCACTAAGTATATAAGAGATGGTCATTATCAAATCACTGAGGGTTTGGATCAACAATCTCCCCCTATTTGATTATGACATAGCAACAGAGAAAATTGCTATATAATGAAAACATAAGGATAAAAAGAACTCATAAAATATTTGTCCCTTTTACTGTTTTCTGTACTGATGGAGTAAAGTACTTTCGCTGAAATCTTTCTTTAAACTTCGAATCAGATTACAAAAGGAAGTGGAAAGATTACAAGTATAAGCGAAATAAATTACAAGTACAAAAGAATAACTGATACAATAGAAGAATGAGGCGATCCTATCAGTTTATAAAGGTTCTTCCTTAATGAGAAGTTCATCAAGGGTCTTTGATGTGGGAATCATCCATTCAGGGACATTTACTCCTTGATTCCTTTTGTTCAACGCTTCTTCAAAAATCAAGGGTTTGAGATGTCGTGCCTGAATGTCGCGTTTGAATTCACACCAGTAGATGAGATCTTTCAACTGTTCGATAGGAGTGATGGGAAGCTCAGAGATACGTTGAAAACGTTTTCGTCCATAATAGTCAATAAAGAATATCCCATAGGGTTTGCTTATGACTTTCCCAGGGATGAAAGTCTCACCAGGAGGAAGAGATGTGTCAAGTGCAGAAAGGTCAGGTTCTGGACCAAGGACTTCAGCAAGAGAAAAACCAATACCTGTTTCGTTCCGTATACGAGGACCTAGGTCTGAAGATTTAGACTTTTTCTCTGCAGAGGCCCTTCTTTTCTGATTTGCGAGAGGAGGGGGAGGAGGAATATCCACACAAAAAGATACTAAGTCGATCTGTTTATTTATCAGGTTTTCGAAATGATCCTTGTACTTAGATTGAGACTTCTGGATGGCTAATCTGATCTCCAACCATTCAGAGAGACCGTACTTTGTGATGGCTTCAACATAGAATTTTTCGTACTGTCCATTCTCTCTGAATATCTCGATTTCAGCGATTGAAACTTTGAGGGTTGATCTTCCAGTGATAAGTACCTTGTTGATTCTGGCAGTTCGATATCTGAAGTGTACCTTTTCTTTGCACCAGATTAAAGTAGATTGAGACACAGTTCTCGTTTCTTCAACGATTTTCTTGGCGTCTTCCCATAGCTGACGTTGAACTTCGATTGGAGTTCTTTTCAGCTTGGGGTCTTTCACTGATTGTTGAGTAAGCTGGATGGCGTGTTCTTTATCTTTTTCTTCAGCTTCCCTTCTTTCAGCGATTAGACGTTCAGCTCTGAGGTGATCCTTGTATTCCTTTTGAGAAAGTCTGAACTTTGGAGGAATAGAAGGAAGTTGATCATGCTTCAGAATGATTCGCTGATCTTCGAACTTCGTTATCATTGCATCTCTCTTTTTCTGATCCTCTTCACTTGGCTTTTGAGGAGCCAAGGAAGGTCTGTTTTTGTGAGAGAGCATCTGTTCTTCAGGTTCATCAGTCTCAGAGATCAAATCTAAGACCAGGATTATTTCTTCAGCGTTGGGAGCTGGGATTATTGTTGGTGAAGTCGCAGCTGTAGAAACTTCAGCGATATCCTCAAACAGGGGAGAGGACTAGCTGAAACACAGCGATCGTACGAGTAAGAACTTGGGTAGAACAGAGATAGAGAAAGAATGTGGTTGTGTATAGAAGTTTTGTGGAGAGGAGAGCTGATAATGTGTATAGATAGAGGAGGGATGTAGTGTAAGGAAGATTTAGTTTACCTGACAAACTGGCTTTGGAAGCAAGATCGCCAGATTGTCTTCTTCAGCGAGGCCTTTGTTTTTGCCTTTGTCAGCTTCAGACGCTGAAGGCTTTGTCTTGGTCCGCTCCCCTGAAGGTTCTTTTATCACGATCCCTTTAAGAGCTGTAGTCCTCTAAGCAGGCTTGACGATAAAGGAGTCATCATCATCATCATCGCCATCATCATCATTCTTTGGAGAAGAGGATGGTTCATCATCAGATAAGTCGATGGCTTCTTCATCTTCAGCTTCAGATTCAGATTCTTCAGCATCTTCTTCGAGTTGCTCCCCCTCAGATACAGAGGTAAGCTTCTCGGTTCCCTCAGGGTTTTCATCTCCCTGAGGTCCAACGGTTGTTTCTTCATTTGTCTTCTCACCCTCTTCAGTAAGGGTAGGGTCTTCAGTCTTCTCCCCCTCGATAGATTTATCATGGGGAAGGTCTTCAGTGTTCTTTCCCCCCCCCCCCTTCTCATGATGAGTGGGGGAGGAATGTGATGACTCAGCAATTGGTTTTGGATCCCTGTCTTCTTGGCCAGGGATCCCCATATAATCTTCAATCGCTGCTACTCTGTCTTCTAGGCCAGTAATAGCAGGATTGATCTTCAAAAGTTCAGCACGATCCGCCGTAGTAAAATGTGAAGGTGCAGGTGCATGGGTGGTCATGTTCTGCAGGATCTGCTGCATCATTGTCTTCATTGAATTGACGTCATTCTTTACAGAATTCATGTCAGTCTTCACTGAATTCATGTCAGTCTTTACTGAACTTACGTCAGTCTTTACAGCAGTCATCTCTCCCTGAAGAATTCCAACCGATGTCTTCAGCGTTGTGAACTCGCTGGACATGGATTGAACTGAGGTTTTGAGAGAGGTGTAGTCTGTGTAGAGGTCAGCAAGAACTTTGGCAAAGTCACCAAGAGTTTTATCAATCTTCTCTAAATCAGTTTTGGAGGCTTTCTGTTCAACCACGGTCGTCAGCTTGTTGAGATTCTCTCCAGCTTTTGTTACAGCTGTAGAGTTGTCTGAGAGAGTAGTGGTGAGTCCTGCCAACTTCGTATCCAGGTTCTTCAGAGAGGCGTTGATGTCTCCCAAATTAGGACCTGTAATATATAAGTACTTATGAACAGAGGAAAGCTCAGAAGTTTGTTGTATACCTGCAGGAGGGTCGACGAAGTCATCAAAACTTCTGTGACCTGAATAATGTTCCATGTCATCAACGAGAGTGCGTATACGCATGGACGTTCCTACAGGTACTACATCCATCATTCCTTGAAGAGTATCAGCTTTAGCTTCTGGAGGAATGACGGGTGATTCAGTGGTCGTGGTGAGAACTGGATTAAAGTCCAATGGAGAGGAGAGAGAAGCGAAGGTTGAGAATGTTGGTTGGGTGCGGGGTTCAGCGTTGGATTCGCTGAGAATCACTTCTTCAGTCTGTAGAGAGACTAAATGAGGTTGGGTAGATTCCAAGTTTATAACCTCAGCGTTTAGAGACGCTGAAGCTGGGATGGAATGGGTGGCTTGTTCAGCTGTGGCAGAGCGTACCACTGCACTTTCCTTCAGCTCTTCGAGATGAGCTGAGGAGTCTTCAGCAAGAGATTGTTGGGGTTGCTCCTTGGTTTTCTTAGTTCTTTTGGAACTAAGTTGGGTAGAAGAGTGTTTCCTTTTTCTTGAAGGAGAGGAGATTGCAGCTGGGGTATCAGCGGTGGGTTTGTCCACTGAAGGAGCTGCAGAAGTAGAAGAAGAAGGATTGAGAAGAGTTAAGAGTGTAGAGAGACGTACCTCATTTTACACTGGCCTGAAGTCGAGTACCTTAGGACCAACCTGAGAGAGTTTCAGGTCTCCTACTTGTGGGTAGTTGTCCTTCAGGCCTGTTTGGAAGACGACGCTGATGAATCTAGGATACGGAACCCATAGAGATCGGTCAGCGGCAGAGTCTACTCTGAGTACAATGTCATCGTAGATTATTGAAGCCTAGTCTATATAAAGACCTTTCAGCAATGCATATCCCATTGCTTGCTGAGGTTGAGCGGCTTGATCAGAGGAGCCGGTCTTTGCAGTCATGCAGCTTATCAAGTGAGCGAAGATGAAGTTCATCTCGCTGGGCATCTTTGACCTCTTGACGAGGGTCAACTTCTTCTCAGGCTTCTTGTCCTTCCCAGTTTCCCATACATAGCCCATTGCATCAAAGAATGCAGTGATGGCTTCCCTATCAGAATGTTTCTTGTGGTCAGGGAGAGGAACCAAAGGTTTTTCTTTAGTGGCGATGGGAAGGATCAGTGCTTTGCGGATAATGGCAGGGGTGATCTTTATAGTGCCAAAATCAGTATCACAGAGGATGCAATCAATTGTCTTTGAGGAGTCTTTGGTTGATGGTAGCTGAGAGTGTCTGGTAGAATACCAGAACTGAGAAAGTAGTAGCTGATGTGCAGGAGGTGTTATGGTCAGGGCTGTAGAGAGGCAACAGTTTTTCAGGAAATTCACACCATCATTCAGATGTGTGACTTGCTTTCGAGGAGGAAACTCGAAAAGCGCATATAGGTTGTTTGTTTTTGTCCAATCAAGTTCTTCAAGAGTGAACTTGACCTGAGGAGCCTTGATGATTTCCAATTCCTCAGCAGCAGCAACAGTGTTCTCAGCGGTAGGAGTGTCAGTAGATGCCATTTCTGTATTATCAGTTCAACCAAAGATATAGCAAATAAGAATAATCTTAATGTGGAAAGATTTTCCAATAAGATGGTTCGAATTTTGTCCATTTCATTCAGACAAAAATGTCTTAATGAAGATTAGGGTTTTTCTTGGTTTTGAAAAATAAATGCAAACCAAAAAAAATATTGTTTTCCAGTTTCCTTTGAGAATTAGGATTCTGGAAAAACGTATGAAGAACAAGTTTAAGATTTTGGGTTTAAACTTGAAGAACAACCATGAAAGGTTGTGTTCATAAAACCATGAAATAAATGATTTCATTTTTGAAAGAGTTCTTTTGTTTGATCTTGTAAAAACAATGAGAAGATCATTAACAAGTTTTAAGAAATAGGTAAATAACAGAAATATTAACCTGGTTCGTTGAAGAAGAAGAAGTTCTTGAAAACTTGAGAGCACAAATGCAACAGTAGTTTTCTTTTTCTTGCTTGGAGGAGAAGTTTTTCGCGTAAAGGAAAATATAAACCCAAAAAGTGTTTATATAGTGAGATTAGAGAGAGAGAAAAACTCGATCGGGAAAGTTTTTCATCATGACACGGACACGTGTTTGCATTTGATTGGAAGGTAAACGGAACGTGCAAACGTGTGTCAGAAAAAGAACGTGTCGGGGCTTATCCGTTGCAATGACGTCACAACTGTCCTTTCATATTCTAGGATGTCTCTGAGGTTTTGAAAACTCAGGGACACTTTTGAAAACATGAAGCACTGAATAGAAATATCAGTGTTGGTTTTAGAAATTTCAAAGTATCGCTGATTAAGGAAAAGATATTCAGCGATGCAATTTGTTTTGAAATCTTGCATTCACATGCGATTGTCAGTGAGAGAAAAACATACCTTGATATCAGCGAATCAAGTTTATTCAGAGAGAATGATAGAATGGGTTATACAAGTTGATTTTATCCTATCGCTGATCAAATGTGAACCGCTGAAGATTTTACTCTTCATAATTCAGCATTCCAAGCTCGCTGATGAGAAAGTTGAATCTCGTCTCATCAAGAGGTTTGGTGAACAGATCAGCTAACTGATAATCAGTTGGGATAAAGTGAAGTTCTATATCACCATTCATCACACGATTTCTGATAAAATGATACCTGATTTCGATGTGTTTTGTCTTTGAGTGAAGCACTGGATTGTTGGCTATAGCGACGGCAATTGTGCTGTCGCAATAGATTGGAATATTTGAGAGTTGTAGGTCATAGTCCAGTAGTTGATTTCTCATTCACAAGACCTGAGAACAACAGCTTCCAGCGGCTACATACTCAGCTTCAGCTGTGGAGGTGGACACTGAGTTTTGCTTTTTACTTGTCCAACTCACCAGCTTTCCACCCAGGAGCTGACAGCCTCCTGTGGTGCTTTTCCTATCCAATTTGCAACCTGCAAAATCACTATCTGAATAGGCGATTAGATCGAACCCTGAGTCTTTGGGATACCAAAGACCTAGATTCGCAGTACCCTTAAGGTATCGAAAAATTCGCTTTACAGCGGTCATATGAGATTCCTTAGGTTCAGCTTGATATCGTGCACACAAACAGGTTGCGTACATAATATCGGGTCTGGTAGCTGTAAGATACAAGAGAGAGCCGATCATCCCACGGTACATCGTGACATTAACAGGGATACCATTAGTATCCTTATCTAGTATCAGCGGTGGTGCCATAGGGGTTTTCATAGCTGAACTCTGAGTTAAATCGAATTTCTTCAGCATATCTTTAACATACTTTCCCTGATTAATGAAAGTTCCTTTTTCATTTTGCTTTATCTGAAGACCAAGGAAATATGTTAGTTCACCCATCATGCTCATTTTATACTCATCTTTCATTCTATCAGCGAAACGAGTACAAAGATCAGGGTTAGTAGAACCAAATATAATGTCATCAACATATATCTGAACAAGGATGATATGACCTTTTACTTTCCTGAAAAATAGAGTCTTATCGATTTTACCACTCTCAAATTGTTCGATATGGAGATAAGTAGAGAGAGTGTCATACCATGCACTTGGAGCTTGCTTTAAGCCATAAAGTGCCTTATCCAGTTTATAAACATAACCTGGACGCTTAGGATCTGAGAATCCTGGAGGTTATTCCACATAGACTTCTTCATTCAGCTTTCCATTTAGAAACGCTAACTTAACATCCATCTGATATACTTTGAAGTCTTTGTGTACAGCGTATGCTAAGAATAGACGAATAGATTCTAGTCTTGCTACTGGAGCGAAGGTTTCGTCGTAATCTATGCCTTCCTCTTGTCTGTATCCCTAAGCAACAAGACGAGCCTTGTTGCGGGTTACAGTTCCATGTTCGTCCAACTTGTTTCGATAGATCCATTTAGTTCCTATCACTGTCTTGTCAGTTGGTCTTCGAACAAGTTTCCAAACTTTGTTTCTTTCGAATTCAGTCAGCTCATCTTGCATGGCGCTGACCCAGTTTGGATCTTTTAGGGCATCATCTACTTTCTTTGGTTCAGTCGGAGAAATAAAGTTAACAAATAAACAAACATTACCTGCACTTCGTCGAGTCTGAACACCAGTGTTTGGATCACCAAGAATTTGATCAATTGGGTGATTTACAGTCCATCACTGAGCCGGAGCGTGAGACGCTGACTCAACCTGAACTGGAGGAGCTGAAGATGAGGCTTCAGCAACTTCTGGAATATCAGCTAAGAGAGGAGTGGGTGCAGATGTCATTTCATTCACTGATTGCTGAGAAGTAGATGGAATGTTTGAGACATTTGGTTCAGAAGCAGGTATAGTGTTTAAAGGAACAACTGAGACCCATGATGTTTCAGATTCACTATTCTGCATATTTGGAATGATAGTAGGACTATCATCTTCAACTGTATGAGTATGAGTGGGAATATCTTCTGAATCACCAAGATGAGAAAACATCCATTGATTCAGTTCTTCAGTATCAGCGGACGGATTAGAGTTCGCTGAACGGGATTCGTCAAACGTGACGTGAATTGTTTTTTCTACAGTTTGTCTTCTTCGATTGAAGACTCTGAAGGCTTTGGAGATTGAAGAATATCCAAGAAGGATTCCATCATCAGCCTTAGGATCAAACATTCCAAGGGCATCTCTGTTGTTCAGTATGAAACACTGACATCCAAAGATGTGAAGAAAGCTAATTGAAGGCTTCCTCCCATGAAAAAGTTCATAGGCTATCTTATTGAATCTTTTGACTATCAGCGACTTGTTTTGCGTAAAACAAGCAGTGTTGACAGCTTCTGCCCAAAACTGAGTAGGCAGATGAGAATCGCTGAGCATTGAACGTGCAGCTTCAAAAATTGTTCTATTTCTTCTTTCAGCGACTCCATTTTGTTTCGGTGTTCTTACTGATGAAAGGTTGTGAGAAATACCCTTACTTTCAAAGAAGGAATCAACAGAACTGTTTTTGAATTCAGTCCCATGATCACTCCTTATTGAGCGAACGGTCAAGTTGTTCAGGGTTTCCATCTTCCGAACAAAGGTGATGAGTTATTCAGGGGTGTCACTCTTGGAACGGAGAAACATAACCCATGTATAACGAGAGAATTCGTCAACTATGACCAGTGTATATTTCTTTCCAGCGATGGATTGTTTGCTAACAGGGCCAAACAAATCCATATGGAGAAGTTGTAGAGGACATGACACTGAGGAAACTTGCTTTGACTTAAAGCTTGCTTTGGTCTGCTTCCCTTTCTCACACGCTTAACATAAAGATTCTTTGGCGAATGAGTGCTGAGGTAGACCAGTGACTAACTCTTTTGAAGAAAGAGTGTTTAGTGTCTTGAAATTCAGATGAGAGAGCCTCTTATGCAATAGCCAGTTGACATCAGATGAGGCTTTTGAGAAGAAACAGGAGTTCTCAGTGGTTGTTGAGTCCATGTTTATTACATAAACATTTTCCAAACGATAACCGCTGAGAGCTATCTTCTCCTTTTTGTCAGTGACAAAGCAGGATTTCTTAGTAAAGTTTACTTTGTTATCCTTGTCGCAAAGCTGACTGATGCTTAAAAGATTATGCTTCAGCCCTTCAACATATGCGACTCTTCTGAAGGTTGTTGTACCATTAGAGAGTACACCAAACCCTCGGGTATGTCCTTTTCCATTTCCACCGAAAGTCACAGAGGGACCCTTCTCTTCCTTGTATTCAGCGAGCAGGCTTTTCTTTCCAGTCATGTGTCTAGAGCATCCGCTATCGAGATACCAGATACCCTTCTTAACCTGCATTACAAAGGAAGATTAGTTTTTCTTGGGTACCCACTTAACCATGTATACACGTTTGTCAGTGGAAGTAGTTGGAATGGAAGGTTCAGCAATCTTCGCAGCATTTGAAGATTCAGCCTTGTCAGTCTTCACTTTGGTTAATTTCTTAACCTCAGTGGTCTTCTTTGCCTTGGGGGCAATGATCTTCACCTTAGCTATCTTTTCAGCTTTGGTGGCTGTGGGCATTTACTAGCAATATGATCAGTAAGTCCACAGTGATAACATTTCCTATAACTAAAAGTAGTTCTAGGACCATTTGAATGTTGAGCTTTAGATTTTGAATTAGAAGTGCCAGCACCAAGTAAGCTATTGGCTTTTGAAATGGGAGGAACATTCAGTTCTTCGGATTTCTTACCAGAGACATCCACTCTGATTCTAGGAGTAGATCGCTGAATAGATCCACGCTGACTAGATCCAGATATCTGATTCCTTGATCCAGAGGGATGAATCACTAAAGCTTTAGAAACATTCAGCTTAGGTACTAAGGTACCCTTCTGAGGATTTTGGTTAAAAGCAATTCCTTTACCTTTATCTTTAAAGACAGAGGTAGGTTTTGGATAAACCATTTTCTCTTTACCTTTTGAAGAGGTAGAAATTTCCTCAAGGATAGGTGGTCTAGAAGAGGAACACTGAGAGGATGAAGTATCAGCGACTGAGGATACGAAAGTTCCAAATAAGAGTATGGAACGACTAGTGGTTGGTTCTAGAGTATCAGCTTTGTAACCAAGACCACCTTTATCACTCAGGGGAATCTGAGACTTGATTATCTCAGTGATCTTTGTTGAGGAATTATACCATCCATCAATAGTAGATTTTTCAGCTCTTAAAGCAGCGATAGCTTCTTCGCGCTCGATTTTGACTAGCTGATTTAAGTGCACTTGATCTTTAAAGTCTTCTTTAATTTTAGAAAGATTTTCTATTTGAAGGTGACAGTTTTTAAGCTGTTCAGCGAGATCAAGGTTTTGATTTTCAACTACAGTTTTGCCATTCATGGCTTCATATAAACTTCTAGTCAAGAGATCGATTTTACGAAGACTATCAGCTTCATCAATATTTGCCATATTGGTAAAGAAGGAAGGTGATACCTGAGTAGAAGAGGTTGAAGTGGAGGGAATGTCTGAACTTTCTTCCTCATCTTCAATCTTGGCCATAAGACAGAGATTGGCTTCATCATCCTTAGAGTCAGATGATGATTCTTCTTCATCAGAGGCAGCCCAATCATAGTTAGCCATCAGGCCTTTGCCTTTCTTCTTAAAGCTTTTCAGCTTCGCATACCTTTCTTTCAGCTTGGCGTATTTGTCATCTCTAGACCTGAGGTTAGAGGATTTCTTGGGAAACGCTGAGTTTTTCGAAACTTTCTTTGACCTGCACTCGTTAGCGAAATGTCCTATCTTTTCGCACTTAAAACAAGTAGCAGTAGCCTTATCAACAGAAGCTGATGATCTTGGCTTGTCAATAATGGAAAGAGGTTTATTCTTTCTGAACATTTTCTTTTTGGTGAATCTCCTGAACTTTTTAGTTAGGAGAGCCAAAGATTCATCATCATCTGGGACAGTTATTCTATGTGTCGCAAGCTGTCAAAGGATCTAAAATCAATGACCCTTTCTACCTTATATGGCACGATGCTGAATCATGAGCAATCAAGTCATCTTAAGAAGAATCTTGTAAAAGATTCCAAAAGCACCCCTGTTGCTTTAATCTCAGAAGAACCTTCCACTCGTCGACCCTCCTACAGGTCCTAATTTGGGAGACATCAACGCCTCTCTGAAGAACCTGGATACGAAGTTGGCAGGTCTCACCGCTACTCTCTCAGACAACTCTACAGCTGTAACAAAAGCTGGAGAGAATCTCAACAAGCTGACGACAGTGGTTGAACAGAAAGCCTCCAAAACTGATTTGAAGAAGATTGATAAAACTCTTGGTGACTTTGCCAAAGTTCTTGCTGACCTCTACACAGACTACACCTCTCTCAAAACCTCAGTTCAATCCATGTCCAGCGAGTTCACAACGCTGAAGACATCGGTTGGAAATCTTCAGGGAGAGATGACTGCTGTAAAGACTGACGTAAGTTCAGTAAAGACTGACATGAATTCAGTGAAGACTGACATGAATTCTGTAAAGAATGACGTCAATTCAATGAAGACAATGATGCAGCAAATCCTGCAGAACATGACCACCCCTGCACCTGCACCTTCGCATTTTACTACGGCGGATCGTGCTGAACTTTTGAAGATCAATCCTGCTATTACTGGCCTAGAAGACAGAGTAGCAGCGATTGAAGATTATATGGGGATCCCTGGCCAAGAAGACAGTGAACCAAAACCAACTGCTGAGTCATCACATTCCTCCCCCACTCATCATGAGAAAGGGGGGGGGGGAGAAGAACACTGAAGACCTTCCCCATGATAAATCTATCGAGGGGGAGAAGACTGAAGACCTTACCCTTACTGGAGAGGGTGAGAAGACAAATGAAGAAACAACCGCTGGACCTCAGGGAGATGAAAACCCTGAGGGAACCGAGAAGCTTACCTCTGTATCTGAGGGGGAGCAACTCGAAGAAGATGCTGAAGAATCTGAATCTGAAGTTGATGATGAAGAAGCCATCGACTTATTTGATGATGAACCATTCTCTTCTCCAAAGAATGATGATGATGACGATGATGATGACTCCTTTATCATCAACCCTGCTCAGAGGACTACAGCTCTTAAAGGGATATTGATAAAAGAACCTTCAGGGGAGCGGACCAAGACAAAGCCTTCAGCGTCTGAAGCTGACAAAGGCAAAAACAAAGGCCTCGCTGAAGAAGGCAATCTGGCGATCTTGCTTCCAAAGCCAGTTTGTCAGGTAAACTAAATCTTCCTTACACTACATCCCTCCACTATCTATACACGTTATCAGCTCTCCTCTCCACAAAACTTCTATACACAACCACATTTTTTCTCTATCTCTGTTCTACCCAAGTTCTTACTCGTACGATCGCTGTGTTTCAGCTAGTCCTCTCCCCTATTTGAGGATATCGCTGAAGTTTCTACAGCTGCGACTTCACCAACAATAATCCCAGCTCCCAACGCTGAAGAAATAATCCCAGTCTTAGATTTGATCTCTGAGACTGATGAACCTGAAGAACAGATGCTCTCTCACAAAAACAGACCTTCCTTAGCTCCTCAAAAGCCAAGTGAAGAGGATCAGAAAAAGAGAGATGCAATGATAAAGAAGTTCGAAGATCAGCGAATCATTCTGAAGCGTGATCAACTTACTTCTATTCCTCCAAAGTTCAGACTTTCTCAAAAGGAATACAAGGATCACCTTAGAGCTGAACGTCTAATCGCTGAAAGAAGGGAAGCTGAAGAAAAAGACAGAGAACTCGCCATCCAGCTTACTCAACAATCAGTGAAAGACCCCAAGCTGAAAAGAACTCCAATCGAAGTTCAACGTCAGCTATGGGAAGACGCCAAGAAAATCGTTGAAGAAAAGAGAACTGTGTCTCAATCTACTTTAATCTGGTGCAAAGAAAAGGTACACTTCAGATATCGAACTGCCAGAATCAACAAGGTACTTATCACTGGAAGATCAACCCTCAAAGTTTCAATCGCTGAAATCGAGATATTCAGAGAGAATGGACAGTACGAAAAATTCTATGCTGAAGCCATCACAAAGTACGGTCTCTCTGAATGGTTGGAGATCATATTAGCCATCCAGAAGTCTCAATCTAAGTACAAGGATCATTTCGAAAACCTGATAAATAAACAGATCGACTTAGTATCTTTTTGTGTGGATATTCCTCCTCCCCCTCCTCTCGCAAATCAGAAAAGAAGGGCCTCTGCAAAGAAAAAGTCTAAATCTTCAGACTCAGGTCATCGTATACGGAACGAAACAGGTATTGGTTTTTGTCTTGCTGAAGTCCTTGATCCAGAACCTGACCTTTCTGCACTTGACACATCTCTTCCTCCTGGTGAGACTTTCATCCCTGGGAAAGTCATAAGCAAACCCTATGGGATATTCTTTATTGACTATGATGGACGAAAACGTTTTCAACGTATCTCTGAGCTTCCCATCACTCCCATCGAACAGCTAAAAGATCTCATCTACTGGTGTGAATTCAAACGCGACATTCAGGCACGGCATCTCAAACCCTTGATTTTTGAAGAAGCACTGAACAAAAGGAATCAAGGAGTAAATGTCCCTGACTGGATGATTCCCACATCAAAGACCCTTGATGAACTTCTCATTAAGGAAGAACCTTTATAAACTGATAGGATCGCCTCATTCTTCTATTGTATCAGTTATTCTTTTGTACTTGTAATTTATTTCGCTTGTACTTGTAATCTTTCCACTTCCTTCTGTAATCTGATTCGAAGTTTAAAGAAAGATTTCAGCGAAAGTACTTTACTCCATCAGTATAGAAAAGATCCCAGAAAACAGTAAAAGGGACAAATATTTTATGAGTTCTTTTTATCCTTATGTTTTCATTATATAGCAATTTTCTCTGTTGCTATGTCATAATCAAATAGGGGGAGATTGTTGATCCAAACCCTCAGTGATTTGATAATGACCCTCTCTTATATACTTAGTGAAAATTGTAAGTAAACAATATGTATCAGAGTTTCACTATCGCTGATAAGTACTAAGATCTTATAGTACCGCTGATAGGAACTCTCGCTCTTTAGATTAAACATTCAGCGAACACTGTTCACCATAATGCTCTGAGCCTGTTCAGTCCTTATGGTGATCGCTGATAAGTTAGTTGTTTACTTATGATCTCTGAAGACAAGTTTCACGTCAACATAGGTTCTACGCTGAAGTCGAAGATCAAGCTCAAGAACCAGCGACAAGTCTCCTAATGAACTGATGCGGATCAGTGAAGATTCAGATTTTTCCACTCAACGTGAAGTATCAAGTACAAGACTTCAGCTATCGCTGAACTTTATCATTCGCTGATAAACAATGGTAAAGCGCTGAATCAACGAAAAGATGATCATGACGTCCTCCGTACAAAATACTTTTGTCTTAACCATCCTTGCACGACTCCGTACGATATGTCAGAAAAGAACCTCCTTATTGTCTGAAATCGTACAACCACTCTGATACTACACTGTTAAAACATGTGGCTACTAAAGTTGTCTACAAAGGTCAATGACATGCAACCAACCAGCTGCTGCCACATGTAAAGTGTAAACTGCAATGCATTAAATGCATGCAGTATATAAGAAGGACTCCAGCTTCATTTTTGAAGCACTTGCTAACTCTGGACAAGTCATCTTTCTTATCTTGAGATAGGTTATTATTAGTAATTACCTTCTCTTTCTTAGTGCAAGAAACTTAGTGTTCCAACTTGTTTAGATTTAGGTTTATCCTTAATCTTGTTCCGCAACAAGCTGTAAATTGTTAATGATTTATTAATAAACAATTTAGAAAAGTAAAATCTGTATGTTTGTATTCAACCCCCCCCCCCCCCCCCCCTTCTACAAACTTGTATAGCCCTTCGGGACCAACATTCTCAACCGAGTAGCCGATGCTTTGAGTCGGCAAGCTACACTAATGATCACACTAGCCTAAGAAATCGTCGGATTTGAGGTCCTAAAGGATCAATACGAAGAAGATAGTGACTTCAACGACATTTGGAACAAATGCAAAACATGTACACCAATGGAAGATTACTACCTTCAAAGGTAACCAATTGTGCATACCTAACTCTTCTTTTCGAGAAAAAATTGATCTGAGACTTACATGGAGGAGGATTAGGCGGCCATCTAGGCCGAGACAAAACCGTTGCTAGTGTACTCGATCGATACCATTGGCCGAACCTAAAACGCGATGTGGGGGCAATTGTCCGAAAGTGGTACATTTGTCAAGTTGCTAAAGGCCAATCCCAAAACACCGGTCTTTACTGTAAAGCCCGTGTCCCGGTATGATTTTTTAAAATCCTTAATGTATTTTTTTTAAAAGCGAGTCTCTTTAACGGAAGTTGTCAAAGGGACCTCGAATGTTAGGTATGGCAAACCTTACTCTTTTTACAATGATATGGAAACTTAGGGACCAAAAGTGTCAAAGGGTTAGTGTCTAGGGGTCAAAGGTGGCCAATGGGTTTTTTTTTGTGCATGTGAAAGGCCAAGGAAGGGGGACCGACCCCCCCCCCCCCTTTTCTCTTCTTCTCGTCGGTTTCCAAACGGCAGCAGCAAACAATCCTTTGGTTTGTTGTGTGGTTTTTCTTTGTTGAGTCCATAGGCCGAAGTAGAGAGAGAGAGAGATACCGTGAGATAGAGAGGGCCGGAGAAGAAGAGAGAGAGGGGAGTCGCCGGAAGTTTCTTCCAGTCGCCGGAGATCGCCACCATTACCACCAATCGCCGGAGAAGTCAAGGGAGGAGGAGCAAACATCGATAGGTAAGTCGTTGGATTGTTCCGTATCGTTTTTTTCTCCTTGTTCGTTTTTCCGGCGAGACAACCACCGCCGCCCGCCGCCCCTACGGCGGCCGTGGGTGGACGGCGGTGGCTGTGTATGTGTGTATGTGTCGGTTGGGTAAAAGCAATCGAAAGTAAGAGGGAGGTGGTGCGAGAATGGGATGGTATGTGTGTGTGGGTGTGGGTGTCGCCGGAACGCCGCCGCCGGCCGCCACCGGCGACCACCACTGCCGGAGGTGGCAGTGGGTGGTGCGTGGCTGTGTTCCGTTAATGCCCATAGAGCCCTGTAAGTCGTGACTTAATCGATTAAGTCGATTCGTTAAAACCGTCGTTTTCTTTATAATCGTCATTTCATGTGAATAATTGTGCAGTCACTGTTTTTGCGACGGTCATAACTTTCTGCTCGTAACTCCGATTGAGCCAAAATTGGTACCCACGATTCCAGTACGGGGTCGATCACGTTTTCCGTGTTTTAGCGGAAAACTGGTTCAGCCTCTAGCTAGGTGAAAAAGTGGTCGCAAAATTGGTATTTTGTCATTTTATGTGAATGTCGATTTTCTGCCACTGTATTGTCGTGGCCGTAACTTTTTACTCGTAACTCGGATTGATATGAAATCGGTGGCCGACGTTCACTAATCGAGTCAGGAAAGTTTTTCGTGTTTTGCCGAGAATCTGGTTAAGCCTGTAGCTGGGCCGTATGGGGCTGTTTATACCGCCTGGTCCGAAAAACTTCCAGCTTTCTGTCCCTGTTTTGTTTTATGCATAACTTTCGCTTGGAATGTCGGATTGGGATGAAACTGGTGCCAAAAGTTCCCATTCTGAGTCTAGTAACTTTTATATGTTTTGTGGAAAAACCAGTTCGGGCCATAGCTAGTGTCAAATTGCCATTTTATACTGACAGGTCCTGTTTTAGCTGCACTGCGAGATGTTTTTGTAAAATTTGTATAGAGTGCTAGGAATATCGTTAGGACGCGTGCGATACGTCCCTGGAACCGTAAGACATTGAACTTCCTGGATGTGGAATTAAGTTTTTGGTTTGATCAGTTTAGCAGGGGTAAAATGGGTCCCGAACAGACCTGCGTTTTTAGTATAAAAGCTGGAATTTTAGTTTTGCTAAACTAGTAAAAGTGTCGTGAGTTGGGACTTCCCGTTGACGTTTTTAGTGCGTATTTAGGTGGGAAAAAGTGAGGAAGGTTGACGTGCTGGTGTTGCGGCTCGGGAGCGTTTCGGTTTGCTTTGAGGTGAGTTCTCTCACCGCGTAGTTAGGAATTTCATGTATGTCGTTATTTTGTGTTACGTGGGATTACGTGTATTTATGTGCTTACGTGAACTAGATGGGATGTGATAACTGGTTGTGATTTATTAGATTCGTATGTGGAATATATATATGCATGTGTACACCTCGGTGGGACTGAGGGGCTCGGTGGGACCGAGGGCTTGGTGGGACTAAGCTAGTACAACAATTTTTACTCGGTGGGACCGAGGGCTCGGTGGGACTGAGCTTGTATTAATTAGTCGGTGGGACCGAGGGCTCGGTGGGACTGAGCTTGTATTAATGTATTTTGTGTACTCGGTGGGACCGAGGTTCGTGCTTATATAATAATCATTATGTGGTTTGATATTCGTGATAATGGTGATGTTGCCTACTTGCGAGTAGGGGCGATATGCGTGGGGTTGCTACCTACGTGCGTGATTGAATTCACTAAGCGTTTAGCTTACCCTTTCCCAATATGTTGTTATTTCAGGTGCGGGCGGCAGTCAGGCGTGACAGTACACACATGGAGCGCGGAGTGTCAATTATTATTAAACTTTCACTTTTGAACCCTTGAATTTAGTTATGAAATTTTCCGCTGCATAAACGTTGTTGATGGTTTGAAATAACGACGTTAATTTTATTTAAGACGTGAATTATTAAATCATGGTTGTTTTATAATGAATTGTATGTTTTAAAAATTTTAAATTTCCTTGTAATTTTTGGGACGTTACAACTTGGTATCAGAGCACGGCTTGAGTGAATCAAACACATCTCGGTGTGTTTGGTCTCAAGTTGCGGCTAAGAGATCTTTAAATTCTTTTATTAAAATCTTTGTTTTAAATGAAAAGAGAAAACCCGTTTGAGAACGGTGATCGTGGGCGCAGTGTGTACAGTCAGCCGACGCCAGCTGGGAAGGTAAGGAACTTAGTGTACCTATTGCTTTCAGGTGTAGTGTATGCATGCTAGATTGCTTATGTGAACTGTATGGTACCGTATGCTGGTTTTGTCGCTTATAGGAACTCATGCTAGCTTTGATAGGTTGTTAAGCGAATGCACTCTAGGTTGTATGCAGTAGGAACCGAATAGCCTTAGAATATTGGATTTAGTTCTATTGCGCAGCTCTTGTTTGAGTCCAACCGTTCTAGGATAGAATCTCTTATTCGAACGTCTATCTGGTTTTACACTGTATACGACCGTGCATTCACGAGGCGACTCGTCAGGGTTAGTGGGGTTTCCGTGTTAGCAAGGGATAGTGGGTGATATGACCTTTCTAGGGAGTTAGGAAAGGTGTTTGTACGGGCTGGATTGGCTATATGTGTTTATTTGTGGTAATCGACTACTTGAATGTCTCGGGACAGGACTCGAAACGAGTAAGGATAGGTGTGAAGGGTAGTAGTAGAGCTCCTACTATCTGAAGCACAGGATCCATGCTCGAGTCGGGGAGAGTCACGAGGAAGTCAAGGAGTGGAGTATGAGCGTGGTAGGGTGAGTTATATGTGCTTATATATCTCTGAAATTTCTCTTTCTAGAATGGTCAATACTAGAAGGAACAACGCGGCGGAGTCGCGAGCCGGGTCGGGGATTTCGGAGGAGCGTATTAGGGAACTGATTGCTACTGAGGTTTCCCACGCGATCGGGGAGGCGATCCCCGAGATCATCACTGCTATTCGAGAGGAGGTGGTGATCCTACTGGAGGAGCGTATTGCAGCTATTCCACTGCCTGCGGAGGGTCATCCCCGTAACCGAGAGTTCCAATACCGGGATCTCTCCGTCTGTTCCCCGCCAGAATTTAAGGGAGACCTGGATCCGATTACCAGTATGCGATGGGTATCTGACATGGAGTTCGCATTTTTGACCAGTGGCTGCCCGGACAACCTAAAGGTCCGTTTTGCAGTGAATCTACTCCGTGACGGCGCGAAGGATTGGTGCGCCACGGCATTGACGTCTGCTGAGCGCACTACTTTGACTTGGGACGAGTTTGTCACTCGTTTCCGTGCGGAGTATGTACCGCCAGTAGAGATGGAGCGAATCGCTAAAGAATTCCTAGAGCTCACCCAGACAACAGAGACGGTAAAGGAGATGAACAGGAAATTTACCGAGATGGCATTATTCTGTCCTCAGTATGCCGCCTCGGAAGAGATGAAGATGTCAAGGTATAAAGATATGCTACGCACGGAGATCCGAGAATTTGTTAGCACGGCACAGTACTCTTCATTATCCGCCATGATGGACGCCGCTCGAAGGAGGGAGCTTGAGCTGGAGACCCAAGCTAAGAAGCGGAAGGCGGCACAACCAGTGACGCCCATCTCGGCAGTGCCGAAAAGGTCGAGGTTCACAGATACGCGCGCGGGTTCTGGGAGTGGCGGGTTTAAGACCCGAGATACCGGAGTGAGGAGAGTTGAGGGGTGTTTTAAGTGTGGCCAACCCGGTCACCTCAGCCGGGATTGTAAGGTTCCGTTAGTGGTTTGCTTCAACTGTAATCAGACGGGCCATGTAAGGGCCAACTGTCCTAGAGCAGGGGTAGCTATTGGGGGTGGAGCACAGAGGGCGCCTGGGAATGCCCCATTACGCATCACTGATGGTCATACTGATCAGCCGGGGGCGGGAGCGGCTCGAGGGAGAGTTCATCAGTTGACGGTGGATGAGGCGCAAGCGACGCCTAAAGTGGTTATAGGTATATCCCTTTTGCTTCTCTCCTCTTGTCTTTCCGTTCCATGTCATGTAATTATTTGTGGTTCAGTTATACGTTAGGGACGTTCCTAGTTAACTCGGTGCCTGCGGTTGTGACGTTTAATAGCGGGGCTACTCCCTCTTTTGTGTCTCGCACTTCTAGCGAGGGTTTGGGTCGAGTTGTAGGACGATTGAGTCATCCTCTTGTTGTCGAGGTGGCTGATGTTAGGACCTTGACGGTCACGGATGTGTTTCGCGGGTGTACCCTAGGGATCTCAGGAGTGCGGTTTCCCATAGACCTGGTCCCGATTGCTATGCGAGAACTTTGTGTGATTGTGGGCATGGACTGGATGGATAAGTTTGACGCGGAGATTGTTTGTCGTCACAAACAAGTGCGAGTTCGAACCCCAAGCGGGGGAGAACTGTTAGTTCAGGGAAATTCGTCTAGGCAGACTACGGCCATAGGTTTGGCTGCGAGAGCTCAGAGGTACCTCCAGCATAGTGGGCAGGGATACTTGGCTTATGTGATGGACACGCGAGTTGGGGAAGCGAAGGAGGCTGAATAAGCTTACGGTAAAGGATCGTTATCCTTTGCCAAGGATTGACGATCTTCTCGACCAGTTGCAGGAACTTCTTGAAGAGGAGTTCATAAGTCCAAGTTCTCGATTCACCCGGGAGCTACAAAGATGTACAGAGAATTGTGTGGAGGTTACTGGTGGCCCGACATGAAGCGGGATGTTGCTAGATGTGTGGAGGCATGTATGACCTGTCGGAAGGTCAAAGCGGAACATCAACGGCCTCATGGGAAATTGCAACCGTTGGAAGTCCCAGTTTGGAAATGGGAAGAGGTTACCATGGACTTCATAACGAAACTCCCGAGGACTCCCCGTGAGAATGATGCCATTTGGGTGATTGTTGACCGTCTGACCAAGAGTGCTCACTTCTTGGCCATCAGGGAGAGCTCCTCGGCGGAGAAGCTCGCGGAGGTGTTTGTGCGTGAGATCGTGGCCAGGCATGGGGTGCCAGTTTCGATTGTCTCCGACAGGGATACCCGTTTTACCTCTCGGTTTTGGGAGAAGTTCCAGTCGGAGATGGGTACACGGTTACACTTTAGCACGGCCTTTCATCCACAGACGGACGGGCAGAGCGAGCGAACCATTCAGACCCTCGAGGATATGCTTAGAGCTTGTGTCATTGATTTTGGAGGTAGTTGGGATCAGTACTTACCCTTGGCGGAATTTTCCTACAACAACAGCTACCACTCTAGTATTGGCATGTCGCCATACGAGTTGTTGTACGGTAGGAAATGTAGGACGCCCGTTTGTTGGGGCGAGGTTGGGCATCGGGTGTTAGGGAGTACTGACATCGTGCTGAAGACGACCGAGACAATTCGGATGGTTCGGGATCGTTTGGTTACTGCACAGAGTCGGCAGAAGAACCTCGCGGAACAAGGTTGTTGGTTTGGTGGAGGTTCAATGGAGACTCCGAAAGGGTTCCGAGTGGACTTGGGAACCTGAAGCGGAGATGCGAGAGAACTATCCGGAGCTGTTTGCAGGAGTAGACTTCGGGGACGAAGTCTAATTCAAGCGGGGGAGAGTTGTAAAGCCCGTGTCCCGGTATGATTTTTTAAAATCCTTAATGTATTTTTTTTAAAAGCGAGTCTCTTTAACGGAAGTTGTCAAAGGGACCTCGAATGTTAGGTATGGCAAACCTTACTCTTTTTACAATGATATGGAAACTTATGGACCAAAAGTGTCAAAGGGTTAGTGTCTAGGGGTTAAAGGTGGCCAATGGGTTTTTTTTTGTGCATGTGAAAGGCCAAGGAAGGGGGACCGACCCCCCCCCCCCCCTTTTCTCTTCTTCTCGTCGGTTTCCAAACGGCAGCAGCAAACAATCCTTTGGTTTGTTGTGTGGTTTTTCTTTGTTGAGTCCATAGGCCGAAGTAGAGAGAGAGAGAGATACCGTGAGATAGAGAGGGCCGGAGAAGAAGAGAGAGAGGGGAGTCGCCAGAAGTTTCTTCCAGTCGCCGGAGGGTGGTTCCAGTCGCCGGAGATCGCCACCATTACCACCAATCGCCGGAGAAGTCAAGGGAGGAGGAGCAAACATCGATAGGTAAGTCGTTGGATTGTTCCGTATCGTTTTTTTCTCCTTGTTCGTTTTTCCGGCGAGACAACCACCGCCGCCCGCCGCCCCTACGGCGGCCGTGGGTGGACGGCGGTGGCTGTGTATGTGTGTATGTGTCGGTTGGGTAAAAGCAATCGAAAGTAAGAGGGAGGTGGTGCGAGAATGGGATGGTATGTGTGTGTGGGTGTGGGTGTCGCCGGAACGCCGCCGCCGGCCGCCACCGGCGACCACCACTGCCGGAGGTGGCAGTGGGTGGTGCGTGGCTGTGTTCCGTTAATGCCCATAGAGCCCTGTAAGTCGTGACTTAATCGATTAAGTCGATTCGTTAAAACCGTCGTTTTCTTTATTATCGTCATTTCATGTGAATAATTGTGCAGTCACTGTTTTTGCGACGGTCATAACTTTCTGCTCGTAACTCCGATTGAGCCAAAATTGGTACCCACGATTCCAGTACGGGGTCGATCACGTTTTCCGTGTTTTAGCGGAAAACTGGTTCAGCCTCTAGCTAGGTGAAAAAGTGGTCGCAAAATTGGTATTTTGTCATTTTATGTGAATGTCGATTTTCTGCCACTGTATTGTCGTGGCCGTAACTTTTTACTCGTAACTCGGATTGATATGAAATCGGTGGCCGAAGTTCACTAATCGAGTCAGGAAAGTTTTTCGTGTTTTGCCGAGAATCTGGTTAAGCCTGTAGCTGGGCCGTATGGGGCTGTTTATACCGCCTGGTCCGAAAAACTTCCAGCTTTCTGTCCCTGTTTTGTTTTATGCATAACTTTCGCTTGGAATGTCGGATTGGGATGAAACTGGTGCCAAAAGTTCCCATTCTGAGTCTAGTAACTTTTATATGTTTTGTGGAAAAACCAGTTCGGGCCATAGCTAGTGTCAAATTGCCATTTTATACTGACAGGTCCTGTTTTAGCTGCACTGCGAGATGTTTTTGTAAAATTTGTATAGAGTGCTAGGAATATCGTTAGGACGCGTGCGATACGTCCCTGGAACCGTAAGACATTGAACTTCCTGGATGTGGAATTAAGTTTTTGGTTTGATCAGTTTAGCAGGGGTAAAATGGGTCCCGAACAGACCTGCGTTTTTAGTATAAAAGCTGGAATTTTAGTTTTGCTAAACTAGTAAAAGTGTCGTGAGTTGGGACTTCCCGTTGACGTTTTTAGTGCGTATTTAGGTGGGAAAAAGTGAGGAAGGTTGACGTGCTGGTGTTGCGGCTCGGGAGCGCGTCGGTTTGCTTTGAGGTGAGTTCTCTCACCGCGTAGTTAGGAATTTCATGTATGTCGTTATTTTGTGTTACGTGGGATTACGTGTATTTATGTGCTTACGTGAACTAGATGGGATGTGATAACTGGTTGTGATTTATTAGATTCGTATGTGGAATATATATATGCATGTGTACACCTCGGTGGGACTGAGGGGCTCGGTGGGACCGAGGGCTTGGTGGGACTAAGCTAGTACAACAATTTTTACTCGGTGGGACCGAGGGCTCGGTGGGACTGAGCTTGTATTAATTACTCGGTGGGACCGAGGGCTCGGTGGGACTGAGCTTGTATTAATGTATTTTGTGTACTCGGTGGGACCGAGGTTCGTGCTTATATAATAATCATTATGTGGTTTGATATTCGTGATAATGGTGATGTTGCCTACTTGCGAGTAGGGGCGATATGCGTGGGGTTGCTACCTACGTGCGTGATTGAATTCACTAAGCGTTTAGCTTACCCTTTCCCAATATGTTGTTATTTCAGGTGCGGGCGGCAGTCAGGCGTGACAGTACACACATGGAGCGCGGAGTGTCAATTATTATTAAACTTTCACTTTTGAACCCTTGAATTTAGTTATGAAATTTTCCGCTGCATAAACGTTGTTGATGGTTTGAAATAACGACGTTAATTTTATTTAAGACGTGAATTATTAAATCATGGTTGTTTTATAATGAATTGTATGTTTTAAAAATTTTAAATTTCCTTGTAATTTTTGGGACGTTACATTTACTTACCGTTACCGATTCCCGATGATATTTGGCAAGATCTATCCATGGATTTTGTCTTGGGACTACCCCGCACACAACGAGGACTCGACTCTATCTTTGTAGTAGTCGACTGATTTTCCAAAATGACGCACTTCATAGCTTACAAAAAGACCGCCGACGCAAGCAACATCGCCAAATTATTCTTCAAAGAAGTAGTCCGCCTACATGGCGTTCCGAAAACTATCACCTCCGACCGTGACACGAAGTTTTTGAGTCACTTTTTGATCACTCTTTGGAGTTTATTCGGGACCACACTAAACAAAAGCAGCACCGCTCATCCCTAGTCAGATGGCCAAACTTAGGTAACAAATCGAACCTTGGGAAACATGCTTCGGAGTATTTGTGGGGACAAGCCTAAACAGTGGGACCTTGCTCTCCCACAAATTGAATTCGCCTATAACAGCGCATCCCACACAGCAACGGGATGTTCTCCTTTCTCCTTGGTCTATACTTCGATTCCCAAGCACGTGGTCGACTTGGTCAAACTACCCGCAACTCCCGGGTACAAGCCTCGCCGCCAAAAATATGGCTAAAGATGTGCAAAAAGTCAAAGAAGAAGTCAAGGCCAGACTTGAACTCACGGGCACAAAGAACAAAACCGCCGTCGATATGCACCGACGCCGTAAGACCTTCAAGGTAGGAGATGATGTCATGGTATTCTTACGGAAGGAGCGATTTCCCGTTGGAACTTACAATAAGTTACAACCCCGGAAATATGGCCCATTCAAGATCTCAAGGAAGATTAACGACAACGCCTACGTGGCCACCCTCCTCGAATCGCTCCATATATCCAACACCTTCAATGTGGCAGACATCTACGACTACCACCCGGATGACTTGTCTCTTTCAGATGAGAACTCGGGGTCGAGTTCTTCAGAGGTGGAGGAGACTGATATAGAGCGCCTCGCATTCCGTTTCGAAGAACAAATGGACCACGCCAAACAGAGGATTACGCGACCTGAAGCCACGGCCCAAGCCGCGCAACCCCTTGGATGGAAACCAAACAGAGGCCTACGCGGCTAGCCACGTGGCCTGAAGCCGCGAGCCACACCGCGCGGTTCCTCCGGATCGTCCAGCAGCTATTTCGATTTTTATTGTTTTAGAGTTGTTTTCCAATAAGATTTCTTTCCCTTATGGATTGATCTCAATAATAGTTTCCATAGTTATCTCTTATTTAGTTTAGCTATAAATAGGGCTTTTATCTACATTGTTTAGAATTCAATTCAATATTCAGATTCAATAATAGTTCTTGATATTCGAGGCTTTTTTGTTACTTTTCTAAGTTTACGTTTGTGAACTTATTCACCGTTAGGGTTCGACGCTTGTCGATCCGTTCCACGCAATTCCTACCGCGTCAATATTTATTTTGTCCAATGAAACAACTCAAACTAGTATATGTGAAAACTTACAAGGGGTGGAGTGAAGAACAAAGGACCTGCATGGCTGCATGTTCAGCAGGCCAATGTCCATCTTTCGCTTGGTTGGCACGATTTAAACGAACAGCTTTCTTCACCGCCATCGTCATTGCTTCATAATTCACTTCGTCCTCCTCTCTCAACCTCGTTGCCGGCATGCTAAGTACATCAATTCCGTTTTCTTTAATCAACTGTAGAACATTGTTCACCTTATCCGTGTTAGTTAAAATATCTTTATAAAAAATTAACTAAAACCAAATAATATATAACATCCAACTGTTATTTATTCACTGCTCCAAAAGAATTACCGTAGAGTTTATTCATTTAGACATATTAGTTTGGTTAAGATTGCTTGCTTTTCCGTCTTAATAATCACTCAACTTTATAGTTTATAAATTTGGTAATAATATTAAAGTCAGACTTAACAAATACTATATATACCAATTAACACTACTAGGAAAATTATTTTCGCTGACAAAAATCACCCCACAGGAATTTCCGCCACTGTTCTAATATATGACGGCTTATAGACGGATCCAAGAAACTTTACCCGGATTAGTTGACTTCCACCACATATCTGGCACAAATTCGTCGATAATTTTAATTTTCTTTAATTTCTTTTATTAATCGTTAAAATTACTGATTGATTTTAATAAATAAAATAATTAATTAATTCGGTAATTTCAATATGTTTTTTATATTTTTAAATTATCAAAACTACCAACAGAAAACAAAATAAATTCATGGATTGTGGCCAAGCTTGAAAAGATGTTTGGGAATACATAATCAAAACAAAAAAATGGAAATAAGAGGTTGTCAAATTAAACAAATATATATGTATACATATATAGATAAATAGACAACTAGATTTTTTTTTGAAACAGCAACCAACGATATCATCAAAACGTTAGCAAGCCGCTAGCAAAAGCAAACCAACATTATAAAGTTTTAAAACAGTCAAAAGGGTAACATCTCCACACAATTGGGTTTTTATCGTTTTTCTTACACCTAGCGAGAGAACCCATCTAAACGAATTCTCCACAATAGAACCAACAATAGTGTCTTCACCATATCTTAAACACACCTATTTCGGAAGCTCCACAAGGTATGACAGCTAATAAATAACACTGCTTCTAGAGCTTTTCTCATAATATTAATGTTGAGGGCCTCTTTAATACCAATTAACATAGATAAATAGATAACTAGATAGACAGACAAACAAATAGATAGGATATTTTACAAAGTCTTTAATTCTACCAAACGATACAAACTTGATCTTTAATAAACCAAAAGGGTATATTAGGTATTTGTTAAACCGTACTTTCTAGAATAATTTTTTTATGATTAAATCAATTACTACATGTGCAATATTCATAGGATTATATCAGTTATTTTGTTAAGCATTTAATATAGCCAGTTTTTTGGGTTGATTTCAGAGTCCATTATCAGTTTTTGGATTGCGTTTTTCTATTGAAATGGATTCTACTGATTTTGCTAACGAGTTTGTCGTTCGTGATTTTTTTAGAGTTTGTACGAATTGTATGGTTTGCAAATGGAACGCACCCTCTATATATATATATATATATATACACACACACACACCATTTGTTATAACATGTACAAACTAATAAATTGAGATAACTATGAAAAAGATGAGAATTCATTTATTATGATCGGAATATTTATGGAAGGTCAATACTTTATATTATGAAACAATCAAGATATTTATACGGACGGTATAGTTTGGTTTGTATGAATTACATAATTTGTATTTGAAACTCTATATATAAAATGTGTGTATAAGTATAGACGCATAATTATTATAAACCTAATAAATCATACAAACTTACAAACCAATTTTTATATATTGTTTTACATATGATATAACATGTGAAAATGCAGTGTTCATTCATAAGTGAAACGTTCTGAACTGTTTTGTGTGTGTAAAAGAAGAATATTGAGCGTTTGTTATATGAAACGATGGTATACAAATAATAACTTGTTTATAAATTTATATGAATAATTGAGTTTGTAAAAAAGGGATATATTCGTATGTGTGTGTGTGATTAGAATAACGATAAAATTTGAGAATTCAACAGGTTTATCTTATTATTATTAAATTTTGCCTGATTTTTATCTGATTTAAAATTGTATGGATTTACCTGATTTAAAATTGTATGATTTTTATTTCTTTTACTTTGTAATTAAATTTTGCAGTTTTTATCGGTCTTTTTCTTTCTTTTATGTTGTCACTTATTGCATATATAGCTAAGAAGAAGGTTTAAGGGAAAATCTCAAAAAATGGAAAACTAAGGAACACCTTAATAACATTTCATCTTAACGGTATGTTTTTATGCACTTGTGCATTATGCATTTATGCATATGCACATGTGCATGTTCCATATTATATGTATGCACAAGTGCATACCGTCCAGATAAAGGACTATCATAGTGTTCCTTAATTTTTCGTTTATTTGAGGTTTTTTCCTTGAACCTGACTCATATAGTTAATAAATATCAACATGTAAGATTTATATATCGAATATGAAATTACATGCATTTGCATCAGCAAATCAGTGGATGCTTGGAAACCTTCCTTTTGCCGGTTTAGAAAATATTGACGAGCGTTTTCGACTTCTTGGTGCTCTTCAGCTGTTCCGGCATCAGGATCGAACTCCCACGTTTGGAGGCCAACAAAGTTGTTGGTGCTGAACAAGTAGGGATCGTTCCCTTCAGCTATCTTCAACTTCCACATCTTCTTTCTTTCAGCCAAGAAAAGAACAAGGTTTCAAGGTGGTGTTTGGCCAAAATTTCACCAGTCTCGACCACGACCAGAAAATGTAAGACACATGTTATGAACTATATCCTGTATTAAGACAAGGCCCCGACGAAGACCCAAAAAACCTCGGTCGTCCCTCCTAAAAGGTAAGTCGAGAGTTCCTCACGACACTCGACCTCGACGTCGCCTACTTCGCACGACCGTCGCGTAGAATCATGCGACCTCGGCCGACTAACGCGTTATACGATTGTTATATTTGTTCAGTGATTAATGCAGGAGTCAAAGTCATTAATGGACAACAGCTATAACCGACGAAATCAGTTATGAGCATCTAATCCCACATTGAAGACGACGACCGTTACAACAATCATCAAAGATCTTAATGATTCAATTAACATCATCCGAAGACTATAAATCCCAAGTTCAATCCTCAGTTTCAGGAGATCGAAATAGAGAGGAAGAGAGATAGAACAAGAGGACCGAACATCGAACAACAGAAGCAAACGCAAACACTCGAAGAATATTCATTCCAAGCAAAGAGATCATTCATAGAAGATCACTCTCGACGCACGACTTTCACTCTCGACCAACAGTTCACACATTGTTTTCACACACGACGCACACTGTTTTTACATTTCAAACACTTGTACTTTACATTTCAAAGTCTTTCCCTTCATTTGTATTGTAATCTCTGTACGATCGACACCCGGAACACCAAGGACATCGCCCCTGATTGGCGACCATAGTGCAGCGACGACATCTATTGTCGTCCGCAGGTTTTTTCCTCGTTGAGGTTTTTCCTGTGTCATCAAATCCTCTGTCTCATTTTCATTTTTGTCTTTGTCGCACGCCTTTGTCGAATGATTCCTTTCTTTAGTTGTTAAAGTCCACATCGACCTTAAGTTGTCCCTTTGGTGCGATTTTTGGCATTAACAGTTTGGCGCCATCCGTGGGACCCCATCTAGAGAAAATCTTCGACAAACGTGCGTCCTACTTACGTTTTGTTGGAGTTTCTTCTGTTCTCTGTTTCAGGAAAATGGCGAATAACGAACAATCTGCTGACCCAGCACATGAAGGACTCGAAAATGCACAAGATGCACTTAAAGCAGTCAACGATTATCGCCTGGAAGAAGTCATTCTAGATTCAAGCAAGCCTGACTAAAAAGTCTTAATCGGGTCGTCTCTCAATCCTTGCCTCAGGGAAAAGTTAATATCTTTTTTGCAGGAACATGCTGATTGTTTCGCCTGGTCGCATGAAGATATGGTCGGCATAGATCCTGACGTCATCTCTCACAAACTCAACGTCGACCCACCATTCAAACCTATCAAGCAGAAGCGACGGAAATTTGCGACTGAAAGGAATAAGGTGATAAATGACGAAGTCGACAACCTTTTCAAGACAGGGAAGATTCGAGAGGTAAAATACCCCGATTGGCTTGCTAACGTCGTGGTTGTAGCAAAGAAGAATGGAAAGTGGAGGGTCTGTATCGACTTCACAGACCTCAATAAAGCCTGTCCAAAAGATCCTTTTCCATTACCTCATATCGACGACATGGTCGACGCGACAGCGGGGCACGAACTACTAACGTTCATGGATGGCTATTCCGGATATAATCAAATCTTAATGCACGTCGAGGACCAAGAAAAAACCGCATTTATGACGGACCGAGGTATTTACTGTTATAAAGTTATGCCTTTCGGACTAAAAAATGCAGGTTCTACCTACCAGTGTCTAGTGAATAAAATGTTCAAAGACCATCTCGGCGACACAATGGAGGTGTATATCGACGACATGTTGGTCAAGTCAAAACAAGCGATCGACCATGTCAAGCATCTGAGACAATCGTTTGATATCCTTAGAAAGTATAGCATGAAGCTCAACCCGACGAAATGTTCCTTTGGCGTCAGTGCTGTGAAATTCCTAGGATATATGGTCACTCGCCGAGGCATCGAAGCCAATCCCGACCAGATCAAAGCCATTGTCGAGATCAAATCTCCTCGAAATTTCAAAGAAGTCCAAAGGCTCACTGGTCGGGTAGCAGCTTTAAACAGGTTCATCTCCCGATCTTCAGATAAATGTCACCTATTTTACAACGTCCTCAGGAAAAACAGAGGCTTCGACTGGACCGACGATCATGAACAGGCATTGCAAAAGCTCAAAGAATACATGACGTCGCATCCCTTATTGTCGAAACCTCGCGATCATGAAATCTTGCAACTATATCTGGCTGTTAGCCCAAACGCGGTAAGTGCTGTCCTAGCACGAGAAGATGAAAAACAGCAACTGCCAATCTATTATGTAAGTAAATCTCTTCTGGACGCAGAAACCAGGTATTCCTCTATGAAAAAATTACTCTTGTCGCTAGTCACAACTGCTAAAAAACTGCGACATTATTTTGAGTCGCATCCCATTACTGTCGTAACTAACTTCCCTCTTAAGTCTGTCTTACGAAAACCTGAGTTGACAGGTCGCTTAGCAAAATGGAGCATATATCTCAGCAGCTACGACATTGACTTCAAGCCTAGGACCGCGATCAAGTCGCAAGCCTTGGCCGACTTCATTGCTGACTTCAGCCATGAAATGGAGAAAGAAGCAGAGCTCGAGGTATCGACTGTGGTGACTCACGACGACGTGCCCTGGATCTTACACGTCGATGGGTCATCCAACATTAGAGGCTCAGGACTAGGCGTCGTCTTAAAGTCGCCACAGGGGGGCAAGATGGTATACTCAGTTCGATGCGATTTCAAGACTACCAACAATGAAGCTGAATACGAAGCCATGATCATAGGAATGAATATGGCATACGACTCGAGGGCAACTGCGTTACATGTCAAAAGCGACTCTCCTGGTTGTGAACCAGATCAATGGAGAATTCGCGGCCAAAGATTCAAAAATGACAGCATACCTGAAGGTAGCAAAAGAGAAATCCGAAAAATTTAAATCTTTTTCTATCGAACAAATCCCAAGAGACCAGAATACTCAAGCCGACGCTTTAGCAAATCTCGGGTCTGCTTTAGTCGAACCCATATTCGACGTTATTGCCATGATCCATCTGGCGACATCGTCTATCGAAAACATCGATGTCGTCCAGATCGAGGACGAAAAAGATGATTGGTCGTGCGACATCCGAAATTTCCTTATGCACGACCAACTTCCAGAAGACAAGATGGAAGCCCGAAAGATCAGATTCAAAGCATCTAAATACACCATAATTGGAGATAAGCTCTATAGACGATCATCGACAAGATTAAACCTAAGATGCGTCATTAGCAAGAGTCAGGTCCAAAAAATCCTTCACGAGATGCACGACGGCGAACGTGGCAATCATTCTAGTGGTCGCAGTTTGGCTAATTGTATCTCTCGACAAGGGTATTTATGGCCAACATTGCGACAAGACGCCGTCAAATACGTCCAGAATTGTGACCCTTGTCAGCGACATGCAGGTATGTCACATAAACCCTCTGAACCTTTGCACTCGACACTTATCCCATGGCCCTTCATGAGGTGGGGAATGGATATTGTCGGCAAGCTACCCCCGGCCCCTAGGCAAAAGGTATTCCTCCTTGTACTCACCGATTATTTTTCCAAATGGGTTGAGGCGGCTGCTTTTTCCCAAATCAGGGACAAGGGAGTCATCTCTTTTATCCAGACTAACATCATATGCAAATTTGGGATTCCATCCGAAATCGTCTGTGACAACGGATCCCAATTCATAAGCGACATGACCCAACAATTTTGCGAAGACAGGAGTATCAAGTTAACAACCTCAACTCCCAGATACCCTCAGGCGAACGAACTTGCTGAATCAAGTAATAAGACCATTATAGTTTCGATCAAGAAAAGGTTAAAAGCTGCAAAAGGAAGATGGGTCGAAGAACTCCCTTCAGTCCTATGGGCAAATCGCACGACATCGCGCACGTCCACAGGACAAACCCCTTTCTCTCTCGTCTACGGTTGCGAAGTAGTCCTGCCAATCGAAGTCCAGCTCCCAACTTCGAGGCATACTTCCGTCGACCACAACATGATTGATTTAAATTATGATATCGACGCCCTCGAGGAGCTTAGAAAATCAGCCTTGATCAGAATGGCATCTCAGAAGCAAGCAGTCGAGCGACATTTCAATAAACACGTCAAAGTTAAAGTCTTTCAAGAAGGCGATTACGTCCTCCGTCGAGTGTTCCAAAACACTCAAGAACTCAATGCCGGCAAGCTTTCTATTAAATGGGAAGGTCCTTACCGCATCTCCGAAGTCGTTGGTAAAGGAGCCTATCGACTCCAGACTCTCGACAATCAAGAAATCCTACGCAGTTGGAATGCGACGCACTTGAAAAAATATTTTTTCTAAAATCACCTTCCTCTCATGCAACTTAATTGTTTTATCACAGGGGCACATGATTCAAATTTCATCATGAAATTTGGTTACACGATCATAAGGTTTGAGCGACCTCCCGATCTGAGTTTCTGGATTCAGAAAAATTTTGTACGTTCTAACACGTCAATAATTGAGCCTATCAATACAAGTCAAACGTATGATATTTCAATCGTTATATTGCTATGAATGCCTAAGTCGCACGATTCTTCGCTCGTTCTATACTTAACAAAGTTATACGGTTGATATTACATCTATCTACGACATCTGTAAATCGAAATAAAAATTCGACAAAAGGATGAAATTCATTTACGAAACGAACGATTACATAGGAACGACCGACGGTCGAGTATACAAAGTTAAAAAACATAGCATCTCCTACATCTAGAGAAGAGCGTCGATCGTATGCTCAGTCTCGACCTTTGAGTCCTTGTCGTACCCAAAAACACGCTAAAAAGCTAATGCAAGGATCAAACGAGTATGTTAGGCGTTATCTGACGTCCTACGCCGTGGCATTTTCAGAATGCGGCTCTTAAGATTAATGTTAAGGTTAGAGGAAGGAATATGATCTTCTCGACGGTCGACTTCCAGTCCAACATCTCCTCTATCTTTGTGTATCTAACAAAAGAAGATTGAAACATCTGTAAAATAAAAAAAGGGTATGTTAAACAAACATTCGGTGGAATATTGGGAACATGAGTTTCGAAAGAAAAACTCACAAAGAACGCTAGTCCAGCTAAACGCGATCCTGTCTCTTCGATGGAGATCTTTTGAAAACGCTCCTTGAAAGATAAGAGCTGATATTTCCCCAGATGCGGAAATGACTTCGTCCCGTCAAGGACACAGTCAGTCAAGAGGATCGACGATAACGTAAAGTTGATTGTCATGACTTCCTCCTCACCCTCTCCCGTCCTTATACCCTTGCCCCCGACGGCTGACGAAAGGGTCGACGTGGATACAGAGGACATCGTCGCCAGATGCGCAAGATCCACGAATGTCGCGTCTATCGCAACCAAAGTCTTCACCGACTCAGAGATAATCGTTCTCAAAGAGTCTCCAATCCTTGAAGGCTTGAGGGAAATCGAGAAACTATACCTCGTATGGACACTCAAAAAACTTCAAAAAGTATTTACCAAAGAACATCAAGGGATCAAAGAAGAATTCCGCACTAAGAAACTTTTCAAGAGGATATAAGAGGAAATGATCCATTATGATCCCTATTTATGCACTCGATCGTGTCAGGTCAAGCCCTTTGATGATCGCCACGTGCCCTCGTCCCTTCGTATGACCACACGGATTGTCGACACCTGTCAAAGACAGCTGGTAAGCACAATCGTGCGTCAGTATGACGTCACAACCTCGTTTTCTCTTCGACTTCTCGTTCAGTTAAAATTGAACCAATTCGGTTCCGAGATAACCAAGGTATTTTCCAACACAAGACCCTGAACACCCGACAGGCAAAATTTAAAATTCGAATTTTCCATCCTACTTTCAAATTTTGGGGGCAAACTGTTTGGGCAAAATTTCACCAGTCTCGACGACGACTAGAAAAGGTAAGACACATGTTATGAACTATATCCTGTATTAAGATAAGGCCCCGACGAAGACCCAAAAAACCTCCGTCATCCCTCCTAAAAGGTAAGTCGAGAGTTCCTCACGACACTCGACCTCGACGTCGCCTACTTCGCACGACCGTCGCGTAGAATCATGCGACCTCGGCCGACTAATGCGTTATACGACTGTCATATTTGTTCAGTGATTAATGCAGGAGTCAAAGTCATTAATTGACAACGGCTATAACCGACGAAATCAATTATGAGCATCTACTCCCACATTGAAGACGACGACCATTACAACAATCATCAAAGATCTTAATGATTCAATTAACATCACCCGAAGACTATAAATCCCAAGTTCAATCCTCAGTTTCAGGAGATCGAAATAGAGAGGAAGAGAGATAGAACAAGAGGACCGAACATCGAACAACAGAAGCAAACGCAAACACTCGAAGAATATTCATTCGAAGCAAAGAGATCATTCATAGAAGATCACTCTCGACGCACGACTTTCACTCTCGACCAACAGTTCACACATTGTTTTCACACACGACGCACACTGTTTTTACATTTCAAACACTTGTACTTTACATTTCAAAGTCTTTCCCTTCATTTGTATTGTAATCTCTATACGATCGACACCCGGAACACCAAGGACATCGGCCCTGATTGGCGACCATAGTGCAGCAACGACATCCATTGTCGTCCGCAGGTTTTTTCCTCGTTGAGGTTTTTCCTGCGTCATCAAATCCTCTGTCTCATTTTCATTTTTGTCTTTGTCGCACGCCTTTGTCGAATGATTCATTTCTATAGTTGTTAAAGTCCACATCGACCTTAAGTTGTCCCTTTGGTGCGATTTTTGGCATTAACAGGTGGTATGAATGAAACTCAATGGTGTTTTATAGCGTTATTTTTTCTAATTTTTTTGGGTGGAATTAATTAACTCGTTTAAAACGTGAATACTTTATGCATTTTACATGACATTAATTTTTTTTTTATAATTTTTTCTATATATATTTTATGCATTTTACATGACATTTCAAATTTTCAATTACGTTTTATTTTTCTGATGCTTCCTTTTTCTGCTCAATCAATTTTTAGTACATTTTTTAAGATAACGCACTATTTTTTATAAAGCCCATTATTTTGTATATATATAGACTAAATTAGAAGTAAACAAACCACAGCCAACTGACGTGAGACGTGACATGACGACGATGAAATCTTAAGCTTTTGAGTTATGGAGAGGCCATGACAATTTTCAAGATGTGCCCCAATAAAAATGACATATGCATACAATTTTTTTATGTATATATTTGTGTGTGTTAGTGTTCTGAATGATTCGTAAAACAATTTAAATTTATATAAAGTTATAAAACTAAAAAAGAAAAAAATTATCATTTATATCAAATATATTGAGCATATAAGAAAATCATATATCAATAGTGCAAAATCGGATTAAATCTTTTGAATCTCTACTCACTACTTTCTGCAATCTTCAAATAATTCTTGTTTGACTCTATGGATTTACCTACTCAGGGTTTTAGTTTTTATGTTTTCCGAAAATGTTTATTTAAGTCCGAGATGTCGTACATACTTATCATTTATCAAACGAGTAATATGTTTAAAAAGGTAATAAAAAACACATGCCTTGCAAAATAATGTTTTGAAACATGCCATAAGACGCCATAACACGTTACGATATAAGTTAAGTCATAGAATGGAGCCACATAGGTCAAATGAGGTGGAAAACAAAGACTTGGTGTCATAACGCACCGTAACGAGTTATTTAGAACCAAGACCACAACAACAATTTTTTATATGATCTAAACAATAAGCAAATGTAACACCCTAAAAATCAGGGTTAATTTAAACCTCAATTTGCAACAAGGTTAAACATAAAATCTTCTAAACTTTATACATAAACAGAGATTTAACTATGAGGGTCATATTTACAAATACTTAATTCTCCAAATAACTTATTAATCTAATCATGTCTCTATAATCAGATTAACTAAGTTATCTAAGCAATCAATCAAAAACCTCATTGTTAAATAACTTCTCCGCTATCCCAAAAGCTCTCGTCCCACATCCCTTTATTTCCCGGAGCTAGTACCTGGTAAGAAAATATAATTTGAAACGATTAGGCTAACGCCTATTGAGAACATTCGGTTTCAAAATAATACTTTTAATAATAAATGTAAACAAGTCATAACAAACCTGGTTTACCCTTTTTCTCACCATACGTTTCAACATCTTACGATGACGGGATTAAACCCGATTCCATGAATATGACCGACACCAAATCAGTCATGATATCACGTTCAAGAGCCCACTACGAATCTCCACGGATTCTAGATCAATGCTCATATCCAAGAAATCACAATTATCCATGTCAATTTCTTGGAAAGGATGTAGAGATTACAATTAAGCCATGCCTATCTCTTTCCTTCCTTAGAAATCGGGAATTACGATTAATCCAAGCCTATCCCACGATTTCTCATCAATGTGAAATGGGAATTACGATTAGTCCACACCTATTCCTCATTTCACCTAAACTAGTGTCTATAGATCCATTACACTTAACCGTACTCGTGCAGGTTATTGATTAATATAGATTCCTCATATCATTCAGTATGAGAAAATCACAATTTATACCACATAGATTCCTCATATCATTCAGTATGAGCAAATCTCCTTTATAGATCTCTCATATCATTCAGTATGAGCAAATATCCTATATACATATCTCATATCATTCAGTATGAACAAATCATATTTAATATGTTAATGAAGTTAAGCAAAACCATTAATTTCAAAATAACAAATTTTGTTTTGTATCAAAACTCATTCAGGAAACATTCATCATAAAATATACCTTACCATAAATTGAAATATGTTTATAAAAAGGGTAAGGTAAGAATGAACTCACGTGACAGCAATACCTTACCTTAACTTATAAATCCAATAATACCAATAACGTAACTTACTCGGGGATAAACTCTAAAATTAATCTATTAATTAATTATACTCAAATTAACGATCAAAACCAAATGTAACAATTTATAAAAATCGAGATGTTACAATACTCCCCAACTTGAAAAGGATTTCGTCCCCGAAATCAAAGCTAGGTAAACAAGTGAGGATATCTAGTCTTCATATCCTCTTCCCACTCTAACGTCACATTAGTACCTCGATGATGTTTCTATTGTACCTTTAACATAACCACCTCCTTATTATTACGTAACTTTTTAACTAATCTTTCTAAGATCGCCTCCGGTTCTTCTACACAACGGCTCTTTTCATCCACTCTAACGTCAGTTAGTGGAATCACATCATTTTCTTCAGCTAAAAAGGGTAAGGTAAGAATGAACTCACGTGACAGCAATAGTGTCACTCTTACTTTACTTCTTAAAGCTGTAAGGATTTTCGTCACCAAACTTCACAAAGTCTGAAATACCCAAATACATATGGTACTTGTATCAATTAACTGATTAGGACTCTTAAAATCTTAAATAACCAAAGTTTCGTCACTTATCGCAACCCAAAGGAATGCACTTACACTTGTCGCAGCCTACTACTTGCGACTTTATACTTATCCCAATCCATTGTTGCGATATCCCTCTTATCGCAACCAACTGTTGCGACATAACAACTTATCGCAACCAACTGTTGCGACATAATTCTTATCGCAACCAACTGATTGCGATACACTCTTTTATCGCAACTCACTGTTGCGATAATCATCTTTGTCGCAACTTACATCCTTATCGCAACTAACTACGTTCATCTTTGTCTCAACTAACTGTAAACGTATTTAAATCAAAACTGATACTTTTAAGCCATGCATGAATCTATAAATTTGCAGATATGTTTAAGACTACAAATAGAACATATTCATAAATCCAGATTTCTCATATCTTTGCAAAATCATCAAAACCCAATTCTAAACCATTAGAAAACTAGATAAACATGCTAGGAAGAATTCTTGTGAAAACCATACCTTTAATTTCACCACTTGAACCTTCAATCTACTGCTGAGAATCTGTTTTCTTCCTTTCTCTTCTTCTTTCTCGGTTCTCTCTCTCTCTCTCGCTTGTACGATACACACATACACACACATATACTAAACTAGAAAATGAAGAAGTGTTTCACTTTTCTTCTTTTTAAGACATATAGGCGGTGGTGGTGATGCACTTTCACCATCCTAACCAAACCAACCTTTCACTTTCAACTCTTAGCAACTTTCACCCTTCAACTTATAATTTAAAATTAAAGTTTACTCCTTAACTTATAAATCCAATAATACCAATAACGTAACTTACTCGGAGATAAACTCTAAAATTAATCTATTAATTAATTATACTCAAATTAACGATCAAAACCAAACGTAACAATTTATAAAAATCGAGATGTTACAATACTCCCCAACTTGAAAAGGATTTCGTCCCCGAAATCAAAGCTAGGTAAACAAGTGAGGATATCTAGTCTTCATTACCTCTTCCGACTCTAACGTCACATTAGTACCTCGATGATGTTTCCATTGTACCTTTAACATAACCACCTCCTTATTATTACGTAACTTTTTAACTAATCTTTCTAAGATCGCCTCCGGTTCTTCTACATAACTGCTCTTTTCATCCACTCTTACGTCAGTAAGGGGAATCACATCATTTTCTTCGGCTAAAAAGGGTAAGGTAAGAATGAACTCACGTGACAGCAATAGTGTCACTCTTACTTTACTTCTTAAAGTTGTAAGGATTTTCGTCACCAAACTTCACAAAGTCTGAAATACCCAAATACATATGGTACTTGTATCAATTAACTGATTAGGACTCTTAAAATCCTAAATAACCAAAGTTTCGTCACTTATCGCAACCCAAAGGAATGCACTTACACTTGTCGCAGCCTACTACTTGCGACTTTATACTTATCGCAATCCATTGTTGCGATATCCCTCTTATCGCAACCAACTGTTGCGACATAACAACTTATCGCAACCAACTGTTGCGACATAATTCTTATCGCAACCAACTGATGGCGATACACTCTTTTATCGCAACTCACTGTTGTGATAATCATCTTTGTCGCAACTTACATCCTTATCGCAACTAACTACGTTCATCTTTGTCTCAACTAACTGTAAACGTATTTAAATCAAAACTTATACTTTAAAGCCATGCATGAACCTATAAATTTGCAGATATGTTTAAGACTACAAATAGAACATATTCATAAACCCAGATTTCTCATATCTTTCCAAAATCATCAAAACCCAATTCTAAACCATTAGAAAACTAGATAAACATTCTAGGTATAATTCTTGTGAAAACCATACCTTTAATTTCACCACTTGAACCTTCAATCTACTGCTGAGAATCTGTTTTCTTCCTTTCTCTTCTTCTTTCTCGGTTCTCTCTCTCTCTCTCTCTCTCTTGTACGATACACACATACACACATATACTAAACTAGAAAATGAAGAAGTGTTTCACTTTTCTTCTTTTTAAGACATATAGGCGGTGGTGGTGATGTACTTTCACCATCCTAACCAAACCAAACTTTCACTTTCAACTCTTAGCAACTTCCACCCTTCAACTTATAATTTAAAATTAAAGTTTACCCGTTAACTTATAAATCCAATAATACCAATAACGTAACTTACTCGGGGATAAACTCTAAAATTAATCTATTAATTAATTATACTCAAATTAACGATCAAAACCAAACGTAACAATTTATAAAAATCGAGATGTTAAAATACTCCCCAACTTGAAAAGGATTTCGTCCCCGAAATCAAAGCTAGGTAAACAAGTGAGGATATCTAGTCTTCATATCCTCTTCCGACTCTAACATCACATTAGTACCTCGATGATGTTTCCATTGTACCTTTAATGTTGGTTCCCGTTTTGCTTTAAACAAGATTATCAGATCTATTAGTTCAAGTTAATGTTTGATGCGGAAGCGTATTTGAAGAACTAACAGATATGTTTGATAGATTTAGAACAAAATATAAATAAACAGTGAACAGAATATTATATCTCAAAGTTTACTGAATATATATATCAAGAACAGGTTTATGAACCGTGAGTAAGAAAAGCTTTAAAACATATATGACTTTTAAGGTGAATAAGCTTTTGTGTTCTTGATGTTCGATTGAAGTTGTGTGTGTTAGGAAGAACTCAACATGAGTCTTCCTTATATACTACTCTAAAGGGGACCATAAAGCATATGCTACTATTCAAAAGGTACGTATGAATAGTAGAACGGATGTCGTGAACAGTTGCAAGGATGGCATGAACAGTCAGACGTGCTGTATTGCATTTAATGCAGCAGACGTCTATTATGTACTAAGCCCTATTGAATCCAATCAGAGTTTGACACGTCGACGTTGGACAGGGTATGTTTCCATGCAAGTTGACGAACGGGTTCTGGAATAGTAGCAAGATATTAATAATATCTTTGAAGTCTTTGTTGAAGACCACAGAGGCTCTGTGAAGTGTCACAGAGGCTCTGCGGTTTGTCCTTCGTAGAACAGTCTTCTTTTGTTTCCGAGTCTTGGGTCTTCTTTAAGTCCAACAGAGGTTCTGTAGGACGTCTCTGTTGCTTCTGTGGCTTCTTGACTCTGATCTCTTGGTAAGTTCGGCAGAGCCTCTGTAAGATGCTTTTCTTCACTTAGCCTATTTTTCACTACTTCTAAATATTTCTATGATTAGGAAGATTGAAGCTAACAATCTCCCCCTAAGTAGTGAAAAATAAAAAATTTGAACTTGAGTTAAGTTAGGCTAAGTTAGATAAGACAGAGGTTAAACAATACCTCGAAATTTCTTTCATTTAGAAATATGCCAGAGGCATTTTACATTTTAGTACAATGAAAGATAAACTTTGACTTGGTTTGCAGAGATTTGAGGTCTGAGAATCAGATTTTGGCATCTTTGAAGTCGTTGTAGCTTCTATTGTCTCTTCCGACTCTTCTGATCTCTTTGTAGAAGCTGATGCAGAGTTCTCTTAGGTGGATTGTTGCGTCAATCTCTCTGATGATAGTATCTGCAGCATCTTTATCCATTTTCTTTGTACCTCTGTATTTCACAAGGCTTGCTCTGAACTTGTTCAGAGTACTTGTTGCGTACTTCTGACAGTCCATGCATACAAATAGTTTAGTTTCGCCTTGAGGGTTTTGAAATACTAACCCAAACCGTGGTTCTATGATGATTGAGTTAGGTGCGGCGTCCGGTGGACAGCGATCCTCTGGTGGTCGTAAATCCAGATGCTTGAGACCAAGATCCTTTCCCAGCTGGAAATCTATCATGCTGTAGAGCAGAAGCTTTTCCCCCATCGCTTTTCTCAACACTTGATAGGCTCTGGTGTTTGCCTATGTGTTGTAGTTGTCCTTTGTCCATTGCAGAAGGTCAGGTAGATCATAAGGATTGATATTTCTTAAATCAGCATCAGCGAAGGTAGTTTCTGAATTGTCTTCTCTTCTGACTTTGTAAAGATTGTACCTGACCTTTGGATAGGTTCTTGTGAAGGAGAATTTGCAGAAGATTACCTTTTTGATCTTGTGGATTGAGAAGACATCTGCTTTGGTTCTTGGCTTTGTCCTTGTGAAGATGTTCTCAAATTCTTCTCTGATCCTTGGATCTGTCACATGATCTGTTGGATAATTGGTCTGAAAGGATTGTTTATAGAGGTATTTGTATACCACTTCTTCAATCTCTTCATGTGTTGGACCAGGTTGTGGTACTCTTCTTCTAAGACTTTCCATCTCTTGAACAACTTCTGCAGCTCTACCAGTTAGAGGAATGTCTGACAGAGGCTTCAATCCATATGCCCAGTCAACTTCTTCAGGTTTTGGAGTTTGAAAGGCATCAAACGCACTCTTCATTAGTTTCTCTGTTGGCTTTGGCAATGATTTCTTCTTCTTAGGCTCTTCTGTCAGTATTCCTTTGCCCTTGTCTTTTCCTTTTGGCAGGGCAGAGGCTGTTGCTTCTGTAGGTTTGGAGGTTGGCACTTTTGTTGGCTTGATGGGGGTTGCCTCTGTGGGTTTTGACATTTGTGATTTAGAGGACTTCTGTGGCAATGGTTCTGTTGGCTTGAGTTGCTCTGTAACCTCTGTTGGAGGTTTTTTGATTACTTCTTCTGTGAGCTCAGTTTCTGTTGTTGAAGTTTCGACATCGAATCTTCTTGCCATTTTGAATGCTGGTGTGAACTTGTGCCTTTCTTCTTCTCTCTGCGCCATCCGTTCAGTCATTGTGTCGTGCATTTTCCTCAGAACATCAGAAGCAGAGGTCGTTGCTTTCTTTGATTTGGTGGCAATCGACTTTCTTCTTTGTATGGTTTGGGGTGTTTCCACAGAGGTGGGTGTTTTCTTTGTGGTTTGTTCATCTGTTTCTTCCAAAATGATTACCTCAGGGGCGGTTGTTGCCTCTGTGGTTTGCTGATCTGCTTCTGGAATTTTGGTTTCGTCAGGAGATGATTCCACAGAGATGGGTGTTGTCTCTGTGGTCTTTTGGGTTTGTTGTTGTTGGGTTTGTTCTGGAGGGGCTTGGCTGATTTGTTCTGCTGCTATTGGTGGACCTTGTATTCCTCTGCTCGTAGCTTTCTCTCTTAGATTCTCCCCCTCAGGATTATCTGATGGACCAGGTTGGTCATCATCAGAATCATCCTGACTTTTATCAGAAGTACCCTCTGCTCTGCAAGAAGTGTTGGGCTTCTTCGGTAATTCAGCTCCTGCTGCCATCAACTTTTTACAGACATCATCGTAGAGGCCAATCAATGTCGCAAGCTCTGCTTCTGTTTTGAAACGCATTCTGCCGACACTCTTTCTGAAATCCTTGACATAGTTGGCATTTGCAGTTGTGAAGGAGACAATGACTTCTGTGACCTGGTTAATGACGTTCTGTCCGAGCTCTGTAAGCTGTGCTCTGGTCATATAGTCTTTTGGCTGCATCATTGTCGTGTTGCGTATTGCCTCTGATTGGACTTGTGATAGGGCATTCTGTAGATCTGCAGGAGTAATGCCCTCTGCTCTGTTGGATTGCGTATTCATTTGTTCAAGGAAGTTTTTGACAGAGTCCTTGAACGCAGAAGTTGCAGCTGTTCCAAATTCTTGAGCGGCAGAAGTAGCTGTAGCTTTGGCAGTAGTTTTGGCAGAAGACTTCATCTCTGAGATGGCGGTTTTTACCTCTGTGGACAGATTGTCCATTTTGGTGTTCAGATTCAGGATAGCCGTAGATGTTGTCTCTGTAAAGGATTTGAAAGAGCTTTGCAACTCTTTCATTGTTTGGTTCACAGAGGTGACAAGGGTTTGGAACTCATCCCTTGATACTTGTGTTCCTTGTGTAACCTCTGGAGGAACACATTCGTCTCCAGAGTGAGTCCCTGTTCCTGGGACACCTTCGTTCACCCTTGTTTGTACGATGGGGGTGGAAGGATTTCCTTCTGATCCTCGAGAAGAAACTTGAGTTTCGATCTCTACAGAAGTTCTGTGAAGAACAGTGTCCAAATCCACTCCAGAGGTGGGTATTGGAATGTCCTTCTGTTGACTAGGAGACTTGTCTAGAGTCTCTTCGTCTCTGTGCTCACTACTTCTCTCTGAAAGAAGTTTTGGTCCTAATGTGTGCGTGGCAGAGGAAACGAATTCCTCTGTAGGGTGTTCTAGGGTGACCTGGGGCGATTGATCACGAACAATAGGTGAGTCTCTTTGAGGAGACTCCCTAGGAATGGATTCCCCGGTTTCTGTGGGCACAAAAGTTGAAAGAGTAACCTCTGGCTGGATGGGTTGGGTTAGGATCGAGCTGTGCTGCTCTTTTTCAATAACTCCTTCTGCAGCTAGACCTGCGGAGTTAGAAATGTGGGTTGCACTGGGAGTTGGTTTTGGTTGTGTGCCTCTATTTATCCAGGCATCTTTTCTTGCTTCTTCCTCTGTTAAGCATCCAAGCACTACATCATTGTCTATCATTTCATCCTCTGTAGCTATCCTTTGGCTTGGTGCTTCTTCCCTAGGTTCTGTTGAAGTTCCTTGCTCTGGTCGTAAAAAGTCATACATTTGATGAGATCCGTATAATCTCATGACATGTGGATGATAGAGACCTTTACGTATCCAGACAGCTTCTTCTTCATCTGAATCTGTCTCTAAGATCTCCTCTGTTGTCTCCCATGTTCTGAATCCCTCTTCGTGTGCAACTTCTGCCTCTTTTCCTTTTTCTTCTTCTATCATTTTCTCAGAAGCCTCTGTAATTTCACCTCTATTCCACTCAGCTTCTGTTTGATCTATTTCTTCTGAAGCTGGGTTAGGACTCCCTCTGTGGACGTCCAATCCTTGAATGAAAGGGTTCTGTAAAATAACAGGGGTTTTGGCTGGTTGATCTTTGGGTGTTGTGTCATCTTCTTGCAGATGTGTGTCAATGCTAGAAATGGAGAAATCTTGTTCTTCTGGAGAGTGGTGATCGAGAGGTTGTGCCGTCCACCCTGCTGTATTTAGGGTGTTGGCAATGTCAGGGTTCTGTAAGAAGTCGTTCAGGTCTCCTTGGTGAGCAAATCTATCTAGAGATTGATAGGGTGATTGATACTCTTCTGTAGCCATTCCTTCTTCTGCAACTTCTTCTTCAGCAGTTTCCTCTTCTGCAATGGTAACCAACTTTTCAAGTGATTTACCATGCTTCTTTTTGGTTTTCCTTCTCTTAGGTTTTGGTGCCCCTTCCTCTGTTGATTTCGATCTTCTTTTCTTCTTCATTTTTTGGGAAGAGGGAGGAGCAGAGGAGCCAATTTCTGTGGCATGAGGAGGTGAAGGTTGATCTTCTGCAGCGCTTGTTGAGGTGCCTTCTGCAGTTTTTCTCTTCTTAGCTTTTGGAGTAGATGCAGAGGTTCTTGATGAAGACTTCTTTCCCATAAGTTCTGCACGTTTGGCTATAAAGCTGAGTTGAATAGCCATGTGCTTTGCTAACTTCTGATCCTTTTCTTCTTGAGTGGAAAGAGGTTTTGCTATCATTTTTCCTAGGGGGACACCTAAACGCGGGGGTGTCATAGGACTCGGTTTAGGAGTTCTATGATCGCGTATATACTCTTTCTTAAGAGATTTATTCGATGCGTAGCGCAGAAGCTTCTTTGACAGAGGTCTGCAGTGTGAGTAGCCATCAGTATGATCAGTGGGGGTATTCTTGTTCATCGGGAACTGTTTGGGAGATGGTCCTTCCATTGGCCAGTTTTGGATTAGCAGTAGAGGTTCGAACAGTACTCCCAATATTCTTTGGAATTGCAGAGGTGGTAGAAAGTTGGGATCGTTCTCTTTGACCCTTCTCGTGTTGTTCTTTCTGTCGATGGTGTTTATGATTTCTTGCATCATTATGGTCGCATAATCTAGTGGAAGATCATAGTAAACCCCATACATGATGCTCACGATTTGATGTGAGCTTTGGTCAATACTCCCTATTTTCCCTGTCAGGCATCTGTTAAGAATAGAGAACAAAGTGTTCCATAGAGGTGGTAATCTTCCTCTGCGGAAGTCATTTCTCTTCCGTAGTTGGGTGTTGTACCCAAGCATTTCCACGAAGCCACAGAGCTCTTCGTCTGTTGGTTGCTCTGCATAACTCTTCAATCCCAGAAGACCCCTTGTTGGTAGGTTGAATTCAAGTGAGAACATTGTTCTGTTGAACTTGATTTCAAGATGCTCAGATTTATCAGGTCTTGAAATGTACCCTTTGATAAGAGAATCGTCTTTATCAAATTGGCAGCTTTGCCAAAATTGGTTCAGATAACGGACTGGAATTTTGTTTGGGGTTCTTGAGAGTAGAGGGAAGAGGATGTGATTTTCCATTATGTTCAGGAGAAAAGCATGGGCTTCGCCGAAAGCAGTGGGTGAGGGGACCAAATAGCAGTTGTTGGATTTGATAGGAAGTATGGTTTCAAAGTGATCTTTTGCTATGAAGTTTTGCAAGTGTGTCGTCGGAGCAAATTCTGTTGAGTCCCCGGAATCTTGTTGTTCAATAGTTCTTGCAAGGTTGGGGTTTTCTGAATGTTCAGAATGGGCAGGTGAGTGTTCTGGTGAGTTCGCCGGAGAGAGTTCTTGGGAGATAGCTTTAGAAGATGAAGCCATTTGATTTTAAGAACAAGGTTTTTGCAAGCTTTTGCAGGGTTTCGCCGGAGAAGAAGATAAGAGTTTGTAAAAGGTTTTATGAGAGGGTAAGCATGGTTTTTATAGGAGGATAAAACGGTAGAAATCGAAAGAGTAAAATATATGGCAATGGATTAACATTTGGAATCCGTACTCAAGTGAGAGCGGCAGGTTCAACTTTCCACAGAAAACGTTCCATGTACGCCCAATGAAAATGGGACACGTAGGCCTTGTCAGAATATGACAGGACGTCGTGCGCGGCCCATTAATGCTAGGCGCGTGAGGTTGTTTTAGCCATATGAGTTTCACTCTCAGTAAAAGTAACCGTTATCACTACAGAAATGCTCACGTAACAGATTGACAAAACTTCTGTGGATTACAGAAGTTCTGTGATCTTGAAAAAGCTTGATGTTTATCTCTCATATATCTCATTGTTATCATGACTTCTGTGGGTTCTTCTTTTAACTAAAATGTTTGTAAAGACATTGGAGAGGATCAAATAGGATTTTGTCAAGAAATTTGACTCACAGAGGTTTTGTGGCTCTGTTGGAACTTACAGAAGCTCTGTGAGGGCCAGCAGAAGCTCTATGAGAGAAAAAATCTCATAACTTGAATTCTATTAACTTTCTGATCATCCAATTTTTGATCTGTGTTAAGAGATGTTTTTCGCACATTATTGAAAGTTGGTGTCCGAGAAAACTATTTTGAAAAATGTTTTGTTCGAGAAGGTCATGGTGTGTGTTTTCGGTTTCCGAGATAACATTCCAAAAGATCGACAGAGGGTTAATTTGTGATCACAGAGCATATTTCTGACAGAACCTCTGTTGAGCTCAACAGAAGCTCTATGACCTTAAATTTCTCCTAATTCGAATTTTGTTAAACTTTTTGAACTTTTGATTTTTGAAATGTTATCCATAGTATATTTAGGACATATTTGACAATTCTTGTCCTAGAAAACTGTTTTCCAAAAACCTTTTGTGCGAGAGACATACCTTTTGGTTCTTCTGTTCTCGGCAGTTTTGTCTTACTTCTGTCGATGGAGAATTATCGACATTCTTCTTTGGCTTTCCTTTGAAAGATTTACCTCTGTAGATCATTTCAGGGTCCCTTTTGCTCCCCCTTGATCTAATCACTTCTGTAGATCAAGAATTTTCCTTTTGCTCCCCCTTGATCTATGCTTGGTTCAAAGAATGGTAAGATTTGTATTGAGCATAGATCATGTTTACCAGGGGTTCTGTAAGGGTTATCAGAAGATCTGAGCGGACCCACAGAAGCTCTGTAACCAAGAATTAGTTTTGCACACACAAAAAAATACATACAAAAATAAATTTATCAATGCAATAACTTAAGTAATAATAGATATTTATACTTATTTACAGAAGATAAAACTATACTTACAGAGGATTTTCACACCATGTTAATCATTCCTAACTTACCCACCAAGAAGTTGAATCTTTTCTCGTCTAGTGCTTTGGTGAATAAGTCAGCGAGTTGATATTCTGTGGGCACGAAATGCATTTCGATTGTACCGTATTCAACATGATGTTTCAAGAAATGGTACCTTATATCGATATGCTTGGTTTTTGAGTGTTGCACAGGGTTGGCAGAGATAGCAATGGCACTTTTGGAATCACAGAAGATGGGTATTTTGAATAGGATGTGGCCGTAGTCTTTTAGCTGAGTCTTCATCCATAGAACCTGAGAACAACAGCTAGCAGCAGCAACGTATTCAGCTTCTGCAGTGGATGTGGAGACACAATTCTGCTTCTTGGAGGTCCAACTGACTAGTTTACCACCTAGGAATTGACAACTCCCATAGGTACTCTTTATGTCGAGCATGCACCCTCCATAGTCTGAATCTGTATAAGCTTTAAGACTAAAACCAGAGTTCTTTGGATACCAGAGACCAAGATTGTTGGTCCCCTTCAGGTATCTAAAGATTCTCTTTACAGCATCATAATGTGATTTCTTTGGATTAGCTTGATAACGTGCACAAAGACATGTGGCATGCATAATGTCAGGTCTGCTTGCTGTTAAGTATAACAGAGATCCAATCATACATCTGTAGAGAGTACATTCTACAGAAATACCATTTGGATCTAAGTATAACTTATTTCCAGTGGCCATTGGAGTCTTCATTGCAGAGGTATCAGAGAGATTATATTTTAAAAGAATGTCAGAGACATATTTGGCTTGATTTATAAAAATTCCCTCTGAAGATTGTTTGACTTGAAGTCCGAGGAAGAATGTTAATTCTCCCATCATACTCATTTCAAACACACTCTGCATGAGTTTTTCAAAAATTTTGCATTCTTCTGAATTTGTAGACCCAAAAATTATGTCATCTACGTATATTTGTACAAGCATTATCTCACTATTGTTGCGTTTATAAAATAACGTAGTATCTGTTGTACCTCTGTTGTAGCCATTTTCTAGAAGAAAGGTGGAAAGTCGTTCGTACCATGCTCTTGGAGCCTGTTTTAGTCCGTATAGAGCCTTTTCAAGGTAGTATACATGCCTTGGGAACTTTGAGCTTTCAAAACCTGGTGGCTGATTTACGTAAACCTCTTCTTGGATTTCACCGTTTAGAAAAGCTGATTTTACGTCCATCTGATAGACTTTAAAACCTCTGTGGGCTGCGAAGGCTAAGAATATTCTTATTGCTTCGAGCCGTGCAACAGGGGCAAACGTCTCATCGTAGTCTATGCCTTCTTCTTGTCTATATCCCTTTGCTACTAATCTTGCTTTGTTTCTGATGATCACTCCATCTTCATCTTTCTTATTTCTGTAGACCCATTTAGTCCCAATGGCCTGTTTCCCTCTTGGCAGAGGTACTAAAGTCCAGACTCTGTTACGCTCAAATTGTAGAAGTTCTTCTTGCATGGCGTCTACCCAGTTTGGGTCATCTAGGGCTTCAGAAATCTTCTTTGGTTCTATCACACTAATAAAATTTGTAAAGAAACAAAAATTAGCAGTGGCAGACCTTGTTTTTACTGAGTCAGAAGGTTCTCCAATTATTTGGCTTGGAGGATGGCTTTTTGTCCACTGAGTTGTGCGTGGAAGATGATCATCAATGTCATCAAAACTTTCTTCAGAGGCTTCTGATGTTTCTTCTTCTCGTGTAGCCTCTGTCGTTTTTCGTGCCTTGGTAGTTGATCCTACCGTTTGCTGAATGATTGGTATGAGTGGTGGTGGAGTTTGTTCCTCTGAGGACGTATAGTCTTGGTCCTCAACTTCCTCTATAATTGGTTCTTCTGTGGATTGTGGAGTTTGATTTTCAGCAGCTTCTGTGGTCGTTTTTCTTGAAGTTTCATCTTCTGCATTTTCTTCTTCAGCATTTGCATCTGTAGTATTTATAGAAGAAGATGAAGCATTATTTGGACCAGTTAGAGTCATACCTGTAGGATTTTGTCCGACAGAGGATGGTTCTTCAGAAACTCTGATGGTTCCAACAGAAGGATCAATGTTATCGTGTAACATCTCTAAAAATAGAAGATTCAAGTCTTCTTTAGCTTGTGAGATGACAGAGGATTTTCCTTTAATTCCGAGTTCTGAACTGATTTGCTCAGAAGTCATTTGGAATGAATCATCAAAAGAAAAATTGATTCTTTCTACAATCTTGTGAGACTTTGTAAGGAATGTTCTGTAGGCTTTGGAAGTGGCAGAGTATCCAATGAATTTGCCTTCATCAGCTTTTACATCAAACTTTCCTCTTGAATCTCTGTCGTTTAAGACAAAGCATTTGCATCCAAATACATGGAAAATTTTGATGTTTGGTCGCCTTTTGTTAAGCAATTCGTAAGGCGTCTTGAGGTGTCTTTTCACAACGGTTGAACGATTCTGAGTATAACACGCAGTAGAAATTGCTTCTGCCCAAAAGTTCATTGATAATCCGCATGCTGACAGCTTAGTTCTTGCGGCTTCCACAAGTGTTCGATTCTTTCTTTCGACAACACCGTTCTGTTGTGGAGTGCGAGCGGCCGAGAAGTTCTGTGATATTCCTTCTGTAGAAAGATATGCTTCAATGACACAATTTTTAAATTTTGTGCCATTGTCACTTCTTAACTTCTGTATTCTGCAGTCATAAAGAACTTGAATTCTTTTCATTAGATTTATCTATATAATTGGAACATCTGATTTCTTTCTAATAAATTCAACCCATGTGAAACGTGAATATTCATCAATTAGGACAAGTATGTATTTCTTGCCTCCTAGGCTCTGTATAGCAATGGGACCGCATAGGTCGACATGAAGCATGTACAGAGGCCTAGTGCAAGACACATCTGTTTTGCCTTTGTGGGAAGCCCTTCTGTGTTTTCCCATTTCACAGGCCGAACACAAGTGATCCTTATTGAATTTAACATTTGGCAAACCTTTAACTAGATTGAGTTTTACTAGTTTATCCAAGGTGTGAAAGTTTAAGTGACAGAACCTGTTGTGCCATAACCAAGCTTCTTCACTTTTGCAGGCTACTAGGCAAACTTTGTCCATGGATTTTGAAGTAAAATTCATTAGGTATAGATCACCTCTTCTTTCAGCTCGCAGAAGTTCCATTCCTGTGTTTTCACTCTGTAGAGAGCAGAAAGTTCTTTTGAATAACACATCGAATCCTGTATCACAGAGTTGACTTACGCTTAGTAGGTTGTGTTTGAGGCCATTCACATATGTAACTTTGTATACAGAGACATTTTCTTTCTGTATGACTCCATAGCCTTTGATGTGTCCCTTCATGTTGTCTCCAAAAGTTACAAATCCACCATTGTGTGTTTCTTTGTATGTGGATAGTAATCTTCTGTTGCCAGTCATGTGCCTTGAGCATCCGGAGTCAAGATACCAAATTGGCACATGTTGCTTCTGTAAGACAATCACAGAGATTTAGGTACCCATATCCACATGGGTCCAATATTGTTAGAATTTTTCAAGTTTGCCTTAGCATTCTTGAAATACATTTTATCTTTTGTAGAAGAATCAGATTGTTTCTCTTTTGGTTTTGACTTTCGAATTTCAGTGGTGAGAAAGCAATCTGGACTTGAGAAGTGTTTATTCAATTTAAACATAAGATCAAAACAATGACAGTATTGAATATGAGATGTGATTTGTTTGAACTTTTCATTGAATTCTTTGAACTGAGCCACAAAGACATTACACTCGTTCTTTACATTAGATTTCCTATTACTAAAAGATCTATGAATACTAGAATGTTGTTTGCAAAAGTCTTGTTTAGTTCCTCCCTTCTATGACTCTCTTCTGTGGTGAACATCTTTCTTCACTGTCACAGAGGAAAAATATTTGTTAGCTTCAGGCCATTTTCCCTTTTGTTGCCAAGTGGGATTCTCTTTGATTTTCCTTAAAGGTTTTGAAAATTTTAAGCTTTTTGGATTTTCAGAGGCCTTTTTCAGATTTTCAAGCTCTGTAGAGGTTTTGACTTGTATACACATTTTGAGAAAATCTGGATGGATAGGTATCTCTGTGATTTTCTCTTTTGGAGAAATTGTTCTGTTAAGAACTTCAGAGGAGAATTTGACATCCTCTTTGTCACAGTGAATTATCCCTGATTTGAGATCAGTCTCTGAGTCGTCAGAGGATGAATCGTCCTCATATGCAGAGGTTGAGTCATTTCTTTCGACAGAGGCTGGATTTTCTGAGCATGTATCATACGAGCTTTCTTCCTCTGTAGAAAAACTTTCATAGATGGCAGAGGTTTCTGATGAGATCTCTTCAGCGAGTTTTTGGTCTATAGAAGATGTACAGAGATTTTCTAAAACATTTGATTTCAAAACTTCCAAAATTTCTTTTTCAATAGATTCTTCAAGTTTTTCTTCTGAAAAGATGGGTTTAAACTCAGGAGCTTCTGCTGACAATTTCTTTTCGACATTTATCATACAGACAAAAGCGACCTGTGTTTGAGTCTCTGGTTTACCAAACTTAAAGATACCAATCTGATCTTGTGTTTTCAGATATTTCTTTGGTTTGATTCCTCTATTGACAGAGGTTGAAGATGATGAATCTGTGTTTTCAAACCACACATTGATCATCTTTGTATGTTTCCTCAAGTGGGGGTTCTGCAGAGATTTTAACCCTTTTACTTACAGAGAGTAAGTTTGGAAAGTTTGGTTTGTTAGTTTTTCCCAAAACAAATAGAGAGGACAGAGGTTTTAGTCGTTTATTTTCAACTCCTAAGGTAATATCACTGTACCCTATACCTCGTCTTGCTATTTGAGAGTTTACCTTTTCATACACCTTCTGTGCATCTTTATAGTTTTTAAGTAAAACTTCTCTTCTTAAAAGATCTTGCCAAAGTACCTCTCTTTCTTTTTGAAAGTATTCTTTGAGAGCTCTTATGTCTGTAGTTTCACTTCTTGAAACTGAAAGTTCTTTTGTTTTGATTTTTAAAGCATAGGTTAAATCAGAAATTTGCCTTTTTAAAGGATCTATATTTTTGCTCCAATATTTTTCGACTTTTCCTTTTTCTTCAAAGATTTTGGCTTTTTCTTGAGTGAGAAGCCTTACTTCTCTCTCATTAAAGGTCAGCTTTTTCTGAATGCTTTCAATTATATCTTTCAGTTCAATGTTAAGTTTAAGTAAATCATCATCTACAGAATTAGTACTTGAGGTAGAGTTTGAAATGGATACCTCATTGTCAGTGCCGAAGTCAACTTCTGCCATGCCACAGAACAGGGCATTTGTGGGAAATTCATCATCAGAGGTAGAGTCTGATTCGAAGTCTTCTTTGTTTGCCTCAGAATGCCCTTTGTTCGCCATTAGGGATTTTTGTGCATAATACTCGGCCTTCTTTTTGTAAAAAGCTGAGTCCTTCTATGGGCGATTTTGTCTACTTCTGCATTCTTGTGCGAAATGACCTGGCTTGCCGCAGTTGAAACAACCTTGGGAGGTGTTTCCTGTTCGATCTTCGGACTTCTGTTGGTCTCCACCTTTCTCTGTTCGGCATTCGTTTGCGTAATGACCAGGCTTACCACATTTGTAGCATTCTTGTGTGTGGCGTACCTTGTCATTTGATCTCTGTCGGTCATTTCCTCTGTAGCTTCTGTCGCTCGACCTCTGTTGGTCATCATTTCTGTAGTCTGACCTCTGTCGGTCACTTGATTCTTCTCTTCTTCCATCATCTCTTCTACCAGAATTCCTTTGGTTATTTCTAAACTCTCTTGTCAATAGAGCCATTGATTTAGCTAATGACGCAAGAGTTATTTCTTCCTCTATCAGCTCATCTTCTTCGCTATCAACCATTACTATCTTCTTTTTCTCCTTCTTTTTCTCCTCTGTAGATCTCTCATTTCTTGGTCTGTCCGTAGCCTCTGTAGATTTACTAACCAATGCGTATGGTACAATGGTTAGTGTTTTAGCTTGAGCTATTTGAGGCTCTTGTGCGGCTAGTGTTCCATAGAGATCAGAGAGTGTCCAGGAGTCTAGATCTTGATTTGTTTGTAAAGACATAGACAGCTGAAGCCACTCATCGTTCAGGCTCTTTAGAAACATGACGTTATTTTCTTCCGTGGTTATGTGAATACCAGACTTTCTGCATTTGTTTATGAGAGAGTTGAACCGATCATATGTTGTTTGCAGAGATTCTGTTGCAGAAGCTCTGAAGGCATGATACTCGTTTATGTATTGTGCCCTTCGGTTCTTTTGTGTTTTAGCACCCCCTTCCAACTGTCTTTCTAATTCTTTCCAGAGATCGTGCGCTGTTTCGCATGCATATAAGGATTGAAACATTTCGTTGGGTATAGCCATGATCAGTATTCTTTTTGTTTTCTGTGCAGCTTCATCTTCTGCCTTATCTTCATTTGACCATTCTTCTCTTGGCTTAGGTTTTTGATGTTCAGGGATTTCAGCAGATTCAGCAGTAGCTGGTACACGTGGCATGGTTATCATAGGAACTGGAGGAAGATTGTAAAGATATTGTTTGAGAGTTTTTTCAGTACCCTCAAAGAAATGAACCATTCTTATCTTCCATTGAGGATACTCATCTCTAAGAAGAGTAGGAGGTTTGGTTAGTGAGCCAGCAGTGAAAAAGTTATTTGTATTTGTCATTTTGAGGAAAGGATAATCTGATGGAGGATTTCTAAGTATGAAGATCTGGAAGGTTTTCTGGGTACAACTAATATCTAGAAATATGGTGATGAAGAGAAAAAAATAATCTATCAAATAAAAGTTGTAAAACGAGGATCACTTGATATTGAAAATCAAGCTTTGCTCTGATACCAATTGTTGGTTCCCGTTTTGATTTAAACAAGATTATCAGATCTATTAGTTCAAGTTAATGTTTGATGCGGAAGCGTATTTGAAGAACTAACAGATATGTTTGATAGATTTAGAACAAAATATAAATAAACAGTGAACAGAATATTATATCTCAAAGTTTACTGAATATATATATCAAGAACAGGTTTATGAACCGTGAGTAAGAAAAGCTTTAAAACAGATATGACTTTTAAGGTGAATAAGCTTTTGTGTTCTTGATGTTCGATTGAAGTTGTGTGTGTTAGTAAGAACTCAACATGAGTCTTCCTTATATACTACTCTAAAGGGGACCATAAAGCATATGCTACTATTCAAAAGGTACGTATGAATAGTAGAACGGATGTCGTGAACAGTTGCAAGGATGGCATGAACAGTCAGACGTGCTGTATTGCATTTAATGCAGCATACGTCTATTATGTACTAAGCCCTATTGAATCCAATCAGAGTTTGACACGTCGACGTTGGACAGGGTATGTTTCCATGCAAGTTGACGAACGGGTTACGGAATAGTAGCAAGATATTAATAATATCTTTGAAGTCTTTGTTGAAGACCACAGAGGCTCTGTGAAGTGTCACAGAGGCTCTGCGGTTTGGTCCTTCGTAGAGCAGTCTTCCTTTGTTTCCGAGTCTTGGGTCTTCTTTAAGTCCAACAGAGGTTCTGTAGGACGTCTCTGTTGCTTCTGTGGCTTCTTGACTCTGATCTCTTGGTAAGTTCGGCAGAGCCTCTGTAAGATGCTTTTCTTCACATAGCCTATTTTTCACTACTTCTAAATATATCTATGATTAGGAAGATTGAAGCTAACATTTAACATAACCACCTCCTTATTATTACGTAACTTTTTAACTAATCTTTCGAAGATCGCCTCCGGTTCTTCTACACAACGGGTCTTTTCATCCACTCTTACGTCAGTAAGTGGAATCACATCATTTTCTCCGGCTAAACATTTCCGAAGATAGCAAACATGGAAACTATAGTGGATTCCTTCCAATTCAGGTGGAAGATCCAACTGATATGCTTGCAATCCAACTCTCTTAGTTATGGTGAAAGGTCCTAGAAAACGAGGACTCAACTTTCCACGTTTACCAAACCTTATTACACCTTTCCATGGGGATACCTTAAGCATCACGTGCTCCACAACATGGAATTCTTTTGGTCTTCTTTTCGGATCAGCATAACTCTTTTGTCGATCTTGAGCTGCCTTCATATGCTTCCGAATTTCTTTCACTTTATCAGCAGTTTGTTGCACAAGTTCAGGACCAGCAAATTGCTTTTCTCCAGCTTCTAACCAACACACCTGAGTTCTACATTTCCAACCATACAAAGCTTCGAAAGGTGCTTTTCCAATGCTGGAATGATAACTATTGTTATACGCAAATTCTACTAACGGTAGATGCGTATCCCAATTACCTCCAAAGTCTAATACACACGACCTGAGCATATCTTCCAAGGTTTGAATGGTTCTTTCACTTTGTCCGTCCGTTTGTGGATGGTACGCAGTGCTCAAATTGACTCTCGTACCCAATTCTTCTTGTAGTGACTGCCAAAACCTCGAGGTAAACCGACTATCATGATCCGACACTATAGATACCGGTATACCATGTCTTGACACCACTTCGCCAATATATAGCTTCGCCAATTTATCTATTGGTGACGCTTCTTTCATAGCCAAAAAGTGAGCACTCTTGGTCAATCGATCTACGATTACCCATATAGTATCATTACCCTTTTGCGTTCTTGGTAACTTCGTCAAAAACTCCATGGTAATCTTTTCCCACTTCCATTCCGGAATCTCCACAGATTGAAAACTTTCGTACGGTTTTTGATGTTCGGCTTTTACTAATGAACATGCCACACACTTTTCTACTATTCATGCCACATCTACTTTCATAGCTGGCCACCAATAGTGTAACTTCAAATCCCTATACATCTTAGTACTTCCAGGATGTATAGAATACTTAGATTTATGGGCGTCTTTGTTAGCCCCAAGTATCTGTTATGTAAAAGTATTGAAAATAGTTCAAGTCAGAAGACCAACAGAGATCAGACAGAAGACTTGGAAGAAGTTCGTCAAGAAGACCAACAGAGCTCAACAGAGCTCTGTCGGATCCAACAGAGCTCAACAGAGCTCGGTCGAAGACTTCCAACAGAAGAACAAGTACTTAACAGAAGACCAACAGAGCTCTTTCAACAGAGCTCTGGTGAAGTGAAGACCTCTGTCAGCCTAAGTCTCGTAGGAAATCCGAAGTGTTAGACACGTGTCCATACTTTCCACGTATGCCCTAAAGATTGGAGACACACTTTCCACGTGTCATTCCAGGATACAATAGTACACTGTCTATGCTTTTTCAGGGCTATATATAGTGAGGTAGTGGAACAAACAATAAAAAAAAGATTAAGGAAGAATAGTTTTCCACAATTGTTTAAGCACACACTGCTACAATCCCAAGCACTACTTCCGTACGATATTGTTGTCCTGTGAGATTTCCGAACACACTTGAACATGTTCTTGGTGTGATTCATTATCAATATACGAGCAGCTTTTATATCTGATCTTGTTATCATTTTACTGTTCTATATTTGATTCTCACGGTTCATTTATCGTTTACACAATCACTCACATTAATGGCTTTATTTAATATGCTTCCGCTGTCTATTTCTTTACCATTAACGTGATACAACGTGAATCTGGGAACCTACAATTGGTATCAGAGCTTCTTTGGTTTTCTTAAACCAAACGATCCAATCTACCAAGGTTGACTCACTGTTGTTGATTGTGTCTGTGTGCCTTTAAAAGCTTCATCATATACTCTGTTTGTACTGCTTCCTAGTTTAAACAAGCTTTCATAGCTCATATAACTGTGTTTAAAGCTTTCTAGTGTAGTTTAAACGTTTCTCTCAAAAGTTACTATTCCATTGGTTACTGTTTAAACTCATCTTCTTGTTGAAACTCTTTTTGCAACAACTGTACTCTGTTTTTCTCAAAATTGCGAACAACGGTATAAATGCTATCTATACTGCTGGTTCTTTAACAAAACCTCCTACTCTTCTGAGAGATGAATATGCTCAGTGGAAGATCAAGATGGTTAACTTTTTCGATGGTATGGATAAAGACTTAATGCGATCTGTCACGGATGGACCATTCCAACCCATGGTTTTTGTTCCTCGTGTACCCGCAACAGGAACTACTGCTGAGATTCCAGCTCATTATGAGATTAAAACCACAGGTTTTACTGATGAGGAAAATCTAAAAATGGAAAATGATCTTAAAGCAGTTAGACTACTGATAATGGCCATTCCAAACGAAATATTTCAAGAACTAGATTCATGTGTTACTGCTAAGGAAATCTGGGATCAACTTCTAAACCAACTTGAGGGTGGTATCAAGACCCAAAAGAACAGAAGGACCCAATGTATAAATGAATACAACGATTTCAAAGCACTTCCTGAGGAAACCTTACAACAAACCTACAACAGATTTAATGTGTTGATCAACAAATGCAAAAAATGTGGGGTTGTTAGGTCGAAGGAAGATAACAATGTTCTGTTTTTGAAAAGTTTGAATGATGAATGGTTAAATCTGTCCATGTCTTTACAAGCTAACCAACACTTAGATGCATGGTCTCTAACAGATGTGTATGGCACTTTGGCCGCACAAGAGAAGGATGTTGTCAAACATAAAGGCAAATCCACCATTGCAGGTCCAATAGCCCTAGTTTCAGATTCTAAGAAAACCACAATAGAAAGGTCTAACAGAGAAAGTTCAAACAGAGAGAAAAAGAAAGAAAAGTCCGTTAAAAAGAAAGGAAAGTAAAGTTTGGTTGCAGAAAGTGAAACAGAGGAAAGCTCATCAGAGGATGATGAGATTCAAGCTTTTGCTCAATCTCTTGCTCTAATAACTCAACAATTTAACAAGAGATTTGGCAGTAAGTTTGACAGAAGAGGTAGATTTGAGAGAGATGGAAAGGAAGACAGAAGAGGATATACTGCACCAGAACAGAGTAACAACAGAGTTACTACAGAGCAGAGACAACCACAAAACAGAAGAGAAAATCCACTAGCACAACAGAAGGCCGATGATGCCCAACCCATCAATCAGAACGATGGACGCTGCTTCAGATGTGGCAAACCTGGCCACTTTTCAGTGAATTGTAGAGGCAAACTGGTAAAAGACCAGGACTATTACAAGAACAAATATAAGTACAACTACAGAGAGAGAAGTTATGTTGCTGAAATGGAGAATTGGGTTTCTGATTCATCTTCTGATGATGAACCAGAACAAGCCAACTTCCGTGGAGTTGCTGTGAATGATGAAAGTCTTGAAGATACTGTTGACTGGATGACCGGAGAACCAGAGATAACGAAGGGAACAACAGAAGAAGAAGATCTAGCTCATGCATTTGCTCTTACCACGACAGAGTCTGACGACAGAGCGCTGGAGACCACCAGACCCAGTGCCAAGGTATGTTCATCTGAATCCAAGTCTGACTCAGAGTTAGAAATGCATGTTTCTATGCTGAATGAGGAATTTCAACTTCTGAAACAAAAACTTTCTGAAGAAAATGAGCTGAGAAAGCTAGCTCAGAAGGATCTGTCCTTTTACAAGAGAGAGAAAACTCTCTTAGAACAAGAAAAGGAAGAAATCTTCAAAGAAAAATCTGAGCTAGAAATCTTGCAAAAAAGGAAAGAGAGTCTGTTTTCAGATAAGATTAAAGAATATGAAAATGCTTTGAAAAGGAAGTCTGAAGAAATGAAAAAGTATGAAACAGAGAGACTTAACTCTGTTGCTTTAACTGATTATTTTCAAAGAGAGAGGGAAGTTTTGCATAGAAAAGAAATTCAGATCAAAAAGTACCAGGATGCACAAGATGTGCACATCAAGATAAATTCACAGATGGATACGCAAGGCCTTGGTTTCTCTGACCTTGCTCCCTATGACGAAAGAAAGAAGACATGTATGTCCTCTGCCTTTTGTGTTGGGAAAATCCAAGAGGACGTGATATCTGGTAATGCTGTTTTTAAAAGAACCAAAATCTCATATGCTTTCCCAAAACCAAGGCATCTTAACTTTAGGAACGTCAGCTATGACTCCTCTGATCATAAGAAGGTTTTAAAATCGTCCTCAGAGTTTATTCTTGATCAAAGAAGAGCTAAAATCATACTTCCTAACTCTGTCAAGAACTTGGATACAAAAGAGATTTTTAACTTCAACTCATTCTTAGGACATAAGTCTGTTACTTCTGTGACAGAGCCCTCTGTTGAAATACCACATAGCAAGCTAAATCCAGAAGCCCCAGCCTTCTCTCCTACCTCTGAATCTATAAGAACATCTTTCGAAGAGGATTTGTTGAAAGTTATCGAAGAAAATGTTGTTTTAGATTCCTTAAAACCCAAGTTAAGAAGGTTCAGAACTGTTAAGCCAAACATCTATGTTATACCTATCAAGCCTAATATCTCCAACAGAGCCACCAGAGACTTTCTAGCCTCTGACTGTGACTCTGACTCCGAAGTAAATGAACAGATCTTTTGTGGTCAAAAGAAAATCTTACACAAGTTAAAGCAGATACCGATGGGATCCATTAATCTAAAAGAGGATGTTTCTTTCTTTAAGAAACAATCAAGATTTATACCGGTAACTGAGTTTAACAACAAAGGTTTCAAGATTCTTGCTTCTAATGCAGTAGAAGTGGAGAAGAGAGAGAAAAACAAAAGTGTTTATGTAAATCCAAATGTTCCTCTTGTATTCAAACCAGTAAAGTTCACACCAGAACAGAAGGGAAAATGGATAGCAAACAACAGATCTATTCCAAATTCTGGTGTAAATCAAAGAGGAAATTATGTCCGGTCAAAAGGGTCAAATCCAAATAACTTCATGTCAACAGAGTCTGTTTCAAAGAAACAAAATCAGGACAGATTGTATGCAAAGACATCTGGTCCTAAAACCTTTCAAAATCAAGCACCATTCAAATAGCTTTCTAATAAAAACAATGTGCATCAGTCATGCTCCATAAACTGCAATTGCATTCAGCTGTTACTTAAATTGCAAAACCATCTGAATGGTCCCCACTGTGTTCTGAATAAGTCGGTTCAAAAGAAAAATCTTAAGACTATTCAGAATACACAGAGGAAAACCTCTGGCACACCATCTCAGTATGAAAAATCCCAAGGAAAATCTGTTAATCCACCAAAGCCTAACAAGAAAGGACCCATTATGCAGTGGGTACCTAAAAGGAATTAATCTGTCTTGCAGAAACCTCATGTGCAGATCTGGTATTTGGATTCTGGATGCTCCAGGCACATGACGGGAAATAAGGAGCTGTTAACTTCTTTTAAGAACAAGATGGGAAGTGCAGTAACCTTCAGAGGAGACAATGGCGGACAGATTAAGGGTTATGGTACTTTAGTAAATGGTGATGTTTCAGTTTCTGAGGTTGCTTATGTTGAAGGATTAAACCATAATCTTCTCAGTATAAGTCAACTCTGTGATCACGGGTTTGACGTCAATTTCAGGAAGAAGTATTGTTCATTGTTACTTTCAGAGTCTGGTCAAAACTTTTAAGAGCCAACAGAAAAGGCAATCTTTATAAAATGAATTTTAAACCAAACCAAAACTCTACAACAGAGAAACTCTGTTTAGTGTCTTTGAAAAATGAAGATGCCTGGCTCTGGCATAAAAGATTTTCCCATTTGAACTTTCAAAATCTTGATAAGCTCGTGAAACTAAAGTTAGTAAAAGAACTTCCTTCTCTGGAGTTTGACAAAGACCATCTCTGTTCTGCTTGTGAGCTGGGTAAGATGAAAAGATCTTCACACAGAACAAAAAGTGATCATAGTTGTCCCAGACCTTTGCATATGCTTCATGTGGATCTTTGTGGTCCAATCTCTGTGCAAAGTCTGTCGGGCAAGAAGTATATTCTTGTTTTAATTGATGAATTTTCTCGATATACCTGGATTGAGTTCATCAGAGTAAAATCTGATGTCCCAGAAATTCTGATAAGTTTGTTGAAAAGGATACAGGTTATGTTAGATCTGAAGGTACAGAAGTTGAGAAGTGATAATGGGATAGAATTCAAGAATGCCAAAATTGATGCCTACCTAACAGAGGAAGGTATTTCCCAAAACTTCTCAGCAGCAAGAACTCAACAACAAAATGGAGTTGTTGAGAGAAAGAACATAACTCTGGTAGAATCCGCCAGAACCATGTTAGCTGGCTCTGTCCTTCCAATGAACTTCTGGGCAGAAGCAGTCTCAACAGCATGTTTTACCCAAAACAGAGCTGTAATAGTGAAAAGATTTAAGAAGACTCCTTATGAACTCATCAACAACAGAAGACCTAATGTGAAATTCTTTCATGTTTTTGGCTGCAAATGTTACATATTGAATGACAGAGATCAACTGGGAAAGTTTGATAAGAAAGCAGACGAAGGAATCTTTATTGGTTATTCCTTAACCTCTAAAGCCTACAGAGTCTACAACTCCAGATGTCGGGTCATTCAAGAAAGTGTAAATGTGTCCTTTGATGAAAGTACATCAAGATTCTCTGATCGAAAATCAACAGAGGGGACACATACAGAGCAGAAGAAGACAACTTCTTCAAAGACAAGGGAAGAAGATATAAATCTTATGTTCAACGACTTTTTCAATGATGATGATTCCTCTGATAACGTCAACAGAGGAGATCAAGCTCAGAACTCAACAGAACAAAATCTGTCAGGTACAACTCTTACTGGCCCCTCAAATATTTCACCATCTACTTCTCTGTCTACAGGAGTGATTCAGAGAAATGAGGAACCACATTAGAGGGAGAGAGAACCTGAACAAGAGCCATCATCACCTCTGCTGACTAATATTGGCAAAAACTCCTTATTTGAAAGTCCATCTTCACAAAGCCCTGTTAATAACTCTCAGAGCAATGAGGCCACTCTTCAGAGCTGTGTGCCACAGAGCCCTGGTCCCAACCTACAGAGCTCTGACGCTGAAGTTCGTCTTTTCCTATCAGAAGCACAAACCCCACCTATTGTCCATGCTCCCATGACGCGATGGACAAATGATCACCCTCATCATCTGATTATTGGTGCTGCTGAAGATGGTGTGAAGACTAGATCGGCCACAATCAATGAAGCTTTCTTTGTAAACCTTTTAAGCATGATTGAGCCGAAGAAGGTTTCAGAAGCCCTAGAGGACCCAAATTGGATCGAAGATATGCAAGAAGAGCTTCTGGAATTCGAAAGAAATAAAGTCTGGTCCTTGGTTCCACTCCCAAAAGGCAAAGCGGCCATTGGAACCAAGTGGGTGTTTAGAAACAAAAAGGATGAAGATGGGATAATCATCAGAAACAAAGCCCGTCTGGTTGCAAAGGGATACAGACAGGAAGAAGGCATTGATTATGACAAAACCTTTGCTCCTGTGGCTAGGCTAGAAGCCATCCGAATCTTTTTAGCCTATGCTGCTCATAAGGGTTTCAAGGTCTACCAAATGGACGTCAAGTCTGCCTTTCTGAATGGCAAACTACAAGAGGAAGTTTATGTCCAGCAACCACCTGGTTTTGAATGTTCTGAGTTTCCAGACCATGTCTATAAGTTAGACAAAGCTCTCTACGGCCTTAAGCAAGCTCCCAGAGCCTGGTATGAAACTGTGTCCAAATTTTTGTTGATCAATCACTTCGAGAAAGGTACCGTCGATAAAACTCTATTCTTTAGGAGGTATAAGAATGATATACTTCTGGTACAAATATATGTTGATGATATTATTTTCGGGTCTACACGGCAAGAGTATTGTGACAAGTTTGAGAGTTTAATGAAAAGTGAATTTAAAATGAGCATGATGGGAGAACTTTCGTTCTTCCTTGGTTTACAAGTTAAACAATCTGACAGAGGGACTTTTATAAGTCAGTCCAAGTACATCTCTGACATGTTGAAGAAATATAAGCTCAATGATTCAAAACCTATGAAAACTCCTATTGCCACTGGAGTTAAACTTGACTTAGATCTTAAGGGTGAACCAACAGATGTCAAGCACTACAGAGGCATGATAGGGTCACTTTTGTACTCAGACCTGATATAATGTTTGCAACCTGTCTCTGTGCCAGATTTCAGGCTAATCCAACAGAAACTCATTTAACTGCTGTCAAACGTATTTTTAAATATCTGAAAGGGACTCAATTTTTGGGTCTCTAGTATCCTCTTAACTCTGGTTTCGAGCTTGTAGCATATACAGATTTAGACTATGGAGGATGCAAGAATGACAGAAAGAGTACTTCTGGTAGCTGCCAACTGCTTGGAGATAAGTTGGTGAGTTGGACATCCAAGAAACAGAACTGTGTCTCAACTTCTACAGCAGAAGCAGAATATGTTGCTGCTGCTAGCTGTTGCTCTCAAGTGATCTGGATGAAAACTCAACTCAAAGATTATGGTTTGGAGTATGGTAAAATTCCAATTCTATGTGACTCCAAGAGTGCCATTGCCATAACTGCAAATTCAGTTCAGCACTCAAAGACTAAGCACATCGACATAAGGTATCACTTCATAAAGGATCATGTTGAAAAAGGGACTATTGAAATGTACTTTGTTTCAACAGACTTCCATCTTGCTGACTTGTTTACCAAAGCCCTTGATGAAAGGAGATTTAACTTCTTAATCAGCAAACTGGGTATGCTGAACTTGTCCTCCTAACTCTGTTCAAAATCAACAGAGACTTTGATGTTCCTACCAGAGCTCTGTCAAATAGTTGGGTAGGCTAGTTCAACAGAACTCTGTTGTTCACCAGAATTCTATCACGCATACTTTTTCATCTCTTTGAACATTTTGTTTGTATATAAAGTATTGTCTGCACAAAGTTTTTTTTTTAAAGCTCAATTTTCTAGGGGGGGTTTAAAAAAAAATTGCATGGTTTTAGGGTGAGCAAGTTAGAACTTAATTTTTCAAATCAAAATAAACTTTGCTTGATCATTGCTGTCAAGTATTTTTGAAGGAGGAAGGAAAATCTGTTCTGATGAAAACCTTTGATAATGTCAAGAACTTGCCAGAACTCTAACATCTCACCAGAGCCTCTGTTGCTTCTCATCAGAGCTCTGTTGTTTGTCTAAAGATCTGTCTGTTCCTTTCCTTGCACATCAGAACAGAATTTTAAATGTTTTAAAGGTAAAGATGCAACATCTTGGGCTAATAAGAAATGAAGAGTTCACTCAACAGAGGCAACTTAACAAAGCTCCATCAGAGCTCTGTTAGTTTGTTCTGCCACGTTATCAGAACACGTCATCAGAGACGCGGGTCACTCTTTGAACGTCAACAACCTGTCACCCGCACATCTCTAACCGTGACGGTTTACTTGCACGAAAGTTGTCAGACATAAATCCACGTGGCAATCTCTGATTGAAAGATCAACCGTAAGCTGTTCACACGTTCTTACTGTAGCGGCCGTTCCACTATTCAAAACTCGAGTACCTATAGTACCTATGATCGTGATCCAGCCATTCATTCTTCATATAAATACCCATTTCCTTTAAACCATTTCATCTCTTACGATTTCTGAGTATTTTTGATCAACCTTTCCCTCCTTACTCAAACCTTCAAGAACCCTAACCTGCAACAATGGAACAACAACAACATTCTGCCGATTCAAGCAGAATAGGCCTTGTTGATCACATCAATATTCTTCCATACGAACTTGCAAAAAACAATCACCGATTCGATCCAAACCCTAGCCTTTACTTACCCCAATACCACATTCTTCTAGAGTTCTTCAGGAACTCTGAAATCTTCAAAGCCCTAACCGACTTTGACGATAATGTTCCTGAGCTATACATTCGTCAATGGTGGACTACCTGCCAGTTTATAGAAGAAAGAGATGGAATCATTGGCAATGTCGATGCTGGAACAGAAGGTGGTTCAGGAACTATCAGAATAGGAGCTAAAACCCTGCGGAGAACCCTTGGAATGAAGACGACAGAACAGCTTGAAATTGATGCCTATGAGAAACCCCCCAAATGCTGCTGTTCTTCTTGAGTTCATACGATTTCTAGGTTACAACAAAGAGATCGTCAGAATCGGCGCTTTCAAAAGACGGAACCTACCGCCTTTCTGGAACTTCATGTTCTCCACCCTGAACCGAACCCTTACAGGAAAGTCTGGTAGTCAAGATCAAGCCACTACGGAAATCCTACAAATCATGTATGGATTATTCTTTCAAAGGAACCTCGACTACGCAAGCATTCTCTACGATGATCTTCTCACAGCCGTAAACCTCAAAACTACTGCTATCGCCAAAGGAGGTGAAGTTGGAAAACACAAATTCCTAAAGAACATCAAGTTTCCAAGATTCATCAGCTTAGTGATCAGAAGAGCATTTGATCGTCTGGATTTGACCCAACAAGGAAATACCTTCAAGAACTGGGTAATGTCCAGATTCCATCCCACCACTTCAGGCGACTACCCCATCATTCGACGCGTTCCAGGTACTATGCTTTCTCTAATCTCACTAGACCACATTTCTATCCAAAACTATTAGAGTGCTGCTCAACCACAAGAACCTGTGGTGAGAACCCCAGCATACTTAGGTCCTGAACCAGAGTTAGAGAGCATGAGTGAGGAAATAGCAGAAGAAGAAAGACCAGAGCGAAGAGTACCCGAAGAGGGGTCTTCCTCTAGAGTGATGGAGGAAGTACAGAACAGAGCATCCCCTATGGAAGTTGTTCATGAGGAAGAAAGGGAAGTTACAGAGGAGATGGCAGAGAGTTCGCATCCCTCTGGTAACCGTGAGATACATGTGATAGAGAATACACCCGAGCGTTCTTTATCCATAGAATCCGAGAGAGAGGAGAGTTTAGAAGAAGATGTTCAGCCTGTGAACACACATGTGCGTTTTTCCAGCCCAACTCCCAGTGCAAGCACATCATCTATCCATGAGGATCTAGCTCAAATGGATATTGAAACAGAGGTGCACACCTCGAACCCCAACCAACCAATACCATCAGAGGCAACTTTTCATGCCTCTGGTATGCACGAAACCGGGGAATCCCTGTTTGGTAATGATGTCAATTCGCCCCATGACATCGATAGGACAATCACACACGATGATGCCTCTGTGGCTCATCTTTCTAAGGAGTAACAACTTAGGTCCTTGGGCAATTTTCGATTTACTCGTAGGGATTGCCTAACTCAGAGGAAATTTGACAGCCTAATTTCACAAGGATTAACTTGTCTAGATCACAATGTTAACTCCCACATCTACTTCAATCTCTCAGATTCTGAGGATGAGAGGGCTGAACAGACCAGAACACCTGTAGATGTTTCCCCTGAACAGGAACGTCAAGGATCGGGTGGAAGACCTACAAGAGCCAATCTCAACACAACTCTTAACGTAGGCACCTCTGAACTCGAGGTCAACTTGAATCCATTTGTTGGAAACAAGGATATCCCCGTTGATACCATCACAAAAGCAGAGTTTACAGGCTTCTGTGATAGTATCAACAGCTCCTTGAACGAGTATAAACTTATCAATTCACAAAAGGAGGAGTTGATCCGATCGGAGAATGCTTCTCTCAGAGCAGAGCTACAGAGAATAACAACTTCTTTTACGGAGATAACTCAAAGAAATACCGAAGCCGAAAGACTCCGAATAGAAGTTGAACAACTCATAGCAGAGGCAGAAAGAGCAAGAACAGAAGAAATTGCCAAGTTAGCGTCAGAATTGGCAGAACAGAAAAGACTCAGAACAGAGGAAGAAAGGGTCAGAGCAGAGGAAAGAACAAAATTCTCAACAGAACTAGCCGCCCTGAAGACCCTTATAATAGAGAACCACACCGCTCAAGTGAACAGAACCTTGCCTATTCCTTCCTTGCTTCTGAGAGGCTCAAACATAAGAACCTTAACAGAGGTAATTAACAACTCTGTTAAGGTTGCCATAACAGAAGCCACAACCTCTTCAGCAACACCAATCAACATATCTGTCCCCAGCCCTAAAGACTTACCCATTACAGTCGGCCAGATGGGTGAATTCAGTAAACGAGTCCTAAGCCGAATGATGATTGTGTCTTCGAAGTTCGTGATGAAAGCCCAAGCAACAGAAAAGCATGTGCAAACATCACTTGATTCAAAAAACGTAAACTTTGCTAATCAAGTTGATGAAGTCCGCACGACCGCAAAAGAACTTCAAGACGTCCTCCAACAAGCCGCAACAGAGTTCAAGAACATAATCTCCTGGAAAAGACCTGCAAAAGGAGCACCTGAAGGCGAACCCTCTGCTAAACGGCCGAAGTTTGTTATTCCGCCCTCACCAGATACAGGTGCTGCTCTCTCTGATGATAGAGACGATTCTGAAGGCCCGTCAGATGATCAGCTAGGTGAGTCGTCAGAACAACAAAAGGGGGAGAAGGAGAAAGAGGCTGAGAAAGAGGAGAAAGAGACTGAGAAAGAGGCTGAGAAAGAGGAGAAGGAAAAGGAAAAAGAACCTACAACAGAGGTAACAGAGGCAGAGGTAGCAGAGGTAACAGAGGTAACAGAGGCAGAGGGATCTGTCAAGGGAAAAGAGAAGTTAGTAGATGTCGAGGTAATAGAGGCTGAAACAACAGAAGCAGGAGGTCAAGGGAATACAATTAAAGACTTACCAGAGATACCCATGGTGGTTTTCGACTACATGTTCAAAGATAGGGTCATCAAGCCAACTGAACCCTCATCTCAACCACCAGAGATCATTATCTTGGACACCCCTCCTACTTCACCAAGAACAGAACCAGAGAGAACATAACCATTCTCTGGTGAAGAAACAAGCCAAAGCGAACCTCAAGAGTCTGTTCAACACATCGACAGACTTATGACCGAAACCCATGAAGACCCAAATCCCATGCAAACCGAACAGAATCCCGAATCCTCAAACCAACACTCTGGCAAACCACCGCTAGAAGAGATATTTGCCTATATGTATGATGACCATGATACAATACCTGTTAATGCTGTGCCAATCAACCCATACTATAACCCCTGCAGGATCAATACGATCTCTGATGTGCGACGCAAATTCATCGAAACAAAGTCTGGTCTGAACAAGAACATTAACTTTGACTTTGGAATACGCAGAATCGTAGACATCAAGCACAGGATCTTTCAGCACATCAGAACACATATGAGCTATCATGAGTTCATTGTTGAATCAAAAGACGCAAAGGTTGAGAGCTTCAACGACAACGATCTCGTACTTCTGAACCCGTACGATCTGATTCAACTTCACGCCTACTGTTACAACTTCAGTGACAGATATAAAGAGGCAAGAACTGCACTCCCTGAGGTACGCTTCGCTATGCAAGAGCACATAAATCTAAGGATTCAGATTGACTTTCAGCTAGGCATAGAATTCGAAGTAGAAAGACTAGCGACTGCACCACCAAATGAGAGCCTTGAAGGCTATGAACACTACAGAAGTGGAACAGTAGTTGGAGATCCTCCAGTGTTCATCTGCCAACAGAAGAAGATAAAGAAGGCCCTCAGAGCTGCTGAAATCCACAAGTACTCAACAGAGTCGCTGGAATACCTCAGAGATATCATTCAGAATCTCCCAAGAGAAAAATGTCCGGAAGAGCAACAGAGAAACTTCATCAGCCAGATCTATCTTATGATCAACTTCCGAGAACTCATCAGAAGATTTGACAGAATCTTAAGGGGAGATAATTTTGCTTAAATGTACTTGTCTTTTAATCTTGTTGTAACATTCTAAAAGATTAGTGCAAGGTTTCGACAAAGGTAAAAGTTCTCTATTCTTTTGTTTAAATCTCTGTCAAATGTAAATTTGTATTTTCAATACTTAGGGGGAGATTGTTAGCCCCAAGTATCTGTTATGTAAAAGTATTGAAAATAGTTCAAGTCAGAAGACCAACAGAGATCAGACAGAAGACTTGGAAGAAGTTCATCAAGAACACCAACAGAGCTCAACAGAGCTCTGTCGGATCCAACAGAGCTCTGTCGAAGACTTCCAACAGAAGAACAAGTACTTAACAGAAGACCAACAGAGCTCTTTCAACATAGCTCTGGTGAAGTGAAGACCTCTGTCAGCCTAAGTCTCGTAGGAAATACGAAGTGTTAGACACGTGTCCATACTTTCCACGTATGCCCTAAAGATTGGAGACACACTTTCCACGTGTCATTCCAGGATACAATAGTACACTGTCTATGCTTTTTCAGGGCTATATATAGTGAGGTAGTGGAACAAACAATAAAAAAAAGCTTAAGGAAGAATAGTTTTCCACAATTGTTTAAGCACACACTGCTACAATCCCAAGCACTACTTCCGTACGATATTGTTGTCCTGTGAGATTTCCGAACACACTTGAACATGTTCTTGGTGTGATTCATTATCAATATACGAGCAGCTTTTATATCTGATCTTGTTATCATTTTACTGTTCTATATTTGATTCTCACAGTTCATTTATCGTTTACACAATCACTCACTTTAATGGCTTTATTTAATATGCTTCCGCTGTCTATTTCTTTACCATTAACGTGATACAACGTGAATCTGGGAACCTACAATTCGAGAATCAACTCTCGATTTCCTCCAAACTTTGGTACCCAAACACGACCTTGGAACAGTTTAATTCCACGGCTACTTTTAGTCAGTTGAAGACGTTGTTTGCTCATGACTTCATCCTTCAGATTTTCTTCCAATAAAGCTTCCTCTTATGCCTCTTTTATCTTTTCAACCAAGCTTGACGTCACATCAATACTGGCGTTAGTCGTTTTCAAGCACCCACTATACTCTTTTCTACTTAAAGCATCAGCTACAACATTTGCTTTACCGGGATGGTAATGCAATTCACAATCATAATCCTTAAGTAGTTCTAACCAACGCCGCTGCCTCATATTCAACTCCTTCTGATCAAATACACGTTTCAAGCTCTTGTGATCAGTGTAAAGTGTGCACTTCGTTCCATACAAATAATGACGCCACAACTTTAATGCAAACACGACCGCTGCCAATTCTAAATCATGGGTAGGGTAATTCTTCTCATGTTCTTTGAGTTGTCTTGATGCGTAAGCAATCACCTTGCCTCGTTGCATCAATACACACCACAAACCCATCTTTGATGCGTCACTATACACAACTAGATCTTCTGTTCCTTCCGGTAGTGCAAGAATAGGAGCTTCACACAACTTCTGACATAAAGTTCTGAAAGCCGACTCTTGTTTTTTAGTCCAAACAAACTTTACATTCTTCTGAGTCAACACGGTCAAAGCAGAAGCAATCTTTGAGAAGTCTTTAATAAACCTCCGGTAGTAACCTGCTAGACCCAAGAAACTTCTTATTTTTCAGAAGAGCTCTTTGGTGTCTCCCAGTTCGTCATTGCTTCTATCTTTGCCGGATCTACTTTGACTCCTTTCGAAGTAATCACATGCCCAAGAAATTGTACCTCTTTTAACCAGAATTCACATTTCGAGAATTTTGCGTACAATTTCTCCATCCTTAGAACTTCTAAGACTTCACGAAGATGGCATTCATGATCATCTTCATTCTTCGAATAAACAAGTATGTCATCGATGAATACAATGACAGACTTGTCTAAGAATGGTCGACATACTCTATTCATCAGATCCATGAACACAGCTGGAGCGTTTGTCAACCCAAATGGCATTACAAGGAATTCATAATGCCCATATCTCGTTCTGAACGCCGTTTTAGGAATATCTTCATCTCTTACTCAAACTTTATGGTATCCCGACCTTAGATCAATTTTTGAAAAGCATCCCGCACCTTGGAGTTGATCAAACAAATCATCAATCCTCGGAAGCGGATACTTGTTCCTAATCGTCACCTTATTCAGCTCCCGGTAGTCGATGCACATTCTCATGGTGCCATCCTTCTTAACAAACAATACCGAAGCTCCCCAAGGTGAAGAACTTGGTCTAACAAAACCCTTGTCTAACAGTTCTTGTAGCTGAGACATCATCTCTTTCATTTCGGCAGGCGCTAAGCGATACGGTGCACGTGCTATTGGTGCCGATCCAGGGATAAGATCAATACGAAACTCTACCTGTCGTTCAGACGGTAGACCTGGAAGATAATCGGGGAATACGTCTGGGAATTTGCGTACTACCTTGATATCTTCCACTTGTTTCTTTTCTGACTTCACATCTAGAACATACGCTAGATAGGATAAACATCCTTTCATCAAACATTTATGCGCTTTTGCAACAGAAATCAACGAAACTTCCCCTTTTTGCTTTTCCCCAAAGATGAGTACATCATCCTTATCTAGGCATGGCAATTCCGCCCGACCGGTGGGGAACCCGGTACACCCGACCCGACCGGGGCCGGGGATTCCCCGCCAAACCGAGTACCGGGCCCGGGGAAACCCGCTTCCAAAAAACCGGGCCGGGAAGACCCTCCCCCGACCCGCCCCGGACACGGTATGTATATATAATAAAAAAATATATATTATATATTTATTAAATATCTAAATAAATTTTAATATCTAAATAATCTAATATCTAAACAATCTGTATTCTGGCATCGTGAAATTTCAAACCCTAAATCCCTATTCCCTAATCGACCACCGCCACAAGCCCACAATCGTGTTGACCATCGACCATCGCCACAAGCCACTCCTCGCCGGCCACCGCCGCTCTCGTCAATCACCGCCGCAGGCTGCAACACCGCTCAGGTGCTCACGTCGACCTTGATTATACGTACCCAATTTAATGAAAGTTTTATTGTTCTTGGTTTAATTTTCAGTATGGCTTTGTTTTCTTTTTGCAAGTCTCCATTGTTGATTTGTTTCATTTATCCTTGGTTTTAGGTAGTTTTTATTTGTTCGATTCTGCTGAGGCTTGGGTTTGTCGGTTTGGTTTCTTAGATATAATTTCATATTGCTTATTTAGATCTACTTTCCTACATCTTTGATTTCTGCTATTTTTTCGTATTGGTTCATTTTATTTCCTACATTTAAATTAGTTTATGCAATTTATCATTTTGTTTGGATTAGCTCTATTGTTTATTAGCTTACTACACTAAACACATTATTAAGATTTAGCAAAAAAGCTGTTAAAAAGCCAAAAAAACACAAACGGATCGGGGAACCGGGTACAAACCGGGGACGGGTACAAACCGGGGACGGGTCTTGACCGGGTGTTGACCGGGGATTGACCAAAAGTTGACAGGGGCCGGGGGTCGTAATTGCAAATCGGGGCCGGGGATGGGGATCCTCGCCCCGTTGCCATGCCTATCCTTATCAGCCATCGGAATCCGAATTAATTTCTTTGCACAATGTATTTCTGCCTGGTTGATTGTCAACCAGTCCATACCCACAATTACATCAAACCCTCCAATTTCCATCAACAACAAGTCGATCGGAAACTTCGTTTCCCCTACCGAAATAAAAAAAAACTCTCAAGTCTTTCGCGAACCAAGACTTGACCCCCGGTAGCTATCTCGACTACTAAGGCATCTTCCAAGGTAGTGACAGGCATAGCTAACTTGTGATAGAAAGATTTGGACACAGACGATAAATTTGCACCACAGTCAAATAAGATGCGCGTGGGAATGGAATTAACGAGAAATGTACCCGAAACGACGTCTTTCGATTCTTTGGCTTCGTCAGCTGTCATATGAAATGCTCGACCCGTTGGTTTAGGTGCATTTGATTTCTTTCCTTGGTCTCCACCCTTTTTCAGCTTTGGGCAATCCCTGCGGAAATGACCGGGTTGTTTGCACTCGAAACATGTTGATCCTTGAACAGGACAATTATTCAAAGTATGTCCACTTTTACCACACTTATAACATTCTAGTGTAGTCACCCGGTACAGACCAAAGTGCTTACTCCGACACTTCGGGTACCAATTCGGCTCCCGTCGAGATTCATAACAAACATTTTTACCAGATGTTTTTTATTTTTGAGAAGACTCTAACCGGCCTTCCCATTTCCGTTTTTTCCCACTTGCGTCTTTTCTTCCTTATCTTTAGCGTAGACTTCTTCCATAACTTTGGCTTCCTCAATTGTCTCCGTCAGTGTTGAAGCTTTAGCATTTCGTACCCGGGACATCATGTCCGCTGGCAAACCTTTCAAATAAGCTTTAATCTTATCCTTCTCAGTTGGAGCCACATGTCCCACTAAGTTCAGTTTCTCCATGAAGGATTCAGTGTACTTTCGAACAGTTGAAGTACCTTTCTTAAGAGTCCGAAACTCTTCTTCAATCCTATCAATTTCGTTTTCATTGCAATATTCTTCCAAATCCTTTTTCTTGAACGCCTCCCATATCATAGCAGCTAAGACTGGAGCCGTTATAGTAGACGTCACTATATTCCACCAAGTCGATGCATTACCTCGTAACATTTGAGACCCAAATCTGACCTTCGATTTCTCATCACATTCACAAGCTCGGAAAGCTTGTTCCATCTCTCTGAGCCAATTCATGCATGCCACTTGATTGTCTGTTCCGGTAAACTCTGGCGGTTTACAGGTTAGAAACGTTTTATATGAGCAGACTCTTTCCACCCTTATGTTTACATCTGTCACAGGATTACGAATTTGATTTATTACCCCGTTATCAGTCTTCGTTCGACGTAACTCCGAACTTCGATCATTCAACGCTTTCATAAACATTTCTGTTTGTTGTGCCATTGTTGTATTCATCATTCGCGTCATGTTCTCCATCATACGAGACTCCATTGTAGACTTCGTCGTTGCCGGGTTAGAAGTACCAGTACTCGTTCTGTGCGTTTGACTTTCTAATCCACCTATTAGAGGTGGCCTCGGCGGACTTTCATGGGTTCCGCCCGTTCCAGGCTGCCCTTCCAACCCCCAATCAATCCTTGTCCTGTCTTTCGAAGAATTAGAGGATCTTGGTGGTGTATTCACCATCGTTCTGATATAGCACAAAAAATAACCATAAGATATCGTTACACGTACCCAAACACAAGAAACGTACTTTAACGTTCATCAGTTACTGTAACAATTTAGAAAAAAGTATGCTTATGTAACAATATATCCATAATGACAGTAGCTAATTGAAATTGCGAACATACTATACATGAGAATTCTCGTTACCATTGTTACAGTACTTAATTTACGTAATTTCGTCGACTCTAAGACTATCCCGTCTTAGTACTTCTACCCGTATCTCACAAATCATAACTTAATTCATCTCAGCTTAAGTCTAGGTATGTCACTAGCATACCTAGTTCACTTAAACTAATGCTCTGATACCATATTGTAACACCCTAAAAATCAGGGTTAATTTAAACCTCAATTTGCAACAAGGTTAAACATAAAATCTTCTAAATTTTATACATAAGCAGAGATTTAACTATGAGGGTCATATTTACAAATACTGAATTCTCCAAATAACCTATTAATCTAATCATGTCTCTATAATCAGATTAACTAAGTTATCTAAGCAATCCATCAAAAACCTCATTGTTAAATAATTTCTCCGCTATCTCAAAAGCTCTCGTCACACATCCCTTTATTTCCCGGAGCTAGTACCTGGTAAGAAAATATAATTTGACGATTAGGCTAACGCCTAGTGAGAACATTCAGTTTCAAAATAATACTTTTAATAATCAATGTAAACAAGTCATAACAAACCTGGTTTACCCTTTTTCTTACCATACGTTTCAACATCTTACGATGACGGGATTAAACCCGATTCCATGAATATGACCAACACCAAATCAGTCATGATATCACGTTCAAGAGCCCACTACGAATCTCCACGAATTCTAGATCAATGCTCATATCCAAGAAATCACAATTATCCATGTCAATTTCTTGGAAAGGAAGTAGAGATTACAATTAAGCCATGCCTATCTCTTTCCTTCCTTAGAAATAAGGAATTACGATTAATCCACGCCTATCCCACGATTTCTCATCAATGTGAAATGGGAATTACGATTAGTCCACGCCTATTCCTCATTTCACCTAAACTAGTGCCTATGGATCCATTACACTTAACCGTACTCGTACAAGTTATTGATTAATATATATTTCTCACATCATTCAGTATGAGAAAATCACAATTTATACCACATAGATTCCTCATATCATTCAGTATGAGCAAATCTCCTTTATAGATCTCTCATATCATTCAGTATGAGCAAATCTCCTATATATATCTCTCATATTATTCAGTATGAACAAATCATATTTAATATGTTAATGAAGTTAAGCAAAACCATTAATTTCAAAATAACAATTTTTGTTTTGTATCAAAACTCATTCAGGAAACATTCATCCTAAAATATACCTTACCATAAATTGAAATATGTTTATAAAAAGGGTAAGGTAAGAATGAACTCACGTGACAGCAATAGTGTCACTCTTACTTTACTTCTTAAAGCTATAAGGATTTTCGTCACCAAACTTCACAAAGTCTGAAATACCCAAATACATATGGTACTTGTATCAATTAACTGATTAGGACTCTTAAAATCCTAAATAACCAAAATTTCGTCACTTATCGCAACCCAAAGGAATGCACTTACAATTGTCGCAGCCTACTACTTGCGACTTTATACTTATCGCAATCCATTGTGGCGATATCCCTCTTATCGCAACCAACTGTTGCGACATAACAACTTATCGCAACCAACTGTTGCGACATAATTCTTATCGCAACCAACTGATTGTGATACACTCTTTTATCGCAACTCACTGTTGCGATAATCATCTTTGTCGCAACTTACATCCTTATCGCAACTAACTACGTTTATCTTTGTCTCAACTAACTGTAAACGTATTTAAATCAAAACTGATACTTTTAAGCCATGCATGAACCTATAAATTTGCAGATATGTTTAAGACTACAAATAGAACATATTCATAAACCCAGATTTCTCATATCTTTCCAAAATCATCAAAACCCAATTCTAAACCATTAGAAAACTAGATAAACATGCTAGGAAGAATTCTTGTGAAAACCATACATTTAATTTCACCACTTGAACCTTCAATCTACTGCTGAGAATCTGTTTTCTTCCTTTCTCGGTTCTCTCTCTCTCTCTTGTACGATACACACACACACATATACTAAACTAGAAAATGAAGAAGTGTTTCACTTTTTCTTCTTTTTAAGACATATAGGCGGTGGTGGTGATGCACTTTCACCATCCTAACCAAACCAACCTTTCACTTTCAACTCTTAGCAACTTCCACCCTTCAACTTATAATTTAAAATTAAAGTTTACCCCTTAACTTATAAATCCAATAATACCAATAACATAACTTACTCGGGGATAAACTCTAAAATTAATCTATTAATTAATTATACTCAAATTAACGATCAAAACCAAACGTAACAATTAATTATACTCAAATTAAGTGAGGACATACGGTGGCACGTGCCACCGTATTAATCGTCCGGCGAAGGGTAAATTTTTTTACTTCTATGAAGGGTGCAACCGTATCGTTTTCGAGGATGCAACCGTATTAACCAAAAAAAAACATTTGAAATCAACCAAAAAAAAACACTTGAAATCAACCAAAAAACCGAAAAGATCTCTCGAAATCGATAAAAAAAACTTAAAAATTCCTCGAAATCGAGAAAAAAACTTAAAAATTTCCCTCAAAGCGATGGAATTAGGATAAAACAACATCGGACGATGTGAAAAATTGTATGAAAAAATTTCTAGGTCCGCCTATGATATAAATGTCGTAAACCGTCCATCCCATCTCACATACGGCATGGGATCATGTGAGAAGTGTCATTTTTGGTGAGAAATTTGATAAGTACTTTTAAACCGTTGATCACTTTTAATCAAACAATTGATCACTTCTCACCGGAACCCAACCCTCTCACGTACACCCCAAATCAAAAATAACAATTAACAATTAATAAACTGTTTCGATAACTAAAATCACGTAATCCTCAAAATATTTAGAATCATAAACAATCACTAAACTATTTAGCCACAATTATAATAACAAACAATATTTATTATTAAAAAATCACATACAAAAATAAGTGATTCTTAACTTGATGTCTTGCTGGTTGTGTGAAGCGGAGGGGCCCAATGCTACTTACAATCTAATTAACTTGATACATATTTAAAATTTTAGTATGTAGTGAAATAAGCGCAGGGGCCTTGGTCCCCCAAAGCCCCTTAGGCGCTCCGCCATTGAGCGGTAAATAGCCTTCTTAAACTAGGAATCTCATTTGATAATATCTATCATAAGAAAGTCGGCAATGGACGAATAACTCATTTTTGGACGGAGAAGTGGATAGGCGACGGAACTCTCAAAGAGAATTTTCCCAGATTATTCGAGTTGGACAGGAATGACAGAGCTATGGTGGTTGATCGAGTTTGTAGGGACGGGTACATGTGGGAATGGCGAAGAGACCTAAGAAGTGGCCAAGAGCCGTCTGAGTTGGAGCAACTGATAGAAAAGATTAACTCATTCGCCATTGCTGAATCAGAAGATAAGTGGTTGTGGTCGCTTTCGCCAGATGAGATTTTTTCGGTTCGGTCCTTGCGAATCAAAATTAAAAATTGCAGCTCGGCATTGGTTCTTACAAGACTCGTTGGAATAAACTTGTGCCCGGAAAAATAAACATTTTCTTTTGGAGAATGTACCTTAATCGCATTCCAACGAAAGATAGATTGGAGATGATGGGAGTAGATCTTGAGAACACCCTGTGTCACATTTGCAACTGTGATATCGAAACGGCCCAACACATTTTCTTTACTTGTGATAGAGTTAAAGAAATTTGGGGTAAGATTCAAAGGTGGTGGGAATTCCCTTTCTCAACTTTTAACTCAACGGATTCGGCTTTGGTTGGCATTGATTCTTCCGGAATAACCAAGATTCATCGAAGGGGCGTTGAGGCTATCCTTATGATTACTTGTTTCTTCATATGGCGTTTTCGCAACAAGATACTCTTCGATAGGTCCAAGCCCAGAATTAGCGATTTGTTTGATCAAATCGTTGATAGTTCTTTTAGATGGGTGACGTTTAGAGGGAAGGAGAGTAGAATTTTTTTTGGTGATTAGTGTACTTTTCCTTCTTCCTGTCTTGGTCTCATGTAACTACCCTTGTTTGTTAACATCTGGCTATCTTTTTCAATGAATTTTCGTTTAAAAAAACGCCTAGAAATTGTTGGCATCCTATACAAACCCGATGTTATGGTATTGTATTTATATAAGCTTATACCACTCACCTCATCAATTCCAATTTACTATTCATTATTTGTTTTTCTTTATCCTTTTCACAATCTTGACATCTTTTACTTCTATCATGCCATTCATTCCAAAAACTTCAACTACATATACGTGGAGACCATCTCCCAAAGTTCTTGAAAAAGTCATGAATTCTCAACTAATTTCGATCACATCCGTATTCTAATGTCTTACGTTCTACTCTCGATCGTCTCACCTAATTAAGTAGGTGAAACCTTAGGGTACTTATTGGCCCCGACCACCTCTATCATCCACATGTTCCAACATTTGGTGGAAGAAAAACATGTTTCACAATCTAAGAGGTTGTTTTACTCTCTTAGAGACAGGGCCACTCCTAGGGGAGGGCGGGTCGGGCATACGCCTAGGGCCCAAAGAAAATAGGGGCCCAAAATTATTAAGTATGTATTATATAGTAGTATTGTGGATCTCATATTCAATAAAGCAATCACAATGTAATCAACACAATCAGCAAATAAGTCATAAATCTCACTGAATAGATTGAATAGAAAGAGTTATCAGGCTGTAGCCGTACACAGTAATATGAAATCTAATTATGATCATTAAACCTTAACAATAGGTTTAGCCAACTATTTATACCAACAAGGAAATTACAAGAATTGTCATAAACGGTCCCTGTACTTCTATTCCACTAGCATGACCTAACAATCTCCCCCTTGGAATTGAAGTTCAATGTCACGCCAGTTAGGGACAAATCGCTTTCGGATAGCGAATAACATTTCAAAACGTCGAATGGAGTTTCTGAATTCTAGTCGGTCTTTGATTGCTTTGAGAAGTTCTTCAGCTAGGTATTTTCTAACGTTGGCATAGCTTTCTGACGACTCCTCTTCTTTGATAATCTTCTTCAGCTCAGACTGTATCTTCATCAGCGTACCCTCACTGAACTTGTGCAACTCGCTAATTCGCATGAACCGTTTCTCCCCTTGGTTGTTCAGATACGCTATACCTGTTTCTGATTTGGTAAGGAGTGTATGTACATGTACGTCTTCAGGAAGATTCAGATTAGGCTTCAATATGTTGATCTTTTTCTGGTACACGAAGTTCAGATTCGGGTAGTGGCTCGGGAACCGGAGTTTCAACCGTTTTGGCAAGCGAGCAGATGTCAAAATAATCGTTGGAGAGATAAGGGGTTTTGCATTTTAAATAGGACGCATTGAGCGTTTCGTACACGAAAGGGATCTGTACATTGATATTCTTTCTAGGTGGCGCATCATACGATTTTGGGTTCTTTTCAGAATTAGGATTATCAGTTTTAGGTTTAGCCTCAATTGGTGGTAGAGGTATCCCTGTTTTTCTTTTAAAATCCTCTTTCTCCTCATCTTCTGGAGAAGGCTTGGTCCACTTAATCTTGTACTCTGGGCATTTCTTATCTAGGCCCATGAAGTTGAATTCGTAAAGCGTGGGAACCTTAGATAAGATTTTCTTGAGGTAACATGGATTATCATATCCGAGACCCCATTGGGAGTTGTAATATTTAAACTCCTTTGGCTTGTTCAAGTGGATGGTTTGTTCAGATTGACCAAGTTTGTAAAGTTTGGATTCTAGATCCTTAAGCTTATTGGTCAACGTCTCATTTTCTTTTAGAACATTCTCTTGAACTAAAACGCTCTTAGAATACTCCTCCTAAGACTTCTCTAACTTTCGTGAATATTCAGATATTTGAGTCTCGAGGATTTCAGCTCGTTTTGAAATGGCCGAGCACTCAGATTGATAGTTTTCTATCACACATCTGTCCTCAGCCTTCTCAATAGCTAGCTTGCCTATGGTATAGTATTTAATCTTAGTCTCGGCTTCTAGCTTAGAGATTTGGGCATCTTTGGTCCTAATCTTATGTTTGAATGAATCTAAGGTACGCACCATTTCTTTCATCTGATTAATTAGGTTAACATTAGAAGAACCACATACCTGGCATTCGTGGTTGTCTTTCTTCTTTTCAGAAGAATCATCTTCGGAATCAGAATCTTCCGGATTAAGGCCAGTATAACACATATGAGCTTCCTCATCTTCAGTCTCGTCATCAGTCTTTAGGAGCCAATGATCATCTTCCACCAGTAACGCTTTGCCCGCTTCCTTCTGCCTGGATAGGAGCATCTTGGTCTTGTAGTACGCAGCATTCCGTACTACAGGCTTCCGGCAGTCTTTGGCGAAATGGCCGCGCTTTCCGCAGTTGTAGCATTTAACCGGCTCATCATCAGCTATATCATCGGATTTACCTTCAGATCGCTTCCCTTCTTCATTTCTCTTTATCCCATCATCAGTCTTTCGCTTGCCTTCGTACTTGTCCTTGTAGTCCCGACCCTTGGTGTTTGTGGAGTACCGCTGGTTGTTATTAGTCGGCTTCTTGAAGAACTTCTTCCGTGCATACTCCCGGGATAACAAGGCAACAACTTTCTTGATGCTATCGATCTCAGGATCAGAATCACTTTCTGGTTCGTCATCTTCGTGTTCAGATTCACTTAGCGCTTCTTCTCAATGCGAACTGCGTGGAGCTTGCTTTTCTTTCTTGTGTGTCATGAGGGCAAGGGGATTTTCGTTCGCCTTCTCATTGGACTTTTTATCTCCCATCAGCTCGCTTACATCATCCTCATCTTGGAGCAACATCTCGTAGATCTCATGCAGCGGAACATTCTCTAACGAACGATTGTGGCGGACGTGTAGCACAAAGCCCTTCCATTCAGGTTGAAGGTTGTTGAGAAACTTGATGTTGCACTCGAGGTTTGACTTGAAGATGTTGTTCTTGTGCAAGTCATTGAGTAGAGTGCAGAAACGCTCGTATGTCTCCGTGAGTGATTCCCCTCTTTTAGCTTTGAAGGATTCGTAGCGTGTGAGGCAGTTGGTGATCTTCATCTGATTACCTTCACGACTGCCTTGCATGATCTTAGCTAACTGATCCCACATCCCTTTAGTTGTGCCCTTGTGGCTATCGATGTTGTAGTAGATGTTGTTGGGAAGACTGTATACTAGATAAGTCTTCACCAACGTATCTCCATCGGCTTTACGCTTCTCTTCAACCGTAAGCTTGTCGTACGGTTTGGGCACTTTGTGAGCTGGAGATCCACCTTCTTGAGCAGGAACGTCCATCAGTGGTGGAATGATTGGACCTTCCTTTAGTGACCGGAGGATTTCTTCATTTAGCGGCTTCGTCTGAATAAAGCACAAGAATCTATCTCTCCAAACATTGTACTCCCCGTGGTATAGAATCGGTGGCTTGAATTCCGATCCGATAGCAAGTGCGTCTTGAGCATTCATTGTGAGAACTTGGTGATCGTAGGACGTGTAGAGTGATTCAAAGGTAATTGGGTGGTCTAACGCACAATCTAACGCGAATCCTCAGGGAGAATGGAATTCTAAAGCAGTTCCTATGCGAGATTAGGAATAAACAGAAAGCAAACTGGAAATGGAAGCAAACAGATACTAAAAGAATAATAAAGTGTGCATACAGGCAGATTCGGAATAGGCAAGTTCCGGAATTTGGACAAGAACCGGAATTCAGAGTTCCGGAATCAAGTGCTATGAGATCCGGAACTGACAATCCTAAGAACCGAAATTGAAGAGAACCGGAATCAAAACAACAAGGATCCGAAGTGGATGATCACGGATCCGGAAATATGGTTCCGAAATTAAGAAATCCGAAATTCAAATGAGCACAATGGGGTTCCGGAAGCTACTGGATCCGGAGTCTGAAGGGGGTCCAGAAATTAGAAGGTCCGGAATCTATGGATCCGGAAATTGTCAACACGATCCGGAATCTAAGGATCCGGATTAAGTATCCGGAATTAGAACTCCGGAATTGAAAACTCTGAACAAAAATTGATACCGGAAGTGAAGAGGATCCGGAACTTGGGATCCGGTATAGGTGAAATCCGGAATCTATGGGATCCGGAATTTACCAGTACCGGAACTCTCAAGAACAGTATCGAAAACAAACACTGGAAGTCGAAATACTAACCTGGAAATCGAATTTCTGCACCTTTGACTCGGGAAAAAATCTGCAAATACTTTAGTACCAAAACAAGCAACTAGAGAATACCAAAACAACTAAGCAAATCGATTTAATAAGCACTTTGAAAGAAAATTTGAGTTTTTCTCAAGAACAGGGAGTAAAAACCCAGTAACCAAAAATCTCAGAAATTGATGATTTTTACTCAATCAAAGCAACCCAAAACTCGATATGATTTTAGAAACACGATAAGAATGATTCTTCAAGCCTCAATTTCAGATTTTAACACCAAAATCGAAACAAAGAAAAATCTTTGAATGAAACAGTCGCACAAAAACTTGAATGATCAGAAAAGAGAATTACTTTTGAATCAGACGTCCTTCTGCTCTGATACCAACTGTGGATCCCAGATTCAATAAAGCAATCACAATGTAATCAACACAATCAGCAAATAAGTCATAAATCTCACTTGAATAGATTGAACAGAAAGAGTTATACTACTACAAATATGGCTTTTATAAACGGTTGTTTTGGGCTTTATACGCGGTTTTGGAACCGCGTGTATGGCCAGTGTTTGTAAAAGTATCGGCTTTTATACACGGTTCCAAAACCGCGTATAAAACTCAACTTTTATACACGGTTTTACAACCATTTAGAAATGAATATTAACCGTGTATAAAAGTCACAATCTTACACGGTTTTTAGATGAGACCGTTTAAAGAAGTCCTACCAACCGTTTATAAAAGTTTCTATCTTACACATTTTTTTGCTAAAACCGTTTACAATTGTAATAATTTTTCACAGTTTTCATTACAAAACCGTGTATAAATGTAGCAATTTATTAAAAAAAATGTAGACATTTGTACACGGTTTTTTCACTAGAACCGTGTATAATGATTTATATTTATAATTTTAATATTTTCCTCGATTTTGTTACCATGCATTATTCGATAAATTACATTTCCAAATACAATTGGAATAATGAAACATTTCAAACACAATTTCAAATAAGTACAAAAATCAGCTAGACACGTAAATGTAGCATCTCAAAGTAACCATTAACCATTAAACTTTAAACATCGTCAACGTAAATGTAACATCTCCGAGTAACAAAACATTCTAATACTTTTTATCGTGTAATCAAGTCTAATAATTCTTAAAACAATCCCCCCATTTATTATCACATTTTACCATCTTTCATGCGTCTCAAAGTAAACGATCTCGCGATCATGCAAGCCATCTCTTCTACTTGTGTAATTGAGAAAGGAGTCGTCGTCGTTGTCCATGTGTCCTATATATAAGTTTTGTACAACATAAGTTTTGAAAGTAGGTGTTATTATAAACAAAATAAAGTGTTTTGTACGATATATAAATAAAATGGAAGGAAATTAAAAAACACATACCTTGAAAGCATATTGTTCATGCATCACAAATTGGAAGATTTGCTTCACTACATAGTAACCACACTCCCAACCATCTTGTTGTTGATTACACTAAAGTGTAAAAAAAAGTAGTGGTTAAACAAATTAAAGTACGAAATAAATTGTTAGGATATATGAATTATACCTTGTTTAATCTCCATGTAACCGAAGTGTTGGCTTGAGAAGACCCTATGGCACGATGGTAGTCTGAAATAGCCCTAAATGAAAAATAACAACACATTTGTGTTATTAGTCGATTAACTATATAAATAAACAACAATAGTATATTAAAGTGATACATTACTTACGTGTCAATTAGGCCTTTGATCTTGTAAGTTTCGGCCGTCTTTCCGCTTGACATCATCGAATCTAATACATAAACCAAGCTACGTCTAGGCCTAATGATTAGTAGCGACCAATGGTGCTTAAAAATAGTAATGTCAATACAACTTAAAGTGTAAAACGTATATTATCATTATTAGAATAAGATATTAATATATATATCTTACCCCTGTGAGTATGGTGCCAAAAAGAACTCCTTTTCCTTATGGTGCACCATCGTTGCCAAAATTGTGTTTGAGACACGATCACCACCCCATGAAATTTCAATTTCATTTATTGCTCCTGGTACTATAAACGCACAATTGTTCCTTGATTTTGTAGATATAATCGTGTGTATATGCCTGAAAACGTTAAAATATGATAACATTATTAGATGTTGTGAATATACATACCCAAATTGATAAGACATATATAAATATTGACTTACGCTAGAAACCAAGCGATGATGTTTTGGTCGAGCCACCCATTCGTCATTAATAACTTCAAGTCATCATACTGGACCGCTATGTGCTACTCGAGCTCGAGCTCGTTTATCTCGAGCTCGAGCCTAATAGTCGTCGAGCTCGAGTCGATCTCGAACAAAAAATAAAACTCGCTTAACTTAACGAGTCGAGCTCCATAACACCAATGTTCGACTCGACTCGTTCGAAAGCTCGATTAAGCTTTACGAGTCGAGTCGAGTTGAGCCGAGCCATTCGAGTATATACTTTTTCGAGCCAAACATATTTATATGTTTACAAATTATATAATCAAAATATAAAAGTTATCGAGCTTGAATACATAAACGAGTTAATCGATCTCGAATTCGAGCTCATAAACGAGAATCGAGCTCGAGCTCGGACATTGAAAAAATATTCGAGCTCGAGTCAAGCTCGAGCCTGGTATAATTTTTTCGAGCCCGGCTCGAATAACCTGCTACTCGACTCGGCTCGTTAACACCCCTAGCATAGACGTAGAGCCAAAGACCCCTGCCAATCAGGTACGATATTGAGATCTTCGTTCTCGCCTTCAATCCTACCCAATTAGCATATTTACAAGAATAAGGACCGACCGGCCGACCAGTATCGGGACAAAATTCAATTGTACAATCTTTACAATTCCTTATTTTGGTCATTGTTGTCGCCCCTCGGGTTTGGGTCGACCTTTGCGTGGGTCTCGATCCCCTTGGTTCTTTGTTGCCTGAGATGTTAGGAACGATAAGCAATCTCATATATATATATATATATATATATATATATATATATATATATATAAACTTATACATGTATGAATATACATTAGATATTTGTTATGGTAAATACATCTGACTTCAGCAAAACAGGGACTTGGTAAGGTGGTTCCATCTACATAATTTACAGTAAACGTTTTTATTTTTTATCATTGAGTTATGTGGCTGTTAACACCACATACCCTTATCACAATACCAACTATAGCCCACCAAAACACTAACCCATTGGTTTACCCTGCAGTGACTAGTAATGCACTTTTAGTCTTCACCCTATATGTCATTTGGTTCTCACAATATCTTACAAACGCCACCTTAACTTTTTAATCATCAAATCAGTGTCTGCATAATTTCATTAATAATATAATGCACAGTGCTTATGTTGATTGTTAAGAAGCTGCTTATATATATACAAATATGACTTTTATATATACACTTGTTAATTTCTTCTCAATTTCCCCCAAGTAAGTAGCTAGGAATCATTAATTAATTTCAATTGAGTTATTAAACATTTAATTACATATCGTAACCATTAAAGTTTCTATTAGATATCGATTGGAAAAGTGAGAAGATTGAACCAACACTTGTACAAAAAGTAGACGATAGACACAACATTTCTCTTAGTAATGCAACTTTAAAACATGTTAACTTTGTGGACAAGAGTTGTGAAGAGAAGGAGAGATTAGTAGAGGTGAAGAGTATCGAGAGGGAAGGGCATTAAACATTCCCATGATGCAGTATGTATTGCAGATAGAATTGAAGAATTGAAACAGAAATCAAGTTCATGTAGATGACAAAACAGAAATCAAGACATGACATCGAAGAGTACAAGAAATCGAGACTTAGGGTTTTAAGAATCATACATGCCATTGAAGACGTATTCCCTACTTCTTCATCGGAGATATCATCGCCGGAAGCATATTCTTCAATGGAGACATCATCGTTCGTCGTCATTGATCGTCGGAGGAGAAAGCGAAAGAGACAGTCGGAGAAGAAATTGAAAACGAAAGAGAGATTCGGAGGAGATGGCGCCAATCGTGGGTTTAGGATGGGTTTTGGAAACGTGGGTTTAGCGCTCTGTTGAATTGGGAGGTTAGGGATTTTGGGAGGTTAGGGATTTGGAAGTATCCGATTATTATTATTATTATTATTATTGTTATTGTTATTATCATTATTCTTATTATTATTGATTATTATTGTTATTATTATTATCATTATTATTATTATTATTGTTATTGTTGTTATTATTATTATTATTATTATTATTATTATTATTATTATTATTATTATTATTATTATTATTGTTATTATCAGAAATTGATTATCAGGCTACGAATTATTATTATTGTTGTTATTATTATTATTGATTATTAAGCAAAATACTAAAACAATATCTTAACTGCCACAATTTTTAAATAAAATATCAACATTACAGAAACAAAATTTATAAAATTGTCTTCTGAATAGATCATCCGCTTGTCATGTCTTCAATAGTTTAGCCCTGAAAAAATGATTGAAACAATTATGTGAATATTAGCTAATTAATACTATTAAAAAATCATTTTAGTAACAAGCGGTTTACAAAAACCTAGTTATCTCGTCGGATTATATAGGATGACTTTCATTAACCCATAATCCTTCAGCGTGGTCAGTTCTCAGGTAAGTAGTTTCATCAATCATCACACTTGTGGAGGGTATACCGACAGAAAAAGCAGGTAGCTTGTCAAACTGATCATATTCTTCCTCATCTTCGACATTTTCAACCCCAAGTATATGTCTTTTACCATGAAGAACGATGTGCCACTTGGAATCCTTCGGGTCCTCGACAAATAAGACTTGTGAGGCTTGCTTGGCAAGAATGAAAGGTTCTGATACATAACCCTGTCTAGAAAGATCGACGGTCGTGAAACCATCATTGTCAACTTTGACGCCTCTTTTGTTTTCGACCCATTTACACTTGAATAGAGGTACCTTAAAGAAAGTGTAATCAAGCTCCCATATTTCTTGAATTACGCCGTAATACGAGTCTTTGGTGATCCTCGACCTAGCATCATTGTTCGATCTAGAGAACTCTGTCGTAGTGGCTATTAATGTCACCCCACTGTTTTGCAATGTACTTTTGTCATCTTGTTTTTTGGTATAGAACGTGTATCCGTTAATATCGTATCCTTGGTATGTTGACACAACATGTAAAGGACCATATGCCAAATGTTCCACTAGGTAAGGACTTTTATACGCGGTTGTGTGTAAATAAACGCGTACAAATGTCACCTTAAATACGCGGTTGTGTGTTAAAAACCGCGTGTAAAGGGGTCACTTTTACACGCGGTTGTATACCAAAAACCGTGTGTAAAAACAAACCTTTTGTACGCGGTTTTTAACAAACAACCGCGTATAAAGGAGTTACTTTCGTACACGGTTTCTTACTCAAAACCGCGTGTAATTGTACCTTTTACAAACGGTTTTTTAGATACGACCGCGTATAAAAGCAACCTCTTTGTACGCGGTTTTTTGATACACAACCGCGTATAAAAAGTGACCTTTGTATGCGGTTATTTCGATGCAACCGTTTGTAATTGTCCAGTACCTTTTATACACGGTTGTTAATTTAGAACCGTGTATAAAATCTTAGATTTAGCAACGGTTCAACCTTAACCGTGTAAAAAGGGTCCAGAACTGTCCTTTATACACGGTTTTTGTAAAAACAACAAAAAACGCGTATAATTAAGCGCGTATAAAAGTCATATTTATAGTAATTATCAGGCTGTAGCCGTACACAGTAATATGAAATCTAATTATGATCATTAAACCCTAACAATAGGTTTAGCCAACTATTTATACCAACAAGGTAATTACAAGAATTGTCATAAACGGTCCCTGTACTTCTATTCCACTACCATGACCTAACAAGTATTTAAAAATTTTGTAAATAAAAAAGACAAAAAAAAATTAGTATATAATATGACCCAAAAAGAATTTAGCAATACATTAAGGGCCCAAACATATATTAATTGATTACATTAGACAATACATTTTGTAAAAAGTTTAATTGGTCTTTCATTTTCTCATATTTCTCTAAGGTTATTTATCCAGTACTAATATCTAAAAACTACTTTTGCCTAGAAAACTTGCTATATACTCCATTACTCATCTTCCACATACTTTTGACTATTCCATCCGCATGAATTTTATTTTGTGTTAGAACATAGTAGATTTCTTGTTATTAACTAAGAAAACTCCTACCTATTCAAAACAATTACCACCTATATGAGACGGCCCAACTTATATCTATATTCAGGATTTCAAAACTATATATTTTTTTCCTTACAGTATTGACTCTTTATTACCTAATATTGAAGGCATGGATCTTAAGTACTTTCTTATCTCTAACTCGAGAATAGATTCTCAAACTATAACACCAACATATACTTTTGATTCTAAGATTGATGGTTCTAAAAAAGTTGGTTACAACTCTAAAAGTTTAAAACTGTAAAGCCCGTATTCCGGTATGTAATTTATTAGTGTTAATTCTTTTTTTTTTAAGTTTTATTTAATGTCGGTTCCGTTGACGGGGTTAGTCGAGTTGGATCTAATCGTTAAAGATGTCGGAATTTTGGTTAGTTGCGAGAAGGTTTGTAGTGGAGGGGCCATTTGTGTTAAAGGGCCAAAAAGTTATGCTTTGGCCCATGCAATTACTAAACCAAATCCATGTATGTGTTTGTGTGTTTGTGACGTGAGTAGCAAACAAAAGAAAAGAAAAAAAAACCCTAAGTCTTCTTTCTCCCCTCCCTCCCCATCGTGAACGTAACCTACGGCTATTTCCCCCTCCCCTTGGTGTCGTCGGCCGGAAGAGGAAAAGAGAGAAACCGAGAGAGAGAGAGGGAGAGAGCGAGAGTGGAGAGGAGGAGGAAGGAGGTCGCCGGCGTGAGAGAACCACCGTCGGTTTCGGTGTGGTTACCGTCGTGTCGTCGCCGTCTTGAGGTAAGAATCTAACCCGTTTTCTTTCTCCGTTGTCTTTTCGATCACAAAACCACCACCACCACCGCCGCAGCCACGGCTGCCGGTGGTGGGGCCGCCGCTGCGTGCCGCCGGGTGGCGGCAGGAGCAGTGTGCACGTGTGCGGGGTGTGGGTGTGTGCGGGTATGAGGTTGCGGGTAAGTCGGGATGGGCGGTGTTTTGGGGTGTGGTTTCGCCGGAAGTTCTTAACCACTGCCGCCGCCAACGGCCGCCTCTGCCGGAGGTGGCAGAGGGTGGTGCTCGGGCTGCTCAGCCCATTTATTCTCGATCAATAAGTCAGCTATTCCAGGTCTGAATGCTTAAGGCATGGCTTAATGGGTTAAGAGTTAAGTTAAGCTTTATTTGTCATTTCATGTGAAAACGTTTGTCTGCCACTGTTTTGCGACGGCCATAACTTTTCCGTCGTAGCTCGGATTGAGGCGAATCCGGTGCCCACGGTTCACATTCTGTGCCGGGCACACTTTTCGTGTTTTAGCGGAAGTCCGGTTCGGCCTCTAGCTAGGCGTAAATTGGCTGTTTATACAGCAGGTCTGGATGTGGCAGATCGCGTTCCGTTTTAAGAGTCACAGTTTCTGCCACTGTTTTGGGAAAGCCATAACTTCTGCTAGGAATGTCGGTTTGGGATGAAACCAATGCCAAAGGTTCCCTTTATGAGTCTAGTAAGTTTCTTATGTTTTGCGGAAAAACCAGTTCCGACCGTAGCTAGTGTCAAACTTCTGTTTTATAGCGAAAGGTGATGTTTTTCGCTGTGCAGTTAGCCAATTTTGTAAAATCTGTATTAAATTGTAGAAAAATCGTTAGGAGGTGTATAATATGTCCTTGGAACCCTAACTCTGAGCACTTTCTGGTTATGAAATTTATTTGAGGATTTTCTGGGTTTATGGAGGTCGGAACAGGTCCCGAACAGACCTGTTTGGTTAGACCGAAAAGTCGTTTTAGTGACGATTTAAGGGTGCGTCGTGTTTTAGGGTCCGGGCCTCGTGTTGATACATTTTAACGATTGTTTAGGTGTTGGGAAGTGATCTTGGATTTGTGAAGCTTGAATTATTGTTTGTGAGCTAGGCGCGCTTACGAGGTGAGTTCTCTCACTATAACTAATGTCGGTTATTTTTACATTACGATTTGTACGTGTGTGGTAGTTTTCATTGTTTGTGATGCGGGACTAAATAGTGGGGTGCCTAGTCGGACATTTATTGTTATGACTACGCGGGTGGCGTAGGAGTTCGGTGGGGCCGAGGTTTATATACGCGGGTGGCGTAGTAACTCGGTGGTAGGGGTGAGCATTCGGGCGGGTCGGTCGGGTTCGGGTTTTAAAATTCGGGTTTTTCGGGTTTCGGGTGGAAGTAAGAGGCCCCGAAACCCGCCCAAAGTGTAGATCGGGTTTCGGGTTCGGGGCCATTTCGGGTTTTCGGGTTGGGCCGATTCCAAAAAAAATGTTAAGTCAAATTTTAAGCAGCACTGCAGAAGTGGGAGTTAGAACTTAGAAGTAGTAAGAGACTAAGATCTAGCTAAAAGGTGAGTAAATTAAAAGAAGAAGAATTAATGGAAGTTGTAGATACATACATGTGGCTGTTTGAGCAAAAGAAACTACATGAAAGAGCAGTACTGCATTGAGAACAGCAGCCACCATTCGCCACCACCCTGAGAACGCCATCATCGTCGGCCACCACCTGTGATTATCTGCCTCCTCAGAATGATTCATCGTCAACTGCTTTTTCTTTGAATATTGATCAAGAAAGACTACATAGAAATTATTTACAAAAACTAAAGGTATATTCTTGTGTGCATTCCATATCAGACTTCATGTCAATGAGAGTTCACAAAGACCAATTTTCATGTAGACCTCAAGCTTACTGTTCTTGAATGGATATGCCCATAATCTGTGAGAACTTCTAAATATGAACTCAAGATTGGTAACAACATCCTCAAGATGATCCATATGTGTGTCAATAACATGAACAACCAAACTCGATACAGATTTAGGAACGGGATTATCTGCCTCCTCAGAATGATTCATCGGGTTTCGGGCGGGTTCGGGTTCGGGAAAACCCAAACCGAACCGAACCGAACTACCCGACATAAAAGATCGGGTTCGGACCATTCGGGTTCGGACCATTCGGGTTCGGGTAAGTTTCGGGTTCGGACCATTCGGGTCGGGCGGGTTGTTCGAGGCGGTCGGGTTTTGCTCACCCCTACTCGGTGGGGCCGAGGTTTATATACGCGGGTGGCGTAGTAACTCGGTGGGACCGAAGGTTGTATACGCGGGTGGCGTAGGAACCCGAGGGAGCCGGGTAATGCTTGCACGGTTATCGTGTGGTCGGGTGGACCAGCTTATGCCTTTGGGTGGAATGGTGTAGGTATGCATGTTTATGATTTGTTCGTAGACTTGTATGCTGTTTATGTGCAATTATCTGTTTAGAGGTGGTGTGGGAATAACTGTGTTATTTATGGTGTCTGAATTCACTAAGCTTCGTGCTTACCCTTTCCCAATAAATTGTGGTTTCAGGTACGAGTGACTCCAAGGCGTGACGAGTACACACTGGCGCGTGGGAAGAGTTGATTACTTTTATGATTTTAATTTTAGACATTTATTCCGCTGTTTATTGTTCGTGAGAATATTAATTATGAGTTTGCAAATGAAATGATTGAATTATTAAATGAGTTTTTATTAATGAAATGTTACTTTAAAAATTTTAAATTCCTTGTAATTTTTGGGACGTTACAACTTGGTATCAGAGCACAGCTTGAGTGAATCAAACGCATCTCGGTGTGTTTGATCTCAAGTTTGCGGCTATAAAATTTTCTTTAAAGTTTTTGGAAAATAAAAGGAAGGAAAAATCCGTTTGAGAAACGGTGATCAAAGGCGCAGTGTGTACAGTCAGCCGGAGCCAAAGGGAAAGGTACAATACTTAGTGTTTTATTGCTTTCTAGGCATAGGGTATTCATGCTAGATTGCCTATGTTGTTTACACTGTACTGTATGATGATTGCTTGCTAGTAGGAATCAATGCTAGTTATGGTAGGTTGTTAAGTGAAGGCCCTATAGGTTGAATGCAGTAAGAATCATATAGCCTTAGAACATTTGATTTAGTTCTATTGCGTAGCTCTTGTTTGAGTCCAACCGTTCTAGGATAGAATCTTGTATTCGAATGTCTATTTGATTCACGCTGCATGCGACTGGGTATTCGCGACGCAACTCGTTATGGCTAACAGGGATTCCGTTGTAGCAAGGGTAGTGGGATGAGATGAAATTCCTAGTGAGCTGGGAATAGCGTTTACATATGAGTACGTATGCAAAATTGCTTTCTAGAACATAGGAGTATGTATGCTAGATTGCTTGGTGCTTAATACACTGTATTGTATGGTTGTTACTTGCTATTAGGGACTTATGCTAACTTTGATAGGTTGTTAAGCGAATGCACTATAGGTTGTATGCTGTAGGAACCGAATAGCCTTAGAATGTTGGATTTAGTTCTATTGCACAGCTCTTGTTTGAGTCCAACCGTTGTAGGATAGAATCTTATATTCGAATGTCTATCTGGTTTCCACTGTATACGACTGTGCGTTTACGAGGCGACTCGTCAGGGTTAGTGGGGGTTCCGCCCTAGCAAGGGTAGTGGGGTATTATGATTATTCCTAGGGAGCTAGAAAGAGCGTGTACATATGCCGGTGCGGGCATATGTGTGTAGTTACCGGCGAGAAACTACTTGGACCCATCGGATGGAACTCGGAACGAGTGATGATAGGTGTGGAAGGTAGTAGTAGAGCTCCTACTATCGGAAACACAGGATCAATGCTCGAGTCGGGAAAAGTCTCGAGGAATTCAAGGAGTTGAGCGTGAGCGTTGTTAGTGTGAATTATTATGTGCTAATAACCCGTTGTAATATCTACCCAGAGTAGCCATCACAAGGAGGAACGACTATAGTAAAACTACTAGTACAGGTGTGTACTTGTTTTGCTTTGATGGGATGATCGTTGGGGTAGTGTCGAAGGTTATAATTTAGTAGTCGTTGGAATAAAAGGACGATTCTAGTAATAGTCACTTGGAGTGACGATGAGGATGATGTTTGTTTCGGGCCAAGATGGATGATTGTGCTAGAATCATAGGCTTATAGAGCCGACTTTGATTTGAGAAAAAATTGTAGGGATTATCTGACGTAATTTCCCAACTTGCCTAAGAGGTTTAAATGTCCGGATGACGTTAGTGGGTCGGGGAGATTTGGAGGAGTAGGAGTCGAGGCGTAGAATGTCGACTGAGTCATGCACAAAGTTTGATTTTTTTTATAGATTGCATTAACAAATTCTTGTGTTTCAAATCATTTTATGGATGGTGTTTTGGAATTTTGGGAAATGTTCAGCACACACACAAGATTTTGAAATATGGTTTTGAAAGCGTATGAAATCGTTTTATCACGGGAGTGCAAACTTTGTTAGAATTTGTCTCATTTCGATATTTTTCCAACGGTTCTTTCGGGTAAGATGATATCCGTGTTTTGTGGTGTTTAAAATGTCGGGCAAGTGACTACAGCTTGTGACTTTAACATTGGAACTCCTCCACATATGTTAGAGTTGAGACGGAAAGTTACATTCCACGATGTCTGTATAAAGCTTTTCGAATGATTTCGTTAAAATAAGTTTTGTTTTACGGCGTGTTGAGTCGTGTGAGTTTAATTTCACGAGGTGCATATCTTATTTTTTTATGTGACCATTTGGGGAAATCTTGGAAATCAATTTAAAGAACCCCACCTTTTGAGATTTTATGAGGTTTTAGTCGATATTTTTCAAATGATGGAAACGGATTGGTTTTTTATCTTAAATTTGAAACTTACACGAGACAGTTGTGTTTTAACAAAAATATATTTGTAAACCGTTTTATCGTTTTGTATGACTAGCCGACGCGCGTAAGATTTGTTAGTGAACCCTGTGCCACGACATTTTATGTTGAAAAAGAGGAATTTTGGGGTCAAATGTCGTGGAGCTGATTTTGAAATTATGTGCACACTTTTGTCGCACCCGGTGTAAGGTCGAGCGGTTACTTTAAATACATGTCATGAGTCAATTCATACTAGAACCGTGGCGGAATGATTTTCAACATGATTTTCATATGTGGGACGAGCGTGTCCATTTTTGCGTAACTACCGACCTGGTAATAGTAGTTTTATTGCTTACGGTCTCTTTGAAATGAAAAATCTTGACATTGAAAATATTTTGTAAATGATTTTGTAAACCATTTGGGAAGTGCGCTTATAAGTGTTATGTGTCATTTTGAGAATTTTAAGGGTGTGAGTCCTTTTGGAAAACTCTTTTGTTTAAACAGTGTCGAGTTTGGGAATAATGTTGATTTTAGAGTATTGCTGGCTTAAACTTTATTTAAACGCGTTTTAACCGACTTATGGGTCTAGCAAGCGTGGAGCATTTTGCTCGGTTTTGACTTTGAGATAGTCATGGGTCAATTGCACGGTTTTAATGGCTCGATGGGGAGTCTTGTTGATGGGTTGTTTTTGTTGCACAATTTTGCATTTATTGCACGTTGAGTATTTCCACGTTTGGGTGAGTGAGTCATTCCGGGATAGACATGTTGTTGGTAGACTGTTTTGCATTGGATCCTTGGTCACGTTAGTCAGTCGTTGGTAATGGTCGGTTGGGTATCTCGGGGTGGGACCCCGGTATTCATGTTTTATGACCTTGACTTTCCAGTAGGCACTAGGAGGATTTAGTCTTGGGCACTTACCTGGGAGGTAGTTCCGATGTGTCGGGCCTTGAGACGTACCTGGGAAGTAGACGTTAAGGTGTATCTTGATACGGTGTAACTAGGCTTCGTAGAGCGAGTGTGGAGGATAAGTAGACGGTGGAAGGTTGGGTATTCCACACGTGTTGGTACTGTAGGACGAATAGTATCGGTTAAGGGAATGATGCCCTTTGTAGATAAGAGCATAAATGCACAGTAACCTTTTTGAGGTAAGTAGTATATTTAGGTGTCGACTTTTGGGCTTGAGGCCAAACGCCTTAGTGTAATTGGGGAATTGTAGCCGATTTTAAGGAATTTATGTTGATGGTAGAATAATCCTGAGATGTTTGCTTGTGGTGAATGGTTATGGTGGAGTGACCTTCGTGAGTGATTTTAAATTTACTGATTTGACGATTCGTGTAGGGTAAATTTTGGGAGTCTAGTAGAACTCATAGGAGTTAATCGTCGGTTAATGGTAGGAATGATCAGATCCGAGTATCCAGTTGGGTATACTGGTGGGCAACTTTAGAATGGTTAGAGCTTGAGATTTGACTCGGGATGTATGGAATATCTAAGGTTGGGAGACAACCGAAGTCGCTGGCTAGGAATGATTCCAATTGTTGGGGTGTTCTGCCGATCATAGTCCCAGTGTCCTAGAAGGAGTGCGTTAGTTAGAAAAGTATTCGAGAAGTTTTAGAAGGGATTTCAAGTGGACTTAGGAACCTGAGGTTGAGATGAGGGAGAACTATCCGGAGCTATTCGTAGGCAGAGACTTCGAGGACAAAGTCTAATCCAAGTGGGGGAGAGTTGTAAAGCCCGTTTTCCGGTATGTAATTTATTAGTGTTAATTCCTTTTTTTTTAAGTTTTATTTAATGTGGGTTCCGTTGACGGGGTTAGTCGAGTTGGATCTAATCGTTAAAGATGTCGGAATTTAGGTTAGTTGCGAGAAGGTTTGTAGTGGAGGGGCCATTTGTGTTAAAGGGCCAAAAGGTTAGGCTTTGGCCCATGCAATTACTAAACCAAATCCATGTATGTGTTTGTGAGTTTGTGACGTGAGTAGCAAACAAAAGAAAAGAAAAAAAAACCCTAAGTCTTCTTTCTCCCCTCCCTCCCCATCGTGAACGTAACCTACGGCTATTTCCCCCTCCCCTTGGTGTCGTCGACCGGAAGAGGAAAAGAGAGAAACCGAGAGAGAGAAGGAGAGAGCGAGAGTGGAGAGGAGGAGGAAGGAGGTCGCCGGCGTGAGAGAACCACCGTCGGTTTCGGTGTAGTTACCGTCGTGTCGTCGCCGTCTTGAGGTAAGAATCTAACCCGTTTTCTTTCTCCGTTGTCTTTTCGATCACAAAACCACCACCACCACCGCCGCAGCCACGGCTGCCGGTGGTGGGGCCGCCACTGCGTGCCGCCGGGTGGCGGCAGGAGCAGTGTGCACGTGTGCGGGGTGTGGGTGTGTGCGGGTATGAGGTTGCGGGTAAGTCGGGATGGGCGGTGTTTTGGGGTGTGGTTTCGCCGGAAGTTCTTAACCATCGCCGCCGCCAACGGCCGCCTCTGCCGGAGGTGGCAGAGGGTGGTGCTCGGGCTGTTCAGCCCTTTTATTCTCGATCAATAAGTCAGCTATTCCAGGTCTGAATGCTTAAGGCATGGCTTAATGGGTTAAGAGTTAAGTTAAGCTTTATTTGTCATTTCATGTGAAAACGTTTGTCTGCCACTGTTTTGCGACGGCCATAACTTTTCCGTCGTAGCTCGGATTGAGGCGAATCCGGTGCCCACGGTTCACATTCTGTGCCGGGCACACTTTTCGTGTTTTAGCGGAAGTCCGGTTCGGCCTCTAGCTAGGCGTAAATTGGCTGTTTATACAGCAGGTCTGGTTGTGGCAGATCGCGTTCCGTTTTAAGAGTCACAGTTTCTGCCACTGTTTTGGGAAAGCCATAACTTATGCTAGGAATGTCGGTTTGAGATGAAACCAGTGCCAAAGGTTCCCTTTATGAGTCTAGTAAGTTTCTTATGTTTTGCGGAAAAACCAGTTCGGACCGTAGCTAGTGTCAAACCGCTGTTTTATAGCGAAAGGTGCTGTTTTTCGCTGTGCAGTTAGCCAATTTTGTAAAATCTGTATTAAATTGTAGAAAAATCGTTAGGAGATGTATAATATGTCCTTGGAACCCTAACTCTGAGTACTTTCTGGTTATGAAATTTATTTGAGGATTTTCTGGGTTTATGGAGGTCGGAACAGGTCCCGAACAGACCTGTTTGGTTAGACCGAAAAGTCGTTTTAGTGACGATTTAAGGGTGCGTCGTGTTTTAGGGTCCGGGCCTCGTGTTGATACATTTTAACGATTGTTTAGGTGTTGGGAAGTGATCTTGGATTTGTGAAGCTTGAATTATTGTTTGTGAGCTAGGCGCGCTTACGAGGTGAGTTCTCTCACTATAACTAATGTCGGTTATTTTTACATTACGATTTGTACGTGTGTGGTAGTTTTCATTGTTTGTGATGCGGGACTAAATAGTGGGGTGCCTAGTCGGACCTTTATTGTTATGACTACGCGGGTGGCGTAGGAGTTCGGTGGGGCCGAGGTTTATATACGCGGGTGGCGTAGTAACTCGGTGGGGCCGAGGTTTATATACGCGGGTGGCGTAGTAACTCGGTGGGACCGAAGGTTGTATACGCGGGTGGCGTAGGAACCCGGGGGAGCCGGGTAATGCTTGCACGGTTATCGTGTGGTCGGGTGGACTAGCTTATGCCTTTGGGTGGAATGGTGTATGTATGCATGTTTATGATTTGTTCGTAGACTTGTATGCTGTTTATGTGCAATTATCTGTTTAGAGGCGGTGTGGGAATAACTGTGTTATTTATGGTGTCTGAATTCACTAAGCTTCGTGCTTACCCTTTCCCAATAAATTGTGGTTTCAGGTACGAGTGGCTCCAAGGCGTGACGAGTACACACTGACACGTGGGAAGAGTTGATTACTTTTATGATTTTAATTTTAGACATTTATTCCGCTGTTTATTGTTCGTGAGAATATTAATTATGAGTTTGCAAATGAAATGATTGAATTATTAAATGAGTTTTTATTAATGAAATGTTACTTTAAAAATTTTAAATTCCTTGTAATTTTTGGGACGTTACAAAAACGGTGATGAAATCCATTAACACCAGGTAACATGTAGAAACTCAACTGATTTATGTTGATCTACTTAAAGTGTTACTCTGAATGGTCAAGATAGTGACCTTAAATGATTTCAATCTATATATTAAAGACATATCATAAGATGTCTTTGATGGTGGAACGGATTGATGATGTTATGTAAAATGATATGGTAGATAATATTAGTTTAGAAATAATTATTGATTGATCTTGCGCTAGAAAAACCGGAAAACGGTTTTATATAAATTAGTATTTCTTAAATTCAATGTTATTTTTGATCATATCAACAATATATTGAAAAAACTTGTAGTTAATTATCGAGAGCCCATTTTTACATCTCGCCCAGAGTCTAAAAAATGTCAGGAACGGGCCTACTTAGAGACACAACATACAACTTAGCATTTGTCTTGCTATCTCTTGCCATCTGCCATGCATCACTCTTGACTTTGAACCAATGAAATCAAATGAAATAATTGCAGAAACAATCGAACTTTATATACATGTATGTAAATGGAGTATATGATAGAGATACTCATAATCAATACATACAATAATTAAATATTATTTTATAATGACTTGATTGTAAATATCTTGTAAGTTACGATTTAGTTTTGTAGGTTACGATTAAGTTTTGTAGGGTATATATATATATATATATATATATATATATATATATATATATATATATATTATATTTGTATATATATATATATATTATATTTATAGAGGTGGTTTTATTTGAAAACTATTTTATGTAGCAAACTATGAAACCCTTCTTTTCATCATAGATTGAATTCATCAACGGTTGAGATGCATTTATTACGATTATGGTAATAATTAAATTATTGTTGAAGAGAATCGAAACAGAACAACAAAAGAAAAAAGAGAATGAATCGTAATTCTCATTAATCATAAGTCCTTTAAATAGGGATGGTTTACAAAGAGATAATCATGAGATACCAAGTTCTAATCTAACTATAATGCCTCTATCTCTATCTCTATCTCTAACTTTATCATTATCGTCTTATACTTTGACGATGACACATTTATCCTACAACACTCCCCCTTGTGCCGAGTCAAAGGAGTGAAGGTGCACAATTGTTGCCTCATTAAAACCTTACGCCAAAATAAAAACCCAGTGGGAAAAAATAAAAATATGACGAAGGAAAGAGTACAACGCACTAGTTTCTTTGCAACACATAGACTTTTACTTTAGTCTAATTTACTCTTAGATTCGTACATTAATCGTGAGAGTTAAGAAAACATGATGGTATATAACCCGTTGCCTCACTAAAACCTTACACCAAGGAACAAAACCCAATGGGAAAAATAAAACCTTGGTTGAAGGAAAGAGCACAACATACCAATATTACATATATAGTAGACTCCCCCTTTTGTCTACCACTCCCCCTGATTCGTGCATTAACCAAAGGAGGTTTAAAACATTTCCATTCATCTTATTCAGTTCACTTCAATCTTAAGGATAATTGGTTATATGAAAACTTAAGCAAAATATGCTTTGTGTTATAACCCTTGATATATCTTACTTTCATTTCTTCGATACATGATGCATTATTTCCATACATGCAAGTTGTATAATGGTTAAACTCAAAATTATCAGCTCCTCTTATATGTGTAATGATAGTCCTTAACCGTATACACTCTTGAATAGTCTCATGGAGAGTAAGATTGTTGATAATATAAGAAGATAGCTATTAAGGGTTTGCTTAGTTTACTTCCAAGCAATCGGCATGTTTCATATGGTAATTCCTTATCCAGTTTGGGAACAACCTTTATATGAGTCAAACATATACTTAATATTAGCAAATATATATCAAGGCATTGTTTGGTGTTTTTCTATAAGAGCCAGTACTTTTGCCGCTCACAATCTAAGTAGGTATTGAAGTTACATTATCAATCCATTTTTCTCCGTAGGGAAATTATAAGCCCACGTCAATGGTGCCAAACGATTCATTTGAAATCATTCCAATGACGTTGCATTGGCGTTGAGCTAAATCTAGCTGACAAGTTCAGTGAGAAGTACAATATAGGGTCAAGTGTGTTATGTTGAGTACAATAATGCGCCTATTGTACTTAGGTATGGAATTCCAGCTCCTAACACCTCTTCGTCCTCATCCTTTAGACGAAATGGATATTTCTTTATATCCAACACTTTGACCGATCATGGGAGTGCTAATCGAACGCGCTTTGTCTATATTAGGTCGCATGATCATTTTCTAGACATATGCGGATCGGTGGATTAATATTCCACAAACTCGGTGTCGTAGCTCAAGTATCTAGATAAAACCAAGTTTTCCCACGATCATTCATCTCTAATTCAGATTTCAAATAGCTTGTGTTTTCTCTTATTTCGTCAAGAGTGTCTATTATGTTCATTACATCGACATATAGAGCTACTATGAAAATCTGGAACTTTCTTCTCCTAACAAATATGCAAGGGCACAGTTCATCGTTTTTATTTATCGTTTCCCAATCAAATATTCACTCAGGCGGGTATACCACATCCGCATATATTGTTTTAATCTATAAAGTGAGTGTTTCATATTTATTGTAATCACATTTCATAGTTTAAAGTTACTCGATATTGGTATAATGCCATCAAGCACTTTTATATCTCTGGATTTAGATCCCCATAGAGATATGTAGTAACTACATCGTTGAGCTGCAATTTCCAGTCCTTCGGAAACTACTTGGCTAATTAATAGCAGAACGTTCTCCATCACGAGAGAGTAAGTCTTATTGTGGTCAATCCAGTGCGTTGTGAGAAACCTTGCGCCAAAGGAGAGCATTATACATTAGGACTTTATTATTCTCGTTACGCTTTCTGACAAAGACTCAGTTATGTCCTACGGGCTTTACACTTGGTGGGTTAGCACTACCGAACCAAATACCCGATCGTGATATTATTCAACCGAGCGTGGTTCGATGTCGCCGTGCTCTATCGTCTTATGAGCAATAGTAAATGTGAATAAATCATCAATGAATATATATGATTTGTCCATTGACTCATATGTACTCTCATAGTTCATTTAAGATTTTATTTATCTCTAGAATCAATATTAACTTCGGAGCGTCCTCCAGTGATGATTCATGGACATAATTAGAGATAATCTCATGGGAGTTTTATGTATTGATGATAAATGGATGTGCCTCACTATTCTCTTCCTTTAGAATAGTATTCATCGAACCGGGTAGCTTTCACCACTTCCATTTGGTAGCTACGACCTCAACCACACCTCCACTATGTGTGATTGCAACGCACTTTCCAACGGCGTTGTGCCCCTGTTGGGGACTTTTAACCTTACGGGTATATTAGCAGCTCGTATGTGTGATCTTGTCACTTTTGAAATAGTATTTAACGTATCAGGTATCGAGTCTGATTCGTTTGACTTCAACTTTCCGTTGTGAAGTTTGGGGACTAAAGTGGGAACATTCATGACAGTTCCTGTCGTTCCCTTGGAAAATACTTTTCCCTATCTCCCCCTAACGACAAGAAGACTGTCATCAGAGTGACTATCCGCAAATCATGCGATATTAGGATCACCCGTCAAAGGTTCTAAATAGCGGATAATTGTTAGAGATTCATATCCAACATATATACCTAATCGTTTTAAAGGACCCATTTTGGTGCGCTGTGGGGGCGCAATTGGCACATATACTACACAACCAAACATGCGTAAATGTTAAAATATCAGGCTTATATCCAGTTACCAACTGGTACGCATAAGGTTAGTTGGTTGGTTGTGGGTCTAAAAACGAATAAGTAAAGTTGCATGTAATATTGCAAAACCCCATGTAGATTTGGATAAATTGGTGCGCATAACCAATGCCCTAGCTACCATCTATATTCTTTTGATGGTCAACTTTTATCATTCTACGAGACCATTATATATACACATGGGGTATAGGTAACTTTACATTAATCTCTATACACATGCAATAATCATCAAATCCTTATGATGTAAATTCTCCAGCATTCTAAGTCATGCAGACTTGATGAGAAAATCAGGGTGGTGGGTCCTTAAATGTATAACTAGTGCTAGGAGTGCAACATTTCATGTGGACAATAATATTACACGTGTTCATTGTGTCAAAACCATAACCATAAAGTACTTTAATGGTCCGCATTTTGGATGTTATTGTCTATAAATATCACCTTGTATTTGTTGTAAGAATGGAATTTATTGGTATTATCTCCTTAGATTTAGGATGGTCTCATTCCTGTCTTGGCTAAGAATCAGGGTATACAAAAGTTCAAGGTACTGGAGAGGGCATATTATGATGGTGGTGTTGCTTCTTGTGCAGTAGAAGTCAACAGTTACAATTTGGTTAATTCCCTCGTTTTATCTTTCACTCGAAAGAGAATGTGTCAATGTGTATTTTCCAATACATAGATCACTATATCATGACCATGGTGTCCCACGTGGTCATGCTGAAACATATATGTGTCATTGTCCCAAAGTTCTTTATTGGTGACAAAATATGATTTAATGACATAGATAATCCATTAATTTGATACATTAATTTCTCTAATGTATGTTTGCTTTCATATCATTAGAGTTGATGTACATATACCCATTTCCATTCTTATAATATGATTTCTCATTGGTACGAATATCTTAACAAGGTTTCTATTAATATAGTGCTTTAGTGATTGATCTTGTGTCATTAAGCAACAAGTGACAGTCCATCGTCTAAGTGTTTGGAGGAATTAAAAATTATTAATTCAATGAATAACAATCTATTTCTTATGATTGTATGATATGTCACAAAAACAATCAAGTTCTCCTCGATACATTCCTACATGGAACGAAGAACATTGAGAGTTTTGCATTTGTTCTTTTATGTGTTCATTTACACCTCTAATGGTTATAAACGCATGTGTATATATACACAAATGCAATTAATTTGATAGTTAAAGTGTATTCAAATAAACTTATACTTAAATCAATCTTAGATATGACATAGTTAATTTGTTCCATTTTCTATTAGGAGTTCGTTCCCGATTCTTTCCATGAATTTGACCCTTTCCACAACCTTGTCCATATGGTACATATTTAGCATATGTGTGTGGATTAATATGTTCAACTCACTATCCTTTGGAGTTCTTTCCACCTCCAACGCTTGCCTTATTAACCCCAAGAATTTTCTTTATCCGGGTATGTCTAGCGTTGTTAAAAAAACATTGCTACAACTCTTAACCATTTGCATTAAGTTAATGAGTTTGTTAAAGGTTATATTGCAGCTTATATTGTTTCATTAGTATGATTGGTGATATAGGAAAGATGAAAAGATGTTATGATTCGCATAATCTTTTGTGAGTTCCTTGCCACAAGATTGCGATGCATTTTGAGACATGACATTTCTTTGTCAAAATCAGTTACCTTCTTGTAATCAAGTAAGTAGGTTTCTTTCCACTGTATGATTAGTTTGAGAGTTTTATGGTACTGAATATTCCCGAATTTCCTTTTGGGACTACCCACGGTTCTTGGGGGTTTCTAGTTATTCTCTCTGAAGGTTGTGACTGATGTATCGTCTCAAAAATTTTAAAGTATTTAATTGTGTCTTAACATCTATTTTTTTTCTTTAGGGTCAAAAATGGTTCGATGACTTTTGCGTATTTTCTTGTGTTTTTCCGAACCTATCTTATGGTAGTCAAGTACTTTTGATTCAAAGATGTCGTAGCGAACGGATAACATATTATTTTCTAAAATAGTGAATTATGGTTTATACTTATTATGTTATGCATGAAATTTCATTATCATAATAATATTGGATTTTTGTATTCTTATATTTTGTTGATAATACTTCATCAATATTTCAATTTGCAACAAGAAATCACTCAATCTATTGGATTTCCAGGTAGCAGGGGAATCATATGGATTACTTGAATCCCTACAAACCTTAGGGCTATTTACACCCGTTTGACAAAATCCAAATCGATATCTTGCGATTTAATTAATTTTAATATAACATTGTTAATTATAAAGCTTTTGGCAGGAGGCCGAAAAGAATAAGGGTTTGGCATATGAAGCCAATTTCAATGTTTTAATATCTTAATAGTATTTTTAGAGATTTTTGCCATTAGACAAATCAATATTAGTTTTGACATAAAGTCAAATTCAAACTTATAACATCTTATTGGTATTTATGGATCTTTTGGTAAAATACCAAATATAAGGGGGGTGGAAGTGTAACTTCCAAAAATTATTTATAAGATTTGAATTAATGAGTAGGAACTCATAATCAAGATAAATATTTGAATAATATTTTAACATTTTCATGCTATTTTTAAAGCTTTTAGCAAGATATCAAAAGTTATGGGAGTTGGAAGTGTAACTTCCAAAATTTAATTATTAAAGTCATGAATTATAATTAAGATAAACATCTAAGAAAAGATAATCATTTAAATAATAAATAAATAAACGCTATTGTAAATGGATAAGCATTTAAACAAATATTACAATGTTTGAAGTAGATGCATATTTAAATTAATCATTTAAATATACGTACGAATATTGTAGTCTAATTAGATAAACATTAATAAATAATAATGATAATAATAACTTAAAATGATAAATATTGTACATAAACTCAATATGATAAATAAACTAATTGTACATAAATAAATAATAATAAGCAAAGGTATAAAAATACGATTACAATTAAAGGAGACTCAATCAAAACTAAATCAGTTTAATATCTTATTTTGCCAATATAATCAATATTTAATTAATTAAAAGACTAATAAATAAACTAAGTTTTTTTTCTTTATAAGATGGAAACAAAATAATAAACTTATGGTTCTATCAAGAAATAGTTATATCCTTAAATCCTAAATCATGATATATTTTTTTTATTATTATTATATCACATAACAATATAATTAATCTAATTTAAATGGATCAAATTAAATTAGTCAGCCAAAAAAAAATGAAAATATTTGACATGGTTAAATTTATAAGATAACAAATCAAATGAAAATATTTGACATGGTTAAAGACTTGATACTAGATTTATAGCAAACAAATGTAGATATGAAATAACAATCTATAGTAATAACTAAATATTTAACTAAAATAAGATAATTTGTTAAATAATAAAAACTCAAAAATTTATTAAGGCCATATAACATAATTAAACTAATCAAATAAATAAACACCTAAGCACATTTAAGTTCTAACTAGATAATAGTAAGTCAAATATATAATAAATAAATAAATAAAAAGGGCGGATCCCCTAAGGCCTAAACAAAATCAGAACCCTAAAAGTTTCTTCTTATTCTCAACCATAAAAAAAAACAAGCCAAAACTTTCTTGATTTTACGGGTATTCAAATAATTACTTGAAAGGAAAAATAATGGAGAAGGTAAATACATAAATCTTTCAACTTCGTTACTCGTACTTCTTTTATTGTTAGATTTCAAAAAAACCAACATGATGAATGTTAACATAAAAGTTAAATATATCCACAGTGAGAATGACATAGTATTCATACAGTTAGCATACATAAGACGTTCATATGTAGAGAGATAAGAATATAAAGATGTGTACTTGTATTGAAGTAGCAAGATCCAAGTCGTTTGAGCTTTCGTGCTGATAACGTGTTGAAGAGAATCGAAACAGAACAACAAAAGAAAAAAGAGAATGAAACGTAATTCTCATTAATCATAAGCCCTTTAAATAGGGATGGTTTACAAAGAGATAATCATGAGATACCAAGTTCTAATCTAACTATAATGCCTCTATCTTTATCTCTATCTCTAACTTTATCATTATCGTCTTATACTTTGACGATGGCACATTTATCCTACAACAATTATTTTGATTTTTTAATGTAAAAGAAATTAATAAAAGGGAAATTTGTCAATATGTATCCAATCAATTTAGAAGTTCGGATGAAAAAATATTTTTATATGGAAGGCTTTTTTATTTAAGGTATTATTTTTTTTCAATTTCAAATAATTAGTAAATCATAACCGTTTTACATGGAAAAATAATCGTTTTCTTTTTTCAATGAAAAATATTAATTTTATTGTTTATTATGATTTTTTTTAATTTTTGGATATATATTAAATCTTAAACGTTTCTACATGTAGGGTCAATTTTTAAAAAGAATTTCATAATTTAAGACCATTTTCATCGTTCTCGATCGAGTAAAATTCCATAATGATCGACACAAAACAGGTCACAAACGAAGTGGATGGAGAGGAAACGGAAATGAAACGGAGATGAACAACGATGAACAGAGATGAAACCGAGATGAACACGGAGATGAACAGCGATGAACGACGATGAACAGAGATGAACAGAGATGACACTGACATGAAAGCGAGATGAACGATGATGAACATAAATGAAACCGAGATGAAAACGAAGATGAACAACGCTGAACATAGATGAAATCGAGATGAAAACGGAGATAAACGACGACGAACAGAGATGAATACGGAGATGAAACGACGATGTGTCAGGATCGATTCCAAACAAGAATAATTATACTTAGAAATCAGAATTAAAAAATCTTGCGGAATAGAACTTTAACTCAAACACACTCAATGAACAACTAATCAGAAAACACAATCTGTTTGTATTCAATGCTTCAACTCACAAGTTTACAACCAAACCTCAATCTTGTTGAACAGGCTCAACAAGACGACTTCTACTTCTCTAGAAATAGGGTTCTAAACCTTGAGGTTAAATCTCTCTAAAACGAAAACGAATTCTAATGAAATCTCACTTACGGAATAGCTATCTATCAACATCTATTTATACTAAATAATTACAAGATAACTATCAAAACAAAATTGATCTTCAGAATATTCTTTCATGCTTATCTTCAATCATTCCATCTTTATCTCCAACATTCTCGCATTCCATAATTATGATCACCAGCAGTATTAACATCGTTATGCACAAGCAGTACTAACATTGTTCCAGCAGCATTAACTTTTACTTGCAGTACTAACCTTGCTCTAGCAGTAGTATTGTTGTTCTGGCAGTACTAACCTTGCTCTGGCAGCAGTATTGTTGTTCTGGCAGTACTAATGTTGTTCTGGCAGTACTAACCATACTTAGCAAATCTTCAGTTCCCAACAATCTCCCCCTAACTTGACTTTTTAGGTTGAGAAGTCAAGTTCTTCAGATGATGCTTACAAAACCTAATCATGAACACATAAATCAGGATCCAAACCCAGGCTTTGATTGATAATCCTTCTCACCAAGTATCTTCCCATTTCAGAATCCTTGTTGCAAGCCAACTTAGCATGTAGCATTCCATTCAACCTTTTCTTGCTGTGCTTGTATGCAACATCCACCAAATAATACTCATGATATGTATAGTCAAGTGTGATGACATACACTCCACATTTTTCAATGAGCATCCAGTTGGTAATGGCTTGAAAATTTCTTTCTATCATATACTGAACTGCTTCTGGTTTGAACATTAGGCACAGGTATTCAAGAACAATTTTGGTGATAGACATCCCTTTCTCATTCAGCATATTTCCATACAGCTTCATTCCAACCTTGTACATCTCCTCTACGTCAGATCTAGAGCACATTCTGATAAGTCTTCCCCATGTAGAACAGACCTCAAACTTCCCATCTGCTCTTTTGACTCTAATGTACTCCTTTCTCTGATCTACCAAGGTATCCCAGAAGATGATCTCAGGAGGCATGGAAGATAATGGGTCAACTACGATTGGATCAGTATCAACCATAGTGATATACATATCACATTGAGCATTACTTGGTTGACCTGATGGAGTTGCTACTTCTTCTTCAGCAACCTTTGTATCATCTTTCTTTTCTGGAACATCCTCTTCTTTTTCTTCTTCTACCACTGGTTCTACCCTAGGTTTCTTGATAACTTTCCTCTTGGTAGCTATAGACTTGGTTCTTGCTCTTTTCAGTGACACCAGGTTTTCACCCAGGGTTTCTTCTTGCTTTTTAGGAGTGTCATGTTTGGCTTTAATCAAAGCCTCTGCAACTTCAACTTCTTCCAAAGTAGGCTTTTTAGTTTCTGTTGCTTCCTTTGTTTCTGCTGCTTCTTCCCTTGTAGATACTGCTTCTGGCATGGTTTCTGCTGCTTCTTTTGTTTCTGATGCTTTCTTTGTTTTTGCTGCTTCTTTTGTTTCTGCTTCCTCTGGAATGGTTTCTGCTGCTTTTGCTTTTTGACTTTCATCAGCATTAGCCGTTTCTGCTGTTGGTTCAGTTTCTGCTTCTTTCTGAATTTCAGCAGCATTAACCTTTTCTGCTGCATGATCAGTTTCTGCTTCTTTCTGAATTTCAGCAGCATTAACCTTTTCTGCTGCATGATCAGTTTCTGCTTCTTTCGCAATTTCTTCAACACACTCATTCTCCCCCTTTTCCTGTGCACTCTCCATGTTGAATTCAGCTTCTGACTCCCCCTTTTTGGGAGCATCATTGTTGAGGCTTCTTCTTTTAAGAACATACTGAGCTTTCTTCTTCCTGTGCATCAACTTTGTAATCAGCTTCTTATGCTTCTCAAGCTGTGTTTGTTGATATAGGACCACTTTCTTGAGTCCATCTATCTCCTTTTGCTGACTTACAACATCTGTGTTGATATTGGCAATGGTTTCCATCAATTCCTCATATATATATCTATCCTCGCCTTGTTTAGGAGTTTTTACTTCCTTTAAAGGATCACTGGAAATTTTAGTAGGTGTCTTTTGCCTAGCAAAAGCACTGCCTACCCCCGTGGTTTCTTGGCACCTGGGACCTCTGAATGATTTCTCATTCTGAGTTGCCGTGAGGAAGGTCTTAGTTATGTTACCACTGTCCTTCTCTGTGCTAGCAGAAGTAGTGGCAGCCTTGCTACTCACATGCTCAATCTTCTCCTTAGTGAGCACCTTCTTGGGGTTGGGAGACACCCCTGTGGTTTTCCTTTCGATATTCTCTATTGGAGAATGCTCCAATAGAGGGCTTAAAGGCTTTGGGCTTGAAGGAGGTACATCAAGGGAAGGAGCCTTGTGTACCATTCTTCTTGTAAACTTTTTGGTTATGTGAGGAGTGGGTCTTTGAAGAATGGACTGAGGAATTTCTTTGGTGATTGAAGGTGGGGTTTGGCTATCAGTGGGTTGGTCTAATGAGGGCCTTGACCCTGATGCCATACCTTCTTGTGTGTGGGACACACCCATCATTGTAGAGAACAATGGAGTGTCAACTCCTTCCGAGTCCCTGGAAGTTCTTCTCATATTTGAGAAGACCTTTCCTTTAGGGGGTTTAGGTACATATACCTCAGTAAATTGAGGCAAATCCGTCAATTCCTGAGTAATCACTGCTTGGACAAACCTTGGGTACATATAAAAACTCTTTTTGGATTCCAAATTTGACACAAGATCATTGAAAAGCATTTGTGAAAAATTAAACTTCCTGGCAGTGGCCAAGCAGACCAGGGCATAAGCAATGGTACTGCTAAACTCACTCCATCCAGTAGTTTTCTTTGAAATGCAATGCATTAAGGTATGAACAAAGAATCGCCATTGTGTAGAAAATTTAGACTTGAAATACTTAAAGATTCCAATAGGACCTTCATACCCCATTCTCGTTAAAGTTGAGTATAAATCGTCGTTAGGAATAGACGTCATACCTGAGGCATCATCCAATCGAAGAGTGATGCGAATAAGCTCCTCTGTTACATTCAAGGGTTTGTCACACACCCTTATTTTTATGATTTTCTGCCCATCTTCAGACACCACGGTGGCATTTTCCCAGAACTGCTTCTGATGCTCGATGTAGATTGTCGGGGTAACCGTTAAGGCATAGGATATATGCGTGGACTTGAGGAAATCCACAATGTCGTGAAAACCTGCGGACTATTTTGGCTTCTGGAGCATGGCAATCTCGTTGTGTTCGTCGATAAACTCCATTGTACCTGAGGATTCTTGATAGAACACAGAGATTCTTGGGAGAGAATAGTTAGAAAGAGAGAGAGAGATGAATAGAATTCAAAGAGACGTTATGAACTTTGGCGGGCTGAAAGAGGTATTTATAGCAGTAGTAGCCCTAGTTTTTCTTTTAAAGCAGTATTAACGACACATGCAGTATTAAGTACGAAGCAGTATTAACTATGTACTGGCAGTAGTAACTATGCACTGGCAGTAGTAACTATACACTGGCAGTAGTAACTATGCACTGGCAGTAGTAACTATGCACTGGCAGTAGTAACTATGCACTGGCAGTAGTAACTATGCACTGGCAGTAGTAACTATGCACTGGCAGTAGTTACTATGCACTGGCAGTAGTAACTATGTACTGGCAATAGTAACTATGCAGCACTTGTCAATCTGAGTCATACAGAAGATCCTGAGAAGAAGAGTTAGTAGTACCAAATATAGAAGGAATTACAAGTATAAAAACTGAAAATCATGACTTTATTCAAGGTTGATCATGCCCACACTTGTTACCAAGAAAGTGAATCTAGCCACATCAAAAGCTTTTGTGAATAGATCAGCAAACTGGTCATTGGTATGAACTTTAGCAACTTGAATTAATTTCTTTTCATTACAATCTCGAATAAAATGATACCTGATCTCTATGTGCTTTGTTTTTTAGTGTTTGACTGGATTGTTAACAATGCTAATAGCACTGTTGTTGTCAATGAAGATTGGAGTGTGAAGAAATGTTACCCCATAGTCCAACATATGATTCTGTATCCATAGAACCTGAGAGCAGCAGCTTGCAGCAGCTATATACTCAGCTTCTGTTGTAGATAAGGACACTGTGGTTTGTTTCTTACACTGCCAAGATACTAGTCTTGCACCCAAAAACTGACATCCACCTGAAGTAGACTTCCTATCCATGTTAGCTCCACCCAAGTCACTATCTGAGTATGCAAGTAGATCAAAGGATGATTCATAAGGATACCAGAGACCTAATCTAGGTTGCCCTCTTAGGTATCTAAATATCCTCTTGACTGCATGAAGGTGTGATTGCTTTGGTGTAACTTGAAATCTGGCACATACACATACTAGAAACATAATATCTGGTCTAGAGGCTGTGAGATACATGAGTGATCCAATCATTGATCTGTAATGATGGACATCCACATCCTCCCCCTCAAGATCAGCATTGATCTGTTTGTGTGTCTCCATTGGTGTGCTTGCTGGCTTTGAGTCTGATAATCCAAACTTATCTAGGATGTCTTTCACATATTTGGATTGGCATATGAAAATCCCATCCTTCTTCTGTTTCACCTGAAGCCCAAGGAAGAAAGTAAGTTCACCCATGGAACTCATCTTGAAGCTCTTGTGCATTAACTCCTCAAAGTCTTTACACATGTGATCATTTGTGGATCCAAAGATAATGTCATCCACATAGATCTGAACAAGTAGGGTGTCCTTCTTTTTCCTTTTAATGAATAAGGTCTTATCAATGATTCCTCTTTCAAATCCATTTTCCAAGAGATAGGTAGACAGGGTGTCATACCATGCTCTTGGGGCTTGATGTAGACCATAAAGTGCCTTCTTTAACTTGTACACTCTGTCAGGATACAATGGATTCTCAAATCCAGGGGGTTGATAAACATACACTTCTTCATCTATAGTCCCATATAGAAAAGCACTTTTTACATCCATATGGTAGACCTTGAACTTCATATATGAGGCATAGGCTAGAAACAACCTAATTGCCTCAATCCTTGCAACTGGAGCAAAGACTTCCTCATAGTCTATACCCTCTTCCTGAGTATACCCTTGTGCAACCAGCCTGGCTTTGTTCTTGATCACAATTCCACTCTCATCCTTCTTATTTCTGAAAATCCACTTGGTGCCAATTGCCCTATGACCTTTTGGAAGGTCCACCAAGTTCCAAACATTCTGTAGCTTGAACTGTAGCAGCTCCTCTTGCGTTGCTTCTATCCAACTTGGATCTTTCATAGCATCATAAGCCTTTTTGGGCTCAATTTGGGATAGAAAGCAAGTGAGTACAGTATTAACTGTATTTTGCTGATCTTGTAACTCTTGAAGTCTGCTTTGATTCCTAGTCATCATGGGAGAAGCAATGTCTCCAATTACCAACTCAGGAGGATGATTTTTCTGAGTTCTTGATGGATGACCAGATTCCTCTTGAAAGTTCACATCCAGATTTGACTCATTTAAGTCTGGATTTTCTTCAGCTTCTTCAGTCACTTCATACTCTCTGGAATTTGGACTTGAAGGCTGATTTTCCTCTATTCTTCTCTCTTCTTCAATCTGAATGGGTTCAGCTTCCTTTTCTTGTTCACAGAAGTCAACAGGATCAATGGTAGGGAGTGGAAATATCACAGACTGAATTCTGTGATCTGATGGTGGTGCATCCCTTTGTCCTGCATTTACATCACTACTGATACCCAAAGAATTAGTGAGTGAATCAATGTCAAATAGCCAATCAGGACCTGAACCAATAGGATTTGGTGTGTTCTCATTGCATTTGACATTGTCACTTTCTTCAATTATTCTAGAAGTGGTATTAAACACTCTGTAAGCCTTACTCTGAGATGAGTAACCAACAAGAAAACCATCATCTGCTTTGCTATCAAACTTACCTAAGTGAGATTTGGTATTGAGAATTGTACAAGGACACCCAAATGGTTTGAAAAATCCAATAAATGGTTTCTTTTTCTGAAAAAGCTCATAAGGTGTCTTGTTTTTAGGCTTTATTACTAAAACTCTGTTTTGGACATAACAAGCAGTATTAACTGCTTCTGCCCAAAAAGTAGTGGGTAATTTTGAATCAGCTAACAGAGATCTAGCAGCCTCAATCAGTATCATATTCCTTCTCTCAGCAACACCATTCTGTTGTGGAGTCCTAGGAGCACTGTATTGTCTCTCAATTCCTTTTTCCTCACAAAAGGTGTTTAGATCAAGGTTTTTAAATTCTGTCCCATTATCTGATCTAATGACTTTCACTTTTTGATTTGATTGGTTTTCAATTCTAAGAATAAAAGATTTGATCAGTCCACTTGTCTCATCTTTAGTTCTCAGAAAATATACCCAAGTAAATCTAGAGTAATCATCAATAATAACTAAACAGTATGACTTCTTGCCAATGCTCATGACATTTGTAGGGCCAAACAGATCCATATGCAACAACTGAAGAGGATTTGAGATAGTGTTTATCTCTTTGGACTTATGAGAAGTTTTGTGTTGTTTGCCTTTGAGACAAGCAACACAATGATCATCACATGAATAAACTTTTGATGGTAAACCCCTAACAAGATTATTTTTAACAAGTTTATTCATTGTTTTAAAATTCATGTGACACATCCTTCTGTGCCAAAGTGATGATTCATCCATTGAAGCTTTTGATACCAAACAGTTTAGGGATGAATCAGATGAAACACTTTCTAAATCTAAACAATACACATTATCCTTTCTAGGAGTTCTCAATAGTATCATGTTTTCATCAACTACTTTGAATCCAGGAGCAAGAATAATGCATTCAGAATCAGTAAATAATATACTATGTTTCTTGTCACAGACCTGTGATACACTTAACAGGTTGTATCTCAATTGCTCAACATAGTAAACATCCTCAAATGTCATCTTACCTTTTGATACATCACCTTTACCACTTATCTTACCTCCTGCAGGATTATTCCCAAAAGCAACATGTCCTCCATCAATTCTTTTGAAATTCTTGAGGCAGGCCATGTTACCTGTCATGTGCCTGGAGCAACCACTATCAACATGCCAGATGCTCTTCCCCTTGAGCTGTTGGTTTCCCTGCACATAAGATAAATCAATTAGTTTTTATTGGGAACCCAAGCCAAAGTGGTCTTGGGTCTCCCTTGCTCATCAAAGTACTTACATTCAGTTTGGATAAGTTTTTCAACCTGAGGAACTTCAGTACTGGAGTACTTTGTCAAGATGATTGGTCTAGCAGCACAAACACTAGAAGCAGTATTATCTTTAGAAGAAGTACTAACAGTGTTAGCAGTACTAACACTGCTAGCAGCAGTGTTGCTTCGAGAAGAAGTACTAACAGTGTTAGCAGTACTAACACTGCTAGCAGCAGTATTGCTTCTAGAAGAAGTACTAACAGTGTTAGCAGCACTAACACTGCTAGAAGCAGTACTATCTGAGGCAGCAGTACTAACACTAGTGCTTTTAGGAACCCACATTGTGACACATTCTTTTTCAGTCTTTTTCCTCATGTGGCTTTTGGATTTAGCTTGTTTCTTAGCCACATGGTTCCTTACAGGCTTCCTATAACCATTTGATTTTTGAAAAGTTCTTTGAAAATTTATCCTTTGGTTAATAGGATTGAAATAACAGTGTTTGGCAAGGTGATTCAATTTGCCACAGATAAAACAAGGTTTTGGTCTGTTAATCCTTTGCAGATCAACTCCTTGTTTTTGAGCCCACTGATTATTCCAGTTTCTTTGATTTCCCCTCTTTTTATCATGTTTTTGGGGTTCATTCTTTTGAGAATTCTTGCAAGAACAATGTTCACAAGTATTGGAATTCACAACAGTGGTCTGTGTATAATGAACTCCCTTTCCTTTTTCAGATCTTTTCATCTCACCTTCCTCATTAGTCTTGATGTAATTCTCTAAGGGGATCTCACCACTGACATTCTTGTTCCTTTTCTTAGACTCTTCTTTTTCAGTTTTATCCTCAACAACAACTTCATCTAATGGATCTACTTTAGTAGCTCCTTCAGGTAAGTCCTTCCTATCCTTGGTTTCTAACAGGTCTGACCTAGGAGGGATGTATGTGTTGTTGTAGGGTGGGGGTGTGGCATTGTACCCTATGCCTGGTTTCATCTTACTGTGGATTTGAGCATTTATTATGGTGTCCATGACTTTAGAAGCACATGAAAACTTTTCAACATCAAGTTTTACTTTCTCAAATTCTCCTTTTAATTTCTCACATTCCTCCCTAGACTCTTTCAGTTGGAACTCCAGACCATTCTTTTCCCACTTCCAGTAGTTTGTATCATATGAGTGTTGAAGTTCATTGGCTTGAAAAGCCTTAATTTGTTCTTCAAACCTTTCAACAATCACTACATAATCTCTTCTATCCTTTTCTAATCTCTTAAGGTCATCACACATTCCCTGGTTGTGATCTCTATACCTTTTCACAGTGTCTATACAAGCTTGAGAACAGAGATTAGATTTTACCTCAGTAGGAAGATCTGAGACTTCTGCCATGAGTGCATGATTCTGAATTGCCTCTTCTGCTTGATCACTCCAATCAAATCCCATTCCTTGTTGAGAAACAAGGGCTTGAACAGAGTTTCTGTTTTGGTTGAAGCTTCCAGTCTGAGCTTGTTGATGGTTGTTTTGAGATACTCCACCTCTGCATTCTCTGGCAAAGTGTCCCATCTTATGACACTTGTAGCATTCCACCTTAGACTTGTCAAACCCAGCACCATCTTCTCTTCTTTGGGAAAAGTTGTTTCTCCCAGTCCTCTTTATAAACTTCTTCACCCTCATAGAAAGCATAGCCATCTGCCACTTGATATCCATCTCCTCAAGATCATCAGCATTAATCTGTTCTAAGTCATCATTAATTAATGAGGAGTTAACATGACTAGAAAAGAAAGCTTCTAGTACAGAATCATTGGCCTTCTCCTGATTGACTCCACCAGCAGTACTAACTGATTCAGGGTTAGCAGTAGAATCAGTTGATGCTGATAGGAGTGCAGCATTATACACATATCCTGAGTGCTTCTTCTTGGCTTCAACCTCTGCTTCAAATACCCTAAGATCATTGTAAAGATCATCAAGCTCTTTATCTTCTAACTGGCCATTCTGTCTGAAAGACACGGTATACATTGTCCATTCCTCACCTAATGATCTTAGAAACTTCCTGTTTACATCATCAGCCTCCATATGAACTCCAACTGTAGCCAATTCTCCAATCAACTTATTAAATCTATCAAAAGTTTGAGTCATAGACTCATTCTTTGTAGAAGTAAAATTTTCATATTGTTGCTTAAGAATTGCCTTCTGGTTCCTCTTGGTGCTCTTGGTACCAGTGAATCTCTTTTCCAATGCATTCCATAAATTCTGAGCATCAGTGCAGTGATGAAATTGGTGCTGATACTCATTGGGAATAGCCAAAAGCAGAGTGCTTAAGGCTTTCATCTCTGTTTGTCTAACCTTTCTTTCTGCATCAGTCTTTAGAGGGGGTCGTTTGCCATCTGGTCCAACCTTTCCTTCAGCACATGGACCATTCTCTATAATATCCCAGATGGAATAATCAGTAAGCAAAATATACTGCTTGATTCTAATCTTCCACATGTCAAACTCATTAGGCCTGAGCATGGGAACCTTTGAAACAAGAGTACTGTTTGATTCAACTGTGTTGTCCATAATGATTGTAGATTTCTAAGAAACCAAGCTCTGATACCACTTGTCAGGATCGATTCCAAACAAGAATAATTATACTTAGAAATCAGAATTAAAGAATCTTGCGGAATAGAACTTTAATTCAAACACACTCAATGAACAACTAATCAGAAAACACAATCTGTTTGTATTCAATGCTTCAACTCACAAGTTTACAACCAAACCTCAATCTTGTTGAACAGGCTCAACAAGACGACTTCTACTTCTCTAGAAATAGGGTTCTAAACCTTGAGGTTAAATCTCTCTAAAACGAAAACGAATTCTAATGAAATCTCACTTACGGAATAGCTATCTATCAACATCTATTTATACTAAATAATTACAAGATGACTATCAAAACAAAATTGATCTTCAGAATATTCTTTCATGCTTATCTTCAATCATTCCATCTTTATCTCCAACATTCTCGCATTCCATAATTATGATCACCAGCAGTATTAACATCGTTATGCACAAGCAGTACTAACATTGTTCCAGCAGCATTAACTTTTACTTGCAGTACTAACATTGCTCTAGCAGTAGTATTGTTGTTCTGGCAGTACTAACCTTGCTCTGGCAGTAGTATTGTTGTTCTGGCAGTACTAATGTTGTTCTGGCAGTACTAACCATACTTAGCAAATCTTCAGTTCCCAACATGATGGCTTCAACACCCTCTTCTTCCATGGCAGCAACGATGAAGAACGGTTTAACAAACACGAAGATTAATACAAATACGCTCATAAACATGATGTCGATCTTCCTATGAATCTCACATGAAAGTTATAAAAAATAATAAAAAAATAAAACTTTATTCAAAAAAACCCGGCTCATTAATGATTAAATTGAGATTTCCAAAATTGAAAATATAAGGATAACTACCATAAATAAAATGTCTTACGATAAAATGAATAATACACCCTTGAAATTATAGAATAAAAAAAATAGAAATTACCCGATTGGTCTAGAGAGGTTTGCAAAATAAAAGTGGCTTTCAAATGATCGCTCCCCTATATAGAGGTGGTTTTCAAATGATCGCTCTCTTATTTCATGCTTATATATGGTATAAAGAGGTGGTTTTCAAATGATCAAGTTTTTCCATTCAATCACATTCTTTCTTCTAATATGGTATAAAAATCACACATGGTGTAACACCCCCGTCCTGTGTGGCTAAGGACGAAAAATGTCACAATAAGGTTCAAAACAGTTTCAAATCAACCCATTGGTTAAACAAATCGATTGCTACAATTTACCAAAGTTGAATTACAAAACCACAAACGGAGATAACAATGTGTTTCAAAATATAGTTTAAAAAATACACATCCATATTACATAAGTCATCAAAAATTTAACAGAAGTAGATCATGATGGTTTATCTTCAGTCCTGTCGTCTACGTATCTCTCATCCCAAAAATCCTGCTAAGTCATGTACCTGACAAAGAAAACCTCTACTGAGCTTAATGCTCAATGAACGAATAATAATAACTTAAACAATAAGCATGAAATAACAAGTTCAAGAGAAATAATTAATATTAAGCGATAATCCAAATTTAAGGAAGGTTTCCGATTAAAGTCAAACCAACAAATTCCCGAAGGCATGTCAAGGGTCCGAAGACCAAACCGCATCATGATGACACGTTGTTCCCAAAAGGATGATCAGTCCGTTTGGGCATTAGGATGATCAGTCCGTTTGGGTATGAGTGAGGAAAAGGGTGTGGACACAACACAACAATCCTCTCCGTGGATTTAACCACGATCGTAATTTGTTTTCCGATAACGGTTCCTAGGATCGATCCATACGCGCTTTTAAGGACTATATATAGTGAGGACGCCATGATGGTTATATAGCCACCATGGAAGCATCTCAACACCGGTGTCCCCAATGCTTATTCTATAGAAAAGAGTTACAATAGACACATTCTAACATTCAAATTATTCACGTACCGAATCAATACGGAAGTCATATTTCAAAAGAAGACAATGTTCAAATAAATTTAACAAGCATGAAGGCAATTTGGAACAAATGTGTTTAGAATTCGTAATCATTTATTCGGATTAGGAAGCCGTATGCAAATGGCTATCCCCATATCAAGTAAAGTATGATGTCCGTACCTGAATAGTATACGATAGAGTACCAAAATCGGATGCTCAGAGTGTTGCTACAAGTTACTAAAAATCACCTTTACCAAAAACAAGAATAGATTACTATTACAGAGTAATCAACATATTTGCTTGAGTAAACAAGTCTTAATCTAATTTTCTACTAATTATTATCTCTAAAGTAATTCTAGATATCTTTAGGGTTGTTTGGTATGAGTTTCATCCCAGCATACAAGTTGGATGTGCATAAAGACTGTTACACCTCAGTCCCTGCACATATCAGCTTCTGTCTTTCAAAAGTTTGGACGTTTTAAACATATTTATAGGACAAATTAAACTTTGACTTCTAAATGAAAGATATACTACTATCTCTTAGGAATCTAATCGCACAAGATTCACTTTATTTGGATCAATGACCGATGTTTAAATAATTTTACAATAACATAATGTATATCCCAAGTTTCACTTGACCAGTTCTGGAAACTTAAGGTTTTGAGCCATTTAGACTCAAAATCTGCTTTTAGTGAAACTACAAAGATGTTCTACACTCTTCAAGCTTTCCAACGATGTATTACACATTTCATTTGGACCAACTAATGACTTTATACGAATATTTGAAACAATCTGAAATTTGATTCTCCCCTGCACACAACAACGAATTTCACAACCAAACTCATTGAGTTTCAAATATTTCAATTTGCAAATAACACCAATGATTATCCTCATCCTAAGTCAACTTTTAAGCACAAAAACAAGTTTTTTTAAACTCATCTCTACAATTCACATTAGAGACCTAACTTAAGATAAAACCTCAAAGTTTTATACCAATAGCTTAACATACCTTGATTCCATTGGTGATTTCAATCTTCAAACAAACTTGAACTCCTCAATCTTCTCACAATTTCAAACCTAAAATAGAATTCAACCCCAAGGATTCAATGATTGACCTAAATAGTAAATAGAAGTTTCAACTTAGAAGATTAGAAATTCTACACATACCATTGAATATTTTAGTTTCAATCTTCAAAACATCAACTAATTAATGATTCATTTACTTGATTTAGCTTTGATGATAAGAACTCTTGAAAAGGTGAGAGAAACCGAATGAGAAAGAGGATACATATGAGGTTTAAGGATTTTTCATGAGTTTTGGGAGTGTTTATATTTTCCAAGTTTCCACTTTGACCCCTCAAGTCTAGTTTCTCAACTTTATGCCCTAATAGGTATTTTATTTGACATTTGAAGTGTGATCCCTTGAATACTATAGCATCACAAAATTAGTCCTAGATACAAGTCAGTTAAGTATAGGGTACAAACAAGTTATGCACATTTCCATCCAACGTTTAGTTAACACAACTTGTTCGAGTTAGTGGAACCCAAGTGTTATACATGGGATCTTGTTCCATCTTCTCCATCTCAAAACCTTATTGGATGTAAACGGGTATTTCTTACCAAATATAATCCTGTTTGCTCTATTGAGCGTTATAATTCTCGTCTAGTTGCTAAAGGATTCCACCAAAGACCCGATCTTGACTATACCGAAAACTTTAGCCTCGTGGTTAAGCCGGCCACAATCCGAATGATTCTCTCTCTAGCTATCACACATAGTTGGTCTTTTTGCCAAGTTGACAATAATAATTCCTTCTTTCAAGGCTCTCTAATGGAGGATGTCTTTATGGTTCAACCACCTGCTTTCATTAGTCAAACTCATCCTAATCATGTATGCAAACTCCGTCAAGCTTTATATGGTCTCAAACAAGCTCCACGAGCTTGGTACAATGAACTCAAATCCTATCTACTCGGTTGTGGTTTAAAAAATTCCACATATCTGACGCCTTACTTTTTACTTTACGCCACAAAAATGATCACATTTTTCTTCTTGTTTATATTGATGATATCATCATTACTGGATCAAATCCCCCTCTTCTAAACACCTTTATTTCTTAACTGTCCAATCATTTCTAACTTAAGGATCTTGGCACACTTTCTTATTTCCTTGTTGTGGAAGTCTTACCTCACCCTCATGGAATTTTTATTAGCCAACATAAATACATACAAGACCTCCTGCCAAACGTACTCACATGGCAGCCGCCAAACCTGTTCCTACCCCCATGGCTTCTCATCCTACCATAACCATGCATGGTGAAACCCCCTTCGCCAACCCAACTGAATACAAAGCAATTGTAGGAAGTCTGCAATACTTATCACTAACCAGACTAGATATTTCTTTTTCTGTGAACAGGTTATCTCAATACATGCACAAGCCGACTGAAGAACATTGGGCAACTCTCAAACGACTCTTACACTACATAGTGGGCACATCTACTCAATGTCTACTACTACGTCGTGATTCGCCCACCACTCCCCATGCCTTCACAAATGCTTATTGGGCCGCTGATAAAGATGACTACATTTCAACCACCGGCTACATTGTTTAGTTGGGTTGAAATCCTATTTCTTGGAGTTTACGTAAGCAACGCACTCATGTTCGTTCGTTGACAGAAGTCGAATACCGAGTCGTTTCTGCAACTACAATAGAGATATTATGGGTCCAAAACTTACTTCATGAGCTTGGCCATCTACTCGTCACAGGGAAGATTTTGTCGTTGTCCATCTCGTCGCCAACCATGAAGTTCAACGGCAACGAAAAGTTGTCCGTCATGGCATCGGCAGATCCCTCCGCCGCCTTTCCTTTTCCTTTGTCGGTCGACGAGGGAGACGGGGTGACCGTCTGAGGCCCGGACTCCTCGACCTCCGGTACCGTCGGAGGGGCCACGCTCACCGAGGTAGCGTCAATAACGCCCGGTGGCGTCTTCGTCTTCTCAGCAATGGTGGCCCCAGATGGACTACCACTCTTCGACGACGCATCCCTCCGAGAACTCACCTTAGATTTTTTTCATCCCTGATGACAGGGATGATGGAGCTTTTCGTTTCAACTCCTTGGCCTTTCGGGCCAAAAGGAGTTGAGACTCATTCTTCGACACGCCATGAGCGGGCGCCTCGCTCGACCCACCTACAAAAATATATGCAAAAAAGGTAAACATACAATACAACCGAGTACGATCAAGTCGTACGACCATTACGAGGTATGGAAGATAAGACGCGACTTACTACCTGCCGCTTCCTCCTCTTCCTCTACTCTCTCGACCCCCTCCTCTGCAGGGGTCTCCGTTCCTCCAAGCACGACGACCTCGTCGTCCGTGTCCTCGTCCATAAGGTTGCGTTTGACGAAGAAGGACCTATCTTCCAGACTGTAGGTCCGGAACTTCTCGATCTTCGCCGAAGATTCGGGAAGATCATCATCAGAAAATGTAATGGCTGAAAACAAAAAAAACACACATTAGCTATAACGCACGATCAAGAATAAAAATGCGAGACAAACAAGAAAAGACTTACAATCGGTATTCCATCCAGCAACGACCCAGGTCGTATCTTCCTCAAGAAGGTCTAGAGACTGGACCTTGCCGAAGACATATCTCGCTTTTCACCCGCGGTCGTTGACCTGGGTATTCTACACAAGCACCTGGGTACCTCGGTACTTGGAGAAAAGGTTGTATCGGTGGTAGTTGTCCACCTTGACCAAGTGCGCCACCAATAAGTCGGCCACCGTGAATGGCGACGCTCAGTCAGCGGTGACCCTTTCGATCACATAAATAATGCGCCAAAACTGCGGCATCACCTGAGCAGGTGACAGATGGTACCTACTCAAATATTCCTTGTCTAGGGGAGAAAAGGGCCACTTGAAACCCACCTTGAACGGGTATTCGTACAAGACAAAATGCCCGTTCGGACACTCAGACGGCCGAAATTGATCCGGCAAGTACAACTGCAATGCTTTAGGAACGCCGACCAACGTCCTAAAAGCATTGAGACCCTCCTGGCTGACTATGGAACTAGCAGGTTCGATCGACATGACTAAAGTAGATGACAAGAACTAATTTATTCGTTCGATTTATAAACGCTCGGAGCTCGCACGTAAAGAAGGCAACTGAATCGTTCGAAAAACTTCTTTGAAAATTTACCGAAAACGTAAAAAGGAAACTATCTCCAAATCAAGCTATTTATATAACAAAGGCTTGTCAGAAAGGTCTCGCGGATAGATAATACCTGTCCACCGCCTTTTCGCATACCACTCCCCGATGAACGACATTAGCCCTACCAACAACTCCACGCCTCATCCACGTCTCCCTGACGTCACGAACCCCTACGTCTTTTCGGTTCAAATCGGACCAGAACGGTTGGAATTCCACTGGATCCTTCCCCCGCGCGATACGTGTCATTCCAAGCACTCAGATTTAAAATTTGAATTTCACGCCTAAATTCAAATTTTTGGGGCAAACTGTTTGGGTAAAAATCCACACCTCACGACCGACAAAGAAAATAAGCATGACATTTATGTAAGACCATTCTTGCGTTAAGATAAGGTCCTGCAGATTAGTTACAACCGTATCTTCCGTCGTACATTTCGACAATGGTCGTAAGACTCCTACGATCGACAACCGTGACTTAAGACGGTCGTACGACCATACTAACCGTTAACAGTCAACATCTGCTTTCCTTTGTTTCATTAATGCAGGTCCAAGAGTAATCATTGCCCAACGGTCATAACGGACGAGCCATTAAAGACTATTAAAGACCAGACAGCGGTTACCATAACCATTAAAGCGCATTCAATGCTACCAAAATCTATATAAAGGCCTGCGCCACACTTCAGCGAAAAATGATCATCTTCGATAACACATTTTCTAGGCAATACAACAGTGATCATTGGAACATCATAGCAAATAGCACTTACGCAAGTCACACGACAACAATCCATTTCGCACGATTACAACATTATTTCACACGACGCATGACTATAGCTTACGATTAAGTTTATTTCTATTCTTATTGTAATCTATTTTACTCACGACACTTGTTACTAAAGGACATCTCCCCTGCTTGACGATCATAGTGCACCGTCGACTCTCACCAGTCGGTCGTGATTTTTTCCCTTGTTGGGGTTTTCTGTGTCACCAATTCTCTCATCTTATTTACTTTCGGTTTGCGATTGTGTTGTTTGTCTTGAGATCCCTTTCTTTAGTTGCTATAGTTCTACATCAACCTTAAGTTATCCTTTAGGTGATTTTTGGCATTAACACACACCGCAACCTCTTACAACAATTCTGGTACACGGCCTATCATACCACTGCTACCTCCAGAAAGACTGGAAAGGAATACTCAGTAATCGGGTTTCAAACCAAACTGGGTCAAGGAGCCATATCCCCTGCAGCCATCCACCAGGCACTAAATCTCCCTAGCAGTAGCAAAACTAACCCTTTCGTTCCTCTCACTGACCCCAACACCACTGAAGGTGAGGCTGAACAGATAGCCTTCCTTGACCTCATGAACTACTTATGGGACACAACCCGCAGTGGGGAGGCCGACAAAAAGCTTACCAAGGTCCTCAAGAATAAGATGTCTGCTGAGTTAAACTTCATCTTCGCCCACGTCATAAGCTGCATGACGGCCAAAACAGGCTCTACTGATCAAGCTTCTAAGACTCAGGTAGTCATGACCTATGCACTACTGAAAGGGATGAATGTGGACTATGTCCGCATCAAATTGAAGACCTAATGGACCGGGTCGAGAAACTTGAACGCTCCACAACTGTTCCCTACCCGCGTTTCATCTCCGCCATCCTACAACTGGCTCTGGCCAGCCACTACCCTAAGCAAGGAGACTACAAGCTCTCCCAAGTCGGCCCCAAAGTACTCGACTTCAAACCCATCTAGGGCAAGGTAAGTCTCTCTACTATACTCTCTCTTCTACGCCCCACTTCTTCTCCTTCAGCGGCTCCTTTAGCGGCACAACCCTCCGCTGATACCCAGGCTGCTACAACCACCTCTTCCAAAAAGAGGAAACAATCTACTATCCCCCTTGGCATCCATAAGTCCAAGAAGACCCTCATGGAGAAACCTCAGCCTTCACAGGCTCAAGAATCAGCGATGGCCTCTTCACAAGCAACGCTTGATGATTCTGTGGTCAACTCCTCCACACCAGCATCAACCATCCCTACAACCACTCCAGAGAATCAAGTCTCTGAAGCTTCTATGGAACCTACCCCAACATCTTCAGTGCCTCCAAGCACTGAAGAGGTCTCCATCGGCGTCTCCAACGCTGAATTTGTTGCCCCACTCTTCTCAACCATTTCTTCTTCTTCTCCTTTTGTCCACACCACCTTCAGTATGGCACCTACGATTCCATCACTCCCTCTGATGGATACAAACGGCGCCACTCTACAGAACTTGATTCGGCGAAATTTCACAGGACTTGTAGGATCCTCTACAGCAATCCATGTTCGTTCGTTCGAGGACGACTTGGAACATTGGGGAGGAACTCGAGACTTCAGTGCCTTCTCCAACCCAAATCCTACATGTATCCAAACATAATCCGTACCGCTCTCCGAAACCCCAACTTTTGAGCTTTCATTTGCTCACAAGTTATTTTCTTCTTCAGGTCCTAATTTAGGGACAATCAGCACGTCCCTCAAGGGCATCGCTGACAGGGTGGAAACTCTCTCCAATACACTCTCTTCCATCACCTCGGCAATCACTTATGCTGGGGAAACGCTGAAGAACATTTCCACTACCCTTGTAGAGAAAGCCAACTCTGCTGATATCTCTAATCTGCAAGGGGGAGTGAAAGACCTGGAGCTCGCTCTCAACAACAACACCTCTGCGCTCTAGGGTGTCAAATCATAGGTCACCACCCTTGCCAACGACCAAAAGCAGCTCTCCACCCAATTCACCAGTCTCAGCGGTGAAGTTGGGTCCCTGAACACCACAGTTACAAACCTTCAAGGTGAGGTGAGCGGCCTTTCCACAAAGGTAGATAATTGAAACTCGCTGCTCACCAAGATCCTAGAAAGGATGGAAGCCCCGACGGTCCCTGTCTCCCACTTCTCTCAAAATGATCGCAACCTTTTGGGGATGACAGCGGATTTCGTCATTTTAGCTACATCTCGCATCCCTTACCTGAAACCAGGTTGAATACTGTTGAGATGTCGGCCTCCACTTCAGGGCACCCTGGCCAAGAAGACAGGGTCCCTGAGGAAACTGTTGTTGATGCTTCTGATACTATTACCTCCCCCATTCGGTGGAAGAGGGGGGGAAGAACGCTGAAGACTTCCCCCGAATTGTTGAGGGGGAGGAAGAGAATGCTGAAAAAGAAGACCCCCAGGAACTTGATCATCCTGAGGGAACCGCTGAAGAACCCTATCCTTCTGAGGGGGAGCTAGGCGAAGACCCTCCTCATTCTCCCACTGACAAAATCCTTAATATCGAGTCTGAGGATGGAGAAGAGGAAGAGCTAGAGATAGCTGATGACGAACCCTCATCCCGTCCTTCTCCCAAGGATGATGATGATGATGATGAAGACGAATTTTGGTTCCATCCTGAAGTCATCAAAGTCCCTGCTCTAAAGGGTGTATCAATAAATGAACCAGGGGAGAAGACCGCTGCAAAGTCTCCTGCCAAGAAGACGCAGCAAGGGAAAAACAAGGGCCTTGTAGATGACAATTTGGCCATTCTTCTAAAAAAGCCAACCTGTCAGGTATGTTACTTTTTCTTCCCTTACACTGCCTCACTCCTCTACCCCGTCTCAATTTCTACCCTACTCCTCCTAAAACCTCTAAACACTTAGCCATTCCTGTCTCTATCTTTTCATACCTTCAAATGATCTAACTCAATTGATCATTTTGTTTCAGCTAGTCCTCTCCCCTGCTTGAGGCTACCGCTGAAGCTCCTCCATCAACATCGAAACAAATAATCCCAGCTATCAATGCTGATGATCAAATAATCCCAGTGTCTGTCTTGAATGAGACTGATGAACAAGTTAAAGAACAACTGCTTTCCCATCCTAGAAGATCTTCTCTGCCTCCTCAAAGGTCAGATGAAGATGAATGAACAAGGAAAGCAGCGATGATCCAGAAGATCGAAAGTCAGCGACTCATCCCTACCCATCTCAACTGCCTGACTCCAAGGGATATCGCTGAAAGTATCAAGGCTAAGAAGATCCTCGCTGAACAACATAAGAGTGCTCGCTAATAATAATTTCACTCTTGAACTTACTCAACGTTCAGTAAAGGATTCTCAGCTGAAGAAATTTCCGACAATTAACTCCAGCAACAACTGCTTAAAGACGCTGATAAGAAGAAGACAGAGAAGACGAAAGTAAGCGACACCACTTTGGCCTGGTGCAAAAAGAAACTCCACTTCAGGCTGTTACCAGCAAGAATAAAATCTGTAAACCTGAAGGGGAGGACTGTCAAAGGTTCTGCTATTGTCGATGTCCAGATGACCAGGGAAAATGGAGTGTGAGCCCTGAGCCTGTTCAGTCTCACTGATGATCGCTGATAGTTCCATTTGTAATTGTTTACTTATGATCCCTGAAGACAAGATTCGCGACAACTGAGTTCAAAGCTGAAATTGAAGACCAAGCTGACGAACGAGCGACTAAGTATACTAGTGACCTGATGCGGATATCATCGAAGACAAGACTTGTCCATTTAACGCGAAATTTCAAGTAGAAGACTTCAGCGAGAGCTGAACTTTATCATTCGCTGATAAAGATCAACTCAGCTATCGCTGATCATGAAGCCTGTTCTACAAGTTACTTTTGTCTTATCTCCTTGCACGCCTTGTACAAGTTACAAACCACTCTGCAACTACATTGTTCATCATGCGGCCACTAGGATGTTTGCTAAAGTCAAATCCATGCAACCAACCAGAGACTGCCACGTGTAAAGTTATACTGACTTGCATTTAATGCATGCAGTATAAATAGGAAACCCTACTTCATTTTTGAAGTGCTTGCCTTTCCTCGCTGAACTACTTTGGCCAAGAAAAATCTCTCCTTAGGTTTTCTTATTTTCTCTCTATCTTTTTCTAGTGCAAGAAATCTGTGCGTTTCTCATAGTTTGTTTAGATTAGGTTTTATACTTGATCTTATTCTGCAACAAACTGTAAATTGTTTGATATATATCAATAAACAATTTAGAAAGATAAAAATCTGTGTTTGTATTCAACCCCCTTTCTACAAACTTTTATAACCCTTCGGGATCAACAAACTGAAACAGAAAATTAAAAGCTAAAATAACATCCTAAAGTTAACAGCTGAATTATTAAAGAGAGAAATAAAAGACAATTAACTCCATATAAGTTACGTTTCTTAATCAACTTTGAATCAGTCTTCAATTAATCAGTCTTCATTTTTGAGATTTTTCATTGAACTTAACATGCCGACCGCTTTCTTTTTCCACCAATGCCTTGAATTTTTTGAAACTTTCAGACTTTTGTTTCAGAAAATAAACCCAACTCACTCGAGTATAATCATCGGTAAACAACAAAAAATATCGACAGCCACCAAACGATTCTACACTCATTGGTCCACAAACATCCGCATGCAGTATTTCAAGACAACAAGAAGCTCTCCAAGATTTGTTTATAGGGAATGAATTCTTGCTTTGTTTCCTGTAAACACATCCTTCACAGAAATCTAGTGCATCAATTCTAGGCAACACAACAACCATATTTTTCTGTCCCAAAATTTTCAGCCCATTTACATTTAAATGCCCATAACGTAAATGCCATAATTTTGCCTCATTATCACCCTTAACTACTAAGGCTTTAATATCGATTGTTGAAACATCAACAGGGAACATTTTGTTTTCTGTCATTTGGACAATGGCTATGGTCTGTCCAGATTTTTTTATCTTTAACAGCACATGCATCACCATCAATCACAACCTTATATCCACTCATCATTAATTGTCCAATAATCAATAGGTTATGGGCTAAATTAGGCACAAATTGCACATCATAGAGAAGTTTGACATCACCTTGTTCAGTTTTGATGGCGATTGTTCCTTTGCCTTCGACTTTCATTTACTTGTCATCTCCAAGTCAAACTTTGCCCATATATATATATATATATATATATATGTTTTTATTTCATTATTAACATCCAATCCCATGCTAAAAGTGACTTTGTTCCAGACATGTGGTTTGAACAACCACTATCTAGAAACCAAACTCCAGTAGTAGGATTCTCAGTTGTCGAATGAGTCATGAACAACCGACTCTCCTCTTCGGCCTTCTCTATAAAATTTGTGTGAATCTGTTGCTCATCTTTTTTCTTTGACCAGAAATCGGCTTCTTTGTGCCTATATTTCTTGCAGAAATTACACTGGATGGTACTCTTGTAATGTCGTTTCTCATCTATGAACTGGCCTCGTCCTCTACCATGACCAAGACCACAACATCGGTAACCTCCTCTACCTTGTCCGCGACCTCCAAAAGATGCCGACTTTCCCTTAAAAAAGTGTCCCCCCTTTACTTGAAAAGGCTTTTCATCTGGTTTTCATTAGATTTTCCAATTCTCCCTTCATGGGCTATCTAAGAACTCATCAATTCATCAAATGTATAAACTGATAAGTCTTTTGACTCTTCATTGGCAGCAACAACATGATCCAAATTTTGGGTTAAACTTCTTAAAACCTTACTCACCGAAGTCTAACTGGTAACATTTTCACCATAAGCCTTCATTTGGTTGACAATGCCCGACACCCTAGATAAGAAATCTTGCACAGACTCTTTATCTTTCATAGCAAGAGTTTCAAAATCACGACGAAGGATCTGTAGTTTAACAGTAATTACCTTCTTATCTCCCAAATACTCTTGTTTTAGGATTTCCCAAGCTTGATAAGAGGTGGTCGTTGCTGCAATTCGAGGAAAAATATAATCATCCAGTGCAGATTGGATGAAGAATAGTGCCTTTGCATCCTTCTTTTGAGTCTGTTTCAACTGTTGATCAGGTTCGACCGTTGCCGAGCTCTTCATACCCTGACTCTACTAAATCCCATAACTCCTAGGACTTGAACATGGTTTTCATTTTTAGACTCCAAAGATGATATTTTCCCCCTTAAAATTTGGAATTAAGGGTTGAGCAAAAGGGTTTGTACCATTGCCTGCCATGGATGGAACTTTCTCACAATTTGGTGGTAGTTACTCTCTGGGTTTGACTCTCCTCTTTGGGACCTCACCTGGTACTTTGAGTTAGGAAACTGCGTGTGTTCACCTATCACAAAGATATCTCTGATACCAAAATTGTTGGAACTTACTGGTGAAAAACAACAGGTATTTGTGGAATGATTCACTCATATTATTCAACAAGACAAAGGGCCTATAAATAGGCTTACAAAATGAAACATAAACACTAAGAAAAATGAAACTAAAACAGAAAATTAAAAGCTGAAATAACATCCCGAAGTTAACAGCTGAAATTATTAAATAGAGAAATAAAAGAAAATTAACTCCATATCAGTTACGTTTCTTAATCATCTTTGAATCAGTCTTCAACAGCTTTGACCTTAAACTTAATGAACACTAGGAAACAATTACCATTAGCAATGTGGACCATAACTACTTTAAATCACAAGATCACATTTATTTATATTATATATTATAGAAGGTTTTATTTTTGTTACATAATAACATATATTCAACTAGAGAGTATAACTCATCATCCGGACGTACACAATTTAAGAGTTGTTTTCATTCAAGTTCGGAATTTCATTTTATGGTCCAAAGACGGTTTCGGTATTCCCCAAGTGCCCACGCTGGGAAGATATTCTTGTATTGTGGATAATGTAGCATGCAACTCCTCATGGAAGATCCAGTAAGCTCCTGTACAATCATGTTGGTTATTAACAGAAATGATTGGCCAACAAGTAATTGCAAGGAGGTTGATAGTCACCTGCTGAGGAAAATCTCCATTATCCATTTGTCCATTAATCAAGAGCTTTGCTGCTCTATGTAAGGGTGTTGGATCTCTTTCAGCCTAGTCATTGGGATTTGGGAGTATCGTTAGAGCATGAAAATTAGTAGTTAAGAGTTGGGTTCCGGTGAGAAGTGTCAAATTTGGTGAGAAGCGTGAGAAGTGGTTATCAATCGTTGGATGATAAATGGACGAACATTAGGATGAGATGCACCAGATCAATTCCCTTTTAAGTCGCAATTCATGGGAGGGTATTTGATTAAAATTGATGTAACGGTTTAAAAGTACTTCTCAAACTTCTCACCAAAAATGACACTTTATTTCACATGATCCCATGTCCCATGTGAGAAGTTCCATTTTTGGTGAGAAGTGTGAGAAGTAATTTTAAACCGTTGGATCCATTTTAATCAAATACCCTCCCATGAATTGCAGTTTAAAAGGGAGTTGACCGGGGGCATCTGATCTCAGGGCATCTCATCCTAATGTTCGTTCGTTTCTCATCCAACGGTTGATAACCGCTTCTCACGCTTCTCACCAAACTTGGCACTTCTTGTCGGAACCCAACCTTAGTAGTTAATAGCTTAAACATGCATCACAACGAACCTGACCAGCTGACATAAGAGCAAGCATAGCCCACGACGTTTGAACTAAGTTTGTCCGATTACTCTCCAATGGTTTGTATATTTCGGTAGTGCAAGACTTGTAGCTTTCTCCCCATCCACCCTCTTGGTTTTGGGTTGAAAGGACAAAGCTAACTCCTTTGCGAACTGCTTCGCTGTTGTTATATGTTTTTCCAGCAGCAGATAACCCTCCTATCGCAAAGCATGCGGCATATAGAAAGCATATCCCCCAATACCCATACCTATTGAGTTTCATAAGTTGTTATATAAACTTATTCGTATTTGTTTTCTTTAATTTGTTGTTGTTTTTTGGTAAGAAAAACGATACTAGAGATGAGTAGCTAACCACGAGCCATCGGGCCTTTGCCTTTCCTCAAGAAAGCACACTGCTTTTGCCACCAAATTTTCTATTTCTTTTTCCCTATATCCCTGTTGGATCCCACTGATCGGATCTCTATATCTATGAATGATCGAATAACAATAGTAATCAAACTAATCTTTATTGATAAACAATCATCCACACTTTAATTTGTGAATACTTGATACATATTTATAGACACCGAAAGGGTGTCTTTGAACCATCGCAATGGTTCGGCTATAGTTGTGTTGTTTCATGAGCAGTCACAACTTTACATAAGTAACTACCTATACATAAAACTATATATATGTATATTTACATACAATTAAACATAATTGAGATTAATCTATCAACTAGACCCTTAATTTATACAAACACTAATTATGGATTAATAAGTTAGTATCCAATACTCCCCCCTAATTTATTAATCCATGCCTTTGATATCTTCAAGCTTCATCATCTTTATCTTGGGCAGATTGTAGCAGGTCTTGCTCTCTGAACTTTGGCTTGTTTCCACTTCCTTTGACTTTGTCTTTAACACGAACTATGTCCTGAACTTCCTCTTTGATTTGACTTTTTTCTTCCTTGTCTTCAATCTCATCTCGATCATCTTTGTCAGCTTTGTCACTATCTTTCTTCATTCGTATCATTTCACAATCTTGAATCTTCAACGATTTGTTTGTAGTACTTGTATCATGATCTTCTGGTTCAACTTTCTTGTTGCTTGATTTTATGTCTTTCTCAACTTGGCTTTCCATTGGAAATCTTGATAGTGTTTCATGATGCTTCTTGCACTTGCCCTTGTCAATGCTTGGTTCATTTTCTTGATGTTTCTTATCTAAAACAACTTCATGATTCTCTTTCTCAAATTGTTCTGTTTTTGACTCTTTCATCTCTTTGCTTGTGCAATTTCTCAACTTCTCCAGGTTCTCTAACTTTCTCTGCATTTGTTTCTCAAATGCTATCTCTCTATTTCTCATTTTCTTCTCTAACTCTTGTTTCTCCATTTCTATGTCTTGAAGTATTTCTAACTTCCAAAACTCTAGTTTACTCCTCAAATCAATTTCCAATTTTGACCTCATGTCTTCTAACTTGTCTTTTGGAATTTCATCCTTCTCAATGACAATTCCATTCCATCTTGGTTCTTCTTCTAAAGATGCCATCTCGTTTTCATCCTTGCTCATAGCCATTAACAACGTTGGTTCTAAATCTTCTTCTACAAGGTTTGATATTTCTTTTCTATAGTCTGGTTTTGGACAATCTGCAGCATAGTGTCCGAACTCATGACAATTGTAACATTCTATTTCTCTAAAATCTCTTCTATGGTAGTTTTGATCTCCAGGGTTTTTCCTTCTTCTATCATAACTATCTTCATTCTTACTATCTCTTGTAAATCTTCCTCGGCCTCTTCCTCGTGTCTGATTACCACCTCCTCGTCTACCATTTCCATAGTTGTGTTCATAATTTCTGTCATTCCCTCGACGTGTGAACAACAACTTCTCACTATTATCTTCCTGATTTCCTTTTCTAAACTTGATCCTTTCTTCATAGGTCTTAAGTTTCCCGATAATCTCCTCCAACTTTACAGTCTTAAAATCAACAATCATTTCAATGGTTGCTACTACTGGTATAAATTTATCTGGTACTGCACTAAGTACTTTCCGTACTTTTGTTTGCTCATCAAACGTTAATCCATATGTGGCAGCCTTTGTAATAATACTCATCAACTTCCCGGCATATGAATCTATTGATTCATCTTCTTTCATTACAAGTCTCTCGAATTCTGATTTAAGTTGTTGCGAGTGTGCCTGTTGTACATCTTTTGTCCCAATAAATCTGGACTTTAGAGAGTTCCAAATTTCTTTTGCTGTTTCACATCCCGCGACTTGCATTTGCAAATCTTCTGGTAACCCTTGAAATAGGTATGCTGATGCAGAACTATCCTTTTTTACATCAATCTCTTTTGATGTACTTGTTTCTTCTACTAAATCCCATACTCCATTTGCCACTAGTATCTTCTTCATCCTTAATGCCCATAATGTATAGTCCGTTTTATTTAGAACTGGGCATTGATATGATGATAGTGGTGTGGCGACTTCTCTATAAACAACATTGTTGTTTTCTTTTTTATCTCCCGTCATATCCTTTTGATTTTTTAAATCTATTTTATAATTGGCTGTTATAAAAAAAAACTTTTATTTGTTTTCTTTTAATAAAACAAATAAAGCAAATCTAAAGTTTTTTTTAAGAAACAAAATAAGATGTTATAAAAGTTAAATCCTTTTTTTTAAATTTCCTTATCTTAACCTAAATAAATTTTAGGTCAGATTTATTAAACAAAAGAAAAAGGATTTACACCTTTATGTGTGTTTATCGCGTGAATCAGGAACAGGGTCTTCGAACCCCTTCGTCTTCCCCGTTCAAATCCTTCGCTGGCGTGCCTTTTGATCGACGGTTTCTTTTCAAGCGACGGCGGCGGTGGTGGTGTATCTCTTCTTCTCCGGCAACTATACAGCGGCGGTTTCTCCTTCGCACAACCGGTATGTTTTTTTTTCTCTGATTCGATTTTCACTTAATCGAATCGTGTCTATCTCTCTCTCTCTATTCGATTTTTCTGAATCGAACTAGGGTTTCTCTAACCCGTTCTGAAGAACGATCTAATCCCGATCGGTTCTTCTCTTAATCGATTTTCCCTATTGATCTAATCCCGATCAATTCCTTCTTTCTCTCTGCTCTGATACCAATTGTTGGAATCGTTCATGTCATTGATTCCATTCAGATTTGACATCCTTGTCGATCTCCTCATGAATCTGTCAAAGCCTTCTGTTTTACACAGTGCTGTGTGCATGTGTGTCTTCGAAGAAAGGAAAACAAGAGAACAAGGGTAATACGTACAAACTGATTACTTTATTCACACAGGTTTAATACATATATATACATCACCAACAGGTACCTTTGTGAACCAACACACCGGTTCACAAAGTGGCGCCAATTTAACTGCTCATAACTGCCATTATTTTCTATACTTAATTTAATAATAAACATAACACTAAACTTATGGCTTCTAATTTAGATATAAATCATTAGTTTCCAACACTCCCCCCTAATGATTTAATCTAAATATCTCGATCAGTCTATGAAGATGAGAACATCATCTTCTTCCTTGCAGCAATCAGCTTCTTTCATGGATTCTTCCATGCCGGTATCTTCAACCCCTCCGGGTAAGTCTTCTCCTTTTGGTAGTCCTATAGCCCCACTCTTTCCTGCACCTGCATCCACTTCTGCCTCTGGTGCTGCACCCTTGCTATCTCCTGCAATTCGTGCTAACTCAACCTTCGAGTGTCTCTTGGCTATCTCATAGTAAGCCTCCAAAAGTCCAAGGTGTGTCATGTACACCTTCTTGATACCTTCTGCATAATAACTTGAAAAACCCAAAGCTTTTGCTCCATCTTCCCACTTGTCTTTTGTGGTCACATACACATGACCTCCAAAGCCCTGTACAATTAAATAGACGTCTAACAAACATATCTCAACTCCATGTATCTCAACAGGAGTAATTCTTTCTTCACAATCCAAGTAGTCTTTATAAAACCACTCCACTAATTTTTCAAAATGCTTCTTAACGAGATCCTTACAATCTTCCTTGATCTCATCTTCGCTGACCATCTTCATAAAACCTATCACGCTCTCAAATTCACTTTTGGTTGGCATCTTTCCAACCCTTTTACCATTTAAAATCTCCTCTCTTGATAATTCATCACATGAATTGTAATACTTAAATACTTTATTGATTGTCTTCTCTTGTATGCAATCTAATTGGTGCAAGTCTTCGTTCTTGCACATCCAGTCCATATTACTATCACTATCACTGATCTCCTCTTCATCTTTATCGGTCATGCTTTCACTATCACTGACTTTCTCTTTATTATACTCCTCTTCAAAGGCTCTCTCTAGAATGGCTTTTGTGTTTTGGAATCTCACCTTGAATCCTTGCACTATTAACTGATGAAGGCTCAACACATTCAGTGCACAATTTGGCACTAAATAAACGCCTGATATTAAATAGTTTCTTGCCTTGGTTGATACCACAACTTCACCAAATCCTTCAACTTTGATTCCCACACTACTTGTGCCAATAGATCCTTCCTTCAAATGCTTAAACAAATCGATATTTGCTGTCATATGGCGTGGATACTCGTCTGACACATACCAGATTTCGTTCCACCCACGTTCATCCGACCCGACTACGGTCCAATTCGGTGTAGGTATGATTAACTTATCACAAGGGGTCCTTGTTATCTTCTTCGATTTTACACAGCCTCCTAATTCTTGTGAATTCCTTTCCTTAAAATAAAATCTTTTATTCATGTTTGGACAACTCCAATACATGTGTCCACGAGAAAAACAAAGGTAACACCGTGCTTTCTTCATTTTTCTACTCAAAAATAACGATGGTTGTGGTTTATTTACTGAGAAATCGGTTTCACGAAGGTTCAAATGATCCAGTCTCTTTAACACTTCTTTCCTTCGTAGATGCCACAGTTTCCTTTTGAATTGATCGCTGTCCTTAACATCGCGTTCACGATTCCCTTCAATCCTTGAATCTTCGGACATCTCATACTTATCCCATGCCATTGGAAACGCATCAGATCTTCCTTCCGCTTCGAAATCAGCGGTACTTCCCAACGATCTGCCCAACCTTGGGCTCTGATACCACTGTTGGATCCCACTGATCGGATCTCTATATCTATGAATGATCGAATAACAATAGTAATCAAACTAATCTTTATTGATAAACAATCATCCACACTTTAATTTGTGAATACTTGATACATATTTATAGACACCGAAAGGGTGTCTTTGAACCATCGCAATGGTTCGGCTATAGTTGTGTTGTTTCATGAACAGTCACAACTTTACATAAGTAACTACCTATACATAAAACTATATATATGTATATTTACATACAATTAAACATAATTGAGATTAATCTATCAACTAGACCCTTAATTTATACAAACACTAATTATGGATTAATAAGTTAGTATCCAATAATCCCGGGTGCAAATGTTTGAAGGCTAGTAGAGCTTGGATGATTGATGCAGTGGTCTCAATATGCCTGATTAGATTATCCAAAATAATTAAGAAATCGTTGGCATCTATTGGAGTTTCTATAAAGAAAAGGATTCATATGGGACTTTACTCTCTCTCAACAACAATGTCAGCGAACAATTCTGAAGGATTCATCTTCTACAAAAACAAAATAGGCATGAAGAACATTGTTAGAACATCAAAATAAGCATAAAGAACAAAGTTAGTACATGTACACAGCGTGGCATTCTTTCCCTTCAAGAGTTGCAAATTGGTTTCTAGAAGTTGATAATTCAAGATATGTACCTCTAAATATGGTTGTGGGACTGGTGGCTCCCAAATAGCAAAACCTCCACTGGTAGGAGACTGTACAAAAAGAAGGAAATTAACAGCATCGTATAATCGCTCCGTATCGGTCTTTTCTCCGGAAATTTCCTTTGGCATTTTGGATAGTAACAAAAGACACTGCATGAATGAAATTATTGCTGTAAGAATTTTATTTTCCTAAAAGTGTAGAAATTAAGAACATAAAAGATGTGGTTATGGTATGATCACTTAATTTTAGTGCTTCTGCTGTACAATCGGAGACGGGCCAACCATGATCTTGATCGGAGAAAGTCCATGAACCATTACCAAGATTCCGACACATTTTTTTGAAATCTCCAGTCGGATTATTCTTGAACTGAGATTCTTTGATATAGAAATGAGCTTTTTAAGAGAATCTCCATATTCTTCAACCATATTACTCGCCAATATTGCTTGAGTTGCAAGTGTGCAATCCCATAATTGACTACCGAATGTCGACGCTTTCATTCCATCTTCTGCTAGCCACAAGAAATCAGGGACTCTAGCAAGGTGATGTTTGAATTCATCCCCAGTAGGGTTCTCTGCCCACCATACCATCATTTGCAAGCTCTGCATTCAAGACCAAGGAGAAATCAGATATACCACCACTACTAAACGAAAGACTTTTACCTACGAATTTTCCCTGGGAAATCTGTCGCTAAAGGTTGATTCGTCACAAAAGTTGGTGGGTAAATTTTTTGTGGGTAATGCAAATAAATGACAAATGGCCCAGGGATTCTCTAGGTGATCCATGCGTATTTTCTCGAAAAAACATCGTATTCTACCAAATTACCATTGGTATTTTCTGGGTAATTTTCTGACCGATGAAAATTTGCGTGGGTCACCCTAAACGTATTATTATCGGTAGGTTACCTTTTCAATAGATCCCATGGTAATGTATCTGCTCTCTTCTGCACTATAACGAATCAACTCAATTGTTCTTTTGAGGGCTCTTTCTCTAAGTTTGGTGAAAGGCCAATACTTGAAGAGCGGCTCACTAAAATAGTGAAGACTATCCCATAACAAATCTTGGATTATTGAATGAGGGTAAAAGAGATCTTCCTGTATTAGATTATAAAACACACATTTAAATACAAGCGTCATGTACTTACTATCTAAACTTTACCGTAACACGTATATATGCTTTTTAAAAATCGATTCCTTTACAACCTTGCAACAGTTGTGTCGTTGTTTGTTCCAATTTATCTCGCCATATGGAATCAAATGAATCTCTTGTCTTAGTTGAAGAACAAGATCAGTGACTGGACCATGGAATTTTCTCCCGTACAAGTATGACATTGGCATATAGGTCGTCCGACAATAGCACCACATTTTTCCTGCACCACAGGTCAAAAAACTGGTGTGATCAACTAAAATTTCATTCTTTTTCAATCTTTTAATTTAAAGGTATGATTTTTTTTGTTCAAGTAAATGAATGTTCATGTACCTGGATGAAAAGGTAAAGCGTCGGGATAAATCCAAAATTCTGGTGGCATTGGGTTGCACCCTTCCCATTCATACACTCCAAGCACCTACAAACAAATATATCCAACAATAAAGTATCTCTTAAAACATAAAGATTTTGTTGTTTTGGGTAAAACTGTTGGGTATTAGTCCTAATAAGTGTCTCACATTAATGGAGAATGGCCCAAGTAATGGAACTTCTTTGGGCTTTAAGGAGAGAATAACTAATATTTATTGGGCAAAAGATGGGGCTTGGACTCTACTTAATGACCATTAAATGAGATTTTTGTTAATACCGAAAAGGTTTCCGTGCAGGTTCCACGCGACCCAGGCCACGTCAATTCCCGCGTGGGTCTCTGGAGCAGTTTTGCCGGTTGATTTCGGTTATCATAGAAAAGCTATATATATCAGTGGTTTTCCCTCCATTTTTTTTGGTACGAAAATCACCAGATTTTTCTCTATTTTTCCTCCCTAAAGCTCTTGCTTTCACGAAACACAATATCGATTCGATGGGGTTGAATTGACGAGCATCAAATCAATTTTGTTAATTGTAAGATTGATTCTATCAGATGACAATAAATGCCCGAACTTTTGACCAAATCATTGCCGGTAAGCAAGTTCTAGCTAGCATTACTCGAACCTAATCCAAGTGAAGAGGAGCTAATTAACTACCTTCCGGGACTTTGGTAAGAGGACATTAGAAACAAGGAAGCAACGATGTAAGGTGTTCGGAAAATGAAGTCCGATCTTTATTTGCTGATTGTCATTCTAAAGCTCATTGTTAGTAAAGCTAAAATTGTTTGAGCTTCGCTAAAACCACGTTTTGTTAAGCATATAGTTCTTTTGTATCAAGGTAGAGTGTTGAAGATTGTGATACAAAACAAGAAAACACAAAAACTAGCGAATACGAAATTTGGCATGATTGCACGTCATAATCATGAATGGTCATTGTTTTGGTAAAAAAATCTCAGAGTCACGACCGACGCAAGATTCATACGACCGACGCAAGATTCATACGATCGAACATTCCTTAGGAACAGGTCTTGACGACCAAAGACTGTGAAACTAACGGTCATCACTTCTGACGACAATCGAATGTTATGTTTGACGTACGACTTATAACTATCCGGGTCCTTTTAGCCCTTGTGGTAATTCACGATCTGTAGCTCGAACAGTTAGACGTGAAAACAACTTTTCTGCAAGGAGATCTTGAGGAAACTATCTATATAAATCGAGGAAATCCCTTTATGGACTTAAACAGTCGCCTCGATAATGGTACAAGAAGTTTGATTTGTTTATGATCTTGTTGGGTTTTGAGCGTAGTGAGAAAGATGCTGAGAAAGATGCTTGTGTCTATCATAGATCACGCGGTGGCATTTATACTAATTATCGATATCTTTATGTTGATGACATGCTGATAGCTTGCAGGGATCAATCTGAAATCAACCGTTTGAAATATAGTGAGAAATCAGAATCCGAAATGAAGGATCTTGGTGAAGCTCGTGTTATTCTCGGCATGGAAATTGCTTGGAACAGAAAGTCCCGTACTATCATGTTAACAAAAAAGGCTATATTCAAAATATTTTGAAGCGGTCTAATACTTGATGGATCAAAGTAGGCATCTACGCCACTTCCGAGACACATCAAGATTACAAAAGACGATTTTCCGGTAGATAATGTTGGAAAGGATGAGATGGAAAAGTTTACGTATACAAGTGTAGTGCAGTCGGGAGTCGCATGTATGCTATGGTATGTACTCGTCCTGATCTTGCACATTATGTTTTAGTGATTAGTCGGTTTCTATCGAACCCGCGTAAGTCACATTGGGTGTAACGACCCCGATATCCCAATATGCAAATAACATATATTCATCCCATAATATCATCAAAAGATACATTATATATCTATAACACATTCGGTCCCAAGGTCTAGGTAACATAAAATAAACGAGTATAAATTTTTCGCGGAATACAATACATGTTGATCAATAACAAAGTCATGGGATCAAAACATAGTTATGTCATCAACACAAAAGTCTTCACAAAAGATATCCACGGCATAAACTGTTCACTTGCCCTTACCTGAACCACCACCTGGAATACATATTTTTAAAACAGAAAATGAGGGTTAGACCTAATGGTCTAGTGAGAAAATCCATGTTAGTTGAAACCTGCCAAGAATCCATTTGTATAAAACCCATATATATACAAGTACACATATATTACACTTAATTAAATACCAACCAAAACTTGCGTTCCGAAATCCACTCATTCCCCCTTATTCCTCCACAATTGGCCAAACTAGTGGTTGCAAGCCAACTAGTCAATTTACTCTGCTGTACAACATCTACAGTAAACACGCCTGTCTGCTTACCGGAACCCGGCAACACACCGGTCCGCCCTCGGATCCCGGCCCCGTATTCTCGCAGAATACTCATATAATTACGGTATACCATCATGTATATAAAAATTTCAATAAACACACATAATCACATTAGGTATCACACTCTTAATCCATACACACATATATATATATATATATATATATATATATATATATATATATATATATATATATATATATATATATATATATATATATATATATATATATATATGTATTCCGGTTGAAAAACGTTTTTAAAATAAAACTCACCTGAAACGTATATCCCAAAGCTTTTCCATGTTAGTATCACGTATTTCCACTCTTCACAGAATCTGAAATCATATAAAATACCACATATCTCTTTTAAAAACTAAACTTACAAAATTCACATCTGGAGTCGAAACTCACTAAAAATCGCTATGAACAGTACCCAAATCGCAACCCCTTATTGTGATTCCACCCTGGAGTCGCAACCCTCTATTGCGATTCCACCCTGGAATCGCAACCCACTACTGCGATTCCACTCCAAGTCGCAATTCACTATTGCGATCCCAACCCAAGTCGCAACCAACTACTGCGATTCCATCCCAAATCGCAAACGACCACTGCGACTTCATACCCGAGTCGCAACCAACTATTGCGACTCCGATGAATGTCGCGGTCGTTCATTGCGACTTCGATGAATCTCAGACTACTGCGACTTCGATGAATCTCAGCCCACTGCTCATTCTAAAACCCAGATTTTTGCAGTTTTACTCTATGTATGCTACTGAAAATTTGTAGATATGTTCAAGACTATATACATATCCTATCCTTAAGCTTAGACTTCCCAAAACATCCATTAATAGCAAAAAAACCCACCAAGAACTCAACTAATATTCAAGAACACTTCTAGGTAATTAAAACACAACAAATGGAGGGATTGTTTACCTTGAATTTCTGCAACAAAGCTTCTTAATCCTTTTCTTCTTCTTTCCTTCAACCTCTATCTCGATCTCTCTCTCTTTCTCTCTTTCCACCAAAGATAAACACACACACACACACTTGTTGGTTTTTCAAATGAAAGTAAAAGGTGGTACTTCTCCTATGTTAACCAAAAAGGACGGTATGGAGGGAACACCTCCATACCCCTCCCCAACAACTCCAACAACTCCCACTTTCCTATCTTTTCTTTCTTTCTTCTAAAAAAAGAAAATGACCAAAATAACCTTCTAGCTTTCTTAAAATATCCAAGACTAACCCTTGACTTATTTTCCCTTAAATAACTAAAATAAAACTTATATAGATAAACTTCTAAATTCTAGAATACCAAAATACTACTGGTCAATTAACAACTAAAATACCTGGTTATTACAACATCTCCCCCTTAAAAGAATTTCGTCCCGGAATTCAGTTTAAGAGAACAGATGAGGGTATTTGGCTCTCATCTCCGACTCCGATTCCCATGTCGCATCCTGACCTCTATGATGTTTCCACTTAACTTTTACTTGCCTGATCTCTTTGTTCCGCAATACTTTAACTTTGTGATCAACTATGGCTTCCGGTTCCTCCACGTAGTTCAACCTTTCATCAACATGAATATCTGGTAGAGAGACAGCCTGACCTGGCGTAACCAAACATTTCCGAAAGTTCGATACATGAAACGCGTTGTGGATACGGCTTAACTCTATCGGTAGATCCAATCGGTAAGCTACTTCCCCAATCCTTTCTGTAATTGCAAACGGTCCAATATACCTCGGGCTAAGTTTACCTTGCCTTCCAAATCTAATGACTCCTTTCCATGGCGAGACTTTCAACATCACGAAATCCCCAACCTGAAACTCTAACGGTTTCCGGCGTCGATCTGCGTAGCTTTTCTGTCTGTCTTGTGCCACTTTCAAACGTTCTCGGATCTGAGTAACCTTATACGCGGTTAGCTGAACTATTTCTGGTCCCGCTAATTGTTTCTCTCCCACTTCATTCCAACACAGAGGCGTTCGACATTTTCTACCATACAATACTTCAAACGGTGTCGCTTGAATGTTGGAATGATAACTGTTGTTGTAGGCAAATTCGATCAACGGTAGATGTTTATCCCACGATCCCCCAAAATCAACTATACAAGCCCGGAGCATATCTTCTAGAGTCTGGATTGTTCTTTCACTCTGACCGTCGGTTTGAGGATGATATGCTGTACTTAACTTTACCTGCGTCCCCATCTCCCTTTGAAAGCTTCTCCAAAATCTCGAAGTAAAACGACTATCCCGATCAGAAATAATCGAGATTGGAACCCCATGTCGAGTTACTATTTCATCAATATATAATTTGGCTAGGCGTTCCATTGAATCAGTTTCCTTTATCGGCAAGAAATGAGCAGACTTCGTCAATATGTCGACAATTACCCAAATAGAATCAAATCCCTTTGAAGTCCTTGGTAGCTTAGTGATGAAGTCCGTAGTAATCTGCTCCCATTTCCACATCGGTATTTCCAATCGCTGCAACTGACCAAACGGCCTTTGATGTTCAATCTTTACCTTCTTGCACGTATTACAATCTTCCACATACTTAGCAACACTTCTCTTAATCCCTGGCCACCAATAAAATTGTTTCAAATCTCTATACATCTTATTCGTACCTGGATGAATAGAGAAACGAGATTTATGAGCTTCATGCAGTACACGATCGCGTAACTCACCCAAACGAGGCACCCAAATTCTGCTCCCCAAACACAGCAACCCGCGATCATCTTTTTCTAGCAATTCTGACAACCCCACTAATCGTTCTGACTTCCGATGTTCTTCTTGAAACGCTTCTATTTGACACTTTTGCAATTCTTCAAAGATGCTCGGTAGAAGTTCAGCCCTCAACGAAATAACCCTTATTGTTCCACTCCTTTCCTGACGACTCAAAGCATCGGCCACCACATTCGCCTTTCCCGGATGATAGAGAATTTCACAATCGTAATCATTTACTAATTCCAGCCATCTCCTTTGTCTCATATTCAATTCTTTTTGGTCGAAAAGATGTTGGAGACTCTTGTGATCAGTAAAAATCTGACATTTGGTACCATAAAGATAATGTCTCCAAATCTTCAACGCGAATACCACTGCTGCCAATTCCATATCGTGTGTAGGGTACTGCCGTTCATGATCTTTCAACTGACGAGAAGCATACGCAATCACCTTCCCACGCTGCATAAGTACACATCCTAATCCTAGTTTAGAAGCATCACTGTAGACAACAAAATCTTCTGAACCTTCCGGCAATGCTAAAATCGGCGCGTTGCAGAGTCTCTCCTTCAGTATCCTGAATGCTCCATCCTGTTCTGCTTTCCATTCAAACTTCAGATTCTTTCGAGTCAACTTAGTGAGAGGTGTAGCAATACGAGAGAAGTCCTTTATAAACTTTCGGTAGTACCCAGAAAACTACGTACTTCAGTTGGCGTCTTCGGCGGTTCCCATCTTTCAATCGCTTCCACTTTCGTCGGATCTACTTGAATGCCTTTCTCTGAAACAACATGCCCCAAGAACTGAACTTCCCGCAACCAGAACTCACACTTTGAGAATTTAGCGTATAACTTTTCCCCCTTTAGTAACTCCAAAATCAAACGAAGATGTTGCGCGTGATCCTCTTTGGATCGGGAATAGATAAGTATATCATCGATAAATACAATTACAAATTTATCGAGATAAGGCTTACATACCTGATTCATCAGATCCATAAAAGCGGCCGGAGCGTTTGTCAATCCAAATGGCATTACTAAGAACTCGTAGTGACCGTACCTCGTACGAAAAGCAGTCTTTAAAACATCTTCTTCTTTAACCTTTAACTGATGGTAGCCAGACCTGAGATCAATCTTGGAGAAATAGCAAGCTCCAACTAACTGATCGAAGAGATCATCAATTCTAGGAAGCGGATACTTGTTCTTGATCGTGCGCTTATTTAGTTCCCGGTAGTCGATACACATTCTCATTGAGCTGTCTTTCTTCTTTACAAACAACACTGGTGCACCCCACGGCGAAGAGCTAGGTCTGATGAAGCCTTTATCGGATAGGTCTTGCAGTTGCGTCATCATCTCTTTCATCTCTGGAGGATCAAGTCGGTACGGTGCACGAGCAATAGGAGTGGCTCCAGGTATCAGGTCTATGCCAAACTCTACTTGCCTATCAGGAGGGAGACTATTCAAGTCCTCAGGGAAAACCTCTGGAAACTCACTAACAATAGGGATTTCTTCCAATCTATTCTTTTCAGGCCTACTATCTATCACATAGGCTAAGTAGCTCGGGCAACCCTTGCTGACACACTTACGGGCTTCTATCATAGAAATAAGACAAGACTGATGATTGCTACGATCACCATAAATCACCACTGCTCTCTTATCAGGTAAATCAATATTAATTATCTTCTTATCACAAACTATGCTAGCCTGATTCTTAGCTAACCAATCCATTCCTACCACCACGTCAAATTCGATCAAGGCTATAGGAAACAATCGTATTGGTACACCGTAACCCTCTATATCAATCACACAGTCATCAAATACTTCTTTTACCGACACCTGATTATCATTCGCAGTGTCTACCAGCAAAGCATGTTTTAACATTTTGGGCTCTAAATGCATGTGAACAGCAAACGAAGGCGACACAAAGGATCGATTTGCACCAGAATCAAATAACACCTTAGCACGTGTAGAGTTTATGAAAAATGTACCTGTAACCACATCCGGAATTTCCTCCGCTTCTTTAGCGGTCATTTGGAACGTACGACCCCTTGCTTTCGGCGGTTCTATTCTTAGAATCACGGGGCTGGCAATTGCTGGTTTCCTTGATAATCCACCCTGTTGTATTCTTCTTTGCGGACAATGTGACTGAAGATGATCCGGAGAATTACATGTGTAGCAAAATCGTGTAACGCGACAATCTTTAGCAACATGCCCGGTCTTCCCACACCTATAGCAATCCCGCGATTCACTCTGACAGTTCCCTTGATGAACACGGTGGCACTTCGGACAAGGTCTTTCCATCGGTCGGAAAGGTGCACGGTTATCGAACTTCTGAGATCTGGGCTTTTTCGGATCGTGAGGTGGTCCTTCCCATTTCCTTTTCCCCATACTCCTATCACTGGCATCTCTCCTGTCATCTCGTTCCACATTTTCTGCAGCGTCCACTGCGGCTGTAAAGGTATCTGGCCCTGTTGCAGTAACTAATCTTCTGACCTCCGAATTGAGCCCATAGATGTATCTGTCCATCTTCAATCTCTCTGTTGCAACATAATATCCCGCAAAACGAGATTTCTCTAAGAACCTAGCGGTATAGTCTCTAACTGACAAACTCCCTTGTTGCAGACTCATAAATTCCTCTTCCAGTTGTCTGACAGCTGCTTGTGGACAGAAGTGTTGTGTGAAAACTAAAACAAATTCTTCCCAAGGGTAAGTAGAATATATGTCTGCTCCTTCGGATTCCATACGAGCCTCCCACCAATACAAGGCATCACCCTTCAGCATTGCTGTTCCATACAGTACTCTATCCTCTTCTGCACACTTACTTGTCTTGAATATAGCTTCAATTTCCTTCAGCTACTTCATTGCTTTCACTGGATCCCGGTCTCCTGAATACGTAGGGGGTTTGCAACCGAGAAACATCTTATAATCACACTTCTTCGTTACTGGTAAGACGGTAGGGGTGATTGGTATTCCGACTTCTTGTTCCGCACCTGGTGGATCAGTTTCACTGTGTTGACTTCGTTCAATCATTGCTTGTATACTAGCCTGCAACCTTCCCATTTCAGCAGCCATGTCTTCTCGCGTAACGAACTCTATACCTTGAGTTCTTCCCCCGGTTCGGCCCCCTGTTCCACTCCCAGTTCTACCTCCAGTCCTGCCTCCAGTTCGGCCTCTACCACGATTTCCCCCTCCTCTCCCTGTTCCTATGGGTGGGTTTTCTTCATCCGGATTCTCTCCTCCCCTCCGAATTCTCTGTCTAGTGCCACTCGCCATTCTGTAGATTCGAACAAGGTTAATATACACACAAGCATATACCCCATATAAAAAGGTATTCCAGTTCAAACATGCACCTGTAAAAACATAATTACACTGGCCAAGTGTAACTCGAAATTACCTTACATGATGTTCTTTCTACCTTTTTATACTTAGCAATCCCCAGGTTCTATCATAATAAGGACATCCTACTTCACATGCAGTTTAAGTCTAGGTACGAATATTTATACCTAAATCCCTTAAACTATGGCTCTGATACCAACTGTAACGACCCCGATATCCTAATATGCAAATAACATATATTCATGCCATAATATCATCAAAAGATACATTATATATCTATAACACATTCGGTCCCAAGGTCTAGGTAACATAAAATAAACGAGTATAAATTTTTCGCGGAATACAATACATGTTGATCAATAACAAAGTCATGGGATCAAAACATAGTTATGTCATCAACACAAAAGTCTTCACAAAAGATATCCACGGCATAAACTGTTCACTTGCCCTTACCTGAACCACCACCTGGAATACATATTTTTAAAACAGAAAATGAGGGTTAGACCTAATGGTCTAGTGAGAAAATCCATGTTAGTTGAAACCTGCCAAGAATCCATTTGTATAAAACCCATATATATACAAGTACACATATATTACACTTAATTAAATACCAACCAAAACTTGCGTTCCGAAATCCACTCATTCCCCCTTATTCCTCCACAATTGGCCAAACTAGTGGTTGCAAGCCAACTAGTCAATTTACTCTGCTGTACAACATCTACAGTAAACACGCCTGTCCGCTTACCGGAACCCGGCAACACACCGGTCCGCCCTCGGATCCCGGCCCCGTATTCTCGCAGAATACTCATATAATTACGGTATACCATCATGTATATAAACATTTCAATAAACACACATAATCACATTAGGTATCACACTCTTAATCCATACATACATAGATATATATATATATATATATATGTATTCCGGTTGAAAAACGTTTTTAAAATAAAACTCACCTGAAACGTATATCCCAAAGCTTTTCCAAGTTAGTATCACGTATTTCCACTCTTCACAGAATCTGAAATCATATAAAATACCACATATCTCTTTTAAAAACTAAACTTACAAAATTCACATCTGGAGTCGCAACTCACTAAAAATCGCTATGAACGGTACCCAAATCGCAACCCCTTATTGTGATTCCACCCTGGAGTCGCAACCCTCTATTGCGATTCCACCCTGGAATCGCAACCCACTACTGCGATTCCACTCCAAGTCGCAATTCACTATTGCGATCCCAACCCAAGTCCCAACCAACTACTGCGATTCCATCCCAAATCGCAAACGACCACTGCGACTTCATACCCGAGTCGCAACCAACTATTGCGACTCCGATGAATGTCGCAGTCGTTCATTGCGACTTCGATGAATCTCAGACTACTGCGACTTCGATGAATCTCAGCCCACTGCTCATTCTAAAACCCAGATTTTTGCAGTTTTACTCTATGTATGCTACTGAAAATTTGTAGATATGTTCAACACTATATACATATCCTATCCTTAAGCTTAGACTTCCCAAAACATCCATTAATAGCAAAAAAAAACCACCAAGAACTCAACTAATATTCAAGAACACTTCTAAGTAATTAAAACACAACAAATGGAGGGATTGTTTACCTTGAATTTCTGCAACAAAGCTTCTTAATCTCTCTCTCTTTCTCTCTTTCCACCAAAGATAAACACACACACACACTTGTTGGTTTTTCAAATGAAAGTAAAAGGTGGTACTTCTCCTATGTTAACCAAAAAGGACGGTATGGAGGGAACACCTCCATACCCCTCCCCAACAACTCCAACAACTCCCACTTTCCTATCTTTTCTTTCTTTCTTCTAAAAAAAGAAAATGACCAAAATAACCTTCTAGCTTTCTTAAAATATCCAAGACTAACCCTTGACTTATTTTCCCTTAAATAACTAAAATAAAACTTATATAGATAAACTTCTAAATTCTAGAATACCAAAATACTACTGGTCAATTAACAACTAAAATACCTGGTTATTACATTGGGCTGCAGTGAAAACTGTATTTTGTTATATGAAATGTATAGAAACTCACGACCTCATTTATGGTATGAAAAACAACTGTGATATTGTTGGTTACTGCGATTCAGATTACGCGGGTGATCTTGCAGTTGAAAATCCACTGTTGGTTATGTTTTTACATTAGGTGGAACAACTGTAAGTTTTCGAACAAGTGCTACAACTGTCGACTTGAGGAGCGATACTAAGGTCGGCCGTTAGGGAGACTAAGGTCGGCCGTTAGGGAGACTAAAGCGGGAGGCTAAAATGTATGCTTTCAATATGCATGGGGATCTTACTTACAGTCTGTTGTTGCATTACACCGAAGCTAAATTTATTTCAGCAATCCAGTCTACTAAATAAGTGGTTCATTAACAAGAATTCTTGATTGGTTTAGGCTTGAAGCAGTCTATTGTCCGCATTGATTGTGATAGCCAGAGTTCATTCACTTGGCTACAAATTTGGCGTTCTTCTCTCAAGCGAAGCACATTAATGTGTGTGATGCATTTATGTAGCTTTACATGACGCAAAACAATCTGAGAGAATCAAAATTAATCGGAAACAACTTAAACTTGAAAATCGAACAGCAACTTTATGAGAATATGAACCTGTGGATGAACATGAACTTCAAATCAATGATTTTGATGATGAAAATCAATTTTATAAATTGCAAAATGTTCCAAATAACAAGTAAATTGGATCTCAAAACTCGAATCAATCCAAAAGTTCAAACAATTTCCAAATTTCTGAAAATTTTCTATGAAATCTCAAAAAAATCAAAAACTCATCAATTTCTCAAAAATTGATAAAAATTAATGGATTGATGCACAAATTCAAATCTGTTAGGCTCTGATACCAATTGTGAATAAACAGGTAACAAGATTAAACCATAAGCTTCATTGATTGATTCCTTCGATTTTGGCTCTGATACCACTTGTTAGTCCCATTTTAACAAGGCAACGATTCATAAATTGTAGATAGTAACAAGATGAGATAATATAATGAAAATGGTGTATTATTAATGTAGAAGAACTATCCTAGAGAGAGAATGGTTCTCTCTCTAGAACACACACATACACACTAGGAGGCTACATTGCAATGACTCTCTTACAAACCCTAATTACACACACTTATCAATATATACCCCCTTGTTACATAGTTAAGCCCAAGCCCTTATAACATAACCCAAGCCCATATTACTATTAATTACCCCTTTACAAAACTATCTTATAATTAGGACATTTTGTGTCCTAACAGGTTGTGTAGTTAAAGAAAATATTATCTAAAGATAATGTTGTCGATATGTTCACCAAGGCGTTACCACCAGCCACATTCGAGCATTGCTCGAATTTGATCCAACTCAAATTGTGTTAAAGTGTCGTTTGGCACCTTGTGGGAGAGATGAGAATATTGCTACAGATAACATAGAGACATCTTTGGGGAGCTATTAGTTGGTATGTGTGTTAAGGTTGCTTAACTCGTTCATTTTATTGAGATTGCTCACTTGATTTTAACTCGTTCGTTTTATTGAGAATTTTTTGCTTTTGATTTTTGCCCACTTGTGATCTTGTTTAAGTGCGGCATTCTAGTGTTTGACCGACGCTAGATTTCAAGGACAAAATTTCTTTCAAGGTTGGGAGGATTATAACATCTGAATTTTTGTATGTATATTTTGGGGTTTTAAATGCATCATTAACTTTAGAATAAACTTTAATTTATACCTTGAAGTGTTTAAGTTTGGCATTAAAAAGATAAGATATCTCATTTTGGGAAGCTTTTCTTCATGTTAGTAAAGGTGGGCAGAAAGTTTTCTTGCAGCATTTCTTCGCGCCAGTGAAAGGAGGCTTCATGTCCGTGAGATGGGGCTGACCTGCACCTTTTTAAATGCGATTTTTGTCTTCTTTTCCCCATTTCCCTTATTTCAACTCTCACATGCTCATTCTCCTCTATCTCATTTTCGACCCAAGCATTATTTACTCCTCCAAAATTGAAATCTTCAAGGGATTTTAAGAGATTGGAAGCTAGAGATTCAAGCTTTGTGGATGGAAACTCAAGATCTTCAACTTTTTTGTATCTTCTTCAACTATCTCTCACCATTAGTGACGTAGTGTTAGGGGATTTTTCCTAAAAACAAATTGTAAGTCCATCTTAACCTTTTAAATCTTTACTTGGTCTTGACTAAGAACACTTTGTTAGTGCATAAAATGTATTCAAGATTTAATGAGTATTTGTATGATTTGTAAGAAGTCAAATGTAATAGTCAAAAGTCAAAGTAAGGGTGTTGATAGTCAAAGTCAACACATTTAAGTAATAGTCAAGGGTATAAATAGATACCTTCTGTAGAGAATCAAACAAGTCTTAGAGAGTAGTTGTCAAAGGTGAATTCATTGTATACGTGAGTAATTGTAATATAGAGGGATGACATCATAGAAAGAGAGTTTAGAGAGAGAAAGTAGATCTAACTCCCATTATTGTATCTTTCTCTCAATCTATGAAGAATCTCATTGTTCTTGCATTGTTACTTGATTAGATCTGGGATCACACACTTCAAAACCCTCCAATAATTCTTGTTTTTTCCATGCTAAATCTTCTCCCATGGCTGTTGTTTTTTCGTTGAATTCAATGAGGAAAAGTAAAAAAAAAATCCTCTTTCTTTCCTTCTTCATAAAGATAACTTAGTGGTTTTCCCTATCTCTTTCTTTTCTCCCTTTCTCTACCGAAACCTTGGGTAAAAGTGGTTATCCCCACTTTCAGTTACTTTGACCACGTATACACCCTTTTGGTCCTTAGTCTTTATGTCTAATTACATTAATAGCCCCTTTAGGTTCATCCATTTTAAATAGCCTAAAAACCGGGTGTTACATTATGATTCCAATCATGGTTATAGATTTCAATACATTCCATCAGTCAACACCCTTTAATATATACTTATCATCTTCTTCCAAACTATAATCTTTCCACGAATGTGGGATGATGAACTCAACCTTATTTCATGATTTGAGAATACTTAAACCTCATCTTACCAAATCATTATCCTTACTTTTTCTTTTAATATATATATATATATATATATATATATATATATATATATATATATATATATATATATATATATATATATATATATTGACATTCATATTGATATATTGGTTGATTGGCTAATATTGATTTTTTTTGCAAAAATAAGGTAGCTAAATTGAATCAACCACACAGGAGTTGACACAAAAACATTGACCCCTCATTTCTTATACTCATATCATACTTCAAAACTTGCATCTTCTCATCAATGTGGGATGGTGCAAAAACAAGGTAGGTTAAATTGAGACAACCACATGAATTGACACAAAAGTATCAATCACTCCTTTCTTATAGTCACTTCATACTTCAAAACTTTCATCTTTTCACCATTGTGGGATGATGAAACTCAACCAGATTTCAAGATTTGAGGATTAGTCAAATCTCATGGTGTCAAATCACTCTCTTTTGTTGTTCCTTTAATATATAGATATAGATAGATATTGGTATTGATATATTGATTTATTGGGTAATCTAAAATGAGTCAACTTTATTAGTTATCACAAAAGCATTATTTTAATTATTTGTTATATATATAGATTTTTTTTGCAAAAATAAGTTAGGCTAAATTGAGCCAACCACAAGAGTTGACACAAAAACATTCACCCCGCCTTTCTTATACTCATTTCATACTTCAAAACTTGCATCTTCTCACCAGTATGGGATAATGCAAAAATAGGATAAACTAAATTGAGTCAACCACATGTATGACACAAAAGCATTCATCCTCTTTTTTCTTATAGCCATTTCCTACTTCAAAACTTTCATCTTTTCACCAATATGGAGGATGAAATGTAACCATAGAAAAACGATCACCTCTCTATTTTATACACACTTCATACATTGCATCTTCTCACCAATGTGGAATGATGCAAAAATAAGGAAAACTAAATTAAGGCCAACCACATTAATTGACACAAAAGCATCCATCCCTCCTTTCTTATTGTCACTTCTTACTTCAAAACTTTCATGTTTTCACCAATGTTGGGATGATGAAACTCAACCACATTTCAGGATTCCTCAAATCTCATGGTGCCAAGTCACTCCCTTCGGTTGTTCCATTAATATATATATATACATATATATATATATATACATATATATATATATATATATATATATATAGAGGGCCCTTCTTTTGTTAACCAACCATTTAGTGTTAACTATGTTAACTAATCAGGACCATTGATCATCAAAATCAATGGCTAAGATTAAAATGATTTTTTTAATTCAAAATTAAATAAAAAAACGGTTGAGCTCATATGAAGCATATATGCACAGGGGTATTCTTGTCAATTAATAAACCTGTGTAAGGAAACAATTAAATCAATCCCTACAATTAAGGACCTGATTAACTCATATCTCTCAATCTCTCCAAAAATTGTTTAGCTGTCACATTTGAATCGGTAAATCTCTCTCTCTCTCTCTCTCTCTCTCTCTCTCTCTCTCTCTCTATATCTCTAGAAAAATTGTGACCGGTGACCGGAAAAACAAGAATCCGTCGTGATGAACCATCCAATTACTTCCCACATTTCTTCTCTCTCTCTCTCTCTCTCTCTCTATCTATCTCGCTTTTGAAGGAAAACGAGATGGATTTTTGCGACAACATTGATTCTTGCGAGTTGCGACAAGGATGAACTCCGGCGAAGGATTTCCAGAATCCTGCGAGATTCCGGCAAAGTCATTTTTCCGGCGAGTTTGAGTTGCGACAAGAAGATAACAGTTGCGATATGAGCCAAGTTGCGATATGAGCCAAGTTGCGATAACCTTTCACTTGCGACAAACAAGACTTGCGACAACTATGAACACCGGCGAAATATCATTTTTCCGGCGACGAAAGTGCAAAATCCGGCGAGATGAAGCAGTTTCCGGCGACGACAAAAACTCACTGATCTCGTTGATTTCTCAAGGTTTTTCGATTCTGTAAATTGTAGTCTGCTTGTGCATAAGATTTTTTGTCATGTTGGTCTGATTATTGTTATGGATACACGCTATTTTGTTTATGTGCATATGTGCATATATGCAGGGTTACACAAATGTATGGTTGTGCATATATGCAAGTTTACATAGATTTATGGTTTACACAGATTTATGGTTGTGCATGTATGCAATTTTACATATATTTATGGTTTACACAAATTTATGGTTGTGCATGTATGCAATTTTACATAGATTATGGTTTACACATAGTTATGGTTGTGCATATATGCAATTTTACATAGATTTATGTTTGTGCATATATGCACTTTTTATCTTCATATATTCAACTGATGTGCATATATGCAATTCTATGATGTGTATATATGCAGTTCTAAGGTATGCATATATGCAGTATTAATATGTGCATATATGCAATTCTATGATGTGCATATATGTAGTTTGAAATCGTGCAGCTATGCAAAAAAAAACGTGAAAAAAAAATCTATAGAACGTGAAGATGAAGATTATATTTGAAAATGGGTTTTAGATGATTAAAATTATCATCAATAATTACCAAAAATGAAAATTGGTTTTAAAAGATTAAAATTATCATTAATAACTACCAAAAATATCTTGTGCATGAAATTAGGAAAGTAAATAACCCATAAATAATTAAAATTCTGAAATTCCTAAACTACCCCTATCAAACCAGTAACCTATCTTGATTCCTATTGGTCCAAAAAAGTTAACATGGTTAACACTAATTAGACGGTTAACAAAAGAACGGGACCCTATATATATATATATATATATATATATATATATATATATATTGATAGGGAGAGAGAGGGGAGGGAGGAGGATCAACGAGAATGCTAACTATTTAAGAGTATACGAAAACGGCCAAATCACATGCAAAATCACGTGTTTTTACTTTAACAAACAAAAAAAGGTGTGTAAACGACTTTGGTCGCATCTTCTGGTTGCAAGGCAAAGCCGTGTGAATCACATGTGATTTTACACTAACATCACGTACATGTTGCGGGGCAAATCATGTGTGAATCATGTGCGGATGACTTTGGACGGCTTTGAACGTTTCTTATTTTTTTTAAAAGGTATCATTATCTCTCTCTCTCTCCATATAATATACATTTCCTAACATAGGTTAATTTTCCAACCTAACCAACGAACTATCATATTTTGGATGATTAAGTACCTAAACTGTTTTTTTGACTGAAGACAAGATTCGCGACAACTGAGTCCAAAGCTAAAATTGAAGACCAAGCTGACGAACGAGTGACTAAGTCTACTAGTGATCTGATGCAGATATCAGCGAAGCCAAGACTTGTCCATTTCACGCGAAGTTTCTAGTAGAAGACTTCAGCGAACGCTGAACTTTATCATTCGCTGATAAAGATCTATTCAGCGATCGCTGATCATGAAGCCGGCTCTGCAAGTAACTTTTGTCTTATCTCCTTACACGCTTTTCGTACGATTTGTCAGAAGGACATCCCTTTGTCTAGGATCATACAAACCACTTTGTCAACTACATTGTTCATCATGCGGCCAAAGGGATGTTTGCTAAAGTCAAATCCATGCAACCAACCAGACGCTGCCACGTGTAAAGTTGTACTGACTTGCATTTAATGCATGCAATATAAATAGGAAACCCTACTTCATTCGTGAAGAAGCTTTTTCCTCGCTGAACTACTTAGTGCAAGAAAATCTTTTCTTAGGTTTTCTTATTTTCTCTCTATCTTTTCTAGTGCAAGAAATCTGCGTGATTCTCATAGTTTGTTTAGATTAGGTTTTATACTTGATTTTATTCTGCAACAAACTGTAAATTGTTTGATTATATCAATAAACAATTTTAAAGATAAAAATCTGTATTTGTATTCACTCCCCCCCCCCCCCTTCTACAAACTCGTATAACCCTTCGGGACCAACACCATATAATATACATTTCCTAACATAGGTTAATTTTCCAACCTAACGAACAAACTATCATATTTTGGATGATTAAGTACCTAAACTATTTTTTTGAGTGAAAGAACCAGTAAACTTCCTTATTTTGAAGGAATTAATCCTTGGAGTGTTATTTTTTAATGAAAAACCATTAAACTTTCTCATTTTAGATGATTAAATCCCTTAACATTTTTTATGTAAAATAAACCATCAAACTTTTAGAAATTGGTTAATTACATTTGTTTTTACCAAAAAAAACGTACCTTTAACGACTAGGAAAGTTTTAAAGTAAAAATAAACCCAAATCAGTTAAAGGTAGGTTTTTTCGGTAAAACTCCACGCAATTCAAACTCCACGCAAACATCGGTTCATATACCATCACTACAACAAAATTAGGTTTATAGGATGCCTAAAATAAATAAGCGTCCTAACAAAGGTTTTATATGATCTTAATTAGTTTATTGGACCAAACAAAAACATGTCTTATCTAAAAGTGATACAATAAGTTTATAGGACGATTTTGGACGTCATATCAATTTTTTAGAACATTTTTCAAATAAAGTGTCCTATTAACTATTTTATAAGACACTATTTGAAAAAATGCCCTATAAACACATGTGTCCTCTAGGACATTTCTCAAAAGCGTCTTATAAACTTAGCTAATACAACACCATATTTTTTAATGTAAAGCCCGTATCCCGGTGTGTATCTTCTTCTTATTTTTTTTTAAAGCTTTTATTTTAACGTGGGATCCATTAGCGGGGTTAGTCGAATCGGACAAAAAGTTAAATGAGTCAACCTTTTTGGGTTTTTGCAAGGAAAGGAAAGTTGAGGGGCTAATTGGGGCATTTCACCAAAGTATGGCAAGGGATAAGCCAAGAGACGCCCCCTTCCCCCTTCCCCTTCCCTTCGGTTTCATGCTAGTAACCACCACAACCTTTAGTCATCCCCTCCCCCTTCCCCTTTCATTTTCACTTAAACAACTCCCAAAAACCCTTTTCCCCATCCCCCTATGTTGTGTGTTCGGCCAAGAAAGAAGCCGAGAGAGTGAGAGAGAAACCGAGAGGGTGATAGAGGTTGCTGCCGGCGACGAGGAGAGAGGAGGAAGGAGGCGATCGCCGGCAAGTTTGGTCGGAAAAGAGGAGGAAGAAGGGTTCGTCGAGGTAAGTTCGTCTATTTCTCGTTTGTTGTTATCGTATGTCAAAGAAACGCCGCCAACCACCACCGCCGCCGGAGGCGGCAGGGGGTGGTACACGGCTGTTGTCCAGCCTAGGGTAACCCATATTCAGTAGTTCATATGTTTTTCGGGTCTGTTGGGATTAAGCCACGACTTAACGGGTTAATAATCAATAGTGTCATTTCATGTGAAAATTTAGTAATCTGCCACTGTTTTTCTTAAACCGTAACTTTTTCCTCGTAACTCGGATTGGGGCGAAATCGGTGCCAAAAGTTCCCATTTTGAGTCTAGTAACTTTTCTATGTTTTGTGCAAAAACCAGTTCGGAACGTAGCTTAGGTCAAATCGTCGTTTTGTACTGAAAGGTTCTGTTTTCTCTGTTCTGCGAACCGTTTTTGTAAAATCCGTATTAAACTGTAGAAAAATCGTTAGGAGGAGTATAATATGTCCTTGGAACCCTAACTCAGAGAAATTTCTGGTGATGTAATGTAATTGAGGATTTTCTGTGTTTGGGGAGGTCGGAACAGGTCCCGAACAGACCTGTTTGGCTAGACAGAAAAGTCATTTTAGTGACAGTTTAAGCGTGCGTCGTGTTTTAGGGTCCGGGTCTCGCGTTAATACATTTTAACGTTCGTTTAGGTGTTGGGAAGTGATTTTGGATTGTGGAGCTTGGACTATTGTTTGTGAGCTAGGCGCGCATTCGAGGTGAGTTCTCTCACCGCGTAGTTAGGAATTTCATGTGTAACGTTATTTTGTGTTACGTGCTATTACGTGTTATTACGTGTTTACGTGGACTAGTTGGGATGTGATAAATAGTTGTGATTGTTGAATTATTATGTGAATGGTATGTAATTTGTGTACACCTCGGTGGGACCGAGGGCTCGGTGGGACTGAGCTAGTACAACTATATTATCTTACTCGGTGGGACCGAGAGCTCGGTGGGACCGAGAGCTCGGTGGGACCGAGAGCTCGGTGGGAATGAGCTTGTATCAACATATTTTTGTGTACTCGGTGGGACTGAGCTTGTATCAACATATTTTTGTGTACTCGGTGGGACCGAGGGCTCGGTGGGACTGAGCTTGTATTTATACGTTAATTATTATGTGGTTTATATTCGTGGTGATAGTGGTGTTACCTACTTGCGAGTAGGAGCGATATACGTGGGGTTGCTACCTGCGTGTGTGGTAGGACTCACTAAGCGTTTAACTTACCCTTTCCCAATATGCTATGATTTCAGGTGCGAGCGGCAGTCGGGCTTGACGGTACACACACAAAGCGCGGGCGCCGAGAATTGTTGGAATTTACACTTTTAAACTTTTAGATTTATTTATAATATTTCCGCTGCATAACTTCTTTTGACTGTTTGAGTTGACGGCATTAACTTTAATTGAGTTACGGTTTATTAAATTGTGGTTGTTTTATAATGGAATATATGTTTTAGAAAATTTAAATTTCCTTGTAATTTTTGGGACGTTACAACTTGGTATCAGAGCACAGCTTGAGTGAATCAAACACATCTCGGTGTGTTTGGTCTCAAGTTGCGGCTATGAAGTTTTAAACTCTTTTACTAAAATCTTTGATAATAAAGGAAAAAAGGAAAACCCGTTTGGGAAACGGTGATCGGGGGCGCAGTGTGTACAGTCAGCCGACGCTATGTGGGAAGGTACAGTGCTTAGTGTATTTATTGCTTTCTAGGCATAGGGTATGCATGCTAGATTGCCTATGTTGTTTACACTGTACTGTATGATGACTGCTTGCTAGTAGGAATCAATGCTAGTTATAGTAGGTTGTTAAGTGAAGGCCCTATAGGTTGTATGCAGTCAGAATCATATAGCCTCAGAATATTTGATTTAGTTCTATTGCGCAGCTCTTGTTTGAGTCCAACCGTTCTAGGATAGAATCTTGTATTCGAATGTCTATTTGATTCACGCTGCATGCGACTGGGTATTCGCGAGGCAACTCGTTATGGCTAGCAGGGATTCCGTTGTAGCAAGGGTAGTGGGATGAGATGAAATTCCTAGTGAGCTGGGAATAGCGTTTACATATGAGTACGTCTGCTAACTTGCTTTCTAGAACATAGGAGTATGTATGCTAGATTGCTTGGTGCTTAATACACTGTATTGTATGGTTGTTACTTGCTATTAGGAACTTATGCTAACTTTGATAGGTTGTTAAGCGAATGCACTATAGGTTGTATGCGGTAGGAACCGAATAGCCTTAGAATGTTAGATTTAGTTCTATTGCGCAGCTCTTGTTTGAGTCCAACCGTTGTAGGATAGAATCTTATATTCGAATATCTATCTAGTTTCCACTGTATACAACTGTGCGTTTACGAGGCGACTCGTCAGGGTTAGTGGGGGTTCCGCCCTAGCAAGGGTAGTGGGGTATTATGTTTATTCCTAGGGAGCTAGGAAGAGGGTGTATATGCGTCAGTATGGACATACGTGTATGGTTTTGTTTGGGCGAGCAACTACTTGGGTACTCGGGATGGGACTCGGAGCGGACAGTGATAGGTGTAGATGGTAGTAGTAGAGCTCCTACTACCGGAAGCACAGGATCAATGTTCGAGTCGGGGAAAGTCATGAGGAATCCGAGGAGTTGAGTGTGAGCGTTGTTAGTAGGAGTTATTATGTACTAATAGCTCGTGGTATTAACTACCTAGGATGACCATCACAAGGAGGAACAACGATGTTGAACCGAATGCGAGTATTGTACTCACTAGTGAGCAGATACGGGAGTTCATTCCTAGTTAACTCGGTGCCTGCGGTTGTGATGTTTGATAGCGGGGCTACTAACTCTTTTGTGTCTCGCACTTTTAGCGAGGGTTTGGGCCGAGTGGTAGGACGTTTGAGTCATCCTCTTGTTGTTGAGGTGGCTGATGATAGGACCTTGACGGTCACAGACGTGTTTCGCGGGTGCACTTTAGAGATCTCAGGAGTGCGGTCTCCCATCGATCTGATCCCGATCGCTATGCGGGAGCTTTGTGTGATTGTGGGCATGGATTGGATGGATAAGTTCGACGCGGAGATTGTTTGTCGTCACAAACAAGTGCGAGTTCGAACCCCAAGCGGGGGAGAACTGTTAGTACAGGGAGATTCGTCTAGACGGACTACGGCCATATGTTCGGCTGCGAGAGCTCGGAGGTACCTTCAGCATAGTGGTCAGGGGTATTTGGCATACGTGATAGTCACGAGTGTTGGGGAAGCGAAGGAGTCTGCGGAAGACGTGCCAGTTGTACGGGAGTTCACCGACGTATTTCCCGAGGATTTGCCGGGGATACCTCCCGAACGACAGGTAGAGTTTCGGATCGATCTGATTTCGGGTGCTGCTCCGGTGGCCAAGGCACCCTATCACCTGGCTCCACCAGAAATGAAAGAGCTGTACGCCCAGTTGCAGGAGCTTCTCGAGAAGGAGTTCATTAGACCGAGTTGTTCGCCGTGGGGAGCACCTATCTTATTCGTGAAGAAGAAGGACGGGTCGCAGCGGATGTGCATAGACTACCGGGAGCTGAATAAGCTTACGGTAAAGAATCGTTATCCTTTGCCAAGGATTGACGATTTGTTCGACCAGCTTCAGGGGGCCTCGTGGTTCTCCAAGATTGATTTATGGTCGGGGTACCACCAGATGCGGGTCAGGAGTGAGGACACGGAGAAGACGGCTTTCCGTACGCGGTACGGTCATTACGAGTTCGTGGTGATGCCTTTTGGGCTCACCAATGCACCGGCAGCATTCATGGACCTCATGAACCGAGTGTGTAGTCCGATGTTGGACCGATCGGTGATTGTGTTCATCGACGATATTCTGGTGTATTCAAAGTCCAAGGAGGAGCACGAGGTGCATCTTCAAGAAGTGTTGGAAGTATTGAGGCGAGAGAAGTTATACGCTAAGTTTTCCAAGTGTGAGTTCTGGTTGCGAGAGGTCCAGATCCTAGGACATGTCGTGAATCAGGATGGTATTATGGTCGACCCAGCTAAGATTTCAGCAGTGATGTGGTGGGAGGTGCCGAAGACTCCTTCTGAGGTGCGAAGCTTTCTAGGATTGGCAGGGTATTACCGAAGGTTTATTCAGGATTTCTTCTAGATCGAGATGCCTATGACGCGATTGACGAAGAAATCTGCGGCGTTCAGTTGGGGTGAGGAACAACAGAAGGCGTTCGAGGAGCTACGCAGGCGTTTGTGCGAGGCTCCTGTGTTAATCTTGCCCGAAGGCATGGAAGATTTGGTAGTATATTGTGATGCCTCACATCAGGGTTTGGGTGTCGTGCTTATGCAGCGCGGCAAGGTCATAGCCTACGCTTCTAGGCAGTTGAAGCCTCACGAAGCAAATTACCCGACTCATGACCTGGAGTTGGGAGCGGTAGTGTTTGCCCTTAAAATTTGGAGGCACTAACTCTATGGTGTCAAGTGTACGATCTACACTGACCTTAAGAGCCTTAAGTACTTGATGGATCAGCAGAACCTTAATATGCGTCAGCGAAGGTGGCTCGATGTGGTCAAGGATTATGACTGCGAGATACTTTACCACCCGGGTAAAGCGAACGTGGTTGCGGACGCACTCAGCCGACATCCGGTCGGTGAGCCACTGAGGGGTTTATGTCAGCGATTGACAGTGGTTACACCGATTCTGGAGTCGATAGGAAGCGCTCAGGAGGTGGCTGTTTTGGAGGAAAATGCAAAGCGGGAAAGAGTGTCGGGGGAAATCCCGAATTTTGTTCGTGACAGTCGGGGGTTGTTAACTCGACATGGTAGGGTTTGGGTTCCATTCATCGGTGGGAACCGGCAGGTACTAATGGATGAGGCACATAAGTCCAAGTTCTCGATTCACCCGGGAGCTACAAAGATGTACAGAGACTTGCGTGAAGGTTATTGGTGGCCCGGCATGAAACGGGATGTTGCTAGATGTGTTGAGGTATGTATGACCTGTCGGAAGGTCAAAGCGGAACATCAACGACCACATGGGAAATTGCAGCCGTTGGAGGTCCCGGTATGGAAATGGGAAAAGATTACTATGGACTTCATAACGAAACTCCCAAGGACTCCCCGTGGGAACGATGCCATTTGGGTGATCGTTGACCGTCTGACCAAGAGTGCTCACTTCTTGGCCATCAGGGAAAGCTCCTCGGCGGAAAAGCTTGCGGAGGTGTTTGTACGTGAGATCGTGGCCAGGCACAGGGTGCCAGTTTCGATTGTCTCTGACAGGGACACTCGTTTTACCTCCCGGTTTTGGGAGAAGTTCCAGTCAGAGATGGGTACACGGTTACACTTTAGCACGGCTTTTCATCCGCAGACGGACGGACAGAGCGAGCGAACCATTCAGACCCTCGAAGATATGCTTCGAGCTTGTGTTATCGATTTTGGAGGTAGCTGGGATCAGCACCTTCCTTTAGCAGAATTTTCCTACAACAACAGCTTTCACTCTGGTATTAGCATGCCGCCGTACGAGTTGTTGTACGGTAGGAAGTGCAGGAGGCCCGTTTGTTGGGGCGAGGTTGGTCATCGGGTGTTAGGGAGTACTGACATTGTGTTGAAGACGACCGAGATGATTCAGATGGTGCGGGACTGTTTGGTTACTACACAGAGTCGGCAGAAGAGCTACGTCGACAAGAGGCGATCCGACCTAGAATTTCAGGTGGGTGATTATGTGTTGTTGAAGGTTTCACCCTGGAAAGGGGTGATCCGGTTTCGTAAGCGGGGGAAACTAGGGCCTCGTTATATTGGGCCTTACCGGATCATCGCCCGTGTGGGGAAAGTGGCTTACCGGTTAGAGTTACCTGAAGAACTGAGCTTGATTCACAACACATTTCACGTTTCTCAATTACGGAAGTGTGTATTTGACGAGTCTACCGTGATTCCTCTGGAGGACGTTCAGATCGATGAGCGGCTTAACTACGTGGAAAAGCCGGTTGCCATTCTCGACAGGAGAACGAGAACCTCGCGGAACAAAGTTATTGGACTGGTAAAAGTCCAGTGGCAGCACCGGAAGGGTTCAGAGTGGACGTGGGAGCCCGAAGCGGAGATGCGCGAGAACTATCCCGATTTATTCGTCAGTCGAGACTTCGAGGACGAAGTCTGATCCAAGTGGGGGAGAGTTGTAAAGCCCGTATCCCGGTGTGTATCTTCTTCTTATTTTTTTAAAGATTTTATTTTAACGTGGGATCCATTAGCGGGGTTAGTCGAATCGGACAAAAAGTTAAATGAGTCAACCTTTTTGGGTTTTTGCAAGGAAAGGAAAGTTGAGGGGCTAATTGGGGCATTTCACCAAAGTATGGCAAGGGATAAGCCAAGAGACGCCCCCTTCCCCCTTCCCCTTCCCTTCGGTTTCATGCTAGTAACCACCACAACCTTTAGTCATCCCCTCCCCCTTCCCCTTTCATTTTCACTTAAACAACTCCCAAAAACCCTTTTCCCCATCCCCCTATGTTGTGTGTTCGGCCAAGAAAGAAGCCGAGAGAGTGAGAGAGAAACCGAGAGGGTGATAGAGGTTGCTGCCGGCGACGAGGAGAGAGGAGGAAGGAGGCGATCGCCGGCAAGTTTGGTCGGAAAAGAGGAGGAAGAAGGGTTCGTCGAGGTAAGTTCGTCTATTTCTCGTTTGTTGTTATCGTATGTCAAAGAAACGCCGCCAACCACCGCCGCCGCCGGAGGCGGCAGGGGGTGGTGCACGGCTGTTGTCCAGCCTAGGGTAACCCATATTCAGTAGTTCATATGCTTTTCGGGTCTGTTGGGATTAAGCCATGACTTAACGGGTTAATAATCAATAGTGTCATTTAATGTGAAAATTTAGTAATCTGCCACTGTTTTGCTTAAACCGTAACGTTTTCCTCGTAACTCGGATTGGGGCGAAATCAGTGCCAAAAGTTCCCATTTTGAGTCTAGTAACTTTTCTATGTTTTGTGCAAAAACCAGTTCGGAACGTAGCTTAGGTCAAATCGTCGTTTTGTACTGAAAGGTTCTGTTTTCGCTGTTCTGCGAACCGTTTTTGTAAAATCCGTATTAAACTGTAGAAAAATCGTTAGGAGGAGTATAATATGTCCTTGGAACCCTAACTCAGAGAACTTTCTGGTGATGTAATGTAATTGAGGATTTTCTGTGTTTGGGGAGGTCGGAACAGGTCCCGAACAGACCTGTTTGGCTAGACAGAAAAGTCATTTTAGTGACAGTTTAAGCGTGCGTCGTGTTTTAGGGTCCGGGTCTCGCGTTAATACATTTTAACGTTCGTTTAGGTGTTGGGAAGTGATTTTGGATTGTGGAGCTTGGACTATTGTTTGTGAGCTAGGCGCGCATTCGAGGTGAGTTCTCTCACCGCGTAGTTAGGAATTTCATGTGTAACGTTATTTTGTGTTACGTGCTATTACGTGTTATTACGTGTTTACGTGGACTAGTTGGGATGTGATAAATAGTTGTGATTGTTGAATTATTATGTGAATGGTATGTAATTTGTGTACACCTCGGTGGGACCGAGGGCTCGGTGGGACTGAGCTAGTACAACTATATTATCTTACTCGGTGGGACCGAGGGCTCGGTGGGACTGAGCTTGTATCAACATATTTTTGTGTACTCGGTGGGACCGAGGGCTCGGTGAGACTGAGCTTGTATTTATACGTTAATTATTATGTGGTTTATATTCATGGTGATAGTGGTGTTACCTACTTGCGAGTAGGAGCGATATACGTGGGGTTGCTACCTGCGTGTGTGGTAGGACTCACTAAGCGTTTAGCTTACCCTTTCCCAATATGTTGTGATTTCAGGTGCGAGCGGCAGTCGGGCTTGACGGTACACACACAAAGCGCGGGCGCCGAGAATTGTTGGAATTTACACTTTTAAACTTTTAGATTTATTTATAATATTTCCGCTGCATAACTTCTTTTGACTGTTTGAGTTGACGGCATTAACTTTAATTGAGTTACGGTTTATTAAATTGTGGTTGTTTTATAATGGAATATATGTTTTAGAAAATTTAAATTTCTGTGTAATTTTTAGGACGTTACATTTAATGTCCTAAAAACTTAATACATCGCTCAAAAGCCTCCTATAAACTTATCATAATACTTTTAGATGAGACGTTTTTTTGTTTGGTCCTATAAACTTATTTATTTTAGGCGTCCAAAAGTCTTAGAATGGAGCCACATAGGTCAATGAGGTGGAAAACCAAGAGTTGGTGTCATAACGCACTATAAAGAGTTATTTAGAACCAAGACCACAACAACAATTTTTATAAGATCCAAACAATAAGCAAATATCATAATAGATTGCTTAAAAACCTCATATGAACTTATATTTTGAAAATGTTCTAAAAATTTGTTCGTTTAAATGTTCTAAATTTTTTTCAAAAATGTCCTATAAACTTATATTTTGAAAATGTTTAAAAAATTTTCAAAAACGTCCTATAAACTTATATTTTGAAAATGTTCTAAAAATTTGTTCGTTTAAATGTTCTAAAAAATTTTCAAAAACGTCCTATAAACTTATATTTTGAAAATGTTCTAAAAATTTGTTACATCACTCAAAAACCTCATATGAACTTACTATAACACTTTTAGATGAGACGCTTTTTTGTTTGTTCCTATAAACTTATGTCATATAAAACACTCTATTAGGACACTTATTTATTTTAGGCGTCCTATAAACTCAATTTTATTATAGTGCATACCGAGAACGGACAACGATGGGGCAACGGAGAACATTGTTTGCAAAATATTTAAATGGCGTAGGGTTGGGAAATGGTAAAACTGATTTAGGTTTCTTTTTTACTTAATGTTAGGACACAAAATGTCCTAATTATAAGATAGTTTTGTAAAGGGGTATTAATAGTAATATGGGCTTCGGTTATATTATAAGGGTTTGGGCTTAACTATGTAACAAGGGGTATTTATAGATAAGTGTGTGTAATTAGGGTTTGCAAGTGTGATTCACAATGTAGGTCAAGGTGTTTGTGTGTGTAAACTAGAGAGAGATCCATTCTCTCTCTAGGTGTTCTTCATCAATAAAACCTTACTAGTCGGTTACATGTCTTTTTCACATCGATCTAAGTAACCATATATTTTAAAGTTCAAATAATTTATTTATTAAAAAATAATTCATAGAATTAATCATCCAAAATTAAAAAGTTTAACAGTTTTTTTCATTTTAACTATTTGTTAAAGAATTTATTCAAATTAAAATAGTTTGTCATGTTTTTATAAACTTTTCCTTTAATATAAGAATTCAGCCCTCATAATAAATATTATGTAAGCAGACAACAGTACTCGGTCATCTGTTACATCATTCCCATATTAGTTTTAGTTGTTCTATTTCTTTCAATTAATTCATTAATTACCACTAAAGTACCAAGCTAACTTCATTTCGGTGCCTTAATGTCATGTGACGCTTTTTATTATTGGCTTTATGTATAAGTCCAAGCATGCCAATAACACCATTAGAATTTCTTTCTTTCTTTCTTTCTTTCATTTCTAGCACTTATAGAGGATCTTATAAACTTCCACTTACTTTTTATAGGATTTAAAAATCTCTAAATGTTATAATAGACTGATTTTAAGACTTAATTTATTAGATCAAACAATAAAATATTCTATCAAAAAGTATTGTAATAAGTTTATATGGCGTTTTGGATGTCGTAACAAGTTTCTAGAAATTCTTTATAAAAAACGTCATAGTTATAGAACACCATTAGAAAATATGTACTATAAAACGATATGGTTCATAGGGGATTTCTCAAAAGTGTCTTACAAACATACTACAACATTAGATAAGACACTTTATTTTTTGGTTCTATAAACCTAAGTCCTATATATAAAACGGTCATGGCAAAGTGTGGCGGTAGCCGTAAATAGCCTTCTTAAACTAGGAGTCTAGTTTGATAATATCTATCATAAAAAAGTCGGCAATGGACGAAACACTCATTTTTGGACAGAGAAGTTGATAGGCGACGGAACTCTCAAAGAGATTTTTCCCAGATTATTCGAGTTGGACAGGAATGACAGAGCTATGGTGGTTGATCGAGTTTGTAGGGACGGGTACATGTGGGAATGGCGAAGAGACCTAAGAAGTGGCCGAGAGTCGTCTGAGTTGGAGTAGCTGATAGAAAAGATTAACTCATTCGCCATTGCTGAATCAGAAGATAAGTGGTTGTGGTCGCTTTTGCCAGATGAGATTTTTTCGGTTCGGTCCTTGCGAATCGAAATTGAAAAATTGCAGCTCGTCATTGGTTCTTACAAGATTCGTTGGAATAAACTTGTGCCCGGAAAAATAAACATTTTCTTTTGGAGAATGTACCTTAATCGCATTCCAACGAAAGATATGTTGGAGATGATCAGAGTAGATCTTGAGAACACCCTGTGTCCCATTTGCAACTATGAGATCGAAACGGCCCAACACATTTTCTTTACTTGTGATAGAGTTAAAGAAATCTGGAGTAAGATTCGAAGGTGGTGGGAATTCCCTTTCTCAACTTTTAACTCAACGGATTCGGCTTTGGATGGCATTGATTCTTCCGGAATAACCAAGATTCATCGAAGGGGCGTTGAGGCTATCCTTATGATTACTTGTTTCTTCATATGGCGTTTTCGCAACAAGATACTCTTTGATAGGTCCAAGCCCATAATTAGCGATTTGTTCGATCAAATCGTTGATAGTTCTTTTAGATGGGTGACGTTTAGAGGAAAGGAGAGTAGAAAAATTTTTGGTTATTGGTGTACGTTTCTTTCTTCCTGTCTTGGTCTCATGTAACTGTCCTTGTTTGTTAGCCTCTGTCTATCTTTTTCAATGAATTGTCGTTTCCAAAAAAAAGGCCTAGAAATTGTTGACATCCTGTACAAACCCGATGTTATTGTATTGTATTTATATATAACCTTATACCACTTACCTCATCAATTCCAATTTACTATTCATTATTTGTTTTTCTTTATCCTTTTCACAATCTTGACATCTTTTACTTCTATCATGCCATTCATTCCAAAAACTTCAACTACATATACCTCGAGACCATCTCCCAAAGTTCTTGAAAAAGTCATGAATTCTCAACTAATTTCGATCACATCCGTATTCTAATGTTCTACTCTCGATCGTCTCACCTAATTAAGTAGGTGAAACCTTAGGGGTATTTATTGGCCACAGCCACCTCTATCATCCACATGTTCCAACATTTGGTGGAAGAAAAACATGTTTCACAATCTAAGAGGTTGTTTTACTCTCTTAGAGACAGGGCCGCCCCTAGGGGAGGGCGGGCCGGGCATACCTGGGGGAAGGCGGACCGGGCATACACCCAGGGCCCAAAGGAAATAGGGGCCTAAAATTATTATGTATGTATTATATAGTAGTACTTTATAAAATTGTAAATAAAGAAGACAAAAAAAATTAGTATATAATATGACCCAAAAAGAATTTAGCAATACATTAAGGGCCCAAACATATATTAATTGATTACATTAGACAATACATTTTGTAAAAAGTTTAATTGGTCTTTCATTTTTTCATATTTCTCTAAGGTTATTTATCTAGTACTAATATCTAAAAACTATTTTTGCCTAGAAACCTTGCTATATACTCCATTACTCATCTTCCACATACTTTTGATTATTCCATCCGCATGAATTTTATTTTGTATTAGAACATAGTAGATTTCTTGTTATTAACTAAGAAAACTCCTACCTATTCAAACAATTACCAACTATATGAGACGACCCAACTTATATCTATATTCAGGATTTCAAAACTATATTCTTTTTTTTCATACAATATTGACTCTTTATTACCTAATATAGAGGGCATGGATCTTAAGTACTTTCTTATCTCTAAATCGAGAATAGATTCTCAAACTATAACACCAACATGGACTTTTGATTCTAACATTGATGGTTCTAAAAAAGTTCGTTACAACTCTAAAAGTTTAAAACGGTGATAAAATCCACACCAGGTAACATGTAGAAACTCAACTGATTTATGTTGATCTACTTAAAGTGTTACTCCGAATGGTCAACATAATGACCTTAAATTATTTCAATCTATATATTAAAGGCATATCATAAGATGTATTTGATGGTGGAACGGATTGATGATGTTATGTAAAATGATATGGTAGATAATATTAGTTTAGAAATAATTATTGATTGATCTTGCGCTAGAAAAACCGGGAAAACGGTTTTATATAATTAGTATTTCTTAAATTCAATGTTATTTTTGATCATATCAACAATATATTGAAAAAACTTAGAGTTATCGAGAACCCATTTTTACATCTCGTCCAAAGTCTAAAAAATGTCAGGAACGGACTACTTAGAGACACAACATACAACTTAGCATTTGTCTTGCTATCTCTTGCCATCTGCCATGCATCACTCTTGACTTTGAACCAATGAAATCAAATGAAAAAATTGCAGAAACAATCGAACTATATATACATGTATGTAAATGGTGTATATGATAGAGATACTCATAATTAATACATACAATAATTAAATATTATTTTATAATGACTTGATTGTAAATATCTTGTAAGTTATGATTTAGTTTTGTAGGTTACCATTTAGTTTTGTAGGGTATATATATATATATATATATATATATATATATATATATATATATATATATATATATATATATATATATATATATATATATATATATATGAGGCGGTTTCATTTGCAAACCACTCTTATGATTCAAACTTTATAACCCTTGAATATACCATAGATATCTTCAATCAATGGTCAAGATTCATTTGGGTTATTTTTGTTAATAAATAAATTAATTTAATATAATAAATTAATTTAATATAATAAATTAACAAAAATAGGAAGGAAGTGCATAATGGTACATTCCAAATTCAAATAAGGAAATTAAATGATTCTATTTCATAAAAGGAAGCCAAGTTCTTTTAATATATTATAAATTTACCAATATATTATTGAAATAATAGTGAAACATAATTAAACTTAATCTCGTCATTGACATAGTGAAACAATAGGGATATCATAGTGAAACATTATCTAAATCATAATGAAATAGCTTCACTTCCAAACAAAACCCTAAAATAATATCATCATCGATTAAACCTTCTTGCAACCATAGTGAACCGTAATGAAACCTTATTGAAACCACGATGAAACATAATGAAACTTTATTTGAATCATAGTGATTATAATGAAACCTTGTTGAAATCACGATGAAACATAATGAAACTTTATTTGAATCACAGTGAAATTATAATTAAAAAATAGAAAAAAAACCATAACTAGAAGAAAAAAAAATTAAAACCATTTAGAAATAATTAGAAAATGAAATCATAATTAGAATATATCAAGAAATGAAATCCATATTAGAAATTCAAAAAAAAGTTAAAAATATATTTTCATATAAATAAATCGTTATTAATTAGGATATATCCAAATTTTTAAAAAAGATAAACGTAACTCTATGTTGATATCAATCTATCCAAAAATAAAAAAAATTAATAATTACCTTAAATATATCCATACAAATTAAAATGACAAATACACCCTCCTAATTAAAATTAAAATCAAATTAGATGGAAAAATATGATTGATTGCATTTGGTTTGTAAAGTTTGCAATATAAAGAAGGTTTGTAAAAGATCTTTCCCCTGTATTATATATATATATTATATTTATAGAGGTGGTTTTATTTAAAAACCATTTTTATGTAGCAAACTATGAAACATTCAACGGTTGAGATGCATTTATTACTTAATAATTAAATTATTTTTATTTTTTAATGTAAAAGAAATTAATAAAAGGGAAAATTTGTCAATATGCATCCAATCAATTTAGAAGTTCGGATGAAAAAATACTTTATATGGAAGGCTTTTTTATGGGCAGTGCTAATTGCAGCCAATATTGAGGTGTTGAATGCAATGTTTTTCGATCCAATCATTTTTATTTTAAATATATATATATTAGATTATATATATATTATTGCAATCATTATACTATTAGATTATATATATATTACTTATATATATATTGTTATTTTTTGTTATATATATTAGAAATATAGAAATATATATATATATAGTTATTCTTTTTTGTTATATATATATATATATATATATATTTCTTTTCTTTTTATAAATTATACCATTGTATTCGTCTCGTCAATACCTTCGAAATGAGCCCAATATGATTAAATCAAAAAATATTCAATATTGGGCTCATTTCGAAGGTATTGACGAGACGAATACAATGATATATAATTTGTAATAAAAAATGTATTTTTAATATATTTTAGTTTATATACGATTATTTATGTTAATATGATAAGGGTATAAAATGAAAAATGATAAAGTAAGGGATTAAAAGTAATTTAATAACTAATTACAGGGACCAAAAATGTAAATATATAATATGTTCTCTAAAATGGTGATGAGAATGCATGTTTTCACATTATTTGATTTTCTGGTGTACATCGAGAGAGAACAGCGAGAGAAAGAACAGAGAAATTCGACGCAGAGTTTTTTGGTTGTTAAGTTATAGCAGCACTCAGCAACATCCAACAGCTCCAGTCCTTCTGGTTAGAAAAAGAGAAATTTCAGTTCATTTTATTTTGACTGAGGGTTTCGATTTCTGCTGTTTATAAGGTATGTTCTTTCTCTTATGACTGGTGAAAGCATGCAGTATTGTATTTCCTGATGCTAAAAGATTACTTTGTACATGGCACATCTACCAAAGTATTATGAGAAATTGTAAACCAGTAATAACATCAAATCATGACTGGGGTTCCTTTTACAATGCATGGGTGACATTAGTTGACTCGGTAACGGATGAAACTTACATTTTTAATTTCTCACAACTTGAAGCAGTATTACGAAGCTATCTAGGTACACCTTAATATATTATTATAAGTAAAATGTTATATGTAAGTTTAACAATTACTAAAAAAAGTTAAATTGTTCTAATTTTCAGGTGTTCTTGCTTACCTGAATGACACATGGTTGAAACCATATAAAGAAATGTTTGTATCTGTTTGGACTGACAAATTTCTCCACTTTGGAAACCACACAAGTAACAGAGTGGAGAGTCAACATTTCAAGTTGAAAACTTACTTGGATTCAGCGCAATCAAGTCTACCGACATTTATGAGCAAGATCAATCAACGCATTCGGTCACAAGATACAGAAATTAAAGCAAGTATTCAAGTGAGCAAAAGTGTCACGAAACATCGTCATCGCATACCACACTTCCAACAATTGTGTGGTTTCGTTTCACATTATGCATTAAACATAATATTCCAAGAGTATGAGCGAGCTCAATCTGTTGGCTTATTTTCTGAAAATTGTAGTTGTCTACTACGTACAAGTTATGGGTTGCCATGTGCGCACGAACAAATGCAATGCTTGAACAAAGGTCATCGTATCCCAATTGATTCAATTGATGTATTTTGGACGACGCTTGATTTATCACCGTGCCAATCTTTACAAGATGATGACGTAGGTTGTGAAGCTGAAGTCCAAATGTTTACTGGGGAATTTAACAAGCAAATGAGATCTGGTAAGTTTAGTTTTCTGAGGAAGATAAAAGAGATAGCCAGTGCATCAAAAACATGGGTTCGTGAACCTGTTGTTAACAAGACTACTCGTGGACGGCCCTCGTTGAAGGATAAGCTTTTCAGAAAAACTCATGTTGATCCCTCATTTGCAACTCATGTTGATCCGTCTGTTGCAACTCATGTTGACCCATCTTTTACAAGTGAAAGACCCCTTAGACGTAGTAGTTCGAACGCGTCAACATTTGTTGACTTAGAAAAAATGAGTTACCAGGAACCACCGAGACACAGTTCTTTCATGGGCAAAAACTATAATGCAGATTCATACATTAATCAATTTCCAAAGATGTTTTACCCTTACATTACGCATGTACACGATGTGAGAGGTGATGGAAATTGTGGATTCCGAGCAATAGCTGTCTGTCTCGATCTTCATGAAGATGCATGGCCCACAATTCGGTTTAACTTGATGGAAGAGTTAGATACACACAAGACAGAATACATCAACGCTTTTGGAGGTCAATATTGGAATATTGTTTACAACACTTTAAACTTCTTTCAATCAGATCAAGGTGCACCAGTTGAACACTGGATGACAATGCCTGAAATAGGTGTCTTGATTGCTTCAAAGTATAATGTGATATTACACGTTATAAATATGGGAGGCTGTGGGACGTACTTGCCGCTTAGGTCCACTCCGCCAGCGTGATATCAACATGTTGCTTTTACAATTGGGTACGTTAATGGTAACCATTATGTGAAATTAGATATGGCAGAAGGATACCCGTTCCCTACTATTGTAACACATTTTTTCCACTACAGTTATCCGCGTGCTGCAGGATGGGCTACCCCGTATTCAGATCGAATACAGAAGTACGAGCGACTTTTACGTGTTAATTGTACTACGGATAATGTTATTTTAGAATAATCGAATGTAATATAGATTATTTTATGTTATATTTATATGTTAAATCGCAATGTTTATGTTTTATTTTTATAATTATATAACTATACAAAATTAGTAATGTTTATATTTATAAATATTTATTTATTTTTAAATAAAACCAAAAAGTAAAAGAAAAAAAAACCTTTTAAACTATATAATACAAATAAATAAAAATATATAATACAAATAAATAAAATAGAAAAAGAAAAGACAACAAAAAGACAAAAAACAAAAAAAGCAAAAACAAAAAAAATCATGATTTTAATCATGAGGGTGCACTTAGCAACAAAAAAGGGTGCAATTAGCCTCCCCTTTTTTATTTAAGGTATTCATTTTTTTCAATTTCAAATAATTAGTAAATCATAGCCGTTTTACATGGAAAAATAATCATTGTCTTTTTTCAATGAAAAATATTGATTTTATTGTTTATTATGGTATTTTTTTTATTTTCGGATATATATTATATCTTAAACGTTTCTACATGTAGGGTCAAATTTTAAAAAGAATTTGATAATTTAAGAACGTTTTCATCGTTCTCGATCGAGTAAAATTCCATAATGATTGACACAAAACAGATCGCACACGAAGTGGACGGAGATGAAACGAAAATGAAACGGAGATGAACAACGATGAACAGAGATGAACAAAAATGAAACCGAGATGAAAACGGAGATGAATGGCGATGAACAGACATGAAACGGAGATGAACGACGATGAACAGAGATGACACTGACATGAAAGCGGAGATGACCGACGATGAACATAAATGAAACCGAGATGAAAACGGAGATGAACCGACATAGATGAAACCGAGATGAAAACGGAGATGAAACGAGGATGGCTTCAACACCCTCTTCCTCCATGGCAGCAACGATGAAGAACGGTTTAACAAACACGAAGATCAATAAAAAAAACGCTCATAAACATGATGTTGATCTTCCTATGAATCTCACATGAAAGTTATAAAAAATAATAAAAAAATAAAAGTTTATTCAAAAAAATCCGGCTCATTAATGATTAAATTGAGATTTCCGAAATTGAAAATATAAGGATAACTACCATAAATAAAATGTCTTACCATAAAATGACTAATACACCATTGAAATTAAAGAATAAAAAATAGAAATTACCTGATTGGTCTAGAGAGGTTTGCAAAGTTTGCAAAATAAAAGTGGTTTCAAATGATCGCTCCCCTATATAGACGTGGTTTTCAAATGATCGTTCCCTTATTTCATGCTTATATATATATATAGGGTTGAGTTATTTTGTTAACCAAAAATTTGGTACTAACTTTATTAACCAATTAACAACCTTTGATCTTGTTGGGAACTGAAGATTTGCCAAGTATGGTTAGTACTGCCAGAACAACGTTAGTACTGCCAGAACAACAATAGTACTGCCAGAACAACGTTAGTACTGCCAGAACAACAATAGTACTGCCAGAACAATGTTAGTACTGCCAGAACAACAATAGTACTGCCAGAACAACAATACTGCTGCCAGAGCAAGGTTAGTACTGCTAGTAAAAGTTAATACTGCTGGAAGTTAATGCTGCTGGAACAATGTTAGTACTGCAAGTAAAAGTTAATGCTGCTGGAACAAGGTTAGTACTGCTTGTGCATAACGATGTTAATGCTGCTTGTGATCATGATTATGGAATGCGAGAATGTTGGAGATAAAGATGGAATGATTGAAGATAAGCATGAAAGAATATTCTGAAGATCAATTTTGTTTTGATAGTTATCTTGTAATTATTTAGTATAAATAGATATTGATAGATAGCTATTCGACAGTGAGAATCAGAATTCGTTTTTTGTTTTAGAGAGAATTAACCTCAAGGTTTAGAACCCTATTTCTAGAGAAGTAGAAGTCGTCTTGTTGAGCATGTTCAACAAGATTGAGGTTTGGTTGTAAACTTGTGAGTTGAAGTATCGAATACAAACAGATTGTGTTTTCTGATTAGTTGTTCATTGAGTGTGTTTGAATTAAAGTTCTATTCCGCAAGATTCTTTAATTCTGATTTCTAAGTATAATTATTCTTGTTTGGAATCGATCCTGACAAGTGGTATCACATCATGTGAGTAGCAAGGCTGCCACTACTTCTGCTAGCACATAGAAGGACAGTGGTAATATAACTAAGACCTTCCTCACGGCAACTCAGAATGAGAAATCATTCAGAGGTCCCAGGTGCCAAGAAACCACGGGGGTAGGCAGTGCTTTTGCTAGGCAAAAGACACCTACTAAAATTTCCAGTGATCCTTTAAAGGAGGTAAAAACTCCTAAACAAGGTGAGGATAGATATACATATGAGGAATTGATGGAAACCATTGCCAATATCAACACAGATGTTGTAAGTCAGCAAAAGGAGATAGATGGACTCAAGAAAGTGGTCCTATATCAACAAACACAGCTTGAGAAGCATAAGAAGCTGATTACAAAGTTGATGCACAGGAAGAAGAAAGCTCAGTATGTTCTTAAAAGAAGAAACCCCAACAATGATGCTCCCAAAAAGGGGGAGTCAGAAGCTGAACTCAACATGGAGAGTGCACAGGAAAAGGGGGAGAATGAGTGTGTTGAAGAAATTGCAAAAGAAGCAGAAACTGATCATGCAGCAGAAACGGTTAATGCTGCTGAACTTCAGAAAGAAGCAGAAACTGAACCAACAGCAGAAACGGTTAATGCTGCTGAACTTCAGAAAGAAGCAGAAACTGAACCAACAGCAGAAACGGTTAATACTGCTGAAATTCAGAAAGAAGCAGAAACTGAACCAACAGCAGAAACGGTTAATACTGCTGAAATTCAGAAAGAAGCAGAAACAAAAGAAGCAGCAGAAACCATGCAAGAAGCAGTATCTACAAAGGATGAAGCAGCAGAAACAAAGGAAGCAACAGAAACTAAAAAGCCTACTTTGGAAGAAGTTGAAGTTGCAGAGGCTTTGATTAAAGCCAAACATGACACTCCTAAAAAGCAAGAAGAAACCCTGGGTGAAAAGCTGGTGTCACTGAAAAGAACAAGAACCAAGTCTATAGCTACCAAGAGTAAATTTGTCAAGAAACCTAGGGTAGAACCAGTGGTAGAAGAAGAAAAAGAAGAGGATGTTCCAGAAAAGAAAGATGATACAAAGGTTGCTGAAGAAGGAGTAGCAACTCCATCAGGTCAACCAAGAAATGCTCAATGTGATATGTATATCACTGTGGTTAATACTGATCCAATCAAAGTTGACCCATTATCTTCCATGCCTCCTGAGATCATCTTCTGGGATACCTTGGTAGATCAGAGAAAGGAGTACATTAGAGTCAAAAGAGCAGATGGGAAGTTTGAGGTCTGTTCTACATGGGGAAGACTTATCAGAATGTGCTCTAGATCTGACGTAGAGGAGATGTACAAGGTTGGAATGAAGTTGTATGGAAATATGCTGAATGAGAAAGGGATGTCTATCACCAAAATGGTTCTTGAATACCTGTGCCTAATGTTCAAACCAGAAGCAGTTCAGTATATGACAAAAAGAAATTTTCAAGCCATTACCAACTGGATGCTCATTGAAAATTGTGGAGTGTATGTCATCACACTTGACTATACATATCATGAGTATTATTTGGTGGATGTTGCATACAAGCACAACAAGAAAAGGTTGAATGGAATGCTACATGCTAAGTTGGCTTGCAACAAGGATTCTGAAATGGGAAGATACTTGGTGAGAAGGATTATCAATCAAAGCCTGGGTTTGAATCCTGATTTATGTGTTCATGATTAGGTTTTGGAAGCATCATCTGAAGAACTTGACTTCTCAACCTAAAAAGTCAAGTTAGGGGGAGATTGTTGGGAACTGAAGATTTGCCAAGTATGGTTAGTACTGCCAGAACAACGTTAGTACTGCCAGAACAACAATAGTACTGCCAGAACAACGTTAGTACTGCCAGAACAACAATAGTACTGCCAGAACAACGTTAGTACTGCCAGAACAACAATAGTACTGCCAGAACAACGTTAGTACTGCCAGAACAACAATAGTACTGCCAGAACAACAATACTGCTGCCAGAGCAAGGTTAGTACTGCTAGTAAAAGTTAATACTGCTGGAAGTTAATGCTGCTGGAACAATGTTAGTACTGCAAGTAAAAGTTAATGCTGCTGGAACAAGGTTAGTACTGCTTCTGCATAACGATGTTAATGCTGCTTGTGATCATGATTATGGAATGCGAGAATGTTGGAGATAAAGATGGAATGATTGAAGATAAGCATGAAAGAATATTCTGAAGATCAATTTTGTTTTGATAGTTATCTTGTAATTATTTAGTATAAATAGATATTGATAGATAGCTATTCGACAGTGAGAATCAGAATTCGTTTTTTGTTTTAGAGAGAATTAACCTCAAGGTTTAGAACCCTATTTCTAGAGAAGTAGAAGTCGTCTTGTTGAGCCTGTTCAACAAGATTGAGGTTTGGTTGTAAACTTGTGAGTTGAAGTATCGAATACAAACAGATTGTGTTTTCTGATTAGTTGTTCATTGAGTGTGTTTGAATTAAAGTTCTATTCCGCAAGATTCTTTAATTCTGATTTCTAAGTATAATTATTCTTGTTTGGAATCGATCCTGACAAGTGGTATCAGAGCATGTGAGTAGCAAGGTTGCCACTACTTCTACTAGCACAGAGAAGGACAGTGGTAACATAACTAAGACCTTCCTCACGGCAACTCAGAATGAGAAATCATTCAGAGGTCCCAGGTGCCAAGAAACCACGGGGGTAGGCAGTGCTTTTGCTAGGCAAAAGACACCTACTAAAATTTCCAGTGATCCTTTAAAGGAGGTAAAAACTCCTAAACAAGGTGAGGATAGATATACATATGAGGAATTGATGGAAACCATTGCCAATATCAACACAGATGTTGTAAGTCAGCAAAATTTGATAGATGGACTCAAGAAAGTGGTCCTATATCAACAAACACAGCTTGAGAAGCATAAGAAGCTGATTACAAAGTTGATGCACAGGAAGAAGAAAGCTCAGTATGTTCTTAAAAGAAGAAACCCCAACAATGATGCTCCCAAAAAGGGGGAGTCAGAAGTTGAACTCAACATGGAGAGTGCACAGGAAAAGGGGGAGAATGAGTGTGTTGAAGAAATTGCAAAAGAAGCAGAAACTGATCATGCAGCAGAAACGGTTAATGCTGCTGAACTTCAGAAAGAAGCAGAAACTGAACCAACAGCAGAAACGGTTAATGCTGCTGAACTTCAGAAAGAAGCAGAAACTGAACCAACAGCAGAAACGGTTAATGCTGCTGAACTTCAGAAAGAAGCAGAAACAAAAGAAGCAGTAGAAACCATGCAAGAAGCAGTATCTACAAAGGATGAAGCAGCAGAAACAAAGGAAGCAACAGAAACTAAAAAGCCTACTTTGGAAGAAGTTAAAGTTGCAGAGGCTTTGATTAAAGCCAAACATGACACTCCTAAAAAGCAAGAAGAAACCCTGGGTGAAAAGCTGGTGTCACTGAAAAGAACAAGAACCAAGTCTATAGCTACCAAGAGTAAATTTGTCAAGAAACCTAGGGTAGAACCAGTGGTAGAAGAAGAAAAAGAAGAGGATGTTCCAGAAAAGAAAGATGATACAAAGGTTGCTGAAGAAGGAGTAGCAACTCCATCAGGTCAACCAAGAAATGCTCAATGTGATATGTATATCACTGTGGTTAATACTAATCCAATCAAAGTTGACCCATTATCTTCCATGCCTCCTGAGATCATCTTCTGGGATACCTTGGTAGATCAGAGAAAGGAGTACATTAGAGTCAAAAGAGCAGATGGGAAGTTTGAGGTCTGTTCTACATGGGGAAGACTTATCAGAATGTGCTCTAGATCTGACGTATAGGAGATGTACAAGGTTGGAATGAAGTTGTATGGAAATATGCTGAATGAGAAAGGGATGTCTATCACCAAAATGGTTCTTGAATACATGTGCCTAATGTTCAAACCAGAAGCAGTTCAGTATATGACAGAAAGAAATTTTCAAGCCATTACCAACTGGATGCTCATTGAAAATTGTGGAGTGTATGTCATCACACTTGACTATACATATCATGAGTATTATTTGGTGGATGTTGCATACAAGCACAGCAAGAAAAGGTTGAATGGAATGCTACATGCTAAGTTGGCTTGCAACAAGGATTCTGAAATGGGAAGATACTTGGTGAGAAGGATTATCAATCAAAGCCTGGGTTTGAATCCTGATTTATGTGTTCATGATTAGGTTTTGGAAGCATCATCTGAAGAACTTGACTTCTCAACCTAAAAAGTCAAGTTAGGGGGAGATTGTTGGGAACTGAAGATTTGCCAAGTATGGTTAGTACTGCCAGAACAACGTTAGTACTGCCAGAACAACAATAGTACTGCCAGAACAACGTTAGTACTGCCAGAACAACAATAGTACTGCCAGAACAACGTTAGTACTTCCAGAACAACAATAGTACTGCCAGAACAACAATACTGCTGCCAGAGCAAGGTTAGTACTGCTAGTAAAAGTTAATACTGCTGGAAGTTAATGCTGCTGGAACAATGTTAGTACTGCAAGTAAAAGTTAATGTTGCTGGAACAAGGTTAGTACTGCTTCTGCATAACGATGTTAATGCTGCTTGTGATCATGATTATGGAATGCGAGAATGTTGGAGATAAAGATGGAATGATTGAAGATAAGCATGAAAGAATATTCTGAAGATCAATTTTGTTTTGATAGTTATCTTGTAATTATTTAGTATAAATAGATATTGATAGATAGCTATTCGACAGTGAGAATCAGAATTCGTTTTTTGTTTTAGAGAGAATTAACCTGAAGGTTTAGAACCCTATTTCTAGAGAAGTAGAAGTCGTCTTGTTGAGCCTGTTCAACAAGATTGAGGTTTGGTTGTAAACTTGTGAGTTGAAGTATCGAATACAAACAGATTGTGTTTTCTGATTAGTTGTTCATTGAGTGTGTTTGAATTAAAGTTCTATTCCGCAAGATTCTTTAATTCTGATTTCTAAGTATAATTATTCTTGTTTGGAATCGATCCTGACAGATCTTAAAATGAATGGTTAAGATGAAATACATCTAAATCATTAATTACAATGAATGGTTAAAATGAAATACATCTAATAAAGTAATGAACAAAGGTGTTGAGGGTCATTGATAATCCAAGATCTATCAAGATTAGAGAGAAATTCTAGAGAGAGAGTAGAGAGAGAAAGTAGATCTTATTATGTCGGCTCTCTGTGTTTACAAGATATGAGTTATGACCAAAAGCTTACAAAGAAAGTCTAAACAAAGCCTTATATACCCTAAGACTTATTAAGGAAATAAGCTAGCTTTGACTTTCTACACATGACTAAATACATTGACTTTGACTCTATAAATCAAGATTAAATCTTGAAGACATATTTGTCCTAACAATCTCCCCCTTGGATTCAATATTTAAACATTTGAGAACAGCAGTCTTCGGCTTCTTGAATCTTCAAAATCTTCGGTCTTTATCAGGCTTGTCAAAGTCAAATTGTCACAAAATCTTCAGATGGGGAACTGACAGAGATTTTCTTTCTTTGATATGGAGAATTTGATTCTTCACACAAGGCATTTTGATACAATGTAGCGCAAATCTAAGAAAAATGGATCATCTTGAGAAACCAAGATGATCAATCGATTTTTCCTAAACTCTTGAAGAATTCTCCCCCTTTTTCTTTCTTTGACTTGAGAACTTCAAACTTCAGTAAGGATATTCACCATATAGCACAAGTTTAAGAAAAAGAGATCACAAGATGATCAATCGATTTCTCTTAAACTCTTGAAGAAGAAATCTCCCCTTTCCTTTCTTGAGACGAAGTCTTCTTTAAACATTTCTCCCCCTGTCATGAAATCGAATCTTTGACTTGAAAGCTTTGACATGAAATTGAACTAAACATTTCTCCCCCTTTTTCGATGAAAGTGTGCATCATTATCATCGAAAACCTTCTTCAATTTCAGTCACGTCTCTGATTCTCACTAACAATCTCCTCCTTAATGAATGACCTTGCTCCCCCTCAAAATAAGAATTCTGGAGCAATTTGTTTTCTTCCCCTGAAAGTATGCATATATTTCATTTAGGCACAGTAGTTGAAAATTTTATTCAAAGAAAATAAAATTCATTGAACTACATTTTATAACTACTACCATTTGATCATTTGAAAAGCTTTACAAAAGAAATCCAACTTAATGAAATTTAAATGATTTATCAATCAAATGAAATCAAATGCATGTGTTTGGATTCAAATACCAAACATCATTGCATATCAAGTTAAAAATGTTCAGTTTCAACCCCTTTATTAAATCTATTTGGTGTGCTAGCATGCGAAATATGATCAGCAACAAGCATATGCAATTCTAAAACATATCAGAATACTCTGCTCTACTCACACTATTTGTCCAAAATCATAATTTTCACAAAATTTACAGGTTTATCGCGACTTTGTATTTTCCCCAAGTTTCAAGAGATGTGTGCTCATTGGCATCTTTTGATTTTGTGCACATTGGCATCTTTTGATTTTGTGCTCATTGGCATCTTTTGATTTTGTGCTCATTGGCATCTTTTTTATCAAAAAGTTTATTAAGAATAAGCTACACCGTTAAACATGGCTTTCTATCTGGTTCTATAGCAGGATTTGGGTCAGCGGATCCCAGACCAGTTGGCCTTAGGTGCTAGGTGACGAGCACCCCTTAGAACTTACTTTCCCAAACCAGAAAGGCCACATCGATATATCTTAAACCCATTTGTACCAGTAGAACATGACTTCCTATCTGGTTCTATAGCAGGATTTGGGTCAGCCGATCCCAGACCAGTTGGTCTTAGGGACTAGGTGTCGAGCACCACTTAGGACTTAATCTCCCAAACCAGAAAGGCCACATGCACAAACTTTCAAACTAAATGATTAGATTTAAAACTTAGAGCATCTCAATCACTTGGTTCTAAAACATAGTGCTTTCCCCATATTTTCGTTTCCATCCATCATTCTAACAAAAAGGCTTTTTGAGCATTATATTCTATATAAATCTAGAATCACATAATTTTGAGCATTCAGCATAATTTCATTCATGTTTTGCTGACCTTTCGATTTATTTCAGAAGTGAAAGATGAAACAGATGTAACTCAGATAATACAAAAACACTTGTAAAATCACCCCTGACACACATTTCATTCATTGAATGAAAGTTGAAAAAATTTCACTTCATTGAATTAAATTTGTAAAAATTCAAACATTCAAAGCAGTAGAAATAAAACATAATGCAATGTTACCTTTTACCATGAGTTCTTTGAAATAGAAAGATGTGACAGTTAAGAATATCACCTGTATAGTATGATCATGCGGTAAAAGATTTAACCTGATAAGTACGAGTTCTAAACTGATTTGTTTAGAAGTCTTAGTCTTTGAAGCACGGGTCCTGAACTGAATTGTTCAGAAGGCATTAACTGTGAAATCCGGGTTCTAAACTGATGTGTTTAGAAACCAATCTCTTTACTCCCCCTTAATGGCACAAATAATCTTCTTTCGAGAGTTCAACGCTTTGCTTCTAAATCTGCAAAAACAGATTAAGTAGATTTTGGTACCCAACGTGTCTTGGGTCCTGGCTTGTTAAGCGGAGCTCTATAAGAAGGAAAATGATAAGTACTTTACCAATATTGAGCATTATCATTTTTAATGAAATCATTAGTTCCACAATAAGAACAACAAAAATTCTTTTGTGCAAACCTGATTAAATGATTTGCGGAATATAATGAACCAGGTTTAGCAAAAGATTTACCTTTCAGTTTAGTGTTCTTGTTAGAAACTGATGATTTTGGTACATCTTTTTCAGGAATTGTACCTTTGACTCTCCATTGCATGTTGAATTTCTTGTATGAAGGAAGATCAACATACTTATACTTGGAAGAATTATCCATTGAATGATCATAGAAAAGATTAGACGGTCGAATCGGACTTTCTAAATAGCTTTTGGATTTGTTGAGAGACTTCACTTTATCAGATAAGACATTCCGTTTCTTGGTCATCAAATCAAGCTTCTTCTGAAAGTCACAATTAACCCTCTTCTCTTTCATAATATCAGTCGATAACACAACCAAATTCTTTGTTAGCTTTCGTATTTCTTGCTGAAATATCTTCCTTTCAACGGAAAATTCATCTTTGACGCTCCTAGCTTGAAAGTCAGCTTTCTTCCTCTTTTCTAACTCATGTCTTTCTATATCCAATTCCTTTTGAAGCTCATATATTTTCTCTGACAATTTCCCATTCTTCGCTTCAAACTCTTTCCTTTTATCTTCAAATTCAACCCTTTCCTTCTCCAATTTCTCCTTTTCAAGAAATAAAACTTTCTCAAAATCTGAATTTTGTTTAGAAAGTTTTCTGCATTTGAGTTCAAGAGCTTTCTTTACTTCATCTTCTTTCTTCTCATCCCTCTCATTCTTTTCAAGCTCAGAAACTTTCTGAGAAAGAGACAAAATTTGCTTTTCATAGCTCTTTTTGTCATTTGTACGATTCGCTCTTTCCTCTTTTAGCAACTTTTCCGTGTCAGAAAGTCTCTTTGTAAGCTCTATAACCTTTTTCTTGAGTTCTTCATTTTCAGCATCTGATGATTTCTGTTCCACATCCTCCTTTTCAGCTTTCTTTTCTTCTTCCTTTCTCTTAAAAGCAACTTCAGATCCAAGCATTTGCTTTGTTAATTCGTTCCACATCTGCATTGGGTTGTTTTTGAAACATTCAACGCGTTTGAAGATGTGTTGCGGAAGTTTGTAAAGTGCGAAGATCAAGTTGGATGAAGCTTCTTTGTCAGCTTTCTTTCTTTTAATCTCTTCTTCTGTAAAATCATTCTCCATTTTATATCTGATCATTGGACCTTCGGAGAAAGATTTTATCATATTCTCTCCATTTTCGCTACTCTCAAAAAAGTCGATGAACGAAACACTCCATCGTTCAAAATCAGATTCTTTGATCAGCACTGGAAGTCGGTTCATGTTCGCTTGACGATTAAAAGATCTTTATAATGAAAAATCTACTGAATCTGCGGAAAATGAACAATCAGAAAAAAATTATATAAAACTTTTTTTTGAAAAACTCTTAAAATGTATGAAATACACTATAGAAAAAAATTCAGTATAAAAATTTTTCTCAAAAACTTTTTTTTTAATACTAGTCACAAGTGGCAAATCTCGAAAAATATTCTAAGTCAGAATTTCGTAACACAAAGAAGGGCAATATGAGTATTTCGCAAGCAACAGATGCGAAAAGTGAGAATTTCGCAAGCCACTGAGGCGCAAAGTGAGTATTTCGCAAGCAAGGGTTGCGAAAAGTAGACTTGAACAAAAAGAGGGAATCTGGAAGATCACTTTTCGCAAAAGAAGGTTGCGAAAAGTTTGGCTTTTCGGGTCAGAGGGTTGCGAAAAGTATGGCTTTTCGGGTCAGAGGGTTGCGAAAAGTATGAATTTCGCAACAGAAGGTAGCGAGAAGCTAAGCGAAAAGTATACTTGATTGATGAATGTTGCGAAAAGTTCAGATCTAGCGAGATATTCCAAAAACGTCTAAAAAACCTCTGAAATCCAAAATTTCTGAGACAATCTTGTGCAAACAGGTTCGAAATCCAAATCCAAATCCTAACACTTTTTCTTCAATAATGAACCTCTGAAAACCTCTGAAAATGAGTCTGAATAATCGAGCAGAAAACTAAATCGCACAGACCAAATTCTTGAAAAACTCAAAATTGATCTCCAAAACTTTTAAATTAGCTCTCGATCCTTGAACAAGAAATGTTCCTCTATCAAAAACGAATCCAATGAGCTAAGATTTGAACAAATTCGATCAAAAATCACCAAAATTTGATAAAATCTCAAGAAAACGAGATTTTCTTGAAAAATCAAGAAAATCAATCAAATTTGCTTGTGAAATCACCAAATTCGTATGTTTGATCAGTAGAATTCCATCTCTAAATCTTGTTCCAGCTCTGATACCAATTGATAAACCAAGATCTATCAAGATTAGAGAGAGAATCTAGAGAGAGAGAGTAGAGAGAGAAAGTAGATCTATTAGGGTTTGCTCTCAATATTACAAGATGTAAGTTATGCGTATTCCTCTCTGTAATAGTTGTCATCCCTCTATTAAACAAAGCTATATATACCTCAATACAAACTAAGGAAATAAGCTAGCTTTGACTTTCTACACATGACTAAATACATTGACTTTGACTCTATAAATCAAGATTAAATCTTGAAGACATATTTGTCCTAACAGTCATTTTAGTAAAACCAATTCCCTAAGTTTTGTAACCCCTTCAGTTTTGTAACCCCCTCCATAGAATACTCCCAACACAATCAATCCATTACATTAACATCTCTTACATCCATGTATCTTACATGTATTTTATGTTCTTTCTTATACACCGAATCCATCTGCATTTTACATGTATGTGGGGCTGTAAAATAAACCAAACGTCCATCCGTTTTAGTACCGTTTAGAGGGGGGGGGGGGGGGAGTTTGTGTATGTTCGGTAATTTAGAAAATGAACGAAAATGAGTAAGTATTTTTAGTTAGGTTAGTTAAATCAGCAAACAAGAACGATGGTATCGTTCGTTCATATAAGTTCGTGAATGTTTGAACATTCATGTTTGTTAAATGATGGGTCGTTCATTTATGTTCTTTAATGTTCGATTGTTCATTATACTCTTATGGTAACAATAGTAAAAAACATTCAACCCGGATATACGTTGAACATGTATGAAACAACTAACAAGCAATAAATGGTTTGTGTTAATGAAAGTTGAACACGTATGAAACGAGTATGTGTATCAAAAAAATAATATGGATTGTAAAACTAATATATTTTCTTATTGTTCATAATTGTGCACAGTTGATCATTGGCATTTCACATATGTTCTCAAGTTAATTATACTCTTATGGTAACAATAGTAAAAAAACATTCAACTCGGATATACGTTGAACATGTATGAAACAACTAAAAAGCAATAAATGGTTTGTGTTAATGAAAGTTAAACACGTATGAAACGAGTATGTGTATCAAAAAAATAATATGGATAGCAAAACTAATATATATTCTTATTGTTCATAAATGTGCACAATTGACCATTGGCATTTCACATATGTTCTCAAGCTAATTATACTCTTATGGTAACAATAGTAAAAACATTCTACCCGGATATACGTTGAACATGTATGAAACAACTAAAAAGCAATAATTTGTTTGTGTTAATGAAAGTTGAACACGTGAGAAAGTTGAAAACGTATGAAACGAGTATGTGTATCAAAAAAATAATATAGATAGCAAAACTAATATACATTCTTATTGTTCATAATTGTGCACAGTTGACCATTAGATCAATTCTGCACAAACTGTTAATAATGGTTCTGCAAAAACATCCCTGATTAACAAAATATAAAGTGAGAAATGAATTAACAAACTCCAACGACAACGTCGAACTTTGCGGAATTAGTAGAATAGTCCAACATATCGGGTTGAATATATTCTTGATGACGATGAAAATCCATTTTCATGCAAACCGAACTATGATGAACGGGAGCTCCCTCAAACCAACACCTTATTTTTTTAAAAATTAGAATTATCTATATCAAATTCGTAACTCCCCAATGTAATGAAAAATTAATATTTGCTTTGGTAACTCCCATTTTAAAAGTCCACCAAAAAACCCTTTTACAAAATACCAAATGTACCCTTTGACACTAATTAATATGTAGACACTAACCAACTAAAAAGGTGAAATCCTATTGGTCTAAAGTGGTTAGCAAAGTTAACACCCTTTGGGAGGTTAACAAAATAACCTCCCTCTCTCTCTCTCTCTCTCTCTATATATATATATATATATATATATATATATATATATATATATATATATATATATATATATATATCCACCTACAAGTAACAATATAATCAAGTTTTTCCATTCAATCACATTCTTTCTTCTAATATGGTATAAAAAATCACACATGGTGTAACGCCCCCGTCCTGTGTGGCTAAGGACGAAAATTGTCACAATAAGGTTCAAAACAATTTCAAATCAACCCATTGGTTAAACAGATCGATTGCTACAATTTACCATAGTTGAATTACAAAACCCCAAACAGAGATAACAATGTGTTTCAAAATATAGTTTCAAAAATACACATCTATATTACATAAGTCATCAAAAATTTAACAGAAGTAGATCATGATGGTTTATCTTCAGTCTTGTCATCTACGTATCTCTCATCCCAAAAATCCTGCTAAGTCATGTACCTGACAAAGAAAACCTCTGCTGAGCTTAATGCTCAATGAACGAATAATAATAACTTAAACAATAAGCATGAAATAACAAGTTCAAGAGAAATAATTAATATTAAGCGATAATCCAAATTTAAGGAAGGTTTCCGATTAAAGTCAAACCAACAAATTCCCGAAGGCATGTCAAGGGTCCGAAGACCAAACCGCATCACAATGACACGTTGTTCCCAAAAGGATGATCAATCTGTTTGGGCATGAGGATGATCAGTCCGTTTGGGTATGAGTGAGGAAAAGGGTGTGGACACAACACAACAATCCTCTCCGTGGATTTAACCACGATCGTAATTTGTTTTCCGATAACGGTTCCTAGGATCGATCCATACGCCCTACCGGTACCTAGTCAAATCCGCTTTTAAGGACTATATATAGTGAGGACGCCATGATGGTTATATAGCCACCATGGAAGCATCTCAACATCGGTGTCCCCAATGCTGATTCTAAAGAAAAGAGTTACAATAGACACATTCTAACACTTCAAATTATTCACGTACCGAATCAATACGGAAGTCATATTTCAAAAGAAGACAATGTTCAAATAAATTTAACAAGCATGAAGGCAATTTGGAACAAATGTGTTTAGAATTCGTAATCATTTATTCGGATTAGGAAGCCGTATGCAAATGGCTATCCCCATATCAAGTAAAGTATGATGTCTGTACCTGAATAGTATACGATAAAGTACCAAAATCGGATGCTCAGAGTGTTGCTACAAGTTACTCAAAATCACCTTTACCAAAAACAAGAACCGATTACTATTATAGAGTAATCAACATATTTGCTTGAGTAAACAAGTCTTAATCTATTTTTCTACTTATTATTATCTCTAAAGTAATTCTAGATAGCTTTAGGGTTGTTTGGTATGAGTTTCATCACAGCGTACAAGTTGGATGTGCATAAAGACTGTTACAGCTCAGTCCCTGCACATATCAGCTTTTGTCTTTCAAAAGTTTGGACGTTTTAAACATATTCAGAGGACAAATTAAACTTTGACTTCTAAATGAAAGATGTACTACTATCTCTTAGGAATCTAATCGCACAAGATTCACTTTATTTGGATCAATGACCAATGTTAAATTTTTTTTACAATAACATAATGTATATCCCAAGTTTCACTTGACCTGTTCTGGAAACTTAAGGTCTTGAGCCATTTAGACTCAAAATCTGCTTTTAGTGAAACTACAAAGATGTTCTACACTCTTCAAGATTTCCAGCGATATATTACACATTTCATTTGGTCCAACTAATGACTTTATACGAATATTTGAAACAATCTGAAATTTTTTATTCTCCCCTGCACACAACAACGAATTTCACAACCAAACTCATTGAGTTTCAAAATTTTCGATTTGCAAATAACACCAATGATTATCCTCATCCTAAATCACCTTTTAGGCACAAAAACAAGTTTTTTTAAACGCATCTCTATAATTCACATTAGAGACCTAACTTAAGATAAAACCTCAAAGTTTTATACCAAGAGCTTAACATACCTTGATTCCAATGGTGATTTCAATCTTCAAACAAACTTGAACTCCTCAATCTTCTCACAATTTCAAACCTAAAATATAATTCAAACCCAAGGATTCAATGATTGACCTAAATAGAAGTTTCAACTTAGAAGATTAGAAATTCTACACATACCTTTGAATATTTGAGTTTCAATCTTCAAAACATCAACTAAGTTAATGATTCATTTACTTGATTTAGCTTTGATGATAAGAACTCTTGAAAACGTGAGAGAAACCAAATGAGAAAGAGGATATATATGAGGTTTAAGGATTTTTCATGAGTTTTGGGAGTATTTATATTTTCCAAGTTTCCACTTTGACCCCTCAAGTCTAGTTTCACAACTTTATGCCCTAATAGGAATTTTATTTGACATTTGAAGTTGAGTTTACTTTCATTTTGCACAAGTGTGATCCATTGAATAATATAGCAACACAAAATTAGTCCTAGATACAATTCAGTTAAGTATAGGGTACAAACATGTTATGCACATTTCCACCCAACGTTTACTTAACACAACTTGTTCGAGATAGTGGAACCCGGGTGTTATACATGGGATCTTGTTCCATCTTCTCCATCTCAAAACCTGGATGTAAACGGGTATTTCTTACCAAATATAATCCTGATTGCTCCATTGAGCATTATAATTCTCGTCTAGTTGCTAAAGGATTCCACCAAAGACCCGGTCTTGACTATACCGAAAACTTTAGCCTCGTGGTTAAGCCGGCCACAATCCGAAAGATTCTCTCTCTAGCTATCACACCTAGTTGGTCTTTTCACCAAGTTGACATTAATAATGCCTTCTGTGAGTCTCAGATCCGTGCAACGAACAATGAAATCAAACAAATAAGCAATGCAGTATACGATTTCAACTGGTCATCTCTATTATGCTTTCAGAGAGTTTTACAATACAGAAAGGAAAGCAAAAAGACAACTAGCCTATTTTTCTAAGGCTAATGAACTATTTATATGGTGGGCCCGTGGTTAACAAGCCCACGACCCGTTCACTAATAAGGCTCAAATACAAGAATTACAAATTAAACCCTGAAATTTAATTCAACATAAATTGACCCTAACAATCTCCCCCTTTGAATTGAAGTTCGATTTGGCGCCAGTTCGCGACATATCTTTTTCGGAGCGCGAAGTGAACCTCGAACCATCTGATAGCACGGCGGTAGTCGATGCGTTCTTCAACCATTTCCAAGGCATTCCGAGCAGTTGTTTCATTCGGATTAGGGACATATGAGAACCTTGGATTTTCATACTCGTGCTGGATGATTTTCCGAAGAGCATCTTGAACTTTGAAGAGCATGCCATCGCAGAATCTTTCTACCTGACTGAATCGCATAAATCTTTTCTCTTTCTGTTCATTGACGTAGACAATCCTAAATTCAGGTTCTAGAAGCATAGCGTTCTCGGGATACATATTCAACTCAGGAGCTTGCAGATTCGGCTTTATCAGATTTACCTTCTTCGCTCTGTTCTCGATTGCCATTTGAAAATCCGTTAGATAAGACATCGTAATTTTACGGACCAGAAATCGACGAACAGCTTCGAGCGCCTTTGTAACTGGTAGCGGTCGGATAGTTCTTGAACGAAGGTCTTTCAGAATTGCTAGGAAGTCAAATGGTCGGAGGTGCTGGAAGTCGGCTTCAGAAAATTTCCATTCATTCCCATCTTCACGTCGGACAGTGAATACATGATAGACAATTTTCATGATGCGGCTGGACTGTATGTTGAGTACCTCTGGGATCTGATGCTTGGTTCTGACTTGGCTGACTAGAAGACACCGCTTCATTGCGTTGATGTACCGGCGTTGGTATTCGGGATTGAAGTTGTAAATACCAAGGCAGAAGGTCGGCTCGATCGGGCGTAGCTTGTGAACAAAAAACTTATTCAGGGATTCCTCCAGATGAGGAATAAATACTGGGATCTTCTCCCAACGAATTTGTTGCTGTTGAGGAAGTGGGAGATCATAAGCTGTCGGTTGCTGAGGAGATGTCTGAATATTGGCAGTTGAGGTCTCGGGTCTTGTTGAAGTTTCATCGGGTTGAGCAGAGTGAACAGGAGAAGAACCATATAAATTCTGGAGCAGGAACTGATCATAGTCAATGTTGTCATCGTCATCAGTAGGGAAAACCCAATTGACCTGGAGATTTGCGGCACTGGCGGCTTTTTCATACCGTGCATCTTCGGTCTCCGGGTTGGTTTCACAGTCTGGATCTATCATATCCAATAGCGGTCTGTCTGATGAGTCAAAATCAACCAGTTCCTGTGTTGAACCCTTGGGCTTTTCAACCGTCGGGTCATCATCATCTGATATTTCCATGTCGATTAACATCTCGGCTTCAGGTTCGGCGTCGGTTGTTGTTGCCGCAGTTGCTGATTCAGATGAACCATAGGTCTTAGTCTTTTCTCCCCCTCACGGTGATCAGGATCATCCTGATCATCGTGCTTTCGCTTCAGACCGCCTGCTTGACTCTTGCAGGTATCTTCGAGTGAGCGGACTCTCTCGGACAGCATTGTGAGCGCTTGGTTGTAGTCCTTAAGAGTCGAGTCAATAGTATCCAGGCGAGTGGTAATAGAAGATGAAGAAGCAGTGACCTGTGATTTCAGAACGGTTATTAGGTCTGCTTTTGTAGAGGCGTTGGTTTCATATTCTTGGAGCAGTTGGCATAGTGGTAGCTGTGGTAGGATTTCTGTCCGATCCTCATGTTCCGCCAGACGGAGACACTACAGACGTTCCGATCGAGTCACGAAGAGTCTCGATTTGTTGTTCCCCATGTTGTGTCCTAGCCGAAGAATGTATAATATCAAGTGGCTCTAGACTCAACTGTGCACTGAAAGAAGTCGCGACCGGGGGCTGCTGGTCGCTTATTTCAACACCAGCACTCTCTGAGTGAGAGACCGGTGGAAGTTGTGCTATATCCCCGTGAGAGACTGAAACATCCATCTTTTGAGAAACGGATGAGTGGATAAGGGGGTTGTGCAATTGCTCCGCTGGGTCCACGGAGGCTTCTTCAATACCCCGTCCCAACTCATGAGACGGGATAGCAGATACGGCTACCCGGATATCGCTCGATTGGGTTCACTCAAGAGCCTCGTTATCTTTACGGCTCAACCTTTCCTGGTTCGCTTTTGAACGCAGTTCTCTCTGGCTCACAGTTTCTAACTCTTCAACTAATGCTCCCTCGGTTGTCCTAAGAATTCCCATTCTAGGTTGGGTTAGAGGGGTTGAAGGAGAGGCAGTAGAAGTGCCTTCGGTAAAGTCTGGGTTTGGTCCGATACGAGGAGGAATTTTGGAGAGCCGAATGGCACGGGTCGTATCGGATTCCGTATCAGAGTCAGATTCCACGTTCTGAACATGTGGAGTTGGTGAAGGTGGGTCGGAAAGATATGGTTCGGTTGAGTGATGAAGTTTAGGTCTAGATGATGGACCGACTTGGGCTTGGCTGGAACCGGGACGCGATTCCACTACACCACTCTCTCTAGTTCCCCGTCCCTGAACAATCAACACACCCCGCCCGGCAGCACCTGCTTGCCAGGCTCTTCCACCTCTCATTCTCGGACCCTCACGTCTCTCGGGTCTAGGTCCCTGGGCAGGTCCCTCCGGCTCTGGCTGGACCATGGGATTTCCTATCACTTCCCTATATGCTATCACTCCTGGTGCAGTGGGATCAGCGATTGCCAGAAGAGCTTCAGGTATGGGCGCGACTACGGCGTCGGATGGGTTGCGAATAACCATGTATTGTAAGTGATGAGGAGGACATACCGGATGAATTAGGCGGCGCGGGATGGCAGGATTGGCGTCCATATGTTGACGAACAACAAGCGAAAGGAAACGTGGGTACGAAAGGAATTTCTTCTACTTAGTACCTCCGATCTGACGAATAGCGATAATGATTTCACGCCAAATGATCATCGCGAAATCCACGTGACAATTGTAACATACATCGTGGAAGAGTCTGAGGAAGTCGCCTATACACTGGTCTATGCCTTTCCATCTCGAACAAAGGCATCTGTTCAGAATTGTAAACAGAGTGTACCATATGGGAGCCCGGTATTTTCGGTTGAACGCAGACGGTCGGTCTAGGGCGTGGTTGTAGCCAAGAGCTCGGACTTGAGCGCACAGTGTCGCGTCATTGACCGTAGGGTCATATCCTTGATGATTTCTGGCGTTGGCTTCAGGCAGTGAAAGAAGTCGGCGGAAGGAGTCCGGTGTGAGCGTGAACTGCTGATTATCGATCTGAGCAGTGATCGTTTGTGAGTTACCGGCCGTGCGAACTTGTGCAGAGAACCACACTTGGAGCACGTATAGCAGCGGGACGTCGGCAGTGGCGGTGAGGGCCTCACGGAGAGGGTGACACATCAAGATATCCACAATTACTCAATGTTGTGGTTGTGGTCTGAATAGTACCGGGTCCAGATGATGGTTGTTCGCCTCCAATTCAGTGCCTTGGTCCGGTGCGACCAAGGCGTTATCAGCTTCCTCGTCTATAAGTTCCTCTGGAGGAATTTGTTGCTCTTCCGGGTTCTGAGGAGGATTTTGTTCCTGATCCGCCATTGTATATCTGTAAAGAGAAGCACAGTTAGTGACCTAGGCGGATGAACAAGTGTCGTCGTGTACCTTTGCATTAATGGGCTCAATTTGAGACAAATTAAGGACTGGCAGTGATGAAGTGGGTACAGGACAGTTATAACCATGGGTGTCCGGATAAAGAATGAAAAACAAAACTATCCGGATAAACCATACTGTCCGGACAAGGTATCCAGACAACACATGTTACCGGGTGGGTAGAGTGTTCCCGGATAAGATGGATAAACCGGACAACATGGTTTCCGGGTGACAAGAGATTCCGGACTAATGGGATACCGAACACAACAACAATCCGGTAGTTGAACTTACCGGAAACCCTGAGGTTTCCGGACAACTAGGTTACCAGAGGTTGGTTGTGACCGGACATAATATCTAAGTCCAAGGATGTTACCGGACAAACATCCATAATTATGAATGTTTCCGGATATGACGAGTGATTTCAGACCAAGTTCTAAAGTGAGAATCGTACAAACTATAGTGCCAAACATGTGTGTAAGCATCAGTGAAGTATTGATTAATGCATATGTTCCCACAGAATGGTCCAAAACTATTGAACACCCTCGTAAGAACCTGAAGTCGATTAGACTTTGAAATGGGTTTCGGACTCATTCAAATACGCAAATCGACGGTCGAAATATGTAACGGAGTCCTTGAAACATGCCTGAGAACGATCGAGTAAGATTTTAAGACATCATACCTGATCGTAGGACTGATAACGAGTGCAAATTGTGGATTTGAAGGGATTTCGAGTGAGAGAGAAAAAAACGAGAGGGTTTTAGGGTTTTGGGAGTATTTTCTGGATAAGGAAACAAAGAACATTCCGGATGCTTTTATGTGGCTCCAGAATCCGGGTGGTATCCGGGTTCCTATCCAATCCGGATAAGGACCCGGTCCGGAAACCATCCGGAAAGATGGAGTTTCCGAAAACCTGTCCGGATTCTTCTGGATTTTCAAAAACATTTATCCTGTTCCTTTATAATTTTCACAAATTGAGCAATTTTGAATTTAAAAGAACTTTCTCTCGCTCCCCCTTAAACTGTGCATGGGGATGACTTTGCTCCCCCTCAGATAGTGCAAAGAGAGGTCGACGCAACAAAAACTTTAGACTTTGAAAGAAAAAATTGTGTCGCTCCCCCTCAAATGATTACCATTAGATGAAAACACACGGGAGTGCCCACACACACAATTTTTTTTTGTTTTGACAGTCGTAAGAAAAACTGTGTGTGGCGCTCCCCCTCAACAGATGAGTATACTTACCTGATACCGCTTTGTGCTCCCCCCGGACACATGAACACACCGTGAAAGCACAGGTATATACAAACCTCACGTCTTCGTAATATTGTTCCTTGTAGATCGTGAGCAGCTCCCTCCTTCCGGTCATGTGCGTGGAGCATCCAGAGTGTAAGAACCACACATGACCGTCCTGCAAAACAAGATTAGCGGACCCTTGGTACCCAAATTTTCCTGGGTCCGGGAGGGTTAGGTTTGGCACCTCGAGGAGGAACATGCTTTGACTCAGACTTCCGCTTAGGTGCAGATTGTACACCGTTTGGAGTAACTGGTTTTGGCACATGTTGCCTCTTAGGTGTAGAATTTACACCTTTTGGAGGAACAGGTTTTGTAGCAGGTTGCCTCTTGAGTGCCGGTCTAACCTCAGTGGGAGAAGCCCGTTTTGGAATGGGTTTGGTCTCCCGCTGTGGTTTAACCTCTGTTTGAGAACCCCGTTGTTTATGATATTTTCTCTTGTTATTACGGGGTTTGCGTTTGGGTGTATGATTATACATGTGATATGACCCAAACCAATCATTGTTATTGATATCATCAAAGTCATTCCAACCACAACTAGAACAGCATAAGCAATCATGCGATAATTGAATCAATTGCTGAATGGAGTAGAGTTTAATTGGAAAATTAACATCTCGTTTAACAAAATTATTCCTATGATTCCATGCGCAATCATGCTTATGCATCCTAGGATAGAAAACAGTGTTAAATGACTTTGATGCCTCTTTCTCAATATATTCCCTATCTAGCCTCTTTGGTTTATCTTGTTTAGGCTGGCCGGTTTTATCTGAACCCACATTAACAGCATGGTTAGTGGCTTTTGAAGAAACAGGATTTTTGATAGGCAATCACTCGGTCTTTTGCCTCGGCTGTGATTGGTTTTGAGAAACAGGTTTACAGTCGGTAATATTAATCACAGCTGGGGCCTTGGTGTTAGAACAAGCACCCTTTTCAAAGTTGACCGGTCGATTGACTACGGGGGATAGAAAATTAGTATGGCTCGGGAGAGGTTTGTCGAAAGGGTACGACTCAAACTCTCCATCAGAATTACCTTCGGAGTTCATGTATTCAGAAAAGTTGATCTCCGGAATGTCAGGACTTAGATTGGTCAAGGAAGGCGAGGAACACGCTGTGTTAGTGTGCATTAGGGTATTGGGTGCGGAAGCGTTTGAAAAATCAGAGTTTAAGTCCCTTTTAACACACTCATCTTAAGAAACTTTACTTTCTTGTGAAGAGATATTTCCTATGAAGGCTTTACACGAGGATGTGTCAGATGAGTTTGAGGAAAGTTCAGGTGAAATCTACGATATATTTTGGAGTAGGTCAAGTTGCACTTGGAGTTGACCATTTCTCATGTGCTCTTTCATCGTTTCTCTTGTCATTTCAGACAATTTAGATGAGAGCTTATTGATTTCACTCTGAAGAGTTTCCTTTTCTTCATTTGATACAACTTCGGTTTTCTCAGATTTGAGTTTCTCAAGTTCCTGAATTAGCGCTTTCTTTTCGTTTTGAAAAACAGACCTTTCTTTCTCAAGTGACTCCTCCAGCTCGACAATCTTTGCTTCCAAAATGAGAGGAGGGACATAGAGTTTAAACTCGTCCGTCTCAGTCTTGGTTGCGTTTACTTGGACCTCATCCTTTTTGGAGGAATCCTTGGGCGTAGCAACCTTGTATGGGTCGAAGTAGTCATTTGAGATATACTTTTTGTTCTTTTGATAGGAATAGTTCAAAGGTTCATAACAAAACGGAAGTTGTATTCCTCGTTTGTGTGTGCGCTTATATTCCTCGGTTTCCTCTTCCTTTTCAGGTTCAAGAGGATCAGTCCATTGAATTGCATATTCCGGATACTTTTTATCTAATCCAAAACAACCAAAATCATACAAAGTACCCTTTTTCAAATAGTGTGGGTTATCATATCCGATTCCCCATTCTTTGTTAAAATTGGTGAACTCTTTGGGTTTATTTAGAAAGATGGTTTGATCAGTTTGACCCCTTTTGTGGAGTTTGGTTTCAAGATCAAAAAAATTTAGCAACAAACTCCTTGTGCTGAATCTGAAGAGAGGAGCATTGTTAAACAATTTTTTCTTTCTCATTCATGCACTGATCAAACTGAAACTGAAGTTCAGATAACTTGGCCCTTAAGTCCTTAGGTGCTAATGAGAGATTTTTGCATTTGTCTTTTAGATTAGCATTTTCAGACTTATATTTTTCAGTTATTCTCTGTTGAACGTCTATCTTTTCGGTTAGAGATTTAATCTCAAGCTTTTGTTCTTTAGAGGTGGCCTTAAAGGAATCTGCCTGTTCAACAAGTGATTGCATTTGATTCAAGAAATCAAGTTGGCTAGATTCACATACCTGACTTGATTCTTCAGCGGCTGGAGACATGGTGCCGATAGCAGGAGCGTCGCATGAAGACATCTTTGGTTGCAACGTAGTGATCGTCAGACGATTTGATTGATTCAAAGTGTGAACCTAACGCAAGGCACTAAGAGTGGAATCCTAACGCAGGTTCTATGACAGATTTAAACTAGGAAATGGTAAGATTTCAACAAACTGAACTCAATGGATAGGAATCCATATGAGATATCTGATCTGGAAGTGTCAGGATCAGAATTGAGTGAAAGCAGTTCAAATCAAACAGAAGAATCCGGATAAGCAAAAGAATCCGGACAACTTAATGTTTCCGGATAACAGAGGTTACCGGATGTTATAAAGTGTCCGAATAAAACAAATAGAAAAAAACTACTTACCGGATGTTGTATTTACCAGGTAGGATGATATTCCGGATAGGAAGCTTTCCCGGAAACTTAATGTTGTCCAGATAAAATCTTTACCGGATACTTGGAGTTATCCGGATAAAGTTCTTTACCTGAAACTTTAGGTTTCCGAAACGAAATACCCGGAAAGTTTGGAAATTAAATGACTTACCCGGAAAGAAGACTTACCCGGAAAACTTACCCGGAAAGATGGATGTACCCGGATAGAAATAACACAATCGTCCGGAAAGGTTGAACGTATCCGGAAAGGACGGTTGACCTATCCGGGAACTGCGGCTGTGAGTTTCCAAATGATTGGGAATCGACTAGGGTTGCTCAAAAATGTTCCTGAAAGATTAGAAACACTACCAAACACAAAAATAACACTACCCAAATCGATTTTGAAGCAAAAAGAACACGTTTTGATGGTAAAAATTTGATTTTTAGTGAAGAACACAACCAAAAACTTTGAACTTAATTTGCTTAATAAACCACTCAAAAGATCGAATTAGGTTATGAAAATTTGTAGAATCACTCAAAGCAATAATGCTAACAATACCCAATAAACGAAATCGATCAATTTTATCGGAATCAAAGAATTGAAATTCTATCAAGAACACAAACGTGAAAAAGATAAAACTTACCAGAATTCAATATGAACACTTTGAATCGATTTTGTCCGTCTGCTCTGATACCAATTGTGAGTCTCAGATCCGTGCAACGAACAATGAAATCAAACAAATAAGCAATGTAGTATACGATTTCAACTAGTCATCTCTATTATGCTTTCAGAGAGTTTTACAATACAGAAAGGAAAGCAAAAAAGACAACTAGCCTATTTTTCTAAGGCTAATGAACTATTTATATGGTGGGCCCGTGGTTAACAAGCCCACGGCCCGTTCACTAATAAGGCTCAAATACAAGAATTACTAATTAAACCCTGAACTTTAATTCAACATAAATTGACCCTAACACATTCTTTCAAGGCTCTCTAATGGAGGATGTCTTTATGGTTCAACCACCTGCTTTCATTAGTCAAACTCATCCTAATCATGTATGCAAACTCCGTCAAGCTTTATATGGTCTCAAACAAGCTCCACGAGCTTGGTACAATGAACTCAAATCCTATATACTCGGTTGTGGTTTAAAAAATTCCACATTTCTGACGCCTTACGTTTTTACTTTACGCCACAAAAATGATCACATTTTTCTTCTTGTTTATGTTGACGATATCATCATCACTGGATCAAATCCCACTCTTCTAAACACCTTTATTTCTTAACCGTCCAGTCATTTATGAATTAAGGATCTTGGCACACTTTCTTATTTCCTTGTTGTGGAAGTCTTACCTCACCCTCATGGAATTTTTATTAGCAAACATATATATATACAAGACCTCCTCCCAAACATACTCACATGGCAGCCGTCAAACCTGTTCCTACCTGTAACACCCCAAAATCAGGGCTAATTTGAACCTCAATTTGTAACAAGTTATGATAAAATAACATCCAAACTTTTATATAAGAAGAGAATTAACTATGAGGTTTCGTAATTACAAACATGGAATTCTCTCAATAACTTATTAATCTAATCATGTCCACTACAATTAGATTAACTAAGTTATCTATGCAATCCATCAAAAAGCCTCAAAGCATTAGCTAACTCCTCCGCTTATCTCTTAAGTTGGATACTTCAAAAGCTCTCGGCCCATATCCCATTTACTTCCCTGAGCCTGTACCTGGTAAGAAAATTTAATTTGAAAGATTAGGCTTACGCCTAGTGAGAACATCCAAATTCAAATTAACGTTAACAGTTTGAAAATATTCAATACATATAAACAAACCTGTTCTCCACCATTCTTACCGTACACTTACTCACCTCAAAGACGGGGACATACCAAATCCCATGAATATGACTAACATTCATTAAATCATATCATCAAAATCAAGAGCCTACTACGAATCATTACAGATTCTAGACTATTGCTCTTATCCAAGAAATTACAAGTTACTTTATGTCTATTTCTTGGCCCGGAAGTAGAGGTTACAAGTTACTTTATGCCTATCTCTGATCTTCCCCTAGAAATCAGGAATTACAATTTACTTTATGCCTATTCCTTGATTCCTATACTATGAAATAGAAATTACAATTTCCTCTATGCCTATTTCTCATTTCATAACACCTTCATGAAATGGGAATTACAAATTACTTTATATGTATTCCGCATTTCAGGTCAACGGGAATTACAAATTACTTTATGCCTATTCCACGTTAAAATAGAAACAGTGCCTATGGATCCATTACACATACTATACACAAGTATAGTATTAACCTTAACCAAACCTTTTAGCCTAACACACTAACATTCAACCGTAAGCATGTTCAAGCTACTAGGATTATATTTCAATTTCTCCATTATACTCTGTCCAAGAGTTATCAAAATTCCTAAGTTACTGGATACTCAAAAGAATCCAGAACATCAAAAGTAACAGAATAACTGGAGTTTCCGGACACCACAAAACTATCCGGACATCGTATCTTATCGGGTACACAAAACTTACCGGATATTTCAAACTTACCGGATACTAGTCCCATCCGGATACTTACCGGAAACATAAACAATCCGGTCAACATAACTTTCTGGACAGCATTCGGAAACCAAGGTAATCCAGATACCATCCGGTATCTAGTTCATCCGGAAACTACAGAATAAATAAAACTTACCGGATATCTTTGCTTCGTCCGGAAACCTTCACACAGGGGTTTCCGGATACTATCTTTTTAGCCGGAAACTTCGGCCTGCAGCTTAGAAATTCAATCCAAAACCATGTGTTCCATTCAGGTTATTTTAAACATAACTATATAGTCCCAAAACAGTTTATACAAGCGTCTTAACATTTAATTTGACAGAAAACATGGATTTAAGCAAAAAGTGAACGAACTCACCTTTGAAGAAGATAACCCAACTTTATGCACAATCTAATTGTTCCAAACTGCTGTCAATGATTCTGGAACCTAAACCTCAAATAGATTTGTTCACAACTAAGCATTTACAACAAGTTTTGTCTGAATCCATGGTGATCTTCTTACCAAATTTTGAAGACCAAAGCTTGATTTTCTTCCTTCACTTCTTTCTCTCTTCTTTCTCTCTAATTTCTTTCTCTCTGATTTCTCTAAACCGACCTCAGCCAAAAGAGATCAGATATTTCTCCACATCAACCCCTTTATCCATACACACTTTCAATAATTGACCAAACACACCTTCTAAATTTCATAACATCAAGATTAACTCCAACTTTCATTACTTAACTTTTAACCCCATTGCTTTATATAATTGCTAAAATAGCACAAACTTAAAACCCAATTACAAATCTTCATTTATATTAAAACATAATATAACGAAAATTCGAGGTGTTACAATACTCCCCAACTTGAAAATGATTTCGTCCCCGAAATCAAAGCTAGGTAAACAAGTGAGGATATTTAGTCTTCATATCCTCTTCCGACTCTAACGTCACGTTAGCACCTCGATGATGTTTCCATTGAATCTTTAACATAACTACCTCCTTATTATTTCGTAACTTTCTAACTGATCTTTCTAAAATTGCTTCCGGTTCTTCAACACATCGGCTCTTTTCATCCACCCTTACATCAGTAAGTGGAATTACATCATTCTCTTCGTCTAAACACTTCCGAAGATAGCAAACATGGAAAGTATTATGGATTCCTTCCAATTCTGGTGAAAGATCCAACTAATATGCTTGCAAACCAACTATTTTAGTTATAGTGAAAGGTCCTAGAAAACGAGGACTCAACTTCCCACGTTTGCCAAACCTTATCACACCTTTCCACGGGGATACCTTGAGCATTGCACGCTCCCCAACTTGGAATTCTTTCGGTCTTCTTTTCGGATCAGCATAACTCTTTTGTCGATCCTGAGCTGCTTTCATATACTGCCGAATTTCTTTCACTTTATCCGCCGTTTGTTGCACAATTCTAGACCAGCAAACTGTTTCTCTCCGGCTTCTAACCAACACACCGGCGTTCTACATTTCCGACCATACAAAGCTTCGAAAGGTGCTCTTCCAATACTGGAATGGTAACTATTGTTATACGCAAATTCTACTAACGGTAGATGTGTATCCCAATTACCTCCAAAGTCTAACACACACGACCTGAGCATATCTTCCAAAGTTTGAATGGTTCTTTCACTTTGCCCATCAGTTTTTGGATGATAAGCAGTGCTCAAATTGACTCTCGTACCCAATTGTTCTTGTAATGACTGCCAAAACCTCGAGGTAAACCGACTATCACGATCAGAAACTATAGACACCGGTATACCATACCTTGACACCACTTCATCAATATATAGCTTCGCCAATTTATCTATCGGTGACGCTTCTTTTATAGCTAGAAAATAAGCACTCTTAGTCAAGCGATCCATGATTACCCATATAGTATCGTTACCCTTTTGCGTTCTCGGTAACTTCGTCACAAAATCCATGGTAATCTTGTCCGATTTCCATTCTAGAATCTCCAAAGACTGAAAACTTCTGTAAGGCTTTTGATGTTCCGCTTTTACTAACGAACAAGTCGTACACTTTTCTACTATTCTTGCCACATCTACTTTCATAGCTGGCCACCAATAGTGTAACTTCAGATCCCTATACATCTTAGTACTCCCAGGATGTATAGAATACTTAGACTGGTGGGCGTCTTCGAGAATCAATTCTCGATTTCCTCCAATCTTTGGCACCCAAACACGGCCTTGGAACAGTTTAATTCCACGGCTATCTTCAGTAAGTTGAAGATATTGTTTGCTCATCACTTCTTCTTTCAGATTTTCTTCCAATAAAGCTTCCGCCTGTGCCTCCTTTATTCTTCCAATCAAACTTGACGTCACGTTAATCCTGGCGTTAGTTATTTTCAAGCATCCATTGTATTCTTTTCTACTTAAAGCATCAGCTACAACATTTGCCTTACCGGGATGATAATGCAATTCACAGTCATAGTCTTTGAGTAGTTCTGACCAACGCCTTTGCCTCATGTTCAATTCTTTCTGATCAAATACATGTTGTAAGCTCTTATGATCAGTGAAGAGAGTACACTTTGTTCAATACAGATAATGACGCCATAGTTTTAATGCAAACACAACCGCTGCCAATTCCAAATCATGGGTAGGGTAATTCTTCTCATGTTCCTTAAGTTGTCTTGATGCATAAGCAATCACCTTTCCTCGTTGCATCAATACACACCCCAAACCCATTTTTGATGTGTCGCTATACACGACCAAATCCTCTGTTCCTTCCTGCAATGCAAGAATAGGAGCTTCACACAACTTCTGACGTAAAGTTCTGAAAGCTGACTCTTGCTTCTCAGTCCAAACGAACTTTACATTTTTCCGAGTCAACACGGTCAAAGCAGAAGCAATCTTTGAGAAGTCTTTAATAAATCTCCGATAATAACCTGCTAGACCCAAGAAACTTCTTATTTCAGACACACTCTTAGGTGTCTCCCAGTTAGTCATTGCTTCTATCTTTGCTGGATCTACTTTGACTCCTTCCGAAGTTATCACGTGCCCTAGAAATTGTACCTCTTTTAACCAGAATTCACACTTTGAAAATTTCGCGTACAGTTTCTCTTTCCTTAGAACTTCTAAGACTTCCCGAAGGTGGCATTCATGATCATCTTCATTCTTTGAATAGACAAGTATGTCATTAATGAGTACAATGACAGACTTATCTAAAAATGGTCGACATACTCTGTTCATCAGATCCATGAACACGACTGGAGCATTTGTCAACCCGAACGACATTACAAGAAATTCATAATGTCCGTACCTCGTTCTGAATGCTGTATTGGGAATGTCTTCATCTCTTACTCGAACTTAATGGTACCCCGACCTCAAATCAATCATGGAAAAACATCCCGCACCTTGGAGTTGATCGAATAGGTCATCAATCCTGGGAAGCGGATACTTGTTCTTAATCGTTACCTTATTCAGCTCCCGATAATCAATGCACATTCTCATAGTGCCGTCCTTTTTCTTAACAAACAGTACCGGAGCTCCCAGGGTGAAGAACTTGGTCTAACAAAACCCTTGTCTAACAGCTCTTGCAGTTGGGACATCATCTCTTTCATTTCGGCCGGCGCTAAACGATACGGTGCACGAACTATTGGTGCCGATCCAGGGATAAGATCAAGACGAAACTCTACTTGTCGTTCAGACGGTAGACCGGGAAGATCATCGGGGAATACGTCCAGGAATTCGCGTACTACCTTGATGTCTTCCACTTGTTTCTTTTCTAACTTCATATCTAAAACATATGCTAGATAAGATGAACATCCTTTAACCAAACACTTACGCGCTTTAGCAACAGAAATTAACGGAATTTCCCTCTTTCGCTTTTCCCCAAAGATGAGTACATCATCCTTATTAGCCATCAGAATCCGGATTAATTTCTTTGCATAAAGTATTTCTGCTTGGTTGACTATCAGCCAGTCCATACCCACAATCACATCGAATCCCCCAATTTCCATCAACAACAAGTCGATCGGAAATTTCGTTTCTCCTACCGAAATAAAACAACCCTCAAGTCTTTCGCAAACTAAGACTTGACCTCCGTTAGCTATCTCGACTACTAAGGCATCTTCCAAGGTAGTGATAGGCATAGCTAACTTGTGATAGAACGACTTGGACACAAACGACAAATTTGCACCACAGTCAAATAAAATACACGCGGGAATAGAATTTACGAGGAATGTACCTGAAACAACATCTTTAGACTCCTTCGCCTCTTCCGCCGTCATATGAAATGCTCGGCCTGTTGGTTTAGGAACATCTGGTTTCTTTCCTTGATCTCCGCCCTTCTTTAACTTCGGACAATCTCTTCGGATGTGTCCGGGCTGTTTACACTCAAAACAGATCGGTCCTTGAATAGGACAGCTTGCCGCTATATGCCCAGGCTTCCCGCATTTGAAGCACTCATTCCCAACTATCCGACACTGACCAAAATGTTTACTTCGACATTTTGAACTCCAACTTGGTTCCCGGCGAGGCTCATAACGAACGTTCTTGCCAAATGATTTAAATTTCTGAGAAGACTCTGACCGGCCTTCCCACTTTCGTTTCTCTCCCACGTGTATCTTTTCTTCTTTATCCTTGGCATTCACTTCCTCTATAACTTTGGCTTCTTCGATCGTCTCTCTCAACGTCGAAGCTTTTGAACTCCGCACCCGCGACATCATATCTGCTGGCAAACCTTTCAAATAAGCTTTAACTTTATCTTTCTCAGTTGGAGTCACATGCCCCACTAAGTTCAACTTTTCCATGAAAGATTCAGTGTACTTCCGAACAGTAGAAGTACCCTTCTTCAGATTCCGAAATTCTTCCTCAATTCTATCCATCTCGTTTTCATTGCAGTATTCTTCCAGAATCTTTTTCTTGAATGACTCCCAAGTCATAGCAGTCAAGACTGGAGCCGAAATTGTAGCCGTCACTACATTCCACCAAGTCAGGGCATTACCTCTTAACATTTGAGACGCAAATCTGACCTTTGACTTCTCATCACAATCACAAGCCCTGAAAGCTTGTTCCATTTCCCTTAGCCAATTCATACACGCCACTGGATTATCCGCTCCAATAAACTCGGGTGGTTTACAGCTTAGAAATGTTTTATAAGAGCAGACTTTTTCCACCCTCCTGTCCGTATCCATCACAGGATTACGAATTGGATTTATTATGCCAGTATCAGTCTCCGTTCTTCGTAATTCCGAACTTCGGTCGTTCAGCGCTTTCATAAACATTTCGGCTTGTTTTTCCATCGCTGTATTCATCATTCTTGTCATGTTTTCCATCATACGAGACTCCACCGTCGATTCAGGTGCTTCTTGGGTGGCGGTACTGGTACCCGTTCTATGTACCTAACTATCAGCTCCTCCCGTAAAATGCAACCTTGGCGGACTCTCATGAGTTTCACCTATTTCAGGTCGCTTTTCTGTTGACTAATCAATCACGGACCTATCCATCGAAGAAATAGGGGACCTTGGTGGCGTATTCACCATCGTTCTGACATAACACAAAGAAATAACCATAAGAAATGGTTACACATATTTAGACATACGAACGTACTTTACCGATCATTAATCACCGTAACAATGTAGAAATAAGTACGCTTGCGTAGTAATATATTCATAACAACATTAGCTAATTGAAATTGTGAATATACTATACATGAGAATCCTCATTACCATTGTTACAGTACTAATTTCACGTATTTCCGTCGACTCTAAGACTATCCTGTCTTAGTAATTCTACCCATTTCTCACATATCATAACTTACTTCATCTCAATTAAGTCTAAGTATCTCATTAGCATACTTAGTTCGCTTAAACTAATTCTCTGATACCATATTGTAACACCCCAAAATCAGGGCTAATTTGAACCTCAATTTGTAACAAGTTATGATAAAATAACATCCAAACTTTTATATAAGAAGAGAATTAACTATGAGGTTTCGTAATTACAAACATGGAATTCTCTCAATAACTTATTAATCTAATCATGTCCACTACAATTAGATTAACTAAGTTATCTATGCAATCCATCAAAAAGCCTCAAAGTATTAGCTAACTCCTCCGCTTATCTCTTAAGTTGGATACTTCAAAAGCTCTCGACCCATATTCCATTTACTTACCTGAGCCTGTACCTGGTAAGAAAATTTAATTTGAAAGATTAGGCTTACGCCTAGTGAGAACATCCAAATTCAAATTAACGTTAACAGTTTGAAAATATTCAATACATATAAACAAACCTGTTCTCCACCATTCTTACCGTACACTTACTCACCTCAAAGACGGGGACATACCCAATCCTATGAATATGACTAACATTCATTAAATCATATCATCAAAATCAAGAGCCTACAACGAATCATTACAGATTCTAGACTATTGCTCTTATCCAGGAAATTACAAGTTACTTTATGTCTATTTCTTGGCCCGGAAGTAGAGGTTACAAGTTACTTTATGCCTATCTCCGATCTTCCCCTAGAAATCAGGAATTACAATTTACTTTATGCCTATTCCTTGATTCCTATACTATGAAATAGAAATTACAATTTCCTTTATGCCTATTTCTCATTTCATAACACCTTCACGAAATGGGAATTACAAATTACTTTATACTTATTCCGCATTTCAGGTCAACGGGAATTACAAATTACTTTATGCCTATTCCACATTAAAATAGAAACAGTGCCTATGGATCCATTACACATACTATACACAAGTATAGTATTAACCTAAACCAAACCTTTTAGCCTAACACACTAACATTCACCCGTAAGTATGTTCAAGCTACTAGGATTATATTTCAATTTCTCCGTTATACTCTGTCCAAGAGTTATCAAAATTCCTAAGTTACTGGATACTCAAAAGAATCCAGAAGATCAAAAGTAACCGAATAACTGGAGTTTCCGGACACCACAAAACTATCCGGACATCGTATCTTACCGGGTACACAAAACTTACCGGATATTTCAAACTTACCGGATACTAGTCCCATCCGGATACTTACCGGAAACATAAACAATCCGGTCAACATAACTTTTCGGACAGCATCCGAAAACCAAGGTAATCCGGATACCATCCGGTATCTAGTTCATCCGGAAACTACAGAATAAATAAAACTTACCGGATATCTTTGCTTCGTCCGGAAACCTTCACACAGGGGTTTCCGGATACTATCTTTTTAGCCGGAAACTTCGGCCTGCAGTTTAGAAATTCAATCCAAAACCATGTCTGTTCCATTCAGGTTATTTTAAACATAACCATATAGTCCCAAAACAGTTTATACAAGCGTCTTAACATTTAATTTGACAGAAAACATGGATTTAAGCAAAAAGTGAATGAACTCACCTTTGAAGAAGATAAACCCACTTTATGCACAATCTAATTATTCCAAATTGCTGTCAATGATTCTGGAACCTAAACCACAAATAGATCTGTTCACAACTAAGCATTTACAACAAGTTTTGTCTGAATCCATGGTGAATTTCTTACCAAATTTTGAAGACCAAAGCTTGATTTTCTTCCTTCACTTCTTTCTCTCTAATTTCTTTCTCTCTGATTTCTCTAAACCGACCTCAACCAAAAGAGATGAGATATTTCTCCATCTCAGCCCCTTTATCCATACACACTTTCAATAATTGACCAAACACACCTTCTAAATTTCATAACATCAAGATTAACTCCAACTTTCATTACTTAACTTTTAACCCCATTGCTTTATATAATTGCTAAAATAGCACAAAATTAAAACCCAATTACAAATCTTCATTTATATTAAAACATAATATAACGAAAATTCGAGGTGTTACACTACCCCCATGGCTTCTTATCCTACCATAACCATGCATGGGGAAACCCCCTTCGCCAACCCAACTGAATACAGAGCAATTGTAGGAAGTCTGCAATACTTATCACTAACCATACTAGATATTTCTTTTTCTGTGAACAGGTTATCTCAATACATGCACAAGCCGACTGAAGAACATTGGGCAACTCTCAAACGACTCTTACACTACATAGTGGGCACCTCTACTCAATGTCTACTACTACGTCATGATTCGCCCACCACTCTCCATGCCTTCACAAATGCTTATTGGGCCGCTGATAAAGATGACTACATTTCTACCACCGGCTACATTGTTTAGTTGGGTCGAAATCCTATTTCTTGGAGTTTACGTAAGCAACACACTCTTGTTCGTTCGTCGACAGAAGTCGAATACCGAGTCGTTTCTTCAACTACGACAGAGATATTAGTACAAAACTTACTTCATGAGGTTGGCCATCTATCCGTCACAACACCGATAATATATTGTGATAATATGGGACCTAAATTTGTTGCCACCAATCCTAAGTTTCACTAAAAAATGAAGCACCTAGCTCTTGACTATCATTTTGTTCGTGAGAATGTCCAAAGTCGAAAGTTGCGTGTTTCATACATTTTCTAGCAATGATCAACTAGTTGATGCTCTTACTAAGCCACTTGCAAGAACACGGTTCAAAGAACTTATGTCCAAGATTGGCCCCACTATTCGATCGTCCATCTTGCTGGGGCATAATAGAAATACTCACAATCAATACATCAATATATATATATATATATATATATATATATATATATATATATATATCCACCTACAAGTAACAATATAATCAAGTTTTTCCAGCCAATCACATTCTTTCTTCTAATAGTGTATGTATATATATGAGTATATGTATACAAAATCATAAATAAGATTGAGAATCGATTCACTAACCCAATTAATGAAACAAACTTGATAAAGAATTGAGGCAAGTGTTTTGCAGAGTCCTTAGACAGAAATTCGTCCCTCATACCGTAAGATTGGACGTCTGACTAGATGATTCAACAATCACTAGTACAAACATGGGCTTTTGCCACGGTTTTGAAAATTGAAGTTAGTCACGGTTGGGTTTAGAACCGTGGCTAAAAGTCATAAATAAAGTTTGAGTATTGGATTAGCCACGACTTAACTCAAAAACCATGACCATTACAAAAAAGTGTTTAAACATAGTGCCATGGTTTAGATAAAACCGTGACTAAATGGTTCTTTACGACCACAATTGTTTCCGGTGGCCAGTAACGACTAAAAATCGTGGCCATAGACACACATATAGCCATGGTTTTTTTGTCTAAACCATGGTTTTATATTATGACGGTTATTATCCGTGGCCATAGACTGACGTATGGCCACATCAAGCCAAATTTCCGTGACCAAAGAATGTATATATAGCCACAAAAATGTGGAAATTGTGGCCAAAAGGCACGGTTGTTATAGCCATGGTTTTTATTATTTTGTGTGGTCATAAGATAATCAATAGTCACTGTTATAAATATTAAGCGTAATTACATGTGATGATTTCGCCACAGTTAATATGAAATGTGTGTAACTATATGTCTTGAATTGACCACTGTTTTATTATTTTGTATGACCAAAACGTAACTTATAGCCACGTTTCTAAAAATTAAGTATAACTATAAGTCATGAATTTGGCTATGGTTCCACATATTAAGCGTAGTTGTATGCCGTGAATTAGCCACGATTTTCTATTATTTTGTGAGACCAAAAGGTAACCTATAACCACATTTCTTAAAGTTAAGCGTAACTATATGTCATGAATTTGGCTACGGTTTCTTATATTTTTTGTGACCAAAGGGTAACATAGCCACATTTCGAAAAATTAAACGTAGCTATATGTCATGAATTTTTGTATGGTTTTAATATTTTGTGTGACCAAAAGGTAACCTATAGCCACGTTTCAAAAAATTAAACGTAACTATATGTGATGAATTTGGCTATGGTTTTTAATATTTTGTGTAACCAAAAGGTAATCGGTAGCAATAATTGTACATATTTAGTGTAATTGTATGTTGTGAGTTGGCCACAATTTTTGATTATTTTATGTGACCAAAAGCTAACCAATAGTATCATTATAAAAATTAAGTACATAACTATAATGAATTGCTTATGGTTAATATAAACTTTGCATGATTGTAAGTATATGTCGCGATTAACCAAGGTTCTAATTAACAATTCTTTTTGTATGACTAATATATAACTTATTGGCCACGTTTATATCTTTATTGTGTGACCAAAAGATAACTGATAGCTATGGATTTTATTATATTTTATGACCAAAAGGTAATCCATAGAAACAATCCTAAAAATTAAGGATAAACACATGTCATAAATTAGCCATATTTTTTATTATTCCGCGTGACCAAAACAAAAACAATAATCATAGTTATAAAGAATAAAAGTAATTATATGTAACAAATTAATTGATCATGGTTAATATGAAATTTGTGTAGTGTAAGTATAACTAATGACCCGGTTAAACTAAATATGTATGGCTTTAGGGTTATGTATGGTCATGTTAAAAATCGTATAGCCATGGTTTATTTTGAATCCATGAGTTAGCTTTTGAATTTACCTATTTTGTATTTTTCAGTGTTTTTCTCTATGAAATCTGGATTATTTCCAAATTGGCATAATCTTTAGAATACGTTCCAAAAAAGCTTCTTTGAAAGTATTTATTAGAGACGGTTTATATATAATATATTTTTAGAGAAGACATTTTTTTGGAAAAGGGGGACAGAACCTCTTAGGAAAGATGAGACCATGAACAAACCTATATGTAACAATAAAAAACTAATAGATGTCATCGATAACCACACGAGTCAGAGAGATGAGACCATGAACAGACCAGTACATCGTTTCCATCGAGAATCATCACTTCTAGGGATGATGTTGCATGCGTCATTAAACGCACAACAAGGTTTAAACTTATAAACCGATCTCAATCCTAGTAATAGGGTGTGATCCCAGAACAAGCATTCAATCAAACAATATAGCTCAAGTTGTCATCCCTCTATTAAGAACAAATCTCCAAGTACACAATGATGATGAATATGGAGAGAAAGTGCACACTGTACTTGGTATGAGAATGGAATGACATAATGCAAAATACAAAGGCAAAAACCTTAAATAGGTTGCAAAATATAAAGTTTCATATTAGCCCCTCTACTTGGTACAAGGTGCCAGTTAGGGCACTAACAATCTCCCCCTTTGTACCAAAGTAGAGGCAATAGATTTAAGCATTCACCGGATTCACATGCTTCTTCCGAATTCCAAGAATGATCTTGAATCTTCTCAACGCATTCCGGTACTCTTGTCTGTAAGTAAAGGCATCCAAGACTTGTCATATCAGCCGCTTTTCCTTATCCTTTAGCAAGACCTCTCCACTGAGTCTGTCCAGATGGATCTGAATACCTCTTCAATCTTGAGTCTGTCTAGATGGATCTGAATCATCTTGAAGGTTCCATCGTTGTATTTGTTTACCTCACAGATTCTCAGGAATCTCTTCTTCTTCTCATGATTGAAGTAGACGACCCCGAGTTCTGGTTTATCAAGCACAGAGTAAGCAGGAATACCTTGGATGTCAGCAAGTGTCTTGTTGGGTATTCGGAGATTCACTCTGGACTGATGTGCTTCTAAGGCCATTTGAAAATATGTTAGATAAGAAAATTTCAGCATATTTCTCATGAATCTTTTAACACTCTGATAAGCCGTAGACCATTCAATTGGCTTATTCAGAATACCGGCAAGGATATCGTAGAGGCTAAGGATATCATCTAGCTTCAGGCTCTTGAAGTCGGCTTCTGAAAAGACGCATTCAGTGTCATCTGACCTCTTAACAGTAAATTACGGATACCAGACATTGAGCATCTAGTATGACTCTATCTTCACAATCTTCATAATCATTTTGTCATACCTTACAACATCCATCTTCAGGTCTTTGTTGTTCATTACGTGCAAAAACTCTATTATGTGAAGAGGCGGCCACTTCTCAAGTCCGTATACTTTTACCAGGTCGATCCTCTAAACGTCTTTTACAAACAAATCCTTCCTTATACTTTCTTGAAATGGAGTGAGTATCCTTACTCTTTCTCCAGTCAAGACATAGTTCGGTTCAGCATCAATCACCATCTGATAGTATCTAAGCTCAACATATTGGATTGGATCTCTTATCTTACCATCAGTGTTTACAGGAATATTTTAAGCTGAGCTACCTGTACCTTGATCATCCAGTTGTTGCGCTTGAGGAGTATCATCATCAGAATCAGATTCAATCACATTAGCTCCGGTGGTATCAAACACATCATCAATGTCTTCTTTAATCTGAACAGTGGTCATTTCCGGTTCCTCCTCTGAGTCTATGTAGATATAATCATTCAGCATACCATCTGCCATCTTTTCCTCATCGATTCTATTGTCAACACCTTGAGGCTTTTCAACCCTATGTATGACATCCGCTAGAACTTCAATATCATCAACTTGGACAACTTCAGTTTCCTGTCCACCTGCCCCCTCTGCCCCCTCAGTTACTGCCTGACTTGATCCACCAACATTTTCAGCATTTACACCACTGGATTCTCCAACTCTGGCTCTCTTTTCCCCCTCATGTTGATCAGGATCATCCTAATCATCATGTCTTCGTTTGTTGGAACCTTGAGCTTGAGTACCACAAGGTTGCTCCAACACTGTGATTCTGTCAGATAGGGATTTATAACCAGCAACCATGGCTTGTGTCATCTCTTTGATAGAATCTTGGAGGTTTTGAAAATCAGCACTAGTGGGTAATTGGTTTTGGGTTTCAGATTGTCTTCGGAGTAAACCTACCAACTCTACCTATTCGGTGGCATTGGTATATCCTTAGGCAAGTAACCGGGCTAGAAGCTCAGATTTGAGCTCGTGGGTGGGAATGGTATGTAACGTTTGTGATGGTGGAGGTTGAGATCTGGGTTGAGCTTCAGTTGGTTGAGATTAAGGAGCCGACGGAGACTCTGCTACCCCTTTTTCTTTGATGGCTCTGCTAACTTCTGCTGAAAGCTTGGCAACTGTCTCATACATGGCTTTGTGATGGAGCTTGTAAGTATTGTTGATAGATGGCAAGGATGCTCTCAGTAGGTCCTGAGTTACGTAATGCGGGGGCGGGCCTAGCATTTCCAACACCTAATCAAGAGAGAAATTTGTGAAATTGTGTCTAACACCCGAACCACGTAGGTTTTCGGTTGACAGAGCAGTTGTAGCAACTGTACGGCCTGTGATCATAGCTGGCATGGTGTTAGCTATGACAGGACTTCCACCCTGTCCTCGTGAGGCACCAACAAATGGCGGCCTTACTCTGGGTGTTCTGGTTGGGGCACGGAAGCCTCCAACTTAGTGATATACCGGCGCTCGTGTCCTAAGAAAGGTTGTTTATCCAAAGGGCACTAGACTCGTGGTGCGCGGAATAAAGTTCGGTGGCCGGGGCAGGAGCCTACCTTGTTCAATATCGGCAAACACCGAATGTGTTCGCAATAGAAGTTGTGCTTGATCCCCTGTGCTGAATGACACATCGGCTTGTCGAGAAGTCGACGAGTGGCTTTGTATGGTTGTGTACTGCATGGCTGGGTCCACCATAGCTATTTCAATGCGCAACGACGACGTACGCTCGTTGACAGTGGATGTGGCTACCTGGCTTAGATCGGTTTGGGGAAGGTCACTAGTTAAAACTTTGTGTGACCCTGTCTTAGTCTCTCCCATTTCTTTTCTCACCTCCTCTCGGCTCACATGTTCAATATTTTCAACTACATCTCCCTCATCCCGCCTTATGATACCAGTTTCGCCTGAGAGTCTGACGTTCCAGGTGGAATCAATATCGGAACTCTCTATTCGATGTCTCAGACCAACATGTCTTGGTATCAAATGCGCATCGGGGTCGTGATCTGAATCGGAATCTGAGTACGTGGTATTAATAGCATCATGTCTTGGTAGGGTAGATGATTCATCCTCAGATGAATCAGCAGCATCTTTGGAGTTCCATGAGACATCATCATCAAAGATTTGTACTTTTGCAGCTTTAGATGTATATGCTAGACCAGTAGTCCTCGCCACATCACCCCTTCTCTTTCTTTCTCTTCTCCTCACCTCTCCCTGTTCAGGAACCCCATGTTCCTGAACCTGCTCGACTCTATTACCCTCACCGCCTAGTGGGTTGGCACTGTGGGTAGGTCCCTCTGGATCTGGCTGGACCATCAGTGCATTATCTATTCTATACTGTCTAACTACCTCAAACTGCTGGTCGGCATAGGCTAGCACGTCTTCCGGTATGACTGCGATGTGGGCAAAGTTGATTGGAGCGGGCATCTTTAGGAAGTGCATCCATTGGCTCGGGCCTTGGACTGCATTAGGTCGTCTGGGTATCTCTTGATTGCTTTCCATGATTTGGTGAATAATAATCTGTAGAAACCTTTGATATAGCACGAAATGGCGATTCTTGATAGGCTTTGACTTGTCACCGACTATCTCTATGAGTTCATTCCAGATAATTATAGCGAAGTCGATACGACGGTTGAACGCAACAGCATGGAATAGCCTGAGAGTGGCTATGTTGCACTTATCAATACATGTGTGTTTCGATGTCATACAGCGGTTAATGATTGAAAATAAAGTATACCAGACCCTTGGAAGAAACTTCCGCTTGAAATTGGAAGAACGTGTAAGAACTGAGTTGTGCGGGGTTTGATATCCCAAGCGGCGAATATCTGCAAAACGTTGTTCCTCGGGAAGCATGTCTTTGAAGTCATTGCTATATGGTGGATCCAAGGCTCATCGGAGTCGTTTCAGGGTAAGACGGACATCGAAATGATCGACATTGGCGATAAAATGTTGACCCCGTCTGTGAGTTGGGTGAAATTGCAGTGTATGCCAAAACTGCTGCAGATAGATTATTGGTACAGTGACGAACTTGGTGAGAGCAGTGCAAAGTGGATGATCGCGGATGATCTCTAGGATGATACGGTACTCAAAATCCATACTGATATCCAGATGGTGGTTGTTATCAAGTAGAGACAGTTGGGAACCCCTTGGCAATAATTCCTCATCTAAGTCACGGGCATTCACCGATGGATGTGAGGATCGGTGAGACGGAATAACATTGTTTTTGTCAAAGGAGTGACCATCATTCTGTCTTACATTTGCCATCTGGTGTCGAATAGAATCAGTATAGTGCCAAAAATTGGATTTTTATGAAAAGTTGTCAAAAAATTATCCTAAGAACTGGTTTTATCCCAATGCACATCAAAAACATTGTCGCAAGGGAGGTTTATCGCAAAGCGAATGATGCGATAAAATTTTGTCGCAACCAACAACTTGCGATAAAGATGAATGTTAGTGAGTTGCGACAATGATGAACATGAAGAACATAATGACTTGCGATAAACTTGAACACGAAGCTAAATCCTAAGTGTTCAAGCCCAGAAAAATATTTTTTGCACAAAAAGATGTTTTAAGCTACTCTACTAGGTTCGCAATGCACACAGGAGTAAGACCCTAGCATTTCTAGCATGTAATCAATAAAACACATTGATTAAGGAGTAGAATACGAAGAGTTAGTTAAGGGTTTCGACTTCTAGGCCCTAAAAACGATTGTAGGATATGATTCAATGGTTGAAATGTATAAAAAACAGAAGATTACTGACCTCGAAGTTATTCTGAAATGAATGAAATCGATGTGAACACAAGAAAACTTCGAAACTTGCAGATTCGTGCTTGAGTGCGTGGGAGAGTATTGAGAGAATGGAAAGTGACAAATGATTCAAAAATCGTTGTATTTATAGGATATTGAGGCGATTGACACGTGGCAGCAAATGATTGGTCAAACGGTTGACCTCCACAGTGTCAGGTTATCGCAAGAAAGAGGTTGCGATAAACCCTCATGTTATCGCAAGAGGCAAGGTGCGATAATCAAAACCCACGTTTAATCGCAACATGGAGTTGCGATAAAACACTGTTCATCCTGTCAAGGTTACGATGAAACTTTATATCGCAAGAAGCATGTTGCGATAAAACATCTTTCAGTTTCATCGCAAGTAGTATGTTGCAATAACATTACCACTTAGACATTTTTCAAAAAAGGATTTTTCAAGAAAATTCGAAAATGATTTTATCACATTGGAAGATGTCCAACTTCCAATTGATTAAGCACTTAAAGTTTAAAACAAGGTTTTCATTCACTCCCCCTTAAATGATGCATAGATTTGGAAAATTGTTTTTCATCATTTAAGAGTTAGTGTAAAAACATATTAGAATACTTACCTTGTGTTCTCCAAGTAACAGTCACATGTCATCTAAACTTACAAAATATGTCAGATATGCACACTCCCCCTATTCTTATGCATATAATATGTACTAAACTCCCCCCTGAGACCATGAACACACCTTATGCAAAGATAGATATCATAACAAATCACAGATAAGATATTTAAGAGAAAAGAAAATAACAAGTTGAATAATCATTTGAAATACAATAGTATCATGAAAGCTTAAATAACATATATTGAGAATAGAATATGATGAAAATTTGAATGTATCAATCTAGATACAATATCTAGATTGAGATACAAAAATTTCCATCTATTATATGATCAATATAAGAAAGTTAAACTTTCATGTTCAACATGCCAAGCTTGGATACTAAGAAATTAAAGCGTTTTTCATCCAATGCTTTTGTGAAAAGATCGACAAGTTGATACTCAGTTGTAACAAAGTATAATTCAATTGTTCCTTTCTCAACGTGATCTTTACTAAAATGATACCTGATGTCGATATGTTTAATCTTGGTGTGTTGGACAGGATTAACAGATATGGTAATCGCGCTTTTACTGTCACAGTATATGGGGATCTTCTCATATTTAAACCCGTAGTCCATGAGTTGGGTCTTCATCCACAGTACTTGTGAACAACAGCTGTCCGCGGCTACATACTCTGCCTCCGCAGTTGATGTTAACACACAATTCTGCTTCTTAGATGACCAGCTCACGAGCTTGTCTCCCAAAAACTGTACACGTCCCGATGTTCTCTTCCTGTCTAGCATGCTTCTTCCATGATCCGCATCTGAGTATGTGGTGAGTTCGTATCCCGTCCCTTTTGGATACCACAGTCTGAAATACGGTGTGCCCTTCAAATAGCGAAAGATTCTCTTGACAACGCCGAGCTGTGATTCTTTAGGTTTAGCCTGAAATCTTGCACACAGACAAGTTGCGAACATAATATCTGGTCGACTTGCAGTTAGATACATTAGTGACCCTATCATTCCTCTATAATTCTTAACATCAACATCATTACCATCAGGATCTGGACCGATCTTAGATCCTGGAGCTATAGGAGTACCAATTGATGTACAGTTTTCCATCTTGAATTTCTTCAAGATATCAAACACGTACTTCGATTGATTGATGAAGATCCCTGTCGAGAATTGCTTGACTTGTAATCCCAGAAAGAGGTTAATCTCTCCCATCATACTCATCTGAAATCTGGTCATAATGTTAGAAAACCATGTACATAGTGCAGGGTTAGTCGAACCAAAAATAATGTCATCAACGTAAATCTGTACTAAAAGAATTTCACGTTCCTCATGCAAAGTAAAGAGAGTCGTGTCAATCTTACCTTTTTCAAAGTCGGATCCTAGTAGAAAGGTAGATAAAACTTCGTACCAGGCACGTGGGGCTTGTTTGAGACCATAGAGGGTTTTGTCAAGGATGTACACATAGTCTGGTTTATCTTTGTCCACAAAGCCTTCTGGTTGAGACACATACACTTCCTCCTTCAGAACACCGTTCAAGAATGCAGTCTTCACGTCCATTTGATAAACAGTGAAGTTCTTGTAGGCGGTAAAAGATAGGAACATCCTAATTGCCTCTAAGCGAGCAACCAATGCGTACGTCTCATCGTAATCTATACCCTCCTGTTGCCTGTACCCTTTTTCTACTAGCCGAACTTGTTTCTCACAATTATGCCATCTTCATCTTTCTTATTTTTCAGGACCACTTAGTACCAATTACTGTTTTACCCTTGGGTCTTTGAACTAATCTCCACACTTTCAGAGCTTCAAATTGATTCAGCTCGTCTTGCATCGCAATTAACCAATCCGGATCCTCCAAGGCTTGTTGAACTGTTGATGGCTCAACTTGACTTAAAAAGAGCGCGAATAGAACTTCATTTGCGGTTGCAGATCTGGTCTTTACTAGTTCAGACACCTCACCAATTACTTGATCTATTGGGTGATTGCATGTCCACTTCTTTGAGTGTGGATGGAGAGAAATAGCATCTTGATTGGGGTCTACTAAGGTAGGATCTTTATCGAAGTTCAACTCAATCGTCAATGTTGGTTCTGGATGTGAGGCTGGTTGGTTGTCAGAAGGGACAACTGGAACTGCATCGGGAACTGCTTCAGTGGATTCCTCCGGTATGTTAGCAGTATTCTGATCATTAACATTTGAAGTTGTACCCGATGAAGAAGCACCATTCGTAGATACTTGTTGTATTGCTTGTGTAGATGTCATGATAGTGTTGTTTGGAGAAGATAGAGGAGTTGTTGCACCTGTATTGGATGATGTCGGTACCGTTGAAGGACCTGGCAATGTAGCTTGTACTAGATTTTGAGCAACCTGATTCATGTCATTAACATTCGAAGATGAGTTATTGTTTCCAAAGAAATCATCATAAAAATTTTCAAAAAAATATCAAGTTCATTAGGAGTAGAGTTAGAAGTGGAAGCTTGATCTTTGTTTGATTTTGTAGTCGTCGGACGGATTTGTCCGGATGCTAGAATTCCAGATATTACAGGTTCTGTACTGTTTTGCACATAAGTCATTTCCTCAGTCTCATCAAATTTGACGTTAATGCTTTCCATCACAGTTCTAGAAGATTTGAAATAGACTCTATACGCCTTTGAGGTTGACGAGTATCCGATGAAAACGCCCTCTTTTGCCTTAGGACTAAATTTGTTCAAATTGTCCTTGTCGTTTAGCACGATACACCTGCACCTAAAGACACGAAAGTAGTGTATTACAGGTTTTCTATTGTTAATAATTTCATAGTTTTGCCAAACCGTCGATGTATAATTGAACGATTTTGTGTATAGCATGTCGTTGACACAACTTCGGCCCACAGAAACATCGGTAGATCAGCATAGGACAGCATCTGTTAGGACACTAAAGTTGTCCTAAATATTAGAAAGTTTTGTAAAGCAAAGGCTTTGGGCCTAATGGGCTTTAAATATCTAATGGGATTGGGCTTACTTGTTGTAACAAGGAAGGGGGACTATAAATAGGACTTGTAATGTAATTTTGTATTCATTAATTCATAATACAAGATGTAGCTCTTAAATCATCTTTTGTTCTCTCTAGATTAGGTTTACTTTTCTAATAAATAATTAGTCCTCTTCTACCTCATCTTGTTGCTAATACTTGAATTGTTGAAGATCATGGACTCACAATTGGTATCAGAGCCAAATCGATGAATTTTTTCTCGATACGATCATCGGATCTCGACATTTCAAGTGAATTTTTGCCCGATCTATATGTAAGTGTGTTCAAATCTCTTATGCTCTTGAAGATTTTCTCGTTGTGTGATTCCAGATCTTCTCCAATTTTTCGAATCGGATTTCGACAAGTTTTGATGATTTTCGAAAAAAAATCGAGATTTTTGGTGCTCTTCGTGAGAATTCTTAAGATCCGGAAAGTTTTTCTTGCATGAATCGATTCTATCTTCTCAGATTTGTTCATATGCTGATTATGAAGAGTTTGACACGTTCAGATCTGAGAAACACATCAAAATTAGAAAGGTTGAAATCTAAAAAAAATCACAGCGTGTTCTTCGAAGATCTCAACGAAGTGATGATCGATCTTGAGGTTTAGTGTATTTCAATCGATATTTTCCTCCACATATCTGTTAGTTTTTATATTTCGAGCATTCTACATCTTTTAGAATCGAAATTCGTTGAAAAATGAGTGAGATATGAGATTTGGAAGTTGACTCGCCGGAAAAACGAAGTTCGCCGGAGCTTCGCCGAAAAAACGTTTTTCCACCGGAGTTTTGATGAAAATTTGGTTCAGATCTGTTAGTGTACGAGTTTGGAACATTTTTAAACTTTCAGATCTCATTGTGGTCGAAAAATCAATGAGTTATGTGTTATCGAAGTCGACAGTGCCATTTTTGCCGAAAAAACGGGAATGATCGGAAAAACTCATTTTTCGCCGGATTTTGAAATAAATCCATCTCAGATCTGATCGTTTTAATATATTGATCAGTTTTCAATTGTTTGACGTGAAATCCAGCAAGAATTCAAACTTTCAGAGTTGTTGGAGTTCACTCGCCGGAAAAATTGGTTAGCTCATCGGAAAAATTTGTTACTCGCCGGAATAAGAGTGTTTCACGTTGCATGTTTATTTTTGTGATGAATGTTATATTTGGATGTTTGGTAAAATCAAGGAGCCATAAAAGAGCAGCTTTGATCGTGAGATTTAGATGAAATATGGGAAAGAAAATCTCAGATCGAAATTCTCGCCGGCATGAATGTTTTTGGTTTGCCATGGATGGATTCTCACGGTTGCATGGTACAATATTAATTGAAAATCACCTTTTTGTGGTTTGCAACCATAAAGGAACAAATAGAAAGTGGTTTTGGTTATTAAATTTAGAGGAATAGTGGAACTAAAAATCAACAGATCGTGATTTTGGGTTGTTGAAAGAAGATGAATAGTACTAACTGGACCAGTTAGTGATCAGTTAGTTTTCTAACATTTTTTGTCCAAATTCCGTTAGTTTCGTCAAATTTCGAGGTTTTTGCTAACGGAACCCGTGTGGCATCACTCCTACATTTCGTTTGTCACACATTCATCTCCACGACATCGATTTGTGTTCGATTCCTCAAAACCTCTACCGAGTAGCGCGTGCTTTTTACCGTTCATCCTTCGAGCAAATTCGGACCAAGCTCTTAAGCCGAATTCTTACTCAACTCGTGGTCCAACGACGGATTCTTTGTTTTACACTAAGAATGCATTTGGCTTATCACTCAAAACTCACTCGTTATCATTCTTGTGGGCTTATCGGAACGAGCTCGAGTTTCTACATTTTGGAGATGTTTTCGTGCACTTAGTCGGGGTTATGGTGTACATTTAATCTGATTTTTCAAGGTTGAAAATATGATGAATAAGAGCAACTTTCAAGAAGGAGCCGAGCCTACATTTGATGAATGCACCGCTAAAGTTTTTCAAGAAAATCAAGGGGGAGAGGAGTTAAAGACTTTAAGATGATTTTACTTTCCAAAACTTTAGGGGGAGAATGATAGGACACTAAAGTTGTCCTAAATATTAGAAAGTTTTGTAAAGTAAAGGCTTTGGGCCTAATGGGCTTGAATATTTAAATGGGCTTGGGCTTAAGTATTCTAACAAGGGGAGGACTATAAATAGGTCATTTCATGTAATATTGTAATCATTAGTTCATAATACAAAATGTAGCTCTCAAATCTCACATTGTTCTCTCTAGATTAGTATTTCCTTTTCTAATACATAATTAGTCCTCTTCTACCTCATCTTGTTACATATTTCATGAATTGTTGAAGATCATGGACTCACATCATCGTTCTGGCAGCTTCAACAAGGGTACGATTTTGTCTTTCAACAACCCCGTTCTGCTGAGGTGTTCTTGCTGCAGAGTATTGATGTGAAATTCCTAATGATTTAAGGAAGTCATCTAGAGTCTTGTTTTTAAACTTTGTCCCGTTGTCTGATCTGATTGTCTGAACCGTTTGTTGAAGATTCACTTGAAGCTGTGTGATTAATGAGATAATCAATTCAGGTGTTTCATCTTTGGATCGTAGAAATTTCACCCCATGTATATCTCGAATAATCATCGACGACAACCAACACATATCTCTTGGCACTTATACTCTGAGTCTTCATCGGCCTACAGAGATCCATATGAAGAATTTCCAAAACTTTATGTGTACTAGGCTTGGGTTTTGGCGGATGAGGAACTCGTTTCATCTTCCCCTTCTCACAAGCAGTACAGAAGTTGTCTTTCTCAAACTTCAGAACTGGTAGACCTAAGACTAAATCACCTATCATCAGTTTCTGAATATAACGAAAATTGAGATGAGATAGTCGTCTATGCCACAACCAGCTTTTCTCTAGTGATGCTTTCGACAATAAGCACACGTCATTCTTTGGTTTGATCTTTGACAAGTCAATGGTGTAAAGATTGGACTTCCTCGTACCAACTAGAAGCTCATCTCCTCCTTCGGTTCGAACTGAACATCGAGTCTTTTTTAATTTGACTTCTAGATCTTTATCACAAAATTGACCTATGCTAAACAGATTATGTCCCAAACCTTCAACATAGTTAACTTTGGTAATCCTGACGTTGTCTTTTACTATGTCTCCGTAACCCAGAATCGGAGAGTACTGATCATTTCCAAACTTGACTCTACCACCATACTTTTCCACAAAATTATTGAGCAGTTCCTTTCTTCCAGTCATGTGTTTTGAGCAACCCGGATCCAAATACCACACATGACTGGGCTGCAAAAAGGGAAATCAAGTGGTTTTAGGTACCCATTTGAGAATGGGTCCTTTTGGTTTAGGAATTTCAACATGTTTGGATTTAGCATTTTTACTTTTAAGACCTTTATTATAATTTCCATTTGTATAAAATTGTTTAGGACCATGGAAATTATAACCAAACCAATGAGAATAATCAGACATGCAGATAAAATCATCCACACCACAAGACGAACAACAAATTTGATCATGTGCTAAATTAATCAGTTATTGCATTGAATAAAGCTTGTGTGGGATAACAAGTTTTTGTTTATTGCAAACACCATGATTACTAACATAAGAAGCAAAATTGTTTTTCTTGGAATTAAAAGTAACGTAGGATGATTTTCTCTGGGCCACATCCTGTGTGGACTCCTTTATTCTCCACTCGAGTCTCGTATTGTTTCTCAAATAACGATCTGAAATACCAGAAAGATAAGAGTTGTAAGCTTTAGAATGTTGAGCTTGATAGGAATTGTTTTGCTTATTCCTTTTTGATTTTCTTTTACTCTTTTGTGATGATCTTTTGGATTTAGATTTTGCATAATAATCATTAGCAGAAAATTTTTCAACAGATTTTGAAGATTCACCCTTGAAGAAATTCTTCTTAGGTTCTTCTTCTTTGATTATAAATTCAGAATGATCTGGAAGTTGTGTGTTAAAGTCAAACTGAACAGATGGCTCACTTATACCTTTACCTTTGTCCTCACAAACATTCTCACTATCACAACCAGGCTGGCTATCCAATGAAGTTTGAAAGATACCATAAGACTTCGGATAGAGAAATTCATTTCGTTCTTTTCTAAGAGCTTTTTCCTCTTCTGTAGGAAAATACCTTTCAGGATGAGCTTTAACAGATTGACTTTCCAAGTCCCAAGATTCAGAATCTTCTTGGTCATCAACAGTCATGCCTCTGAAGATAGTATTTCCCATAAAAGCTTTACATGAGGAAATATCTGAATCTGAAAAATGTTTTTCTTTTAAAATTTTCTCTTCAGACATTTCCTTATGTTTTGCTTTCAAATCATTTAAGCCATTTGAAAATACTGTAAGCAAAACTTCCTTCTCGATCTCGAAAGCAATTTTGTCGTCATTTCTGACTTCCTCAAATGTACTCTCAATCTTGCTTTCTAGATCAATGAGTTTTTGTTCAAGAACCATTGATGGAAAATACCTTTTTGCCTCAAAAACAAGTTCTGAATCAGTTTCTTTTAGAGAATTTCCCTTAACCTTTGGTTGTTCAACAACATAACTCTGAAAATAGTCATTAGGCAAAGTTTTCTTGTTTTCTAATGCCCTCCTATTTTCAACACCATAATAAAAGGGAAGTTGCATCTTAACAGTTGTTTTTCTTTTAACATCTTCTTCAGCCTTATGGTCCTTTTGGTTAAGCCATCTGATTTGATAACAAGGATGTAGTGAAGTAAGAACAAGCCAATCAAATTTATACAGAGTAGGGGCCTTTTTCAAAGCAATGTTCAAATATTGAGAATTATCATATCCTAAGCCCCATTTGGAGTTGAAATAGCAAAATTTACTTGGCTTGTTCATGTGAATTGTTTGTTCCGTTTGACCGATTTTATACAGTTTTTCTTCCAAATATTTGACTTTATTATTCAGCTCAGTGTTCCTATATTTATAAGCATGCAGAAGACTTTCAAACTCATTCTTCTTCGCTTCTGAACTCTCTAGTCTCACTGACATTTTAGTCATTCTTTGTCGAAAATATGCTTGACCCTCATCAAATTCGGTTTTTTTCTTTTTCAAATTATCAATGAGAATCTCTTGCTTTCTCAATTTATCACTTTGATAAGCAATTGATTCATTTGATTTTCTCAATTTATCCGTCAAATAATCTAATTTATTTTGTTGAAGTTTTTGCATGTTAATAAATCTAATAAAAGGGTCGGGATGTACCTCATTTGTCTCTGACCGAGATTCTGGCTCTTCTTCCTCAGTGTTCCTAGTCATGAAACACATCTTTGCTAGGGTTGCCGACTCATCATCCTCCTCATCATCGGTTTGATCTAGCCAATATTCCTCCTCAACCAACAAAGCTTTCCCAGACTCCTTTTGCTTGGAAAGAAGCATCTTGTTCTTGTAGTAATCCGAGTCTCTGATCTTTGGCTTCCAGCACTCCTTAGCAAAATGATCAGTTTTCCCGCAGTTATAGCATTTTGGTTCTTCTTCCCGTTTCTCAATTGTCTTCTTCTCTTCTACCTTCTTATCATCCCTTTTGACTCATCCTTTTTCTCACCAAACCTTCTCCCTGACTCAATACGATCTTTGTGCTCAAAGTTCTTAGTACCTGACGCATAACGCTGATTGTTAGAACCGGTCTTCTTCACATACTGTCTCTGAAAGGCCTTAGTAAGAAGAATCATTGCTTGTTTCAGACTCTCGGCTTCTCTAGCCCATCACTTTCATACTCTTCATTGTCTTCATCAGAACCAACATTTTCTTTCTTTGAAGAACGCTTAGTATACTTGCTTGTTATCAAGGCGATTGGATCAATCTCTTCTTCTATTCCTTTCATCTCCTTCTTCTCTTCCTTCTTCTCTTTCGCCTCCTTCTTTTTCTTTTTATCCCGTTTTTCCTCAGCTTCATCCTCATCCTGTTTTAGCATCTCATACGTCTGTTGTAAGGGCAACACATCTAACTTGGAATGTTGTTTCATCCTATGAGCATATTTCTTCCATTCCGGTTGAAGAACACTCAAAAATTTCACATTGTGCTCTATTACTTTCTTTTCAATTTTGTGCATGTTCAACTCATTCGGTATGGTAGTAAATCTGTCATAGGTTTGATCAAGTGCATCGCCCTCCTTTTGTCTGAAGTTCTCATACTTGTTGATAGCATTTGAGATTCTCATATGGTTTTCAACTTCTGATCATTGATAAAGTTTGACCAACTCATCAAACATGGTCCTCCCGGATATGTTTTTACTATCAACTTTCTGGTAAATATCATTAGTTAAAGCTGGCATAACTAGTGATTTGGCTGCTTTATCTGCATTGTATTGCTTTGTTTGTTCAACATCATATAAATGAAGTGGAACTTCAACCAATTCCGGAGGTGGTGCACCTTCTACAACTTGTCCTGGTCTTCTAACTTTCTCCATGGGGCCTTCCCTTATGGATTTCACTATGTAGTCCCTATTTTCTTGTCGTTCAATATAGTCCATAAAACGGTCTTTCCATATCTTAAAATCCTTAGGAAAGAGTACAAGTGGTTTGTCCTTTGAGCCTATTACCAACCTATCCCTTGTAGTCATTGTAAGAATACTTGTTAACGATCGTTTAGCAACCTTCTGATCTGAGTACAAAATTACCCTTCAAACACTGATTTTTATCGCAACCCACTGATTGTCGCGAATCAAAGCTTTGTCGCAAGAATAACACTTGTGTCACAAGAACAAACTTTGTCGCAAGAAAACACTTTTGTCGCAAGAACAAACTTTTTCGCAAGCAAACCATGAAATATAACCGCAACTAAGAGAATGCAATAAAAACAAATCGGGTTTTATCGCAAACGACACTTGCGATAAAAAACTGTTCAAAACCTTTGGGATGCGATAAAACTCCTTTATCGCAAATAATACTTGGGATATAAAAACTTGCGATAAGGATGAATTTGTATGGTGCGATAACATTGAACACACAATGTTGCGATAACTATGAAGATCTGAATAATCCTAAGTCCAATTCGAAGAACAACTCCAAATAGGCTGAAAATTTGTACGAAGGTTCGCGAGATGATTTTGGACAACTTTAATACTACCACTTTTGTCCAAAAACCAACAGAAATAGGAGATTCAATCCCAAAACAGTGTTTAAGGTCTTTTTCTCGAAATTAAGCTAAGCTATCAATTCTGGATTGGTTTGAAGGTAAATGCGGAATATTATCAACCAGAAACAATCACCAATCTAATCCTTATCAATTCTGATTCATTTGAAGAACTCAAATGATCAAAATCAATCAAAATGGTGAGAAAATGAAGAACACTCAAAATAGCTCAAAATATCAAAAATAAACTCTGGATCAGAATGAATTGCTGTGCTATGATACCAATTGTGATCCCAGAACAAACATTCAATCAAACAATTTAGCTCAAGTTGTCATCCCTCTATTAAGAACAAATCTCCAAGTACACAATGATGATGAATATGGAGAGAAAGTGCACACTGTACTTGGTATGAGAATGGAATGAAATAAAGCAAAATACAAAGGCAAAAATCTTAAATAGGTTGCAAAAATATAAAGTTTCATATTAGCCCCTCTACTTGGTACAAGGTGCCAGTTAGGGCACTAACATAGGGTAAGTCGGGTATTGCTCTTCTCAAGGAGTTAGTTGTTAAACTAACAATTTGTGTTAAAACCGAAGCACGTATGTCACTTAGATATGTCACTCAATTTGATCTTTTAAGCTCAAATCTTCCTAACTAAAACCGAAAATCTACTTGGCACAAGTACATTCCTTCAAAATATTTTTAACTAGTAAACGAATAAAAACGAAACTTGATAACTATTATTACTATGGAAATGAAACGGGAACTTTATCCTATAAAAGGAACATCAAATAAAAGAATATAAATTCACCTAATACTTTCTTCAAACACTTGGTGTGCAAAACAAAAAAAATCATGAACCCAAAACTTCACCGATTAAAAAAAGCCAAAACCAATAACATCAGAATGCAAAATAAATTAATGAGTAACAAAATATGGCTGTCCAAACACAAAATAAATTAACAGTACTTCAATTATGTAAATTCACCAAACGTCTAAACCAAACCTTAAAAAAGAGTAACAAAAATAAGAACAGAAGCACTTAAATTTCACCATTTGCAATCTTCCCTTGAATCAAACTAGAATAAGAAAGTCAAATGGAAGAACCCGTTGAATGCAAACTAGCCCAAGTTGTTCGATTTGGTTGCCGAACAAACCAAAAAACGCAGCAGCAACCTCTGTTTTTGATGCGTTTGCTGCTGCCAAAACAACCCCAAATCGAGCTTCTGTAGAATCTTTCGCACCTCAATTCAATCCAGAAAAATGGGCATCCCGTGGATCTGTATTTTTATTATCTTTATAGCCCAACCAACCAAAGCCCAACAATTGATTTTTTTCAATTAAAGAACCCAATAAGAAGTAAAGAGTTGCTGTCCAGCACACTGATTCCGACTTCGAGGTCAGATGTGACCCAGATTCACTCCGAATTTACAGAAACGTAAAACACAAAGATTGTTCTTCTGTGTCTTGGCTTTCCGGAACGTCTTGAATCGCCTCAAATGGAGCTCGGACGAGTGAGATATGGTCAAAACGCCACAGTCGCGCAAATCTGTCAAAAATTCCACTTTTGTTTCTTTTTTGCTCCAAAGTGTTCCGAACCTATAAAAATACAAAAACACATTTCTAACGTAGTGTATATACTATCATGGAAGGCATAACCTCTATCAGACCTTTCTCTGATAGACCACTTAAAAGACCACTTAACAAACCACCTACCACTTAACAGACCACTTAACGCACTACTTAACACTTAACTTACCACTTACCACTTAACATACCACTTAACAAACAACTTAACAAGACCACTTAACAGACCACTTATCACTTAACATACCACTTACCACTTAACAGACTTGAAGCTAAATTACCAAAATGGCCTTTTCACTCTAATAGACCTTAAAGATAAATGATAACATCAATTAGTAAATAGAAAATGAGAGTACGAGGATAATAACTAAAAAACATAAGCAATAAATTGTCATGGGAAATCAGGTGGGAATCAAATATTGAACATTGAAACTAGACACGAAGTATATCAGATTTGTCACCAACGTCAGCACCAAAACAACCTAATCAACTTCTGATCCGCCTAATTACTATTATCATTCAAACATCAGGGGATATAAGGGGCCGTTTAGCAAAAAACTTAAAAAACACAATATACTTAAAAATATATATAACGAAGGTACTAGAGAAAGACAACCAAATGAACAACCAAAAGTTTTATATACCAATGTCAACTATAAATCGTTAAGAGAGTTGGAGCATGTCAGTTTGCTTTGTGTATAGTTATACCCGACAGTCGGTCTGAAAGTAATCATCACGAGATTCCTTACCCAAATCAAGCGGATCTACATGCGGCAAGATGTTATCATTGTGAGGAAGAATTACTATACTAAATTCCTCGTCGACATCATCATAGGCATCTCTGCAGTTTTTGGAAGGTGTCATGAAGACGAGGGACTTCTTCTTATCAAGTTGGTCCTTCACATAGAAAACCTGTTTAGCTTGTGATGCTAAAATGAATGGATCATCCTTATGTCCTAGCCTATTAAGATCAACCAAGTTGTAGCCAAGACCGTCTTTTTGTACACCCTGTCTATTGTCAACCCAATCACACTTGAAAAGAGGAACTTTTCTTGTATGATAACTTAGCACCCATATCTCTTGCAAAATACCATAATAAAACGCTTGACCATAGGTTACACCATCCCTAAAAATGTGCATGTCAGTTGCCTCTACACCAACACCACTATTCTGGTAGATTCTACCTTCACGAGATTTTGTGCGAAACAGGTATCCATTGATGTGATATGCAGCGTAGTTCATTACCTCAAGGTGTGGGTCGTGCGCTGTCCACCTTAAGGTCTCTCCAATATTTTCTTTAGAGACTGCCAACTCTCTCTCGACCTAAAAATAAACAAGAGCATGAACTTTCACATTAAAAGGACATTAACATACCAAAAATAACTTTTACCTCATTTCGTAACCATTGGCCAAACATTTTACTATGCTCTTTCTCTGACCATGTTTGTCGTTGGGCAGGATGCTGGTTTTTCAAATAGTCCATGTGTCGACTGAAAAATACAATGATCAATTTCATACTTATTTGTAAATGTTGTACAATAGAAAAATAAAAAAAATCAAATACTTACTCGATATAAGGCTCAACTTCAAGTGTATTCTGCAATACATAGAAATGAGCTTTCGACAACATTTCGGTACAAACTTTCATCAATTTACCGGCTGACACCGGTCTTCCCTCATTAATATACTGAGAATCTTCATCATTGTCATATGTGTTATGCTTGTCAGGAGGAATACCTACCGTCTTCATGCTTCTTTGGTAATCACTGAAAACTCAATTGTGTCTTCTGTAACATTCTCTTCAGCGATGCATCCTTTTGGTTTATTTTTGTTTCGCACATGACCTTTGATAACCTTCATACACCTTTCGAATGGATACATCCATCGAAAGCATACTGGACCACATAATTTCACTTCCCTAGTAAGATGCATAGTTAAATGAATCATGATATCAAAAAAAGATGGCGGAAAGTATTTCTCAAGCGAGCATAATGTCACACAAAGTTCTTGCTGCAGTTTATCCAACTCTTCCACGTTGATTTCCTTCTTGGATATAGATCTGAAAAAGAAACAGAACCTGATAATAGCATATCTCGTTGGTTTTGGCATAATTGATCGTATCGCAACGGACAAAAATTGTTGCATTAACATGTGATAGTCATGCGATTTAAGTCCGATCAACTTACGATCTTTCCGACTCACGAGGCTGGAAAAGTTTGAACAATACCCTTGTGGAACCCTTAAATCATATAATGTTGCACAAAACATGTCCTTTTCCTCCTTGGTTAACGTATAACATGCTGCGGAAAGTATTGTTTTGTTGCCATGTGTCTGAGGTCCCAACTATGGTCTCAACCCAAAATGCACCAAATCTATTCGAGAAGCTAATCCATCCTTCGTCTTCCCATTCATGTGTAGCAATGTTCCGACAAGACTCTCACACACATTCTTTTCAACGTGCATGAAGTCGATACAATGTTGGACAAAATTATATCGCCAATATCTTAGGCTTTGTTGCCATATGTTGCATTTCTTCCAATACATGGTTTCCTTGTTTTCCCCATTTGACGATGTTTTCTTGTTTCTCTTCATCTTGCCACCTCGTCCCGTCGAAGTCTGCAAGAATTCCACTTCAATATCCTTCGCTCCCTTTCCCCATAAATTGTCTATAGATTTCACTTCCTCGTATATTTCTTCCCCACTCATTGGCGTTGGAGCATTGTCCAATTCTTGTTTTCCATTAAATGCCTTTTTCTGCCTTCTAAATGGATGATCATATGGTAGGTATCTTCTATGACCAATATAACTCTGTTTTCCTGAGTAAGGAAGTCTAACACATTGAGTTTTTTCCGGCATACTACACAACCTTTATATCCACTGTAGGGGCAACCACACAATGTACCAAGAGTAGGGTAATCATTTATTGTCCACAAAACAACTGCACGTAAAGTAAATTTCACTTGTGTATATGCATCATATGTTTCAACTCCCACCTCGAATAATAGTTGAAGATCATCAACCAAAGGCTCCAAGAAAACATCGATGTCATGGGTACCTGATATTAGTAATGACAGCATGATGAACTTTCTCTTCATACACAACCACGATGGAAGGTTGTAAATCACAGTTAAAATCGGCCATACACTATGATGTTTGTTTCCTTTATTTACATCAACCCCATCAGCCGAAATGCCAAGCCGAAGATTTCTTGGATCATTTGCAATTTCGGGATATCTGTGGTCTATCGTTCTCTATGCTTCCGAGTCTGCGGGATGACGTAAAATACCATCTTTTTTTCTAGTCGTCTCGTGCCATATTAAATCTTTGGTTGTGATCTTTGATTGGTACAATCGTTTAAGCCTTGGGATGATGGGAAAGTACCACAACACTTTTGCCGGAATATTCTCATACTGTTTTCATGTCTTGTCGTCCACTTTCCATCTTGATTTACCACAAGTTGGACACACTTTTAAATCCTTGTTCTCATTCCTGTAAAGAATGCAATCATTGATACAAGCATGTATCTTTTTATACCCTGAGCCCATTGCTTTCATTGTTTTATTTGCCTCATATGTACTATTCATCATCTCATTACCTTCAGGGAGCATCTTTTTTTTAACAAAACTAGCAATTCAGTAAAAAACTTGTCTGATGCTCCGTACATACTCTTCAAGTTGAACAACTGAACCATTGCAGACAGCTTTGTAAAGTTGGGACACCTTTTGTATAAGGGTTTTTCAGCATCTTCGAGTAGCTCTTGAAACTTCTCGTGGTCCTCTATGAAATTTTCTTATGTGGCTTGAACCATTTCAATAGTTTCTGGAGCATCTGTTGGAATTCCCATTGTAGAATCAGCAAAGTCTTCTATGTGTAGATTATCGTTGACAGAAACATGCGTACTTCTTGATGGCTCGTCCTTTTCCCCATGCTTAGTCCAATTGATATAGTTTGGATCGATTCCCTTGCTGAATATGTGATGATTTACTTCGTCAACATCAAGAGAGTAATGGTTTAAGCAAAATACACATGGACATGGAATCTAAATTTTTTTGGTTGTGTTTAGTGGGTCCATGTTCCTCAAAATCTTCAATTGGTGGACATCATACTTGAGAAATGTAACAACTCCATCTATATACAACTTTTTCATTCTATTTGTACGCATCCAAGATTTATCCATCTTGTTCTATCTGTAGATTAAAAGATTATGTTATAAAAGAAATGTATCTTAGAATCATGAACGAATGTAAATTAATAACAATAATTTCAATTGTCTGTTATCAACCCCCTTTTATAAAATAGAGTTAGAAAAAAGTATAACTATTAAATATACTTATTTTCACATAATGAAATGTAGAAATATTTACAAATAAGAATATCTTGAAAATGTGTTTTTTTTTGTCAAACGCACACTAACTACACATAAAAAGCAACAACTCTACTATACACCTTTCGGTTCAAATCTAATGTGGAAAAAAGGTCGGTCAAGCTTCACTTCACTTCTCCTCACCCGCTGACACGGCCGGTCCTGAGTTTTCACATGCCCTAGGCCGAATGGCCAAAAAATGCCCCTAATATATAAGAAAGAAAATGAAACATGCGATTTTGCGGTCTAGTTAGACTTGACGACTATATTAGAAACTTAGGTAGAGTTTCTTAACAACCATCCCACATGATTCTTAATTAAAACAAAATAAACTAACTCAATATAGCCCACTCACAGGTATACAAACGTGGTTTTAGTCCAGATTTTGTACACAGTCTTAGTCTTTAGTCAAGAACACGGATGGACGCAATGATGAACACAGGAAACAAAAGTCAAAAATACAAACCATGTTAGAACTCCATCAAAGATAAAATATTCAAACTACATGTATTTGACTATTTAGTATTTTATAACATGTTTAATGTTTTCATAAACAAAGACAAACTAAAGATTAATAGACTTAGGACCGGAAAATAAAAACACAGACAACCGTAAACAAAAACAAATACCACAGTTTCTGTAAGCATCCAATTTGTAATTGCAATCAAAGTACTAACAGTAAGTTTTCGATGACAGTTTCCTTCGAAGATACAATCAGGGTAAGGCCATTAGGCATTAGTGGTGAAAACATCCCCCACTTATACTCTATTTCCTAGTAGTGACTGTTGGTATTTTATGTGTTTGTTCAAATTTGACAATAGGAAGTGTGCTCCCGTCGACGAATTCTGAATATAGCACACATTTTTAGCATGGGTTTGATTAGTTGAACTTATTTTGTGCATCATTAATTTTGATCTCGTTGGCAAACTATTCCTAAGTAGTTTCAGACTTGAATGAGCTCGAGGAATTTGACATAGAACAAGAGCTCTAACCAGTTCTAAATTCTTGGTACAAATCTACTTTTCATAAACTCTTTACATATTTATATTGTTTACATTTGTATTTTATGAGTTGTTAATTTATATTTAGACGTGTGGAAATAACACTCACGAGAATAGTAAAAAGCATTAAAAGACTATTAACCCCTCTCTACGTTTTCACCTTACTTCATGTTTTTTATGGAGATCTGATTGTTTCCTGCTTCTATCTTTTGTCTTTCTCTACGTTTTCACTTTACTTTATGTTTTTTATGGCGATCTGATTGTTTCCTGCTTCTATGTAATGGCTCGGGTAAGTTCGTTAGTTATTATTTTCGTTCCGTTTTAATTATTTTATTTTCGTTTATTAGTTTAGGGTAAGTTTTGTTTTAATTTTTGTAGTTTGAGGGTGTTAGGATAAATTCTTTTAGTTAAATCCCTTAGTTGCAATTTGGGTTATCCTTTAAATAGAAATAGCACCTCCTATTTCTCATAAGTCGTTTTCTTGGTTCCGCGTGTGTGTGTGTGTGTGTGTGTGTGTTGAAGCCGAGAGAAAAGGAGAAAGAGTTCATCGATCGATTAGGGCTCCATTGAAATTCATGTGAATTGTCTTCGAGGTATGTAGCTTTTCAATTTGTGTTTCTATTAGGTAGTAGTATATTTCTATCGGTTTAGAAATCCATATTTTGATTCAAGAGTGTTCGCTGTCGATTTTGGGTTTTGATGGGTTATCCAGATTCTTTGCAGCCCGGATGTAATTTACCCGGATTTCTCAAGTTTCCCGGATACGTTTTCCGGATGGGTTTCCCGGATACGTTTCCCGGATGGTTTTCTCGGATACGTTTCCCGGATGGTTTTCTCGGATACGTTTCCCGGATGGTTTTTCCGGATACGTTTCCCGGATGGGTTTTCGGATTGGTTTTACGGATGGGTTCCAGATAAGTTTCCCGGATCACATATCCGGAAAACTATACCCAGATCACATATCCGGAACCCCCGTGCTAAGTCACCGAAGAGGGACATTTGTGAGTGTTTTCTGGGTAAGGGTATGATAGCATTATTTAGGATTTATGTCATTGAGTTTTATGTGGCAAATAGTTATATGTATTTTGTGTAATTCAGATTTGGTGAAGTTTGTGGAAAAAGTAAGATTCTGACAAATTTTCAAAAGAAGGTGATAATTAGGTTATTTCTTCAGGTGAGTTTTACTTTAATCATTTCAAATTGGAATACATATATAATGGATAAATATGTGGTAGGTAGTGTGATGATGTGCTTTATGATTGAAATATGATATATTGGATTGCACGTTGGCCGGACTTAGGGTTGGTGGAGTTTAACGGAGTTGGCTGTATTTTAGTGCAGCGGAGTAAATTAATTAGTTGGTTTAGAAACCAACTAATATGGCCATGTGAAAGAATTGTACACGGTGCATACGAGTCATGTTTGGTATTCAAATACTTGTTGTATATTTATATTTTGCAAAATGATTAATAAATTGACAGGGATTTTCTCACTGAGACCAATTGGTCTAACCCTCATTTTGTTTTTAAAAATAGTATTCCAGGTCAAGGAGCGAGTAAGTGCAAAGGAAAAGATAAAATATGATATGCTTTCGAAGACTGTTTGTGATTAAGTAGTTATCCTGAAATGTTTTGTATGATTAGTTTTTGGTGGTTTATAATGTAAAATATTAGCGAAAATTTTGTACTGATATGTGTATTGTATAGTTGGGAGCAAGAGACCATGTGATATAATATATATTTTGTTATCTTATTATGAGATGTTAATTGTGTTATATGATTTTATGTATGGGATGGGTTGTTACATTCTATCTTTTGTCTTTTGCTACTGTTGTTCAAGTGCTATTTCTACTACTACAAGATATACATACATGATCATCGATATGCTCTGTCACTTTCACTGGCAGATCTAGGATTTTTGCAAAGCGGGGGCACTTTTAAGGTAGGTTAAAGGTCAGCAAAGTCGTTCGATGTGTTTTTAGCCTAATTCTATGGTTTCGATAGATTTTTGAAGTTTTTCGGTTGATTTCAAGGGATTTTAATGTTTTTTTTTGTCGATTTCGAGAAACTTTTTCGATTTCTTGGTTGATTTTTAAAAGACTATTTTTGTTTTTTGGTTGATTTTGAGATACTTTTTTTTTGGTTTTTCGGTTGATGGGGGGATATGCAGAAAATCACTTGGAAATCATGATAGAATTTTTTTTTTTGTTTTGAACCTAAAAAAATCACTTTTGTTTTGTTTTAGTGTGGGGACTGGGGATGGCCCCACCTTTATAACACTGCATTCGCCCCTGATCGCTAAACTTACTAATATAAACTAGAAGCGAAAAAAATACCATTACTAACGTCGACCAGAAGTTCTTGATATAGGATAGAGCAGTAACTAGAAAACACAAGTTCATATTTATTAATATTAAACGTCATGGAAGTTTAAATTTTTATCACAAAATTACATATATCACACCTTTTAAGAATGGTTTTATTCAAGTTTCAAATTTCATTTTATGTTCCAAAGACGTTTTCGATATTCCCCAAGTGCCCACGTTGGGAAGATATTCCTCCTGTGTAGTGGATAATGCAACATGCAATGCCTCAAAGAGGCTCCAGTAAACTCCTGCACAATTCTATCAGTTGTTAATTAATGGAAATAATCAACAAATTTGAGTTTATAAGACACCTACAATAAATAAACGTCATCATAGAGTATTTTATAAGACATTAGTTTATAGGACCAAACAAAAAAGTGTTACAGTAAGTTTATCGGACGGTATTGAGAGTAATAACAAGATTTATAGGACATTTTAAAATAAAGTGTCGCATTAATTAGCTAAATTTATAGGACACTTTTGAAAAAATGTCCTATAAACCCAACTTTTTTTTAGGACAGTTGTGTTTATAGGACACTCTTTTAAATAGTGTCTTATTAAATAGTTATTAGGACGTTTTATTTGAAAAATGTTTTAAAAAACTTGTTACGACGCCCAAAGGCGTCCTATAATTTTTTTGTTTGGTACTGTAAACTTTGGTCCTATAAAATACCTTATTAGGACGCTTATTTAATTATTTTAGGCGTCCTATGAAGTCAATTTTGTTGTAGTGACCGTTGCAAAAGCAGTTTGTTAGTTACCTGTCGAGGAAAATCCCCATTATTCATTTGTCCATTGATCAAGAGCTTTGCTGCTTTATGTAAGGGCATTGGATCTCTTTCAGCCTAGTCATTAGAAATGTCGTTAACTCTAACGCATAAAAATTAAACTAGTAGATATATATATATATATATATATAGGGGAGGTATCCGTTGCAAACCAGTCAGTTTGTGCAAACTATACAAACCAATCTTAGCCGTTGATCAAGTCTAATAAATATCTGATTTTATTATGTTTCCTAATCTAAAGTCATGATCATAATGAATAAATCTTATCATCTTCCATATATATCTCAGTCTTAATTAATGAATCATAATGATTATCCATAAATACATCCATTGTTTCCTAATATAGTGGTTTGTATAGTTTGCACAAACTGATTGGTTTGCAACGGATACCTCCCCTATATATATATATATATATAGGGGAAATATCAATTGCAAACCAGTCAGTTTGTGCAAACCCCGTACAAACCAGTCTACAATCATGAATCTGCAATTTTTTTTTGTTGATGCTTCATGAATCTATATTTTGGCTTCATGAATATAAAATTTGGCTTCATGAATATATAATTTGGCTTCATGAATCTATATTTTCCGATAGAGCCCTAAAATACCCTTATGGATATAAAAAAGAAGTTATGGATATAAAAAAATAAGTTACGTGATTGGTGGAGATGAAACAATATGCTAAAAGCCCTAAAATACCCTTATGGATAAAAAACAAAGTTACGTGATTGGTAGATTGGTTTGTACGGGGTTTGCACAAACTGACTGGTTTGCAACGGATACCTCCCCTATATATATATATATATATATATATATATATATATAGTGTTAGGTTCATTTGAGAAGTCTAAATATTTTAAGAAATAGAGAAGTGATCGTGACTCTTCGATTAAATGCGCTGATTTTAAACACGTAAGGGTATTTTGGTAATTAGTCATCCCGTTTACAAAAAACACGGGCTGAGTTCATATATGAATCTGTGTGATTCACATATGAACTATACGTTCATATATGAACCTTTGTAATTCACATATGAACTATTTATAACTAATTCATATATGAATTTTGTGATTCATATATGAACATTTGTGTTTCATATATGAAACTAATTAATTGTAGGTTCATATATGAATCAGTTGAACCAATTAACTGATTCATATATGAATCTTTGTGTTCATATATGAACCTTTGTAATTTACATATAAACTTTTTTTAACTAATTCATATATGAACCTTTGTGTTCATATATGAACCTTAATGATTTATATATGAATTTTTTTAACTAATTCTCATATGAACAAATTAACTGATTCATATATGAATCACAAAGGTTCATATATGAATTAGTTAAAAATATTTTATATGTGAATTACAAAGGTTCATATATGAACACAAAGGTTCATATATGAATCACACAAATTCATATATGAACCTGTCCCGCGTATTTTTTACGAACCTACCCTAAATACCCCTGAGCGTCGTTTATTAATTAATGTGGACGCGCGCATTAATCAGGTGTAACGCGAATTTCTTGACCGTGGATTATTTAATCCAATGGATATGATCACTTCTCTATTTCTCAAAATATTTAGACTTCTCAATTGAACCCTTCCCTATATATATAGGGGTGCTATAATGTGCAACCCTTAAAAAAGTTGAAACCATTACAACCTACATCTTAGCCATTAATCATTCAATCCACGGCTCATATTTATCTGATGGCTAGATTTTAATTAATAATAAAAAATCCTATTTTATATTCAAATATGATTCACGCCAAGGGGCATTTCTGGAAAAAAAGAATTTAATGAAACTGAAGACATTATGGAATTACCGAAATCTTCGCCATTTTCAATTGGTTTCCATTTATCTCAAAAACCAACCAAACCAATTTCTGCAAAAAAATTATTCAACTTCTTCGAAAACTTAATCAGTTCATTCAACGACATAATTCCGCCGCCGGAGACCCGTGACGAGAGGCTTCAGGTGGCCGCACACTACTTCATAGCGGCCGTCATCTTCATCTTGTGCATCTGTTGCTTCAACTACTTTCTTATGCTCTATCTAGGGGTGTATTTGAGGCTAAAGTTGACCTTCATTTACTTTCTGGGTAGATGTTCATCTGGTAGTAGTATGGTGTATGAATCGATGATTCATGAATATCAATGCATGAATCAACAATTCATCACTACTCATATACTATGATGAATACAGTTTAATGGATTCCAATTTAAGGGGAAGAATTTATTTAAGTTCCATAACTGTAGAGTGTTAAAGAAAACCTTGATTTGGTTCCACCAATTAAGAGTTGAAGATTTTTTTGCCGAAATGGGTTTTGGATGAAGAAGAGGATGATTTGTGGATGAAGAAAGCGATGATTTCCAGATGAAAAAGACGATGATTTCCTGATGAAGATGATGATTTGCGGATGAATAAGATGATGATTTGGAGAAGACGATAATTTCTTGATGAAGAAGATGATGATTTCTGGATGAAGAGGAGGATGATTTGAAGAAGAAGATGATTTCCAGATGAAAAAGACGATGATTTTCAGATGAATAGAACAATGATTTGAAGAAGATGATGGCTTCCGGATAAGAATACGATGATTATCGAACAAAGAAGACGATGATTTTCGAACGAAGGAGACAATGATTTCCGAATAAACTAGCAATCACTTTTATCGCCATTAAAGAATTCAACAAAAATTAATCCAAAGTAAGGAAATACGTAAGCAACAAACCCTAAATTAATGAAGAAGAAGAACCAGGAAAATTAATAACTAACAAGAATAACTCTCTACATTTTTTTGGTAACATTGCATGAAAAACGGGATTCTCAAAATCCGTTTAATAATTAAACAAATATATAAAATAATTAAATTGTTGATATTACATATATACCCTTCTGAATATTTATATAAAAAAAGGAAAAAGAATAATTCCAATACGAGATGGACGGTGATGACGAGGGTTGCAAGGGTTTCAACCTTTTCATGGGTTGCAAAATAGTCGTCCTAAAATTAACGATTAGTGGATCGGTAGTTATTTCTGAAATTGATCTCAATCGTTAAATATTTAATCAATGGTGAGATCATGGGTTGCATTGGTTTCAACCTTTTGGAGGGTTTCAAATTAGTCTCCCTCTATATATATATATATATATATATATATATATATATATATATATATAAGCCAGAACATAATTGACAACTAACTTGTCCAGCTGACATAAGGCCAAGCATAACCCATGATGTTTGAACTAGATTAGTCCAATTTCCATCCAACGGTGTGTATACTTCGGTAGTGCAAGATTTGTAGCTTTCTCCCCACCCACCCTGTTCATTTTGGGTTGAAAGGACAAAGTTGGCTCCTTTACGAGCTGCTTCACAGATGTTATATGTTTTTTCAGCTGCTTCTAATCCTCCTAGTACAAAGCATGCGGCATATAGGAAGCATATCCCCCAATAACCATACCTATCAACAGAGACGTAGCCAGAAATTTAGGATACGGGGCTCCAATGTTCAATATCGTACTTTACTGAAAAATAATATCGATGATAAGTTTTCATTCAGATCTAGGATCTCCTTGATTAATAAAAATAAAGTCTCCAATTACAATAAGATTGCAGGCAAACGAGCAACAAGCTGTGCCGCAACCCCCTTTTGGATGGCAAAACCAATCCTACTAAAAATGAAATTTTGTGTCTTAGGGGTCGAAAAATTACTTTGCACAACCCGTTGAACCCTAGTCAAAAACTCCCCTGCTTCCGAAGCTAGGAAACCAAAAGTATCGAAAGCAAAAGGGATAAACACGTGTTGATTCTCTACACAGGCTTTCTCGTGTTTAGCAACTTTGCTCGATTCCGCTCTCAACGCAGCTTGGCCCGCCACAAACCCATTTTCCCTAAGCCCAACAAGAGGGGACACTCCAGTAAGATCCACACAAGCATGTTTCCCCCCATCCCACCCAAACACAAGTATATCAGCTGGCCGTAAGGTAGATCTCCCTTCAAGCGGATCCGTCTGAAAGTTCACCGGGGCCTCCTTTTTAGAAGAAATTCCAGCTCGTTTAAGAACATCATACAGAACATCCCTAACCAAATCATGCCTATATTTGAAACTAGGTAACTCCTTGCAATGGACCGCATGCTCGCCAAAAGAATCCAAACAGGCCTTGCGGCAGACTGGGCAAGGCTCATCAGCTGGAAACAGAGGGATCATTAGCCGGTACTTAAGGACAGCCCGGTACTCCAGAGCCGACATATGCTGACCCAGTCCTTCAATGGGGATAACCGTCAAGAAATCCTGAGCATGAGGAGCTCGGAGACATTCAAACACCGTTTTTTGGCGAGGGGATAAATCAAACTTCACTCCCAAACTCTGGACGATTCCACTAAAAAGGGCACACGCCAAAACATTCTGGGCTTTAGGGGGGGGGTGTCCTTGTTAGAGAAACCGCTAAGATCGAAATCAGGAATGGCCATGCGCAAGCTTTCCATCGCACACCCATAATCAGAGTCAACCCCATCAATACCACATCCCTGAAGAATGTGGTCCTGCAAACTCCAAGACTGCGCCCTCGAGGCCACAAAAGCATAAGTAGATACATCCTCAGCCGAACATAAACCCAACCCACCCAACCGAGCCGGAAGGGATGCTAGCCTCCATTGAAAATCCCCAAAAAAAGGACCCCCACAAACCACAATAGCCTCTATCGCCCTCCGAAGGCCATTGTCAAAAATAGAAACAGCTTTCCCTATATACATAGGTTGGCACGTTCTTAGACCGAATAACAGCTTTGCGAGACCCATGCAAGAGCGGAGCAAAAGGATCTCCGATTGAGGGTCCCGCAGACTTGGGAGGCAACTCATTAGTTCCACAGCACGAGATGCCCTTTTCACAGCCAAACTACTAATAAACCCCGCATCCTGGCTAACAGCGCCTCCAAGGAGTTTCACACCCAACGTCGGCCTCCCGATCCCGCGGGGAAACAATCCATCCTGCACCTTCACCCCATTGCATGACGGCCAAAAAACTTCTGTTTTCTTAATGTTGAGTTCAAGGCCCAGGCGGGGCCCCTCAGCCCTGATTATATCTAAGGCTTTAGCTACCTCTTTAGTGTCTCCGATAATCGTACCATCATCCAAATACCAAGCATGGAAAAGAAGTTTGCAGCAGTCCCTGATCCGGTGAACAAGTGGGTGCAAAACTAAGGCAAAAAGGAGAGGCCCTAAAGGGTCCCCCTGCTGAACTCCAGTGGTGGACCAAATATGGTCATCACCCACATATAACCTCGCCGACTGACCATATAGAAAATCCACCCATAGGGAAATGGACGGGCATCGAGTCCGAACCTCATGCAGGAGGGTAGTCCGATCCACCACGTTGAAGGCATTAGAGAAATCAACAGTAAGCATAGCCAACGACCCATCCGAGTGAAACACATTTAAGAATCTATTCGCGCTATGGAGCACGGCCTCTGCCCCGCTGGGGACTCCCACCCCAAACTGAAAGTCACAAAGGTATTTGGACATCTCCTTCCGGACACCCCTCATAGCCACCTTAGAGACCAGCCTCCTCCAAATCACGCCCACGGCAATAGGCCTAATCCCATTGTCCGGTTTGAGCAACGGCGTGAGGGGCGCAGATGCAACAAACTCCGCCAAAACCTTAGGGCACCTCCCCCTAGCCATAAATTAACCACCACAGAGATAGCCTTGAGTAACCCAACGGCGATCGCCGACCCCTCTCCGCAAAAAATAACTTACATCTTAGACTAACGCATAAATCTTCCACGTTTAATATATCAATCTTTTCTGGTTAAACCCTAATAGTTTCTTCCATATAATCACATTTTTCACTAGATTATTACTGGCACAATATAGTTGTGGATTGTTCGTTTCTTGCTCATGATTAAACCTAAGATTATAAAGTTTTAAGAGCTTTTTATCATTAAAAATTCAAAGAAATTACAATTTATATATACAGTACTCAAAATTCAAAACAATTTACTATATCTCTTTATAACATATAAAGCCTTCAACTAAACTTATTAAGTAAATAACTACGGCTTGGTAATTAGAGATAGGCTATCGAGTTCATAAGCTTTGATTTAAAAAACCTTATCCATATTTTTTTCTAAATTTTTGTTGTCGTTTTGTAAGAAAATGATAGTAGAGATGATTAGCTTACCATGAGCCGTCAGGCCTTTGTCTTTCCTCATGAAAACACACAGCTTTTGTCAGTGAAATTTCTATTTCTTTTTCCCTACATGATCCTGGGTGCAAACGGGTTTGAAGGCTAGTAGAGCTTGGATCTTGGTTGTGATATTTGTTAAATATATATAATGTGTTGGATTCTTGGTGGATTGGTTGAGATACTCTTTTGATTTGTTCATTAATGTAAGTTCAGGCAGTGTGCTTTATCTCTACTTCATAAATTCATTTTCTTTCCTAGTTTGTGATACGATTACTTGAGTTTAATCATGTTTAGTCAGTGATGTGATACTTGAGTTTAATGTAAGCTCAGTGTACTTTGATCTCTAGTTCGTTTACTTGGCCGGTATCACAAACTATGAGTGATACTTGAGTTTAATCATTTGGTTCACTTGAGTTTGTTAAATATGTATAATGTGGTTATCTTGGTTTCCTGTAAAACCCTTTAAAATGATTAAAGTTTGTGTTTTACTAGTTTTAGTTTAATCATTTGGTTCATTTGAGTTTGTTAAATATGTATAATGTGGTTATCTTGGTTTCTGTTGGTCCCGAAGGCCTATACAAGTTTGTAGAAGGGGGGGGGGGGGGGGTTGAATACAAACACACAGATTTTACTTTTCTAAATTGTTTATTGATAAATCATTAACAATTTACAGCTTGTTGCGGAGACAAGATTAAGGATAAACCTAAATCTAAACAAGTTGGAACACTAAGGTTTCTTGCACTAAGAAAGATAAGGAAATTACTAATAATAACCTATCTTGAGATAAGAGATTGAACTTGTCCAGAGTTAGCAAGTTACTTCAAAAGAAGTGAGTTCATCTCTTTATATACTGCATGCATTAAATACAAATCAGTATATACTTTACACGTGTCATCAGCTGGTTGGTTGCATGTCATTGACTTTTGATGACAACCTTAGTAGCCGTAAGGATGAACAGTGTAGTATCAGAGTGGTTGTACGATTTCAGATATTCGGAGGTTCTTTTCTGACATTTCGTACGGAGTCGTGCAAGGGTGATTAAGACAAAAGTACTTTGTACGGAGGACTTCATGATCAGCTTTCGTTGATTCAGCGATTATCATTTTCTATTCAGCGAATGATAAAGTTCAGCGATAGCTGAAGTCTTGTACTTGATACTTCACGTTGAGTGGACAAATCTGAGTCTTCGCTGATCCGCATCAGTTCATTAGGAGACTTGTCGCTGGTTCTTGAGCTTGATCTTCGACTTCATCGTAGAACCTTTGTTGACGTGAAACTTGTCTTCAGGGATCATAAGTAAACAACTAACTTATCAGCGATCACCATAATGACTGAACAGACTCAGAACATTAATGGTGAACAGTGTTCGCTGAATGTTTAATCTAAAGAGCAAGAGTTCCTATCAGCGGTACTGTAAGATCTTAGTACTTATCAGTGATAGTGAAACTCTGATACATATTGTTTACTTACAATTTTCACTAAGTATTAAGAGAGGGTCATTATCAAATCACTGAGGGTTTGGATCAACAATCTCCCCCTATTTGATTATGACATAGCAACAAAGAAAATTGCTATTTAATGAAAACATAAGGATAAAAAGAACTCATAAAATATTTGTCCCTTTTACTGTTTTCTGGGATCTTTTCAGTACTGATGGAGTAAAGTACGTTCGCTGAAATCTTTCTTTAAAATATTGAATCAGGTTACAATGAAGAACAGAAAGATTACAAGTACAAGAAAAAAAATTTACAAGTACAGAAGGATAACTGATACAATAGAGAAATAGGAGATCATATCAGTTTTCAAAGGGTTCTTCCTTAATGAGAAGTTCATCAAGGGTCGTCTTTTCAGTGGGGATCATCCAGTCAGGGACATTTACTCCTTGATTCTTTAACTTCAGAGCAGCATCAAAAATCAAGGGCTTCAGGTGTCTAGCTTTGATGTCGCGTCTGACTTCACACCAGTGTACGAGATCTCTGAGTTGTTCGATGGGAGCGATGTGGAGCTCAGAGACACGTTGAAAGTGATGATTTCCATCATAGTCTAAGAAGAATATACCATATGGATCACTTACCACTGTGCCAGGGATGAAGGTTTCTCCAGGTGGTAGGGAGGTGTCAAGCATTGAAAGATCAGCATCAGGGCCAAGAACTTCAGCACGAGAGAAACCAATACCTGTTTCATTTCGAATGATTGGACCTGAATCAAAAACTTTCTTCTTCTTAGCAGAGGCTTTCTTCGGTTGAGGAAGAGTAGGAGGAATATCCACAGCAGATGAAAGCAAGTCGATCTGTTTGTTTAAGATCATCTCAACATGGCTTTTGAATTTTGAGCGTGATCCCTGAATGGCTAATTTCGTTTCTAACCATTCAGAGAGACCAAACTTTTCTAATGAAGCAGCATAGAAGGTTTGCTTGGTTTTGTCATCTCTGTAGACATCCACTTCAACAACAGGAACATCAACGTACATTTTTCCTCTGATGTTGGCTTTGATTATTTTGGATGGTCTTGATCGATAGGTCAGCATTTGTTTAGCCCATTCCAAAGTTGTATCAGAGACCTTTGTATTTTCTCTAACGATTTCTTGAGCATCATCCTAGAGCTGACGTTGAACATCAATGGGAACTCTTTTTAGCTTGGGGTCTTTGATTGATCGTTGAGTAAGCTTGATGACGTATTCTCTGTCTTTCTCTTCAGCTTCCTTTCTTTCAGCGATGAGGCGTTCAGCTCTGAGGTGTTCCTGGTATTCAGCTTTGGAGATTTTGAACTTTGGAGGAACTGAAGGAAGTTGATCACGCCTTAGAATGATTCGCTGATCCTCGAATCGCTTTATTATTTCCTCTCTTCTCTTTTGATCCTCTTCACTCAGCTTTTGAGGAGCTGAGGAAGGTCTGTTTCTGTGCGAGAGAGGTTGTTCTTCTGGTTCATCAGTCTCAGAGATCAAATCTAAGACTGGGATTATTTCATCAGCAGCAGCTGGCTTTATTTGTGAAGTCGCAGTAGTAGAACCTTCAGCGACATCCTCAAACAGGGGAGAGGACTAGCTGAAACACATCGATCTTACAAATAAGAACATGGGTAGAAGAACTTAGGTAGAAAGGAGAAAGAGAAATATGTTCAGGTGTAGGCTAGGGTAGTAGAACTTATAGAGGAGGGATGGAGTGAGATATGATTAGTGTACCTGACAAACCGGCTTTACAAGCAAGATCGCCATATTTTCATCTTCAGTGACGCCTTTGCCTTTGCCTTTCTCAGCGCCAGAGGCTGAGGGCTTTTTCTTTGTCCGCTCCCCTGAAGGTTCATTTATCGAGATTCCCTTAAGAGCTTTGATCCTTGGGGCAGGTTTGACGATAAAGAAATCATCGTCATCTTCGTCATCATCATCATCATTCTTCTTTGGAGAAGAAGATGGTTCATCATCAGGGATGTCGACGGCTTCATCATCTTCTGCTTCGGATTCTTCAGCGTCTTCTTCGAGTTGCTCCCCCTCAGATACATAGGCGAGCTTCTCGGTTCCCTCAGGGTTTTCATCTCCCTGAGGTCCAGCGATAAAATCTTCATTCTTCTCTCCCCTGATAGATTCATCATGGGAAAGGTCTTCAGCGCTCTTTTCAAGATCCTCAGCGCTCTTCTCATCGGTATGTTCAGTGCTCTTTTCCTCGGGATGTTCAGCGCTCTTCTCCCCCTCTTTCTCATGATGACTGGGGGAGGAATGGGTAGATTCAGCATTTGTATTTTCTCTGTCTTCTTGGCCAGAGATTTTAATACAACTTTCAATCGCTGCTAATCTGTCTTCAAGGCCAGATATAGCAGGAGTGATCTTCTGCAGCTCTTTACGATCCACCGCTGTGAAAGTTTCCAATGCAGGGGCAGGGGTCGGTTCAGGAGCTGGAGTATTTGCCTTGTTGAGTAGCTGCTGGATCATCGTTTTCATCTCACCAACGTCGGTCTTACAGAGCCTAAGTCAGTCTTTACAGCTGACATATCACCCTCTAAGGCTCCAACCGATGTCTTCAGCGTTGTGACTTCGCCAGACATGGAGGAAACAGAGGTTTTGAGTGAGGTGTAGTCAGTGTAGATGTCAGTGAGCACTTTGGCGAAATCGCTGAGAGTCTTATCAACAATCTTGATGTCGTCTGTGGAAGCTTTCGTTTCCACCACCGTTGTCAGCTTTGTCAAATTCTCTCCAACGTTTGTTACAGCAGAAGAGTTGTTGGAAAGAGTAGTGGTGAGATCTGTCAGCTTTGTTTCCACGGACTTTAGAGAGGCGTTGATGTCTCCCAAATTAGGACCTGTAACAGATAAGTACTTGTGAACAAAGGAAAGCTCAAAAGTTTCAGGTTTAGTTACAGTGTATAGGATTTTATTTGTACCTGCAGGAGGATTGATGAACTCGTCAAAGTTGCAAGTTCCTGAAAAATGTTCCATATCCTCTTCGAAAGTACGGTGAGGTATGGTGATCTCTGCAGGTCCTTTCTTCATCATTCTTTGAGAAGCTTCAGCTGTGGGTTCTGGAATGATGGCATCTCCAGTGTTCTTTGGAGGAGTGTCCAAGCGAGTGGAGGGAGAAGCGAAGGATAAGAATGTGGTTCGGGTTCTGAGTTCAGCGTTGGAATCGCTGAGAATCACTTCATCAGTCTTTTGAGAGACTGAGGGAGGTTGGGTAGGTTCCAAGTTTCTAACCTCAGCGTTTGGAGACGCTGAAGTCTGGATTGGAGGGATGGCTTGAACGGGTGTGGCAGAGCGTACCACGGAACTTTCCTTCAGCTCTTCAGAATGAGCTGAGGAGTCTTCAGCATGGGATTGCTGGGGTTGCTCCTTGGTTTTCTTGATCCTTTTGGAATCAAGTTGGGTTGAAGAGTGTTTCCTTTTCTTAGAAGGAGAGGATTGTGTGGCCGGGGTATCAGCGATGGGTATTGTCGCTGAAGGAGCCACAGAAGTCGAAGAATTAGGGTTAAGAAGAGAGAGAAGGGTAGAGAGACGTACCTCATTGTCGACAGGTTTGAAATCGAGCACCTTAGGGCCAACCTGAGAAAGTTTCAGGTCACCCTCTTGAGGATAGCTGTCCTTCAGGCCATATTGAAAGATGGCGCTGATGAAACGGGGGTAGGGAACCCATGCAGGTCTGTCAGCAACAGAATCTACTCTTTGTACTAGGTCATCATAAATGATAGATGCCCAGTCAATATGTAGACCTTTCAGCAGTGCATATCCCATAGCCTGCTGAGGTTGAGCGGCTTGATCAGAGGAGCCGGTCTTCGCTGTCATGCAGCTGATCAGATGGGCGAAGATGAAATTCATCTCGCTGAGCATTTTGGACTTCTTTATCAGCGTCAGCTTCTTCTCGGGCTTCTTGTCCCTTCCAGTTTCCCAGATGTAACCCATTGCGTCGAGGAAAGCAATGATTTCTTCTCTGTCAACATGCTTCTTATGGTCAGGGAATGGAACAAACGGTTTTTCTTTGGTAGCATTGGGAAAGTTCAGGGCTTTTCGAATGATTGCGGGGGTTATCTTAATTGTGCCATACTCAGTATCGTTGAGTATGCAATCGATGGTTTTGGATGCATCTTTGGCGGAGGGTAGCTGAGTGTGTCTGGCAGAGTACCAGAACTGGGATAGTAGTAGCTGACTTGCAGGAGGTGTGATGGTCAAGGCTGTTGAAATGCAGCAGTTTTTCAGGAAATTCACAGCATCATCCAGATGTGTGACTTGCTTTCGAGGAGGAAACTCGAGAAGCGCAGAGAGGTTGTTGACCTTGGTCCAGTCAAGTTGATCCAGCTTGAACTTAACCTGAGGGGCTTTGATGATTTCCACTTCCTCAGAGTCAGCGGAGATGTTCTCAGCGGTAACATTGATCTTTGAAGTTGCCATTTCTCTGTATTATCAGTTCAACCAAAGATGTTAACAAATAAGAATTATCTTAATGTGGAAAGAAATTTCCATTAAGATGTTTCGAATTTTATCCATTTCATTCAGACAAAAATGTCTTAATGAAGATTAGGGTTTTTCATGATTTTTGAAACGAAATGTAAAACCCATAAAGTCTTGTATTCCAGTTTCAAAAAAAAACTGGATACGAATGAAGAACAAGTTTAAGATTAAGATTTAAAACTTGAAGAACAACCATGAAATGGTTGTGTTCATAAAACCATGAAAGAAATGATTTTATTTTTAAGAAGTTCTTTTGTTTGATCTTGTTTAAAACAATGATAAGATCAGAAACAAGTTATCTGCATTTAAAAAAAACATATTAACCTTGATGAAGAAGATGATGAACAGTTCTTTGAAGATTTGAGAGCACAAATGCAACAGTAATTCTTTTCTTGCGGAGGAAGATTGATCGCGTAAAAGACAAATATAAACCAAGAGTTTGTTTATATAGGGAGTTTTAGAGAGAGAAAACCTTGAGCGGGAAAAGGTTTTCATCATGACACGGACACGTGTTTGCATTTGATTGGAAGTTTGAACGAAACGTGCAAACGTGTGTCAGAAAGAAGAACGTGCCGGGGTTTATCCGTTGCAATGACGTCACAACTGTCCTTTCATATTCTTGGTTGTCTCTGAGGTTTTGAAAAACTCAGGGACTCTTTGAAAACATGAAGCACTGAATAGAAATATCAGTGAAGGTTTTAAGAAATTTCAAAAAGTCGCTGTTAAGGAAGAGATATTCAGCGATGCAATTTATTTTGAAATCTTGCATTTACATGCGATATGTCAGAGAGAGTAAACATATCTTGATATCAGCGAATCAAGTTTATTCAGAGATAGAATGATAGAATGGGTTATACAAGTTGATTTTATCCTATCGCTGATCAATGTGAACCGCTGAAGGTTTTATCCTTCAAAGTTCAGCATTCCAAGCTCGCTGATGAGAAAGTTGAATCTTGTCTCATCAAGAGGTTTGGTAAATAGATCAGCTAACTGATAATCAGTTGGAATAAAATGAAGTTCTATATCACCATTCATCACATGATCTCTGATAAAATGATATCTGATTTCTATGTGTTTTGTCTTTGAGTGTAGCACTGGGTTGTTGGCTATAGCGATGGCACTAGTGCTGTCGCAATAGATTGGAATTTTTGAGAGCTGAAGATCATAGTCTAGTAGCTGATTTCTCATCCACAAGACCTGAGAACAACAGCTTCCAGCGGCTACATATTCAGCTTCAGCTGTGGAAGTGGACACTGAGTTTTGCTTCTTACTTGTCCAACTTACCAGCTTTCCACCCAGGAGCTGACATCCTCCTGTGGTGCTTTTCCTATCCATTTTGCAACCTGCAAAATCACTGTCTGAATAGGCGGTTAGATCGAATCCTGAGTCTTTGGGATACCAAAGACCTAGATTCGCTGTACCCTTAAGATATCGAAAGATTCGCTTTACAGCTTTCATATGGGATATCTTAGGTTCAGCTTGATATCGTGCACACAAGCATGTTGCAAACATAATATCGGGTCAGCTAGCTGTAAGGTACAATAGTGAGCCGATCATCCCACGGTACAGCGTGACATTGACAGGAACACCCTTTGTGTCCTTATCAAGTGTCAGCGGTGGTGCCATAGGGGTTTTCATAGCTGAACTTTCAGTTAAGTCGAATTTCTTCAGCATATCTTTAACATATTTTCCCTGATTTATAAAAGTTCCTTTTTCAGTTTGCTTAATCTGAAGACCAAGGAAATATGTTAGTTCACCCATCACGCTCATTTTATACTCATCTTTCATTCTATCAGCGAAACGAGTACAAAGCTCAGGGTTAGTAGAACCAAATATAATGTCATCAACATATATTTGAACTAGAATGATATGACCTTTTACTTTTCTAAAAAATAGAGTTTTGTCAATCTTACCTCGCTCAAATTTTTCAATATGGAGATAAGTGGAAAGAGCGTCATACCATGCACGTGGAGCTTGCTTTAAGCCATAAAGTGCCTTGTTCAGTTTATAAACATAACCTGGACGCTTAGGATCTGAGAATCCTGGAGGTTGTTCCACATAAACTTCTTCATTCAGCTTTCCATTTAGAAACGCTGACTTAACATCCATCTGATGTACAGTGAAGTTTTTGTGTACAACATATGCTAAGAAAAGACGAATAGATTCAAGTCTTGCTACTGGAGCAAATGTTTCGTTATAATCTATGCCTTCCTCTTGTCTGTATCCCTGAGCAACAAGACGAGCTTTGTTGCGGGTTACAGTACCATGTTCGTCCAACTTGTTTCGATAGACCCATTTAGTGCCTATCACTGTTTTGTCAGTTGGTCTACGAACAAGTTTCCAAACTTTGTTTCTTTCGAATTCAGTCAGCTCTTCTTGCATAGCGCTGACCCAGTTTGGATCTCTGAGGGCATCATCTACCTTCTTTGGTTCATTTAGTGAAATAAAGTTTACAAATAGACAAATATTACCTGCACTTCGTCGAGTCTGAATCCCAGCGTTTGGATCACCAAGAATTTGATCGATTGGGTGATTTATAGTCCATCGCTGAGCCGGAGCGTGAGACGCTGACTCAACTTGATCTTGAGGAGCTGAAGATGAAGCTTCAGCGACGTCGGGAGTATCAGCCAAGAGAGGAATGGATGCAGTTGTCATTATATTCACTGATTGCTGAGAGGTAGATAGAATGTCTGAGATATTTGGATCAACTGCAGGTATAGTGTTTATAGGAACAGCTGAGACCCATGATGTTTCAGCTTCACTATTCTGCATGTTTGGAATGATAGTGGGACTATCATCTTCTACTGGATGAGCATGAGGAGTGGGAATGTCTTCTGAATCACCAAGATGAGAAAACATCCATTGATTCAGTTCTTCTGTATCATCGTTCGGTTTAGAGTTCGCTGAACGGGATTCGTCAAAAGTGACATGAATAGTTTCTTCTACAGTTTGTCTTCTTCGATTGAAGACTCTGAAGGCTTTGGAAACTGAAGAGTATCCAAGAAAGACTCCATCATCAGCCTTAGGATCAAACTTTCCAAGGGCATCTCTGTTGTTCAGTATGAAACACTGACAACCAAAGATGTGAAGAAAGTTGATTGAAGGCTTTCTCCCATGAAAGAGTTCATAGGCTGTCTTTTTGAATCTTTTAACTATCAGCGACCTGTTTTGCGTAAAACAAGCAGTGTTGACAGCTTCTGCCCAAAACTGAGTAGGCAGGTGAGAATCGCTGAGCATTGAACGTGCAGCTTCAATAATTGTTCTATTTCTTCTTTCAGCGACTCCATTTTGTTGCGGTGTTCTCACTGACGAAAAGTTGTGAGAAATACCCTTACTCTCAAGGAAGGAATCAAGAGAACTATTTTTGAATTCAGTCCATGATCACTCCTTATTGAGCGAACAGTCAGATTGTTCAGAGTTTCCATCTTTCGAACAAAGGTGATGAGTTCTTCAGGGGTGTCACTCTTAGAACGGAGAAACATTACCCAAGTGAAGCGAGAGAATTCATCAACTATGACCAGCGTATATTTCTTTCCAGCGATGGATTGTTTGTTAACAGGGCCAAACAAATCCATGTGGAGTAGTTGTAGAGGAGATGACACTGAGGAGACTTGCTTTGACTTGAAGCTTGCCTTGGTCTGCTTCCCTTTTTCACACGCTGAACATAAAGACTATTTGGCGTATGAATGCTGAGGTAGACCAGTGACTAACTCTTTGGAGGAAAGAGTATTCAGTGTCTTGAAATTTAGATGCGAGAGTCTCTTGTGCCATAGCCAGTTAACATCAGAAGATGCCTTTGAGAAGAAACAGGAGTTCTCAGTGGTTGTTGAGTCCATGTTTATTACATAAACATTTTCCAAACGATAACCGCTGAGAGCTATCTTCTCCTTTTTGTCAGAGACAAAGCAGGATTCCTTAGTGAAAATCACTTTGTTATCCATGTCGCAAAGCTGACTGATGCTCAGAAGATTATGTTTCAGTCCTTCAACATATGCGACTCTTCTAAAGGAGGTTGTACCATTTGAAAGTACACCATACCCTCAGGTATGTCCTTTTCCATTTCCACCGAAAGTCACAGAGGGACCTTTCTCTTCCTTGTATTCAGCGAGCAGGCTTTTCTTACCAGTCATGTGTCTAGAGCATCCGCTATCGAGATACCAGATACCCTTCTTAACCTGCAATACAAAGGAAGATTAGTTTTTCTTAGGTACCCACTTAACCATGTATACACGTTTGTCAGTGGAAGTGGTTGGAATAGAAGGTTCAGCAGTCTTCGCAGCATTTGAAGATTCAGCTTTGTCTTTCTTCACTTTGGTTAATTTCTTAACCTCAGTGGTAGAATTTACCTTGACCTGATTTGCACCAGGGTTGGTCTTCTTTGCCTTGGGGGCAATCTTCACCTTAGCTATCTTTTCAGCTTTGGTACTAAAGTACCCTTAACTAAAAATATGATCAGTGAGCCCACAGTGATAACATTTCCTATAACTAAAAATAGTTCTAGGACCACTTGTATGCTGAGCTTTTAATTTAGAATTAGAAGTTCCAGCACCAAGTAAACTATTGGCTTTAGAAATGGGACGAACATTCAGTTCTTCAGATTTCTTACCAAGGATATCCACTCTGAGTCTAGGAGTAGATCGTTGAATAGATCTAGAGATCAGCTTTCTAGATCCAGAGGGGTAGGTCACTGAGGCTTTAGAAGCATTCAGCTTTGGTACTAAAGTACCCTTCTGAGGATTTTGATAAATAACAATTCCTTTACCTTTGTCTTTTGAGACAGAGGTAGGTTTTGAATAAACCATTTTCTCCTTGCCTTTTGAGGAGGTAGGAGTTTCCTCAGGGATTGGTGTAATGGACGAGGAGCACTGAGATGATGAAGTGTCAGCGACTGAGGATACGAACGTTCCAAATTTAAGCATTGAACGTTCAGTGGTTGGTTTTGGAGTATCATATTTATAACCCAGACCACGTTTATCACTCAGAGGAATCTGAGCCTTAATTATCTCAGTGATCTTTGTTGAAGAATTACACCATCCTTCAACAGTAGCTTTTTCAGCCTCTAATGCAGCGATAGCTTCTGCTCGTTCGATTTTGACTAGCTGATTTAAATATACTTGATCTTTAAAATCTTCTTCAATTTTAGAAAGCTTTTCTATTTGAAGGTGACAGTTTTTAAGCTTTTCAGCGAGATCAAGGTTTTGGTTTTCAACCACAGTTTTGCCGTTCATGGCTTCGTATAAACTTCTAGTCAAGAGATCGATCTTACGGAGACTATCAGCTTCATCAATATTTTCAATATTGGTAAAGAAAGAAGGTGATACCTGAATAGCAGAGGTTGAAGTGGAGGGAATGTCTGAACTTTCTTCCTCTTCTTCAATCTTGGCCATGAGACATTGATTTGCTTCATCATCTTCAGAATCAGATGATGATGCTTCTTCATCAGAAGCAGCCCAATCATAGTAAGCCATCAGGCCTTTGCCTTTCTTCTTAAAGCTTTTCAGCTTCGCATATTTGGCTTTCAGCTTTGAGTATTTGTCATCTTTATTCCTTGGAACAAAGGATTTCTTTGTAAAAGCTGAGGGTCTAGAAACTTTCTTAGACCTGCACTCGTTAGCAAAATGTCCTATCTTTTCGCAGTTAAAACAAGTAGCAGTAGCCTTATCAACAAAAACTGATGATTTAGGCTTGTCAGCTATGGAAAGAGGTTTGTTCTTTCTAAACATTTTCTTCTTGGCAAATCTCCTGAACTTTTTGGTTAGGAGAGCCAAGGATTCATCATCTGAAAAATCAGAATCTGATGAACTTTCAGAGTTACTCTCTAACTCAGTGATAGTGACCGAGGGTCGCTGAACCTTTTAGACACGTGATGTGACTATAGGCCGGTTGATAGCGGTGGCAGAGTCGATGTGCTTGTGCTAATTGAAGGATTAGATTTGAGGTAACGTATTTTGAGGTTAGTATGACCGTTTTTGTCGGCATCCCTGTTTGGGTCTTGGACAATTTTTGCATGAATGACCCTTTAGACACCGTGTTGATAACCTTAGTTTTGTGGAAATGCTCGGTAAACGAATCACGTGTGTGGGGTTCTGTTAGAGTCCAAAGCTTGGTGGTATGACTAGGTGTCAACCTTTTGGGTTCGAGGTCGAGAACCGTTAGTGTATTCGTAGGGTAGTAGTCCAATTTTAAAGAAATAATGGTAACGGATGTAGTAATCATAAGATACTCAAGTGTGATGAGTAGATTTGGTGGGGATGATTTCCTTGTGTAGTAAAGGAACCTGTCGGTTTGATGAGTAATGATTGGTTGGACTCTTGGAGTCGTAAATCAATGGGTTAGTGACGACCGCAGGTCTTGGAGTCTTTTGGGGCTCATTGGAATTAAACAACAGTTAGCAGTAGGAACAATCAGAATTGGAGATTCTATTGGGTTCGTAAGTAAACAAACCTTGGATTGATTTAGAATCGGGAACCGAAATCGGGGAAGTATGGAAGATCTAAGGTTGGGAGACAACCGAAGTTGTTGGTAACATCTAAGGTATAGAACATCTAAGGTTGGGAGACAACCGAAATCGGGGAAGTATGGAACATCTAAGGTATGGAACATCTAAGGTTGGGAGACAACCGAAATCGGGGAAGTATGGAACATCTATGGTCCCCCAGACATAAGTACAGTATACCTGAGAGGGCATTGTTGGTAAGAGCTTGCTAGAGGTTGGTCTTAGCAGTCCGTGTGGCGAAAGTTTAGATTTTCAGTTGGAAGCTGATGGATTATGGTCGGCGTTGAGTTGGTTAGCCTTTGGTTGTAAGAATCTAGATTTCGAGGACGAAATCATTCTAAGATATTTTTTGGGGTTTCGGATCAGCTCAAGCCGGACGTCCGCGAGGTGTCCATCTGGACGTCCGCGATGCATCTGAGATATTTTTGGTTTCCTTTTAAGACCTTTCCCTCTCTCTTTCCTCTCATTTTTCCCCATTCCATTTCTCAGCTCTCTCTCTAAAAACCGAACTCTCTCTCTAGAAAACCCTAAAATCCCTTCTCCTCTTCTTCATCCTCTCCACCCAAACCATACCCACTTCCACCATTGTTGAACATATGGGAGCTTGAAGCTTTTGTGGAGACTAGGAGCTTTTATTTAGGGGATTCAAGTGGTGAAGGTAATCTCTCCCTACCCAAAAGTTAGATTATTGTTGTTTTCACTTTCTCTTCCATATTGGGGTATTTTGGAAGATTTTGGTGATGTTTGGTTAAGGTGATCTTCTATTCTCTTCACCTATGAAGTTAGGGTTTTGATATAAGTTGGGTTTTGGATATAAAATGTTTGGGGAATGATTCTACATGGTTAGATCTAACTATTGATGGTTGGAACTTATGGATCTAGGTTTTGGCTTGAAGATGCAAGCTTCTTCAAAGGAGCTTACGTTTGGGGGAAAATCTAGATTTAGCCTAAATCTAGCAAGGTGAGTTCAAGTTTATTTGTGAAAACTTTGTACATGCCAAAAATGTTATTTTCCAAGTATTTGTGTGTTTTACTTGAAAATATAAATTCTAGAGTTATTTGATGGGTTTAACCCCTTTGAAGTATTTAACTTCTTAAATGTTGTAAAACACCCATATTTGTGATCTTTGGATATTTTGATGTGTAGAAATCATAATATGTCCTTAAAAAGATTTATTTCTCAAAATGAAGTTTATTTGGTGGTTTAATCATATTGGTGAAATTGATTTTATAAACCATTTGGGAAAAATGCACAATTTAGTGTCAATAGTCATTTTTGAGAATTATAAGGGTATGAGTCCTTTTGGGAAAACCCTTTTGTTTAACCCGTGTCGCGTTTTGGGTTAATAATGATTTTGTGGTACTTGTTTACCTAATCGATATTTAAATGCATTTTTATGCTACGATAACCGTTATTTATGGGTCTAAGGAGTTTTGAGCATTTTGCTCGGTTTTGACTTTGAGATAGTCTTGGGGACATTTTGTCCGGTTTTAATGGCTCGATGTGGAGTCTTATTTATGGTTTGCATTTATTGCATCATATCGCTTTATTGCGCATTATTAATATTTACATGCACGGGTGCGTTAGTCATTCTAGGATGGGCTTATTATTATAGACTGTGTTGCATTTGATCCATAGGCACGTAAGTCAGTCTTTATTTGATGGTCTACTGGGTGTTGCGGGATTTGACCGAACCCCATGTTTGATGACCTTTACCTTCAAGGGTACACTAGGAGGGCTGAGTCCGGTTAAGCTGTCAGGTTGATTGACGGCCATTTTATTGACCTTCGCCATGTCGGGGCAATGCCATGGTTGTATCCCCGCTTGTGCCGAGCCTTTGGTGGTATTCTTATTGATACTTCACTAAGGTCAGCTGTCTCTTTGGGTGTGACTTGTAAGGCGTCGTATGGGACACTTGGGCTTTTATGCAGTGAAGTGTCGTACGATTAACATTGTATGAGTGGCGTACTTGTGTGTTCATCCACTCTCAATGGATACGGGTCTCCCCCGTCGTTGGCCAACCTTACTTGGGACTTTAATATGTCCATGTTTTATTATTGTTGGTCCTATACGTTTGACTGCTATTTGATGACTTTAATATTGGATTCCCCTCCATGTATATTACAGTTTAAATGAAGCATGTCATTTCCATATTTATGGTATTTGGACTTCATTACATTTTACGTTCGCGTGAGTATTGTTTCGTATTATGTTTTCAATGAAGTGTTATAATTAAATTGATGGTTTTCCATGATTTATGGGTTGAGTATTTTGTTGTCAACCGTATTTGAAGGTTTTGCCTAATATAGAGTTATTCACGTATTTGAGTGAGTTGGGATTGGAATTCATTTTGGAAAACGCTTTATACCTTTTGGGAACTTTTCTCAATGATTTTGGGTGCGTTGGAAAATGAGTCGTTTATATCCTTTTTGTAAACTCTTTTGGAAATCATTCTCTATGTTGCAAACTTTCATTTAAAGAATTATTTAAATCATGCTATAAACTCTTGAACTCACTAGGCGTTAGCCTAACCCTTTTTATTTGTCGGCATGTGCAACAGGCTCAGGTTGGGAGTGGTAGTAGTGACACTGCGAGAGGTTGTGTGCTAGAAATGTGCTCGAGAGATGAATTGATTAAGTGATGTCTTCCGCATTTACCCTTGGGAATAGCACTTTGTATTTGGGTTAAGTGATACCCGAAGTGAGTCTAGTCTTTGTAATTTAAGACTTGAATTATACATGGTTGAGATTGATTATAGATTTTAATTTGAGGTATTTCACCTATTGGCTTATAGGAAGAAAATCCTATCATTTCGGATGTATTATCAAAATTTTAATTAGTTGCCCTTTCCCAATTCGAGGGTGTTATATCTTATCGAAGTTTTTAGTAGTTGCTCTTTCCAAATTTCGAGGGTGTTACAAGTTGGTTTCAGAGCATAAGTTTGAGAGATTTTGGTGTTGATTTTTGGATACCTAGACTTAAGCTAGCGTTCTTTTAAGTGAGTAAGATTGAAATTGTGCCACTAGGCACTTGATAGGCGGGTTATCACCCCTAAATCTAACCGCAAGTGTACGGGTCGAAGTCAAGTAATAGTACTAGAAAGTACGAGTATCGAATCACGGGGAACTAGGAACTAAGTATCACAATTACTATAATCACTATTAACTGAACTATCGAGATTGAGAGATGGTTGGTATTAAACTAATTAATTGCAATAAGAAAATCACAAACGGAACAGTAGACAACTTGAGGAAAATTCGATAGAGAAAACAGTTGAGGGTTGGAAATCCTTAGGTTTTCACATACGAATATATGACTTGAAACAATTACCAGTTAATCTCTTTAATGAATACCCAATCTCTAAAATTACCGTTGTTCTCTTTCAAGCAACATCGGGTTTTGTTTTGAAAAGGACAAGTTTTATCTTTCGATCTCAACCTATGGATTTCAAAACACGTTAAGCGCAAGATTCAAGTTTGAACGGATAGGTTTAATCTCTCGATCTCAACCTAAATGGTTCACTTAGGACTAAGGCGTATTCGGTATATCTCTATCACCAAAGTCTCGCCTTAGGCATGCAATTCCTAGTTCTAGCTAACAGTTAATTCTCTCGAACTCAACTGGAAACAACAAAACAATTGAAAGCTAGCTAAACTCTCAAAAGCACTAAGAACCAAATTACATGCATTCATTAAAATAGGAAAAACTGATAAAAGTCATTCGTCATCCGTTCATATGTCCAAACCTAATTAAATCCAACCCCCAACATCTAAAGATTAGTTCATGATGTTGGGGGACAAAAACATAGGAGAAGAAAAGGAAACAATGAACGAAAACATGATAAAAGTGATCGTGGTGAATGTGGTAGATGTACTCCCTTCTCCCGGCTCTAATCCGCGTCGTGTCGTGAATTCCTCCTCGAATGATCCTCTAGCGTCCCTCTAAAAGCTCCGAAAAGTCTCTGGAAATCGCCCCAAAGTCGTCTCTGGCCGTCGTGTTTGAGTTGTGTCCCGAATAATGACCTAAAGTTGGAATAATAAAGCTGAAAATCGTGAAACAGAGGGATACGCGGCCTTCCACGCGACTTGCAAGTCGCGCGCTTTCCAGAGCTGCTCCGGGTCGGTTTCTGGTTTGCGGTTCGGGTCCTGGTTCGGGCGCGGGTCTTGGGCTTGGATCTCGGGCTTTCGTTGGCTTCGTTTTGGGCTCGTTTTAGGCTCTTTTTAGCTTCTTTTCTCAATGAACGCTGTCTTTTAGATAACGTGCATAAATCACTAGATAAACCATTAAAAATCCGCTTCTTTGCTTAAATACAAGCCAATCTCATTGGTTTGAGAACCGAAAATAACGCCAAAAAGTGGCGTTATCAACAACCCCAAACCGAGTGTTGCTTGTCCCCAAGCAAATTAGCGATAAAATTGACTAAAAGTATATATCAGAGAAATGTAATGACTGCACAACTCCCGATCGGTATCATGTAATGCACTGGTGATTTCCCATACCCGTGAATGCCTATCTCACTCTCGCCTCATCCTTATTCTGTTTGATCTATGACCTTCCATTGTGAGTTGAACTCGTGACAGCTCCTATTGCACTAGGGTCGTACTAGGTCCAGACATACTAGGGAAAACATTTCGCCTCGACCCTACCTCACGGGATTCTCTCATTTCGCTCGAACCTAAGTTGTCACCCATGCTGTCATGTTTAGGGAATTTATGTACAAGAATACTCGAATATTACATGACAACTCTATTGAAAGACGCACAAATGTCCAAAAATTGATCTCAGAAAAGAATCAAGTAGCAAGACAGGGAATATCAGTAAAGGTGGTCGTATACCCTAATCACGTTTTCCAGAAGATCATCCAGGTCTTTACACGGGTTGTAACGGGGCTAAGGTTATGGCTAAGAAGTGAAGGGTAAAACGGTACAAAGATCCTTGGTGTGTCAAGCTTTAGCAATTCTGAACTTCCTAGCTTTATGCTCTATCATTTGGCCCTCTTTGTCACTAATGGAGTCGCTCTGACTCTCTTATTCAGCTGCTGTGAAGCTATCTAAAAACTGTAATTTTTTTTGGGACTTCATTGGTCCTCTTTATTCAAATTGGGGCTGCATTGGCCCTATTTTCTATTTATTTTCATGACTGGCTTGATTTCCTTCTTTTCCGCTCTATCTTTTCTAATCATTACCGCCTCTGGTTGACACACTTTCGGATAAGGGTTGGCTAAGGCTATTGGCTAATGGTTTAATGGTGGGTCATGAAATGAACAGTGGTGAGTGTTTGACTACAAAGGGGGCTATGGTTACACACAAATGGGTGAAAAGGGTATGATAGCTAAAAACAGGGTTAAACAAACACACAATGCCTGGAATCATCTCTTGAGGTCCACACGATATGGTCTACTACACCCTTTCCCCATATCCCGATGGTCGTCTTTGCTACTCAATGCAATAATATATCGAGATCATTCTATATTCACGACAAGGACTCGAAACGTGTATATGAATTAAGTGTATGAATCCCTCGAAGTGAAAAACGTCTTTTAGACTCAAATCTCACTAATGGGTGGTCTCCACTAATGTCCCTAGTCATGTCCTTTCCCGGTCCTTCCCTAATGGTCACGTCACTATCACAAGATTCTTCCTACAATGGTTGGTCTCGATCATTCAAAACAAAAATTTTAGCTAAAGTCATCTAGATACTCAGAAATGCAGGAAATCTACGTGCATAACGTGGGCCCGATTGGGCACCCCCAAACCTTACCCACACATTGTCCCCAATGTGCAAGTGTCGAGTCAGGCGACACCAAGTGAGACAAGTGTCGTTGTGCAGTTATGGCAGGTGGTAGACAGGCAAGGCATAACATTGGAGCATAAGCATCAAAGAGTGATTTCATTGAAATGTGGCCACCCCAAACCTAGGCCGTGGCCTGGGTTTGTCAAACAAAGCCAACCCCAAACCTCGGTGAAACCGAGGTTTGCACAGGGTTAAAAGTGAGTGTGTAGATGTTGAAAGATGAGGCACCCCAAACCTAAGTGAAACTTAGGTTTGTTGCATCTCGTTTAACTAATAAAGGACCCAACATCATACACCACTCGTTACATGCAAAGTTGAGGACATACCTGTTGCCCGGACGGATGAGATTCTCCTCAAAGAGTTGAAGTGATCACGATTGAGAAGCATCGTAGAAGGGAAAAGCAAAACAAAGCAAACAAAACAAAAGACGAAAGGAAACACACAAAGCAGGAAAAAAATAACACACTGCATGAGGACAGAAAGCCGCGTGGCTTTCGCCGCGGTATGGAAACAGCGGGAAAGACCGCGCAACCCCCTGTTTCGAAAAGCAAACAGAGGGCCCCACGGTTTGGCACGCGGCTTGTAGGCTGCGGCACAAGCCGGTAAGTCCCTGTTTCAGCTATTTTTTGATTTTTCGATTTTTTCCATTTTTATAGGTTTTTCTTACTAAAACACACTCAAAAACAGGAAATTAAAAAGAAAACTAACCTCGGTGGGTTGCCTCCCACCCAGCGTTGTATTTAAAGTCGTGGCACGACTTTCTTTCCGATCACTCCTTCGGCTTTTTATGCGTGCCCGACTCCTCTTCACTTCTACTCGCGAACATCTTGAATGTCACCCTTTTGCCGCCAACTCTTAGCGTCATCTCCCCTTCTTCCATGTCAATCAAAGCTCTACTCGTGGCCAGAAAAGACCTTCCCAAAATCAGTGGGACTTTTATGTCCTCGTCGATGTCTAACACCACGAAGTCCACCAGGAAGTAGAATTTGCCGACTTCGATCAATACGTCCTCGACTACTCCATGTGGATACACTATTGACCTATCCGCAAGCTGAAGGGTCATGTTTGTCGGCTTCAATTCCCCGAGGCCAAGTTTCCTGAAAACAGATAAAGGCATTAGGTTAATACTAGCTCCTAGATCGCATAATACTTTATCAAAATTAAAACTCCCAATTTGGATAGGGATCGAAAAACTCCCTGGATCCTTGAGCTTCGGGGGAAGCTTGTTCTGAATTATAGCACTGCACTCCTCAGTGAGTGCAATTGTGGCCTGATCCTCAATCTTCCTCTTCTTGGATAAGATGTCTTTCATAAATCTCGCATATGAGGGCATTTGTGCCAAAGCATCAGCAAAAGGAATGTTAATATGCAACTTTTTAAATATATCAAGAAACTTAGAAAAGTTAACATCATCCTTATGTGATTTCAGTCTGCTCGGATAGGGCACTCTCGGTACCACCAGCTTGACCGGTGATTGCTTTGGCTTCGTCGCTTCACTCTTCTTGCTCTCTTCAATCACAACCTCTTCATCAGCCTCCAGCTCATCCATGTCTATAGTCTCGACCTCTTTCTCTTTGGGATCGGTTTTCTCCGATGACGGTTCTTTTGTAGGCTCATTGATCAGCTCCTTGCCACTTCTCAGGTAAATGACATTACATTCCTGCCGGTTTTTCCTTTCAGTCATGCTCGGGAATGTTCCGGGAGGTCGGGTTTGTAGGGCTTCAGAAATTTGCCCTACTTGCCACTCCAAGATCTTGATGGATTCGATGTTCTGATCAGTAGCCGCCTTGACTGTGCTCACCGTGCTCGCTAGCTCTCCAACCGTGTTGTATATCTTGGCCATAAACTTCATCATCATATCTTCCAGCCCCGGTTTCTTCTCTACGGATGGTCCTTCGTTCCTTTGGTTGAAACCTGGAGGACGGTACACATTATTAGTATGAGAAGAATTAGAAGAGTTAGAAAAATTACCTTGTTGTTGACCGGGTTGACTCCACGAAAAATTGGGGTGTTTCTTCCACACTTCGTTATATGTATTGGAGAACGGGTCGTTCCTCGGTTGATTGTTCCGAGTTTGCAAAAATTGCACTTGTTCAGGTGCTTCCGGATTACCTCCCTTCAAGTGGTTCGTGATAAAAGCTAGTTGAGCTTTTAGTTCTCTCAGCTCGTCTGATTCTTGAATGCTCGCGACTCTTCTTACAGCTGATCTTGGGGTAGAAAAGCTATGTTCGGCTAGGTTCTCGATCAAGGCGACCGCTTCTTCATACGTCTTTTCCATTAGGGCTCCACCCGCTGCAGCAGTTTGGATAATAACCCAGTCGTGTAACCCGTGATGTGGACACTTCTTCAACATATCCTTGTATCTCTCCCATGCCTCATATAAGGTCTCCTGGTCCCATTGAGCGAAGAGAGTAATGTCGTCCATCAGTTGAGCGGTTCTCCTCGGTGGGAAGAATTTCTGGAGGAATGCGGCCTTCAGGTCTGCCCAGGTGGTGATCTGATCCGCTGGTAAATTCTCTATCCAGATTTCAGCTCTACCCTTGAGTGAGAAGCTGAAGAATCTTAACTTGATGGCATCCTCGTTCATGCCATTAATCTTGAATGTGCTGCAAATCCTCTCGAATGCACGGAGATGTGCATGAGGATCTTCAGTTGGCGCTCCCCCGAACTGATTCTGATGTTCCATGACGATGGTACTCGGCTTAATTTCGAAGTAATTTGCTGCAGTAGCGGGCGGTTGGATGCCTATCCGTGCGGTTGCCACGTTTGGATTGGCAAATGACCGCATCGGAACTCTCGCCGGAGGAGGCGGAGGATTGTTGCGAGGAGGTGCTTCGTCGGCCATCTCGACCTGGATATCTTTTTTGGCTTTTGTTTCTTTTCGTAAACGGCGGGCGGTTCTTTCAATCTCCGGATCGATTGGTTCGATTCCTACCCCTCGGGTTTTCCTTGGCATAAACCAATTAGCACCTGAAACGGAAAGAAAACAACTTTAGCAATCCAAAAACTGAAGTGATGGAACAAGGTAAATAAAAAAATGTTCAATCTAATAGCGCTTATAGCTGGTAGTGCTATCAGTTGCAACTAGTTCCCCGGCAACGGCGCCAAAAACTTGATAGGCGGGTTATCACCCCCCTAAATCTAACCGCAAGTGTACGGGTCGAAGTCAAGTAATAGTACTAGAAAGTACGAGTATCGAATCACGGGGAACTAGGAACTAAGTATCACAATTACTATAATCACTATTAACTGAACTATCGAGATTGAGAGATGGTTGGTATTAAACTAATTAATTGCAATAAGAAAATCACAAACGGAACAGTAGACAACTTGAGGAAAATTCGATAGAGAAAACAGTTGAGGGTTGGAAATCCTTAGGTTTTCACATACGAATATCTGACTTGAAACATATACCAGTTAATCTCCTTAATGAATACCTAATCTCTAAAATCACCGTTGTTCTCTTTCAAGCAACATCGGGTTTTGTTTTGAAAAGGAAAAGTTTTATCTTTCGATCTCAACCTATGGATTTCAAAACACGTTAAGCGCAAGATTCAAGTTTGAACGGATAGGTTTAATCTCTCGATCTCAACCTAAATGGTTCACTTAGGACTAAGGCATATTCGGTATATCTCTATCACCAAAGCCTCGCCTTAGGCATGCAATTCCTAGTTCTAGCTAACAGTTAATTCTCTCGAACTCAACTGGAAACAACAAAACAATTGAAAGCTAGCTAAACTCTCAAAAGCATTAAGAACCCAATTACATGCATTCTGTTGGGAACTGAAGATATGCTAAGTATGGTTAGTACTGCCAAGACAATTTTACTACTGCCAGTTCTTCGTTACTACTGCTAATCAAGGTTACTACTGCTAGAAGAAGTTACTACTGCTAGAAGAAGTTACTACTGCTAGACATGGTTAGTACTGCTGAGCTGGGTTACTACTGCTTGAAGACTGTGAAGGTTAATACTGCTGAAGGTTCGTTAATGCTGCTGAGCCAAATCATTGTTAATACTGCTGACTTGATAAGTTTGGTATGCGATACTTTTGGAGACAAAGAAGGAATTGATCAAGATATGTTTAACGAAGATTCAGAAGATCAATTTACTTTTGATAGTTATCTTGTAATTACTTTTGTATAAATAGTATTGATAGATAGCTATTAGAACAGACGAAAAAAAAAAGATACATAATATACAGAAGATATACGTGAATACAAGATACACGATACAGAGAACAATTATTCAAAAGGTTGTTTAGCTATTGAGAGAGAATTAACCTCAAGATCATAGATCCTATTTCTAGAGAAGTAGAAGTCGTCTTGTTGAGCCTGTTCAACAAGATTGAGGTTTGGTGTAAAGCTTGTAATACAGTTTGATATATACAGTGTGTTGAATTCTATTGATTGTTCTTTAATTGATTTAGAGTTCTATTACGCAAGATTCTCTAAATTCTGTTTCTAAGAAGTTTAATTCTTGTTAAGAATCGATCCTTAGTTTAGCTATTGAGAGAGAATTACTTTTGAAATTCTCTAAATTCTCTAGTTCTATTACGCACATGACAGGTAACATGGTTGCTCTAGGCACATGACAGTGATGGAGGACATGTTACTTTTGAAAATAATCCTGCAGAAGGTAAGAGAAGTGGTAAAAGTGATGTGTAAGATGACATTTGAGGATTTGACAAGTGATGCCAGTGCAAAGTTACTACTGCCTGTGTTCTAGTAGTTAATGCTGCTTGTGCAGTTAATACTGCTAGTGCACAGTTAATACTGCCCAGTAGTTAATACTGCTAGTGCAGTTAATACTGCTAGGTAGTTAATACTGCTAGGTAGTTAATACTGCTTGGTAGTTAATATTGCTTGGTAGTTAATACTGCTCGGCAGTTAATACTGCTAGGCAGTTAATACTGCTTGGTAGTTAATACTGTTGTGTAGTTAATACTGCCTTGCAGTTAATACTGCTCAGTCGTTAATACTGCTTATGTCGTTAATACTGCTTTTGATAATCTAGGGCATATAAATACCCCTGTTTGCCCGCCAAAGTTCATATCAACTCTTCGCATTTACTTCTTCTCTCTCGTTCTAACCTAGTCTCCCAGAATCTTTGTGTTTTTCTTTCAAGAATCCTCAGGAATCATGGAGTTTGTGGATGAGCACAATGAAATAGCCATGCTTCAGAAGCCGAAACAAGCTGCGGGATTCCACGATATCGTCGATTTTCTCAAATCCTCGCACATCTCCTATGCCCTAACGGTGAGCCCAACCATCTATATCGAACATCAGACACAATTTTGGGAGAATGCCACTGTTAGTTTCGAAGAAGGGCAGAAAACCATTCGAACAAGGGTTTGTGATAAACCCTTGAAAGTCACAGAGGAGGTTATTCGCATCTCTCTTCACTTGGATGATGCCTCAGGTATAACCTCTCTATCTTCTGATGACTTATATTCGACTTTACAAAGAATGGGGTATGAAGGTCCCATTGGTGTTTTTAAATTCTACAAGTCAAAATTTTTCAACCAATGGAGATTTCTTGTTCATACCCTGATGCACTGTATTTCCAAGAAAACTACTGGATGGAGTGAGTTCAGCAGTCCCATTGCATATGCCTTGGTCTGCTTATCCACTGCCAGAAAGTACAATTTTTCAGCTATGATCTTTAATGATCTTGTATCAAACTTGGAATCCAAAAAGAGCTTTTACATGTATCCAAGGTTTGTGCAAGAAGTTATTAACAAGGAATTGATGGACTTACCTCAGTTTACTGAGGTATATGTACCCAAATCCCCTAAAGGGAAGGTTTTTTCAAATATGAAAAGACTTCCTAGGGACTCGGAAGGAGTTGACACACCATTGTTCTCTACAATGATGGTTGTGTCCCACCCCTCTGAAGGTATGGCATCAGGATCAAGGCCCTCATTAGATCATCCCACTGATGACCAAACCCCACCTTCACTCACTATAAATATCCCTCAGCACATACTTCAAAAGCCCACTCCTGCTTTATCCAAAAGGTTTGAAAGAAGAAAGGTGCACAAGGTTCCTTCCCTTGATGTACCTACTCAGAGCCCTAAGCCTTTAAGCCCTCAGTTGGAGCATTCTCCAATTGAGAATATCAACAGGGAAACCACAGGGGTGTCTCCCAACCCCAAGAAGGTGCTCTCTAAGGAGAAGGATGAGCATATGGGTGCTAAGGCTGCCACTACTTCTGCTAGCACAGAGAAGGACAGTGGTAACATAAATAAGACCTTCCCCATGGCAACTCTAAATGAGAAATCATTAGGAGGACCCAGGTGCCAAGAAACCAAGGGGGCAGTTAGTGCTTCTGCTAGGCAGAAGGCTTCTGCTAAAACTTCCAAGGATCCTTTAAAGAAGGTAAACACTTCTAAACAAGGTGAGGATAGATATAACTATGCTGAATTGATGGAAACCATTGGAAATGTCAACTTGGATGTTATGGCACAGAAGAAGGAGATTGAGCAACTGAAGACTGTGGTCACCTACCAACAGTCTCAAATTGAGAAGCTCAAAAAGATGGTCACCAAGCTGTTGCACAGAAATAAAAAGGCAAGATTTGTGCTGAGAAGAAGAACTCCAACTGATGATGCTCCCAAAAAGGGGGAGTCAGAGTCAGAAGCAGAACTGAATATGAAGGGTCTACAAGCTGAGGGGGAGACAGTTCAGATGGAGACTGAAATGGAAATTGAGAATGCACAGTTTAAGGGGGAGTCCAGTGCACAGAATAAGGGGGAGACAGAAAAGGGGGAAGAGCTTATTAAAGAAGCAGAAACTACAACAGCAGCAGAAACCACAGCAGCAGAAACTGTTAATGCTGCTGAGTTTGAACAAGCAGCAGAAACAGTTAATGCTGCTGAAGGCCAAACAGAAAAAGCAGCAGAAACTGAGCAGGAAGCAGTAACTACATCTCAAGCTGAAATTGATGAAGAAATATACTGGATTGTGAAGAACAGTGTTGAAGCAGCATCATTACATGTTCTAAGAGAAGCAGTAACAGCCATAGCAGCAGAAATGGTTATTGCTGCTGAAAAACTTAAAACAGCTAAACCAACTCCTGAAGCTGTTAAAACTCTTAAAAGAACCAAGATGATGTCAAAGAAAAGACCAAGCACCAAGCCCATAACTTCACAGAAGAAAAATGAAAAGAAGCCAAGGGTGGAGCCAACTGCAGAAGAGGCCCAGGAGGAAACAGTGAAAGAAAAATTAACCTCAGAAGTTGCTGAAGAAGAAGTGGCAACTCCATCAGGGCAATCAAGCAATGTACAATCACAAACTGATGCCCAATGTGATTTGTATATTACTGGTGTTGACTCTAACCCAATTCCAATTCAGGCTGAACCAATATCATCTAAGGCTCCTGAAATCATCTTTTGGGACACTTTGAAAGATGGTAGAAAGGAGTTCATTAGGATAAAAAGAGCAGATGGAAAATTTGAAGTCTTTTCAACTTGGGGAAAAATTGTCAGAACTTGCTCAAGATCAGACTTAGAAGAAATGTTCAAAGTTGGGATGAGGCTATATGAAAACATGCTGACTGAGCAAGGGATGTCAATCTCTAAAATGGTACTTGAATTCTTGTGCCAAATGTTCAAACCTGAAGCAGTTCAGCATAGGATAAACACACAGTTTCAAGCCATTACCAACTGGATGCTCTATGAAAAATGTGGAGTATATGTCATCTCCCTTGACTCTGCAACTCAAGAATACTATCTGGTGGATGAAATATACAATCACAGCATGAAGAGGCTGCAAGGAATGTTACATACTAAGCTGACCTGCAACAAGGATTCAGCAATGGGTAGATTCTTGGTAAAAAGGATTCTCAATCAAAGTCTGGGATTGAATCCTAATCTAGGCATGTATGATTAGGTTTTGGAAGCATCATCTGAAGAACTTGACTTCTTTTCCTAAAAGTCAAGTTAGGGGGAGATTGTTGGGAACTGAAGATATGCTAAGTATGGTTAGTACTGCCAAGACAATTTTACTACTGCCAGTTCTTCGTTACTACTGCTAATCAAGGTTACTACTGCTAGAAGAAGTTACTACTGCTAGAAGAAGTTACTACTGCTAGACATGGTTAGTACTGCTGAGCTGGGTTACTACTGCTTGAAGACTGTGAAGGTTAATACTGCTGAAGGTTCGTTAATGCTGCTGAGCCAAATCATTGTTAATACTGCTGACTTGATAAGTTTGGTATGCGATACTTTTGGAGACAAAGAAGGAATTGATCAAGATATGTTTAACGAAGATTCAGAAGATCAATTTACTTTTGATAGTTATCTTGTAATTACTTTTGTATAAATAGTATTGATAGATAGCTATTAGAACAGACGAAAAAAAAAGATACATAATATACAGAAGATATACGTGAATACAAGATACACGATACAGAGAACAATTATTCAAAAGGTTGTTTAGCTATTGAGAGAGAATTAACCTCAAGATCATAGATCCTATTTCTAGAGAAGTAGAAGTCGTCTTGTTGAGCCTGTTCAACAAGATTGAGGTTTGGTGTAAAGCTTGTAATACAGTTTGATATATACAGTGTGTTGAATTCTATTGATTGTTCTTTAATTGATTTAGAGTTCTATTCCGCAAGATTCTCTAAATTCTGTTTCTAAGAAGTTTAATTCTTGTTAAGAATCGATCCTGACACATTCATTAAAATAGGAAAAACTGATAAAAGTCATTCGTCATCCGTTCATATGTCCAAACCTAATTCAATCCAACCCCCAACATCTAAAGATTAGTTCATGATGTTGGGGGACAAAAACATAGGAGAAGAAAAGGAAACAATGAACGAAAACATGATAAAAGTGATCGTGGTGAATGTGGTAGATGTACTCCCTTCTCCCGGCTCTAATCCGCACCGCGTCGTGAATTCCTCCTCGAATGATCCTCTAGCGTCCCTCCAAAAGCTCCGAAAAGTCTTTGGAAATCGCCCCAAAGTCGTCTCTGGCCGTCGTGTGTGAGTTGCGTCCCGAATAATAACCTAAAGTTGGAATAATAAAGTTGAAAATCGTGAAACAGAGGGATACGCGGCCTTCCACGCGACTTGCAAGTCGCGTGGAAAGTCGCGCGCTTTCCAGAGCTGCTCGGGGTCGGTTTCTGGTTTGCGGTTCGGGTCCTGGTTCGGGCGCGGGTCTTGGGCTTGGATCTCAGGCTTTCGTTGGCTTCGTTTTGGACTCGTTTTAGGCTCTTTTTAGCTTCTTTTCTCAATGAACGCTGTCTTTTAGATAACCTACATAAATCACTAGATAAACCATTAAAAATCCGCTTCTTTACTTAAATACAAGCCAATCTCATTGGTTTGAGAACCGAAAATAACGCCAAAAAGTGGCGTTATCAGCACTTTAAGATAGGACATTTTGAGGTTGATGGAGTCACTAGAAACGGGAATCACGTCGAGGGTAGCAAGGATGATCATGTACGGTACGTTCATAATTGCACTTGGCCAGTGCTATGGTGAACCTACAAGTTACATGTGTATACTTGGACTACTTTGATGTGACAACCGTTGGGGTAGTAAGGAAGTTTCTAAGTGGTCATCCTTTAAAAGAGATTGGTGATTTTAACATCCATCACTTGGAGTGACAGTAAGCATGATGATTGCATTCTGTGAACCGTTTTGGGTGGGAATTGTTGGTTGGATTAGAACCATAGTGTAACAACCCAGATCCAATATACACAACAGTTCACATTTACAACATAACATTCATATAACGAACGAACTTCACATTACATGTACGGTCCAGTAGTCTTTTACAATTGGAAGAAAACCATCCTACTACAATCCTTGTACTATTTACATTCATAACATTTAATATTGCGATACAACTGCTAAACAAGCCAAAATCTTGATCCTTTAATTCGTCGCACAAGCCACCCATCGGTTACTCTAATTACTTGCTCTTACTTGAACCTCCACCTGGAATACATATTTTTAAAACAAAATGAGGGTTAGACCTGATGGTCTAAGTAAGAAATCCCTGTTAGTTTAAAAACCATTTATATAAACTTTATTCATATAAATCACGCAACACAATCATATACATCAACTTAAACTCACATATCTTATGCTTTCCCTTTTCATTCCTCCTGGCCATATTAGTGGTAGCAAGCCAACTAATATTATACAACGCTGTACAACATCTACACCCAAACAACGCTATACAGATTCTATAGCCAAACACACCGGTCCTAAACCTGGCCAACGTATTATAACACATTTATAATACTCATGTAAATATAATACCTTTCTATATTATAATTCACATACAACGCATAATTATCAACAATTTCATTCCCACTTCCACACATATACGTATTCCAGTTAAAAATGTTTTCAAAGTAAAACTCACCTGTTTTGGTTATTACACACGTTCGCAAGCTTCTTTCAAAACGATTCTATCTCTTACCACGACTCCACAGAATCTGAAACAAGTTAAGATACACACATCGCTTTACTGACCAAACACATAAAGCATAACAATTTCCCATCCTCAACTATCTCATTACACACTGTGCTTAACTCACTACCGGGACTACAGGGTACCGGGACTTATACAGTACCGGGCCTCTTAGTACCGGGAGTTCCTATACCGGGAGTTCCCATTACCGGAACTCTCACTACCGAAAGTCTGCTATACCGGGACTCACACTACCGGGAGTCTTCTATACCGGGACTCATACTACCGGGAGTCTTCTATACCGGGACTCATACTACCGGGAGTCTTCTAAGAACTCAGTCGGTTTCCAATTACCCAGAAATCGATTGAAATCCATTCAAGTCACGGATTTAGAGATTCTAAACCGATAGAAGTCTAATACTACTGATTATAGACACAAATTGTAAAGGACTTACCTCCAAATCGATTCTAATTCCCTTGATTGATGTAGCAACCGTACTTTCGCCTTCTGCTTCTTTTCACCTCCGCACACACACAAACACTTTTCTATTTTTGGTAACTGAGGGTTGCTCTGATACCTATAAGGTATATATATAACAATTTACACTTTTGGCTTAAATTCTTCCATAAGTACCAAAACACCCTTGAACTTATAACTTACCTCCAACTTACCCTAAACATTAAATCTTAAGGTTAAATATTTTAACTGATAGGGAATTTATCTAACTGACTTACCCGGGGTATTACATCACTCCAGGAACTAAGTCGATACCAAATTCCACTTGTCTAACCGGAGGAAGACTATTCAAGTCTTCAGGGAAAACTTCAGGGAATTCACTAACAATAGGAATATCTTCCATCCTATTCCTTTCAGGCCTACTATCTATCACATAGGCTAAGTAACTCTGACAACCCTTGCTAACACATTTACGGGCTTTTATCATAGATATTAGGCTAGACTGATGATTCCTACGATCACCATATATCACTACTGATCCCTTCTCAGGTAATACCACATTTGTTAACTTCTTATCACATACTATGTTAGCCTGATTCTCGGCTAACCAGTCCATTCCCACTACGACGTCAAACTCTATCAAAGTCATAGGAAACAATTGTATCGGAACTTTACACTCCTCTATATTTATTACACAGTTATCAAACACTTCTTTAACTGACACTTGATTATCATTTGCCGTATCTACTGATAGAGCATGTTCTAGCATTTTAGGTTTCAAACACAGACAAGCAACAAATGTAGGAGACACAAACGATCGATTTGCACCGGAATCAAATAACACCTTAGCACGTGTAGAGTTTATCAAAAATGTACCTGTAACCACGTCCGGAGTTTCTTCCGCTTCTTTCTCAGTCATTTGGAATGCACGACCCATGGTTATTGGCGGTTCCAGTCTTGGTATTACTGGTTTAACAATCGCTGGCCTGCCTGAAGATCCACTTTGCTGTATCCTTCCCCTCGGACAGTCTGACTGAAGGTGATCTGGTGAATTACATAAGAAACATAGTCGCGTTACCTTACAATCTTTGATGACATGTCCGGTCTTCCCACACTTATAACATGCTCGTAAATCACCTCGGCAATTTCCTTGGTGGACACGGTTACACTTCTGACATGGTCTTTTCGCTGGTCGAAACGGCGGACGGTTATCATACCTCTGAAATCGGGACTTCTTCGGATCGTATTGTGGTCCTTCCCACTTTCTCTTCCCGATACTTTTATCGCCAGCATCTCTTCTCATATCTCGTTCAACATTCTCCGCGGCATCAACTGCAGCTGAGAAGGTATCGGGTCCTTTTGCAGTCACTAGTCTTCTAACCTCTGAGTTCAGCCCGAAGATAAACCTTTCCGTCTTCATCGCCTACGTAGCAACGTAGTATTCTGCGAACCGAGACTTTTCCAGGAAGCTAGCGGTGTAGTCTCGAACGGATAAGTTTCCTTGTTGTAAGTTCATAAATTCCCCTTCCAATTGTTTGATGGCTGCTTGGGGACAAAATGCGTTCTTGTAGGCTATCACAAATTCTTCCCAAGAGAGGGTAGAATAAACATCAGATCCTTTTGAATGAATAAAAGATTCCCACCAATACAATGCATCTCCTTTTAACATTGCTGCCCCGTACAATACCCTATCTTCATCCGCACACTTGCTTGTTTTGAAAATGGCTTCTATTTCCTTCATCCATCTCATTGCTTTCACTGGATCCCGATCTCCTGAGAATGTAGGAGGCCTGCAACTAAGAAACATCTTGTAATCACATTTTCTCATTACTGGTAAGACCGTAGGGGTGATTGGTAGTTCAACTTCATGCTCCGGATCTGGTCTATCAGCTTCATTATTACGACTTCGATCAAACATTGTTTGTATGTTAGCCTGCATTCTTCCCATTTCCGCCATTAGATCAGCTATGGTAACGAATTCTGTACTATTTGGCTGGACTCTGCCCCCGGCTCGACCTCCAGCTCTACCCCCAATTCTACCCCCGACTCTGCCCCTGTTCTGCCTCCCCTGTCTCCTGTTCCTATTGGCGGATTAGTTCTACTTGGATTTCTTCCTCCTCCTCGATTCGAATTTCGCGTACCGCTTGCCATTCTGTAGATTTAAACAAGATTAATATACACATAAGCACATACCCCATATAACAAGATATTCCAGTTCAAACATGTACCTGTAAGATCACAATTACACTGGCCAGGTGTAATATGAAATTACCTTACATGATGTTCCGTCTACCTTTTTATACTTCATCATCCCAAGGTTCTAATATGATAAGGACATCCTACTTCACATGCAGTTTAAGTCTAGGTACAGATACAAAGACCTAAATCCCTTAAACTAAGGCTCTGATACCATTTGTAACAACCCAGATCCAATATACACAACAGTTCACATTTACAACATAACATTCATATAACGAACGAACTTCACATTACATGTACGGTCCAGTAGTCTTTTACAATTGGAAGAAAACCATCCTACTACAATCCTTGTACTATTTACATTCATAACATTTAATATTGCGATACAACTGCTAAACAAGCCAAAATCTTGATCCTATAATTCGTCGCACAAGCCACCCATCGGTTACTCTAATTACTTGCTCTTACTTGAACCTCCACCTGGAATACATATTTTTAAAACAAAATGAGGGTTAGACCTGATGGTCTAAGTAAGAAATCCCTGTTAGTTTAAAAACCATTTATATAAACTTTATTCATATAAATCACGCAACACAATCATATACATCAACTTAAACTCACATATCTTATGTTTTCCCTTTTCATTCCTCCTGGCCATATTAGTGGTAGCAAGCCAACTAATATTATACAACGTTGTACAACATCTACAGCCAAACAACGCTATACAGATTCTATAGCCAAACACACCGGTCCTAAACCCGGCCAACGTATTATAACACATTTATAATACTCATGTAAATATAATACCTTTCTATATTATAATTCACATACAACGCATAATTATCAACAATTTCATTCCCACTTCCACACATATACGTATTCCAGTTAAAAATGTTTTCAAAGTAAAACTCACCTGTTTTGGTTATTACACACGTTCGCAAGCTTCTTTCAAAACGATTCTATCTCTTACCACGACTTCACAGAATCTGAAACAAGTTAAGATACACACATCGCTTTACTGACCAAACACATAAAGCCTAACAAATTCCCATCCTCAACTATCTCATTACACACTGTGCTTAACTCACTACCGGGACTACAAGGTACCGGGACTTATACAGTATCGGGACTCTTAGTACCGGGAGTTCCTATACCGGGAGTTCCCATTACCGGAACTCTCACTACCGGAAGTATGCTATACCGGGACTCACACTACCGGGAGTCTTCTATACCGGGACTCATACTACCGGGAGTCTTCTATACCGGGACTCATACTACCGGGAGTCTTCTAAGAACTCAGTCGGTTTCCAATTACCCAGAAATCGATTGAAATCCATTCAAGTCACGGATTTAGAGATTCTAAACCGATAGAAGTCTAATACTACTGATTATAGACACAAATTGTAAAGGACTTACCTCCAAATCGATTCTAATTCCCTTGATTGATGTAGCAACCGTACTTTCGCCTTCTGCTCCTTTTCACCTCCGCACACACACAAACACTTTTCTATTTTTGGTAACTGAGGGTTGCTCTGATACCTATAAGGTATATATATAACAATTTACACTTTTGTCTTAAATTCTTCCATAAGTACCAAAACACCCTTGAACTTATAACTTACCTCCAACTTACCTTAAACATTAAATCTTAAGGTTAAATATTTTAACTGATAGGGAATTTATCTAACTGACTTACCCGGGGTATTACACATAGGCTTATGGAATCAACGTTATTCGAGAAGATATTATAAGGTGAACCGAAGAAATTTCCAAGTGTTACCTTAAGATGTTTGAGCATTCGAGTGACGATAGTGTGACCGGAGGAATTCGAGGAGTGTGGTTTTGAGAGGTTAAGTGCCGACTAAATTCATGCAAGGAATTTATTTTTAAAATAAATTGCATCAACTGTTTCTTGTGTTTTAAATGGTCGTGCGGATTGCATTACGAAATCTTGGAAAAACGTTTAGTACACACAAGATTTTAAACCGTGATTCTAAACATGCATGAAATTATTTTAGTGTAGATGATTGCAAACTTTGTCGGGACTCTCTTTATTTTTGTTTATGTCCAACGCTACTTTCGGATACGGTAATATCCATGTTTTAATGTTGTTTAAGGTTTGGATAAGTAACTCCGACTAGGGATTTTAACATTGGATCTCCTCCACATATGTTAAGGTCTGGACGGAGAGTTACCTTCCAATATTTTGGTATTGAGATTTACTGGGAGTTTTACTTTTTGAGAGTCTTGACGAAAAAGTGTTGTTTATCTTGTATTGCAACAAAAAGGAGATATTTGGAATTATGACGTTTTGGTCATGGCGTTGTTTTATGCGATTTGATTGTTGGAAACAAAAACTTTGGCACCATTTGACTGATCGGATGCCATTGAGTTTCATTGAGTTTTATTTTACAACGTTTTGTGACGCGTGGGTGATACTTTGTGATGTGCCTACTTGAATTATTGTGTGCGTTAGTCTATGGGTTTTATTGAGAATTTTGTCTCACGCGAGTTTTGTTGAGAAATATTACTTTATGTCGTGTTGCAACCAAAAAGAATAGTTTTTCAGAACTTTGATGTTGCATGACCTTCTCTTTTGAGATTGGTGCTAGCATAATTCGTTACACCTTGTTTATGTTCGAATTGATTTGTACGTGACGTGAGTAATGCATATAAGATCATCATGATAGTACATCTCTAATGTTTCGCTTTGTGCACTTTCAGTTGTTGGTACTTTTGATGTCATTTCTCGCAAATACACTATATTGATTTATTGGTATGCATAGTATTGTAGCCACTATTTTGGGTGTTAATGCGCATCGTTTGTACGATTTAAGGTTTGAATTCGATTTAAATTATTTTATGTGTCAATCAAATTATGTGCACCTATCGTTTTCCGAGGTCCTAAGAAAAACACATTAATGTGTGTGAGCCTGGTCCGAAGATTTTATTTCCTTGTCATTAGGTGGCTAAATGAGAAATTTCAGAATTTAATTTAATGAATTCTCTCTTTTGAAATTTCGTATGTACCTCTTTGTTGTATACTATGTTATTGCAAGAAAACTTTTATGCATAAGTGGCGTAAGTAAATACATGCCAGGACCATGGCAATTCATTTTAAAAGTTTTGGGTATACTTTCGTGTCTCGTTAGTAACTCGAGTAGTGATCAAGTAATTTTCGAAATGATTTTTTTTCACATGTGGGACGAGTGCGTCCATTTTGCATAACTACCGGATAAGTGGTAGTAGCTTTTTACGCGTACGATATATTGCTATAAAAACCTTCGTGTTGAAAAAAAAAACTAATGAAAATTTTATTGGCATAATTGTTAAGTCTGCCACTTGAAAACCTTGAACTCATTAGGCTTGGGAAGGTTAAGCAACCCCGGTTAAGGGTGAGGGCGTGTGGAACCTTTCGGTGGAAGATTGAGTTTCTGACGCGTGTTAACACTGTGAGCCGAAAGGTGTTGTTTGCGAGGTCGAGACAGTTCCTGTTGGTAACTGAATGGTGGGACGCGCAGTATCTTATGTTAATGCTTATGGTAACCGTTCTTTTCGGCAACCTTGTTTTGGGTTTCTCATTTTTGCGTAAAGGACGTATATGACCCTTTATACACTATGTGGATAACCTTGGTTTTGTAGGGATGCTCGACTGTGGTTCAAAGCTTGGTCGTATGACTAGGTGTCAACTTTCGGATTTCGAGGCCAAGAACCGTTAGTGTATTTGGAGAGTTGTAGTCCAACTTTAAAAGAATAGTGATATCAGTTGTAGTGGTCTTAAGAAGTTCATTTGTGATAAGTAGGTTTAGTGGGATGACCTTCCTTTAATGGTAAAAGAATATTCGATTGGATGATTAGTAATTGGACGTATTCTTGGAGTTGAATAATCGATGGGTTGGTGGCGACCGTCTGTTTTGGAGTCTAATTGGACTCGGTAGAAATAAGTGACAGTTCAGCAGCGCGAACAATTGGATTTAAGGATTTTGTTGGTTTCGGAGTGATCAACCTTGGACTGATTGAGAGTCGAGATCTGCCGTTGGGTAAGTATTAAGAACCTAAGGTTGGGAGACAACCGAATCCATGCGGTTAGAAACTAGTCTAGCAAGTTGAACATTCATTCGGATGTAAGGGTAACGTATATGGGTTGACCTTGGTTGTAAAGGAACTAGATTTCGAGGACGAAATCTCTTTTAAGGTTGGGAGGGTTGTAACACCCCGACCTTTGGATCGACATTTTAAAATAAATATGAAAAATAATTTTGGATTAAATCCTAGATTTTATAGTCTTGTTGGATGGAGAATTCACATACGAGACCAACGGTTCTTTCCGGAGCAAAAACGGAAACGAAGAAGTTATGGCCAAATAAAGTTTCTGTACATTCTGTGCTATGGTGCCCGCGATTGTGACAGTATGTCACAATCGCCGGATGCCAAAAACTCTCGGTACTGCGATTGTGCCAGCGATTGTGACACTGTCACAATCGCATGTCACTATCGCCCGGGGGTACCAGGACCCTTAAAAACGCGATTTTCAGCCTTTTTCTCATTCCAACTTCACCCATTTCGTTTTTCTCTCCCAAGAACCGAAACCCTTCACCCCAATGTCGATTTTGAGCATTTTAGACCCCAAGAATTAAGTTTTCAAGTGCCCCTTCTTCATCTATCATGGTTTTGGAAGCTAAAGCAAGAATCCTTTCATTTCATCTTCCTCATCAAAGTTTTCTAAGGGTTTCATCCAACCCTTTTTCTCTAATTTGAGGATTTGGAGTTTGCGGTTCGTTTTGGTAACTCTAGAGGTGTTTGGTTGGTGGATCCGAGTTGTGGTTAAGGTAATCTTCTCTTTTCTTCATCTATGGAAATTAGGGTTTTGGTATAAGTTAAGATATTGATGTAAAATGTTTGAGGAACGATTCTAGATGGTTGAATATGGATATTGATGGTTGGAAACTTGTGGATCTAGGTTTTTGGAAGATTTGGCTTGAGGATTCAAGTTTCTTCAAAGGAGCTCATATTGGGGAAAAATCTAGATTTAGCCTAAATCTAGCAAGGTGAGTTCAAGTTGATTTGTGAAAACGTTGTACATGCCAAAATGTTTATTTTTAAAGTGTTTATGTGTTTTACATAAAATTATCAACTGTTGAGTTATTTAGTGGGTTTGGATTATTTGAAGTGTTGAGCTTTACAAATCTTGTAAACATACCCACATTTGGGGTTTTTGGTTAATTGATAAATAAATCACGAATGAAAGTGTTTTGTTAAGTTATTGCATAAGTAGAGATTGTTTGGTCAAAATACACTTTTAATTTGTTGAGATTATGCAAAGTGTATGATATGGTACACTGTCAAAAATAAAGATGTAACGAGCATTCGAAATTTCCATTAAAATCATTTAAAAACACACTTCTAAAATTATAAAATTTGTTTGAATTAGAGAAGTGGTTTGAACATTTAAGAAAATAATTGTGATGCTTGAAAGTCGTTCTTCTTTCAAACAATCTCAGATTAAGTTCAGAAGATACTTACATTGAAATGTTTAAGCTCCCCCTCAAATCATGATAAACTGATTGAAAAATCAGATAAGCTCCCCCTCAAAATCTGCAAAAGATCTTAACGAAACAAGATTAGTAGATGAAACAGTCAAAGTATAAAACAATGAAATACGAGTTCTAAACTGATGTGTTTAGAAGTCAAACTCGTTGAAGTACGGGTTCTAAACTGATTTGTTTAGAAACCATTGTTTCTTTTGCTCCCCCTTAATGGTACATATACTCTTCAAAAATTTGCACTGCTTCTCTTTTGTTTTCAGTCATGTGTATGATATATATGTAACATTCAGCACAACACATGATGAACCTGCAAAACAGATTAAGTAGATTTTGGTACCCAATGGGACTTGGGTCCTGGTTTGTTAGATGTAGATTTCTTTGAAGGAATACTGTAAGTACCGTACCAATAAAAAGTATAATCTTTATGCACAAAATCATTTGATCCACAGTAAGAACAACAAATTTTCTTATATGCCAACCTAATCAGATGATTTGAAAAATGAATAGGATTAGGTTTTACAGAAGAAAATTTACCTTTCGGAGTGTTGTTCTTCTTGGCATTTGATGTGGAAGCAGATGATTTTGGTACATCATTCTTTGAAGGTGTTGTACCTTTAACTCTCCATTCCATCTTCACAGGCTTGTAAATAGGTGTATTTGAACCAACAAAAGATTTAGAATTAGAACCTTTAGAACTTTGAACAGGAGTTGTCTTTGACTTTTTACCCTTCTTTCTTTTCTCTAAAGGTGGTGTCTTTGTGTTTGAACACTCACCTTTACAAAAAGTACTTGAAGGTTTTTCATTTGTAAAGATAAAATCAGTATGGTCCGGAAGCTTCTTTGAGAAATCAAATGAACAATCTTTCCATTTGTCAATTTTCATTGGCTTTGACTTGGTTTCATAAGATTGTTTTTCATTTTCAAAACTGACTTTCTCAAATTCAAACTGTGCTCTTTCAAGATTAAAAGAATTTTCGAAATCAGACATTGTATTAATGTTTCCTTCTTGCAAAGATTTTTCCAATGTCATCACTTTTCGAGAAAGTTCACAATTTTGTTCTTTAAGAAAGTTGCATTCCTCAAGATTGAACCAGTTTTTCAACGCAAATTCCTTTCTTTCATTTTCTAAAACAATTTCTAGATCAGTTTGTGTCTTTAACAACTCAGTCAACTTTACTTCAAATGAATTAATTTGATTTACAAAGTTGACTTTCTCATTTTCCAAATGAGTATGCTCGGACAGAAGAATATTCTCAAGATCCACCACTTTCTTAGAAAGTTTGATACATTTTTTATCAATCTTTTGTTTGGTATCAAAAATGCTCTTTGTTGATTCAGAAAACTTTTTGATCAAAGCATGTTCAATTCTACCAGTTTCCTTTTTCACCTCATCTTTGAAACTAGAAGATATTTCCTTAAAACTATTTGAATAAACAATTGAAAGGAGATCATTTTCATATTCAAATTTGATCCTCTGTTCTGCAAGGGAGATTTCAAGTTCTACAATTTTCCCTTCTAGAACCAATGTAGGAACATATTTCTTAGTTTCAAAGACTTGTTGAGTGATTGGCTTTGTAGCACATATGTCAAAATAGTTATCTGGAAGTGGTTTATTTTGATTGTTGAGAATCTTCAACGTCTCATGAATATAACAAAATGGAAGTTGTATATGAGTTGTTAATGATCGTTTTCTTTGTTCCTCTTCTAGTGTTTCCTTTTCATCAGTCCAATGAACTTCAAAATCGGGCCAATATCGTGCATATCTTAAACATTCGAAATTATACAATGTCGGTAATGCAACAATAGCTTTGACCAAATGTTTTGGGTTTTCGTAACCATGTCCCCAATATTTATTAATGTTGGTCCCAAAGGGCTATACAAGTTTGTAGAAGGGGGGGAGGGGGGGGGGGGTTGAATACAAACACACGTTTTTACTTTTCTAAATTGTTTATTGATAAATCATTAACAATTTACAGCTTGTTGCGGAACAAGATAAGGAATAAATCCTAATCTAAACAAGTTGGAACACTAAGTTTTCTTGCACTAAGAAAAAGAAGGAAATTACTAATAATAACCTATCTCAAGATAAGAAGATGACTTGACCAGAGTTAGCAAGTACTTCAAAATGAAGTGAGGTCTTCTTCTTATATACTGCATGCATTTAATGCATGGCAGTTTATACTTTACACGTGGCAGCAGCTGATTGGTTGTAGGATCTGACTTGAGTAGACAACCTTAGTAGCCGTATGGTGAACAGTGTAGCATCAGAGTAGTTGTACGATTTCAGACAATAAGGAGGTTCTTTTCTGACATATCGTACGGAGTCGTGCAAGGGTGGTTAAGACAAAAGTACTTTGTACGGAGGACTTCATGATCAACTTTACGTTGATTCAGGACTTTATCATTCTTTATCAGCGAATGACAAAGTTCAGCGATAGCTGAAGTCTTGTACTTGATACTTCACGTTGAGTGGACAAATCTGAGTCTTCGCTGATCCGCATCAGTTCATTAGGAGACTTGTCGCTGGTTCTTGAGGTTGATCTTCGACTTCAGCGTAGAACCTATGTTGACGTGAAACATGTCTTCAGGGATCATAAGTAAACAACTAACTTATCAGCGATGACCATAAGGACTGAACAGGCTCAGAGCATTATGGGGAACAGTGTTCGGTGAATGTTTAATTTAAAGAGTGAGAGTTCCTATCAGCGGTACTGTAAAGTCTTAGTACTTATCAGCGATAGTGAAACTCTGATACATATTGTTTACTTACAATTTTCACTAAGTGTTTAAGAGAGGGTCATTATCAAATCACTGAGGGTTTGGATCAACAATCTCCCCCTATTTGATTATGACATGGCAACAGAGAAAATTGCTATTTAATGAAAACATAAGGATAAAAAGAACTCATAAAATATTTGTCCCTTTTACTGTTTTCTGGGATCTTTTCAGTACTTATGGAGTAAAGTACATTCGCTGAAATTTTTCTTTAAACTTCGTATCAGATTACAAAGGGAAGTAGAAAAATTATAAGTACAAGCGAAATAAATTACAAGTACAAAAGAATAACTGATAAAATAGAAGAATGGGGCGATCCTATTAGCTTATAGAGGTTCTTCCTTAATGAGAAGTTCATCAAGGGTCTGGGTTGTAGGAATCATCCAGTCAGGGACTTGTTCTCCCTGATTTCTTCTTTCTTGGGCTTCCTTGAAGATCAGCGACTTCATGAAGTGTCCGAGAAGGTCTTGTCTAAATTCACACCAGTATATGAGATCTCTGAGTTGTTCGATTGGAGTGATGGGTAGCTCAGCGATACGTTGAAAACATTCTCGTCCCTCGTAGTCACGAAAGAATATACCGTAAGGATTACTTATGACTTTACCAGGGATGAAACGTTCACCGGGTGGCAGAGATATGTCAAGGCAGATAGATCAGGGTCAGAACCAAGCACTTCAGTGCGAGAGAAACCGATACCAGTTTCATTTTGTATAGGAGGACCTGAATCTGATTCTTGTAGCTTCTTCTTTGCAGAGGCCCTTTTTCTTTTTAGCTTAAGAGCAGGAGGAGGAGGAATATCCACAGCAGATGAGACCAAGTCGATCTGTCGATTTATAAGTTTCTCGACATGATCCTTGTACTTTGAACGTGATTGATGAATGGCTATCCTCATCTCCAACCATTCAGAGACACCATACCTTGTGACAGCTTCAGCTCCGAAGGTTTCAGTTTGGCCATTTTCTCTGAACAATTGGATATCAACAATAGGTACTCCGATAGTTGTTCTTCCAGAGATGTGTACCTTGTTGATCCTTGTTGGACGATATCTGAAGTGTACTTTCTCTTTACACCAATTCAAGGTGGATTGAGATACACTTGTCTTCTTCTCGACAATCTTTCAAGCATCTTCCCAAAGCTGACGTTGGACTTGAATGGGAATTCGTTTCAGCTTGGGGTCTTCAACTGATTCTTGGACGAGCTGGATGGCGAGAGCCTTCTCTTTTTCTTCAACTTCCTTTTTATCAGCGAGTAGACGTTCAGCTCTGAGGTGATCAGCGTATTCTTGCTTTGTAAGTCTGAACTTAGGAGTTTTGACTTTGGCATGCGGCAAGATGATTCGCTGAGCCTCAAGCTTCTTTATCATTTCTTCTCTTCTATTCTGATCCTCTTCACTTGATTTTTGAAGAACCAAGGAAGGTCTGTTTGTATGAGAGAGCGTCTGTTCTTCAGGTTCATCAGTCTCAGTGGTTAAATCGAAGACTGGGATTATTTCTTCAGCGTTGGGAGCTGGGATTATTGTTGGTGAAGTCGCAGCTGTAGGAACTTCAGCGATATCCTCAAACAGGGGAGAGGACTAGCTGAAACACAGCGATCTTTCGAATAAGAACTTGGGAAGAAAAGAGATAGAGAAAAAAATGTGGTTAAGTGTATAGAGGTTTTATGGATAGAAGGATTGAGATTGAGAAGGGATAGAGGAGGGATGCAGTGTAAGGGAATAGGAGGTAGTGTACCTGACAAACTGGCTTTGGAAGCAAGATCGTCAGATTGTCTTCTTCAGCGAGGTCTTTGTTTTTGCCTTTGTCAGCTTCAGACGCTGCAGGCTTTGTCTTGGTCCGCTCCCCTGAAGGTTCGTTTATCAAAATCCCTTTAAGAGCTGTAGTCTTCTGAACAGGCTTGACGATAAAGGAGTCATCATCATCATCGTCATCATCATCATTCTTTGGAGAAGAAGATGGTTCATCATCAGAGATGTCGACAGCTTCTTCATCTTCAACTTCAGATTCAGATTCTTCAGCAGCTTCTTCGAGTTGCTCTCCCTCAGATACAGAGGTAAGCTTCTCGGTTCCCTCAGGGTTTTCATCTCCCTAAGGTCCAGCAGTTGTTTCTTCATTTGTCTTCTCCCCCTCTTCAGTAAGGGGAAGGTCTTCAGTCTTCTCCCCCTCGATAGATTCATCATGGGGAAGGTCTTCTGAGTTCTTCTCCCCCCTTCCTCATGATGAGTGGGGGAGGAATGCGATGACTCAGCAGATGATGTTGGTTCCCCGTCTTCTTGGCCAGGGATCCCCCCCTTCCTCAATCGCTGCTACTCTGTCTTCTAGGCCAGTAATAGCAGTACTGATCTTTAAAAGTTCAGCACGATCCGCCGTAGTAAAATGTGAAGGTGCAGGGGCAGGGGCGGTCATGTGATTGAGGATCTGCTGTACCATCTTCTTCACTGAACTTACGTCAGTCTTTACTGAACTCACGTCAGTCTTTACAGCGGACACCTCTCTCTGAAGAGTACTGACCGATGTCTTCGGCGTTATGACCTCACCGGACATGGTGTTAACTCTTGAGGAGAGAGAGTTGTAGTCGGTGTAGATGCCAGCAAGAACTTTGGCAAAGTCACCAAGAGTACCATCAACTTTCTCCAAATCAGCTTTGGAGGCTTTATGTTCAACCACTTTGTCAGCTTGTTGAGATTATCTCCAGCGTTTGTTACAGCTGAAGAGTTGTCTGAGAGGGTAGTGGTGAGACCTGTCAGCTTTGTATCCAGGTTCTTTAGAGAGGCGTTGATGTCTCCCAAATTAGGACCTGTAACAGATAAGTACTTATGAACAAAGGAAAGCTCAGAAGTTTGGGGTTTAGTTACAGTGTATATGGGTTGGTGTATACCTGCAGGAGGGCTTGTGAAGTCGTCAAAACTTCTGTGTCCTGAAAAACGTTCCATGTCGTCAGCTAGAGTGCGTGTACGCATGGACATTTCTGCAGGTCCTGCATCCATCATTCCTTGAAAAGTATCAGCTTTAGCTTCTGGAAGAATGACGGGTGCTCCAGTGATCGTGGTGAAAACTGGATTAGAGTCCAATGGAGTAGAGAGAGAAGCGAAGGTTGAGAAGGTTTGATGTGGATCTGATTCAGTGTTGGATCCACTGAGAATCACTTCTTCAGTCCTATGAGAGACTGAAGGAGGTTGGGTCGATTCCAAGTTTATAACTTCAGCGTTTAGAGACGTTGAAGCTGGGATGGAAGGGGTGGCTTGTTCAGCTGTGGCAGAGCGTACCACGGAACTTTCCATCATCTCTTCAAGATGAGCTGAGGAGTCTTCAGCATGAGATTGCTGGGGTTGTTCCTTGGTTTTCTTAGTCCTTTTGGAACCAAGTTGGGAAGATGAGTGTTTCCTTTTTCTAGAAGGAGTGGAGGTTGCAGCTGGGGTATCAGCGGTGGGTTTTTCCACTGAATGAGCTGCAGAAGTAGAAGAAGGAGGATTGAGAAGAGTTAAGAGAGTAGAGAGACGTACCTCGTTTGCCATTGGCTTGAAGTCGAGTACCTTAGGGCCAACCTGAGAGAGTTTCAGGTCTCCTACTTTTGGGTAGTTGTCCTTCAGGCCGGTTTGGAAGATGGCGCTGAGGAATCTTGGGTATGGAACCCATGATGGTAGGTCAGCAGCAGAGTCTACTCTGAGCACAAGATCATCGTAGATTATAGAGGCCCAGTCAACATGAAGACCTTTCAGCAATGCATATCCTATTGCTTGCTGAGGTTGAGCGGCTTGATCAGAGGAGCCGGTCTTTGTAGTCATGTAGCTTATCAAGTGTGCGAAGATGAACTTCATCTCGCTGGGTATTTTGGATTTCTTAATGAGGGTCAGTTTCTTCTCAGGCTTCTTGTCCCTCCTTGTTTCCCATCCATAACCCATTGCATCAAAGAATGCAGTGATGGCTTCCCTATCAGCATGTTTCTTGTGGTCAGGAGAGAAACAAAGGGTTTTTCTTTTGTGGCGATGGGAAGGCTCAGTGCTTTTCGGATAATGGCAGGGGTGATTTTTATGGTGCCAAAATCAGTGTCACAGAGGATCCAATCGATTTTCTTGGTGGGTCTTTGGTCGATGTGAGCTGAGTGTGTCTGGCAGAATACCAGAACTGAGATAGTAGTAGTTGATGAGCAGGGGGTGTTATGTTCAGGGTTGTAGAGAGGCAACAGGTTTTGAGGAAATTCACAGCATCATTCAGATGTGTGACTTGCTTTCGAGGAGGAAACTCGAAAAGCGCATAGAGATTGTTTGTTTTTGTCCAATCGAGTTCCTCAAGCATGAACTTGACCTGAGGAGCCTTGGTGATTTCCAGTTCCTCAGCAGCAGCAGTGTTTTCAGCAGTAGGAATATCAGTAGATGCCATTGCTGTATTATCAGTTCAACCAAAGATATAACAAATAAGAATAATCTTAATGTGGAAAGATTTTCCAATAAGATGGTTCGAATTTTGTCCATTTCATTCAGACAAAAATGTCTTAATGAAGATTAGGGTTTTCTTGTTTTTGAAAAAGAAATACAAACCCAATAAAAAGTCTTGTTTTCTAGTTTCCTTTGAGGATTAGGATTCTGTAAAAACGTATGAAGAACAAGTTTAAGATATTTGCGATTAAACTTGAAGAACAACCATGAAAGGTTGTGTTCATAAAACCATGAAAGAATTGATTTCATTTTTGAAAAAGTTCTTTTGTTTGATCTTGTAAAAACAATGAGAAGATCATTAACAAGTTTTAAGAAATAGGAAAATAAAAGAAATATTAACCTGGTTCGTTGAATAAGAAGAAAATGAACAGTTCTTGAAAACTTGAGAGCAAAAATGCAACAGTAGTTTTCTTGAGGAAGAAGTTGTTCGCGTAAAGGAAAAATATAAACCCAAAATGTGTTTATATAGTGAGATTAGAGAGAGAGAAAATCTTGAGCGAGAAAAGACTTTCATCATGACACGGACACGTGTTTGCATTTGATTGGAAGGTAAACGAAACGTGCAATCGTGTGTCAGAAAAAGAACGTGCCAGGGCTTATCCGTTGCGATGACGTCACAACTGTCCTTTCATATTTTAGGATGTCTCTGAGGTTTTGAAAGCTCAGGGACACTTTTGAAAACATGAAGCACTGAATAGAAATATCAGTGTTAGTTTAAGAAATTTAAAAGTATCGTTGATTAAGGAAGAGATATTCAGCGATGCAATTTATCTTGAAATCTTGCATTTACATGCGATTGTCAGCGAGTAAGAGAGAAAACATACCTTGACATCAGCGAATCAATTATGTTTAGAGAGAGAATGATAGAATGGGTTATACGAGTTGGTTTTATCCTATCGCTGATCAAATGTGAACCGCTGAAGATTTTACTCTTCAAAGTTCAGCATTCCAAGCTCGCTGATGAGAAAGTTGAATCTTGTCTCATCAAGAGGTTTGGTGAACAGATCAGCTAACTGATAGTCAGTTGGGATAAAGTGAAGTTCTATATCACCATTCATCACATGATCACTGATAAAATGATACCTGATTTCGATGTGTTTTGTCTTTGAGTGTAGCACTGGATTGTTGGCTATAGCGATGGCACTTGTGCTGTCGCAATAGATTAGAATTTTTGAGAGCTGAAGGTCATTGTCTTGTAGTTGATTTCTCATCCACAAGACCTGAGAACAATAGCCTCTAGCGGCTACATACTCAGCTTCAGCAGTTGAGGTGGACACTGAGTTTTGCTTTTTACTTGTCCAACTCACCAGCTTTCCACCCAGGAGCTGACAACTTCCTGTGGTGCTTTTCCTATCCAATTTGCAACCTGCAAAATCACTATCTGAATAGGAGATTAGATCAAACCCTGAGTCTTTGGGATACCAAAGACCTAGGTTCGCAGTACCCTTAAGGTATCGAAAAATTCGCTTTACAGCGATCATATGAGATTCCTTAGGTTCAGCTTGATATCGTGCACACAAACAGGTTGCGTACATAATATCAGGTCGGCTAGCTGTAAGATACAAGAGGGAGCCGATCTTCCCATGGTACAGCGTGACATTAACAGGTATTCCATTTGAATCCTTGTCTAGTGTCAGCGGTGGTGCCATAGGGGTTTTCATAGCTTAACTATGAGTTAAATCGAATTTTTTCAGCATATCTTTAACATACTTTCCCTGATTAATGAAAGTTCCTTTTTCATTTTGCTTTATCTGAAGACCAAGGAAATATGTTAGCTCACCCATCATGCTCATTTTATACTCTTCTTTCATTCTATCAGCGAAACGAGTACAAAGGTCACGGTTAGTAGAACCAAATATAATGTCATCAACATATATTTGAACAAGAATAATATGACCTTTTACTTTCCTGAAGAATAGAGTCTTATCGATTTTACCACGCTCAAAATTTTCAATATGGAGATAAGTAGAGAGAGTGTCATACCACGCTCAAAAAGTCTTGCTTTAAGCCATAAAGTGCCTTATCCAGTTTATAAACATAACCTGGACGCTTAGGATCTGAGAATCCTGGAGGTTGTTCCACATAGACTTCTTCATTCAGCAATCCATTTAGAAATGCTGACTTAACATCCATCTGATATACTTTGAAGTCTTTGTGTACAGCGTATGCTAAGAATAGACGAATAGATTCTAGTCTTGCTATTAGAGCAAATATTTCGTCGTAATTTATGCCTTCCTCTTGTCTGTATCCCTGAGCAACAAGACGAGCCTTGTTGCGGGTTATAGTTCCATGTTCGTCCAACTTGTTTCGATAGACCCATTTAGTGCCTATCACTGTTTTGTCAGTTGGTCTTCGAACAAGTTTCCAAACTTTGTTTCTTTCGAATTCAGTCAGCTCTTCTTGCATGGCGCTGACCCAGTTTGGATCTTTGAGGGCATCATCTATTTTATTTGGTTCAATCAGAGAAATAAAGTTAACAAATAAACAAATATTACCTGCACTTTGTCGAGTCTGAACACCAGCGTTTGGATCACCAAGAATTTGATCAATTGGGTGATTTACAGTCCATCGCTGAGCAGGAGCATAAGTCGCTGACTCAAATTGAACTGGAGGAGCTGAAGATGAAGCTTCAGCAACTTCTGGAATATCAGCCAAGAGAGGAGTAGGTGCAGATGTCATCTCATTTACTGATTGCTGAGAAGTAGATGGAATGTCTGAGACATTTGGTTCAGAAGCAGGTATAGTGTTTAAAGGAACTGCTGAGACCCATGATGTTTCAGCTTCACTATTCTGCATGTTTGGGATGATAGTAGGACTATCATCTTCAACTGTATGAGTATGAGGAGTGGGAATATCTTCTGAATCACCAAGATGAGAAAACATCCATTGATTCAGTTCTTCAGTATCAGCAGACGGTTTAGAGTTTGCGGAACGGGATTCGTCAAAAGTGACGTGAAAAGTTTCTTCAACAGTTGTCTTCTTCGATTGAAGACTCTGAAGGCTTTGGAAATTGCAGAATATCCAAGAAAGATTCCATCATCAGCCTTAGGATCAAACTTTCCAAGGGCATCTCTGTTGTTCAGTATGAAACACTGACATCCAAAGATGTGAAGAAAGCTAATTGAAGGCTTTCTTCCATGAAAAAGTTCATAGGCTGTCTTATTGAATCTTTTGACTATCAGCGACCTGTTTTGCGTAAAACAAGCAGTGTTGACAGCTTCTGCCCAAAACTGAGTAGGCACGTGAGAATCGCTGAGCATTGAACGTGCAGCTTCAATAATAGTTCTATTTCTTCTTTCAGCGACTCCGTTTTGTTGCGGTGTTCTCACTGAAGAAAAGTTGTGAGAAATACCCTTACTCTCAAAGAACGAATCAAGAGAACTGTTTTTGAATTCAGTCCCATGATCACTCCTTATTGAGCGAACGGTCAAGTTGTTCAGGGTTTCCATCTTCTGAACAAAGGTGACGAGTTCTTCAGGGGTGTCACTCTTAGAACGGAGAAACATAACCCATGTATAGCGAGAGAATTCATCAACTATGACCAGCGTATATTTCTTTCCAGCGATGGATTGTTTGTTAACAGGGCCAAACAAATCCATATGGAGAAGTTGTAGAGGAGATGATACTGAGGAAACATGCTTTGACTTAAAGCTTGCTTTGGTCTGCTTGCCTTTCTCACACGCTGAACATAAGGACTCTTTGGCATATGAGTGCTGAGGTAGACCAATGACTAACTCTTTTGAAGAAAGAGTGTTCAGTGTCTTGAAGTTTAGATGAGAGAGCCTCTTATGCCATAGCCAGTTGACATCAGATGAGGCTTTTGAGAAGAAACAGGAGTTCTCAGTGGTTGTTGAGTCCATGTTTATTACATAAACATTTTCCAAACGATAACCGCTGAGAGCTATCTTCTCCTTTTTGTCAGCGAAAAAGCAGGATTCCTTAGTAAAGATTACTTTGTTATCCTTTTCGCAAATCTGACTGATGCTTAAAAGATTATGCTTCGGCCCTTCAACATATGTGACTCTTCTGAAGGTTGTTGTACCATTAGATAGTACACCAAACCCTCGGGTATGTCCTTTTCCATTTCCACCGAAAGTTATAGAGGGACCCTTCTCTTCTTTGTACTCAGCGAGCAGGCTTTTCTTTCCAGTCATGTGTCTAGAGCATCCGCTATCGAGATACCAGATACCCTTCTTAACCTGCATTACAAAGGAAGATTAGTTTTTCTTCGGTACCCACTTAACCATGTGTACACACTTGTCAGTGGGAGTAGTTGGAATGGAAGGTTCAGCAGTCTTCGCAGCATTTGAAGATTCAGCTTTGTCAGTCTTCACTTTGGTTAATTTCTTAACCTCAGTGGTCTTCTTTGCCTTGGGGGCAATGATCTTCACCTTAGCTATCTTTTCAGCTTGGGTGGCTGTGGGACACTTACCAGCAATATGATTTGTAAGTCCACAATGATAACATTTCCTATAACCAAAAGTAGTTCTAGGACCATTTGCATGCTGAGCCATATTTTTAAAATTGTAAGGACCAGCATCAAGTACACCTTTGGTATTGGAAATAGGAGGAACTATCAGTTCTTCAGGTTTCTTACCAGTAACATCCACTTTGATTCTGGGAGGAGATCGCTGAATATATCCACGCTGAACATATCCAGTGTTCTTATTCCCTGAACCAGATGGATGAATCGCTGAAGCTGTAGAAGCATTCAGCTTAGGTATAAAGATACCCTTATGAGGATTTTGGTTAAAAGCAATTCCTTTACCTTTGTTTTTAAAGACTGAGGTAGGTTTTGGATAAATAACTTTTTCTTTACCTTTAGAAGTTAAGGTAGATATTTCCTCAGGGATGGGAGGTTTAGAAGAGGAACACTGAGAGGATGAAGTATCAGCGACTGAGGATATGAAAGTTCCAAATAAGAGCATGGAACGATCAGTGGTTGGTTCTAGAGTATCAGCTTTGTAACCAAGACCACGTTTATTACTCAGGGGAATCTGAGACTTAATTATCTCAGTGATCTTTGTTGATGAATTATACCATCCATCAACAATAGTTTTTTCAGCTTTTAATGCAGCGATAGCTTCTTCGCGCTCGATTTTGACTAGCTGATTTAGGTGAACTTGATCTTTAAAATCTTCTTCAATTTTAGAAAGATTTTCTATTTGAAGGTGACAGTTTTTAAGCTGTTCAGCGAGATCAAGGTTTTGATTTTCAACTACAGTTTTGCCATTCTTGGCTTCATATAAACTTCTAGTCAAGAGATCGATCTTTCGAAGACTATCAGCTTCATCACAATTTGCAATATTGGTAAAGAAGGAAGGTGATACCTGAGTTGCAGAGGTTGAAGTAGAGGGAATGTCAGAATTTTCTTCCTCATCTTCAAGTTTGGCCATAAGACAGAGATTGGCTTCATCATCTTCAGAGTCAGATGATGATTCTTCTTCATCAGAGGCAGCCCAATCAAAGTCAGCCATCAGACCTTTGCCTTTCTTCTTAAAGTTTTTCAGCTTCGCATACCTTTCTTTCAGCTTGGCGTATTTCTTAGGAAACGCTGAGTTTCTCGAAACTTTCTTTGACCTGCACTCGTTAGCGAAATGTCCTATCTTTTCACAGTTAAAACAAGTAGCAGTAGCCTTATCAACAGGAGCTGAGGATCTTGGCTTGTCAGTAATGGAAAGAGGTTTATTCTTTCTGAACATTTTCTTTTTGGCGAATCTCCTGAACTTTTTAGTGAGGAGAGCCAAAGATTCATCTAGATCTGAAGAGTCAGAATCTGATGACCTTTCAGAGTTACTCTCCAACTCAGTGATAGTGACCGAGGGTCGCTGAGTGGAAGGTTCCTCTGAGATTAAAGCAATAGGGGTGCTTTTGGAATCTTTTACAAGATTCTTCTTAAGATGACTCGATTGCTCATGATTCAGCATCGTGCCATATAAGGTAGAAAGATTCATCGATTTGAGATCTTTTGACAGCTTGAGACACATTGAATAACTGTCCCAGCTTTCAGGTAAACGTTCTAAGAACTTTGTCAGTACTTCAAAGTTATAATATTCCTTACCAACAGTTTTTAGATCTATTATTAAGCAGTTAAAACGTTGGTGTACTTCAGAGAGAGTTTCATTATTACCACAAATGAAGCTTTCATACTGTCTTACCGGGTTGATCTTTCGAGAGTGCTGGACTTCAGAAATACCTTTATACTGAACACAGATTGTATCCCACATAGCTTTTGAGGTTTTCAGGTTCATGACGGAATGGTAGACTTCGTCAGGAAGAGCCATGGAGAGTATGGATCTGGCTTTGGTGTCGATAGCCACTTTCTTCTTATCTTCATCAGTCCACATATGAATTTCCTTAGGAATCAGCCTTTCTGGAATAGCAGGTCTATTCTCAGTGGCTGGAACTGCAGCATCAATTCTTACAGGAATATATGGGCCGTTTTCAAGATAATAAGGCATAGTAGGGTCTACACCTTCTAAGAAGAGAATCATCCTATTTTTCCATAGATTAAAATTATCTCTAGAGAATCTAGGGGGTTTTGCAAGAGAACCGTTGTCAATATAGTTTGTGTTTGTGTTGGTAGCCATTTTAAGAAATAGCAAGGAAGAGAAATCTTAGTATAGATTAGATCTTGTTTATGAGATTAAACAAATCTGCTCTGATACCACTTGTTGGTCCCGAAGGGAAATACAAGTTTGTAGAAGGGGGGGTGAATACAAACACACGTTTTTACTTTTCTAAATTGTTTATTGATAAATCGTTAACAATTTACAGCTTGTTGCGGAACAAGATAAGGAATAAATCCTAATATAAACAAGTTGGAACACTAAGTTTTCTTGCACTAAGAAAAAGAAGGAAATTACTAATAATAACCTATCTCAAGATAAGAAGATGACTTAACCAGAGTTAGCAAGTACTTCAAAATGAAGTGAGGTCTTCTTCTTATATACTGCATGCATTTAATGCATGGCAGTTTATACTTTACACGTAGCAGCAACTGATTGGTTGTAGGATCTGACTTGAGTAGACAACCTTAGTAGCCGCATGGTGAACAGTGTAGCATCAGAGTAGTTGTACGATTTCAGACAATAAGGAGGTTCTTTTCTGACATATCGTACGGAGTCGTGCAAGGGTGGTTAAGAGAAAAGTACTTTGTACGGAGGACTTCGTGATCAGCTTTACGTTGATTCAGGGCTTTATCATTCTTTGTCAGTGAATGACAAAGTTCAGCGATAGCTGAAGTCTTGTACTTGATACTTCACGTTGAGTGGACAAATCTGAGTCTTCGCTGATCTGCATCAGTTTATTAGGAGACTTGTCGCTGGTTCTTGAGCTTGATCTTCGACTTCAGCGTAGAACCTATGTTGACGTGAAACTTGTCTTCAGGGATCATAAGTAAACAACTAACTTATCAGCGATCACCATAAGGACTGAACAGGCTCAGAGCATTATGGTGAACAGTGTTCGCTGAATGTTTAATTTAAAGAGTGAGAGTTCCTATCAGCGGGACTGTAAAGTCTTAGTACTTATCAGCGATAGTGAAACTCTGATACATATTGTTTACTTATAATTTTCACTAAGTGTTTAAGAGAGGGTCATTATCAAATCACTGAGGGTTTGGATCAACAATTAACATTGCTTACAAGTCTTGGCTTGTTCATGAAAATTGTTTGGTCAGTTTGACCTCTCAAGTACAGCTTCTTTTCCAAGCTTTCAATTTTGTTCAAAAATTCTGTATTTTGATTTGAAAGATTTGTCAAAGAAAGTTCGCTCTCATTATGCTTTTCTTCCAAGTCACTGATTTTCTTTTTATGCTCAGATATTTGAGCATTAGAAGAATTCTTATCCTCATCAAGCTTTTCTTGGTGATCTACAAAAGATTTATCAAGAATAGTTTGACTTAGATTTTTGTTTTCTTCTTTTTCTTCTTGCAATGTACTCTTCCTCGCAAAATTATCAAAAAATACTTCCAGGTAATACTCATCCATTGTTACTTGAAAAGATTAAAAATGATCGTTGTCAGATACTTCGTGAGAAGTAGAATTATGCACACACGATAATCAGAGAAAAATCGATTAAAGTCAGAAAAATTTTCAAAATTAAAATTTGAATAACAAATTATAAAATTTGTTGTTCAAAAATTAATTCCGAAAAATTAATGCGGAATACTTGACTTTAAATCGGCAAAGCTGCAAAAAGTAAGAAAAATATATCAGTTGCTAGCAAAAGCAGGTAAAAAGTGATAAAACGGACAAAAAATGAAAAATTACGAAAAATAGGGACTAAAAAATGACAAAATACGAAACTAAAGACTCAAAGGACTAAAAAATTGTTAATTCCTAAAACTTGAAACTACGAGGACCAAATTTGTTAAAACTTAAAACTCTAAACTACAGGGGTTAAAAATGTAATAAACTCAATCTTAACTACAGGGACCAAAACTGCTAAAACCTAAAACTATCCATAGACTTAACTGAACTAACAGAAAAATTAACTAAAGGACTAAAAATGTAATAGAAACTAACAGAAAAACTATCCAACTACAGGGACTTAAAGTGTAATAACCTAAAACTTACAACTATAGGGACCAAATTTGTTGAAACCTAAAACCCAACTACTGTTCATCATCTCTAATGCCACGATCTGTGAGTTTTAGATTTCGATATCTCTTTCAAATCTCTATCAAACTCAGTGATTTTTGTTTCGTTGTGCTCCTTATACGAAAATTAATCAACTACAACGAAAATCCATCGATCATGCATCAAGATAATAACCCTCGTTGACCATCCCGTTTTTCCGTCTAGAACATGATTTTCCGTAAAGAGCTTTGTACGACAACCAAATCTGTACGACTAGGAGTTGTGCGACTAAGAGATCTGATCGGACAAAAATGTTGTACGACAGTTGTACGACTAGCAGATTCGTCCGACAGTTATGATCTGTCCGACTAGAAAATCACACAGTTTCATCCGACTAAAAAGTTATGTACGACAACTCAGCTTGTACGACAGTTATGATGCCACTCTTTGTACGACAGTTATGAAGAACAAGTCGTATAAAGCGTGTACGAGAGATATGAGCAAGTCGTACAAAACGTGTGCGACAATTATGATTTTTTCGGCGACAAAATTCCAGAATCCGGCGAGGGACGTTTTTCCGGAGAAAAACTTTCAACACCTCAAGCTTACTATTTTTTTTTGCTCATTTTCGAATCTAAAAGTTGCAATATGCTAGAAACTTGAAAACGAACAGATCTGGAATGATTTCAGCAAGAAGATCTCAACAAAAATTTAGATCGATCATCATTTTCAAAAACACTCTCGATGAATATGTAATCTGCAAATCTCCAAAAACACAGAATTAGTTGATGTTTTTCAGACAAAAAATATGTAATCTGGTGGAAAATAACAAACTAATAAACCTGTGGTGAACAAGAAGAATCAGATTACAAACAAAATTGTGAATCAAACATCATTTCTTGAAAAACATTTCGATGAACATAAAATGACCATTGTTGACATAATTTTTTTTTAAATCAATACTTGTTGTTTGAAATCAAAATTTTTGATTGAAAAATATTTCAAACAACAAATGAAATCAAATTTTGAATTGAAATCAATCAAAAACTCAAGCTAATTCCAATATTTGATGATTTTTCAAGAAAAACCTCAAAAACTCAAGAACTCATCAATTTCTTCAAAAATTGACAAAAATTTCTTCAATTCGTGCATAATCCGGACTGATTTAGCTCTGATACCACTTGTTATCCCAATTAACAAGTAATATGAATCAAGATCTATGGAAAACTCTGGTCATCTCTCATTAGAATCAAGAACTTGTTACATCAAGAAGAGAGAAAACTCACAGAGAGTTGTAAGATAAATCTTTCAAAGTGTTAGTCAAAATAGAGAAATCTAGGTTATTTATACCTAGAACCAACATTTACAATTTAACCCCTCAACTTGAATACAATTATAAAATTGACACTAACATACACTTTGAAAATGTGAACGTGTGAGTTGTGGATTTTGGTCAATATCGACCTTACGAACATTTTAAGAATTGTAAACCTTTCGATTTTGGGTCGAAGGCCAACTGTGATTTAAGAGACAAAATTTTGGGTAAATATGTATTTTGGGTTTATGTAATCGTGTTGGCTCGCCTTATTAGTCAAATGTTTATTTTGCCTTTAAGGGCTTGATTTATACTCAAATGGGTCTTTGAGGGTGTTTGCCGGTTTTAGTAGCTCGCGATGGAGCTTTGTATGTGTTATGCAGTTAGTTGCGTTTTATTTGAGAGTGTGCCCTTTTGAGTGTTTTGTTTCATAAGTGAATACCATTTGACAATTATGCACTATTGGTACTTTTTGGGGTCTTATAAACCATTGCGAATTTTATACATTATCATGTTATAAAGTGTTTGAGTATATATACACATATATATATGGTTTGACTTCATTGGGAAAGTGACAATGAAGGGGTTTTGAGTGACACATGCCTCGGAGCATGTAATTTCATAATGTGGGTTAGGTACACTTCATTTGCATATGTTAACTTTTAACAAAAGGTCATTTGATCTTTTGAGCTTATGGCTTGGTTTTTGGACTCCGTTGGGTCTTGAGGACATTTGTCCGATTTTGATAGCTCGATGTAGAGCTTCGGTTATGATTTGCATGTATTGCATATTATTTTGGAATTACATTATTTGAATGCAATGGTTATTCTTTTGGAGTCATGTATAAATTTCTAAATTAAACAAGCTTGTTTTGGATGGGGAGATCCCAAGGTAAAGATCCGGTTTGGATTGAACTTGGTGGTTTTAGGCTAGAGATCTGGTTTGGTTGATGCCTCAATGGACTAAAGATCCGGTTTGGGTTGATTTCTCAGTGGACTAAAGATCCGGTTTGGGTTGATGTCTCCGTGGACTAAAGATCCGATTTGGGTTGATGTCTCACTTGGATAGAGATCCGGTTTGGGTTGATGCCTCACTTGACTAAAGATCCTGTTTGGATTGATGTCACAATAGACTAAAGATCCGGTTTGGGTTGACGTCTCCTTAGACTAGAGACTCGGTTTGAGTTAATGTCGGTTTGGGTTGATGTCCGAGATTGACTAAAGACCTGGATAAGGTTGATGTCATATGTTTTTCCATCCATGAAACATGCTTATAATTCATAATTGTGGTTTAACTTGTGTATTCGCCACATTTGATGAAATCGGGTCTCCCCCGTCATCGAAAGGGGTTGTTTCGGGTATTTCTTTTATCCATGTTTTCGATGACGTATTTGTAACATCCCGAAATTTCCATTGTAAATTAATAAGATATAAATTGTATTTTAGTACAATTTAGTTATGAGAAAAAGTTAACTTGGAGGGTTGATTTGCCATTAATTGGAAGTTTAGGGTTGTTGGTGGAAAATGGGTAATGACTCATGCTTTATGTGAGGTGTCACCTTAGGAGTAAATCAGTATTTGATAATACTGATTTTCTGAGTTTAGTATTCTAAAAAGAAAAGAAAATGAAATCAGAGAAATATCGAGAGAGAGATAGAACGAAGCAGAGAGAGATAGATATTGAGAAGGAGAAATCGTTTGGTGATTTTGTGGTAAGAGTTTAATTTCCCTGTTAGTATCATTCATCTCCACAGATTTTAATTATAGTATTCTGTCCAGATTTGATTAAGCTGTTGATTAAGACATTGATTTTGGAAGAATACAGTGTTCAAGAATATCCAGGTGAGTTATTCATTCTTGTTAAAATTAAGCAATTAAAAGTGTTATAGATATGCTATACTTGTATATGATATCAGTGGTATGATTTGATTAAGAATTGGTAAGCTTAATGAGTCAAAGGAAGAACTGAATCGAAATGAAAGTGACGATGAACAGTGACTTTGCGCAACAGCGTATTGCGAAAAGTGAAGTTTTCGCAACCAAGGGTTGCGAATTCTGGACTTTTCGTAATAGAGGGTTGCGAAAAGTAGAGTTTTCGCAATAGTGGGTTGCGAGAAGTGGACTTTTCGCAGCTTTGGCTTGCGAAAAGTGTAGCTTTTCGCTACAGTAGCTTACGAAAAGTTTTGACTTTCAGTAGCATTTTGAGACTGTTATGTGATATGCAATCTGATATGAATATGCTAATTGTTATATGTTTATAACTCTGTTGTTGATGTAAAAACCATGTTATGTTGAATTGTAATGACTTATTTATGAGTCCGGAGCCGTAATTAAATGTTGAGGTGTTGATCCCCGATGCTAAATGGCAAAGTGGGAAAAATCGTTGAATTTAATATTCTGTACATAGAGATATAGAATATATGTTGAATTGTATAGATTTAGTATACAATAGAATGAGTGATGATACACAGTTATTGTGTGGCGTTGGCTAGAAATCTACATCTGGTCTAGTGGGCATATAGTACGGTATAATGAGAACCGTTTACTAGCCAGGGGACTGTTGGGATGTATTTCTAGTTGTTGGAGTGAATCTTGAATCATCTGTGAGGGTCTCTGGTGGTTGTTGATCGCGATAAAATCTCATTTGGGAGACCAGTGATTCAAGATGGGGAGGAAATGAAATGAGGAATGGCAGATTTGGAGTTGTAATTCCCATTTCAATCGGGAGATGAGATATCTTCATTGTTGAGAAATTGTAATCTTAATTCAGAAAGAAGCAGGTTTGGAAACTGCAATTTCTGGGAATTAGAGTTATTTATAAGTCCGGTGGGATTTATAGTAATTCTCGTTGGTAGTAAAATGACTAGGTGAATTAGTCATAAGTAAAGGGATAAGTGGATTCCAATGGTAGATACGAGCTTGGTGTGGTAAGATGGTTGATATATCTATTAATATTTTGTTGATTAATTTTAATTTGATTTGGATAATCTCACTAGGCGAAAGCCTAATGTTTCAAATTAAATTGTCTTACTAGGTACAGGCTCTGGGAAATAGTGGGGAAGTGAGATGACAGTTGAAGAACAATCAGACTTGGCGATATCGAAGGATCAGGATATTTTGATGACTTTTGGGACAAACCTTAGATAATCTAGTTGATCTTGTTGTGATGTATAATTAGATTGATCAGATTATTTAAGTTAGATGATCTTATGTATATAGAAACATACTTTTGATCCTTTGGTTTATAAAAGTCTGATATTTTGATGATCATAACACGTGTATTTTGAGGTTTAAATTGGTCCTGAATTTTAGGGTGTTACAGTATTATACTTATAAGGATTGTTTTCCATGATTTTTGGGCGTATATTATGCCTCATCGTTGTTTGAGTGTTTCGATTATTGAAGTTTTATTCGCGTTGATATTATTTGGAAACTTGATATTTATCCACATCTTGAGTGAGTTTTGGAATTGAGTCCATTATTGAGAAATGATTTTCATTGGAGCTTTCGTCACGGAATTTGTGTGCGTATGGAAAATGGGTTGTTGGGTGAATTAGTCATAGGTCTTCCAGTGCTGAAATTTGAGAAAGACAATTTATGTACCGCTTGTGAGAAGGGGAAGATGAAGCGAGCTCCTCACCCACCAAAACCTGAGCCTAGCACACAGAAAGCTTTGGAAATCCTTCATATGGGTCTCTGCGGTCCGATGAAGACTTAGAGCATAAGTGCCAAACGATATGTGTTAGTCGTTGTCGATGATTATTCGAGATACACATGGGTTAAGTTTCTACGATCAAAAGATGAAACACCTGACTTGATCATCTCATTAATCAAACAGCTTCAAGTGAATCTCCAGCAATTAGTTCAGAAAGTCAGATCAGATAACGGGACAGAGTTCAAAAACAAGACTCTTGATGACTTCTTTAAGTCATTAGGAATATCTCATCAATATTCTGCGGCCAGAACACCTCAGCAGAACGGAGTTGTTGAAAGACGAAACCGTACACTAGTTGAAGCTGCCAGAACGATGTTGTCTTATGCTGATCTACCTCTGTTTTTGTGGGCTGAAGCTGTATCGACGACATGCTATACACAAAACCGTTCAATTATCCATCGACGGTTTGTTAAATGGTGAATACGCCACCTAGAGAAAGAGTTTGATCAGAGCAATGGTGAATACGCCACCTAGAGAAAGAGTTGGAACTGAGGAGGCAGAAGCGAGTAACATGCATAATGCACCAAGAGATTTTCTTTCTTTGGGAGGTATGCATACTTCAGCTCCGAGGGTGGGTACTAGCAATGTTAGTCAGACAATAGATTCTAATATGGAGGCAAGAATAATGGAGAACGTGTCAAGAATGATGAATGCTTCGGTAGAAAGACAAGCTGATTTGATGAACGCCTCCATGGAAAGACAAACAGAAATGTTTACAAAGTTGTTCAATGACAGGAATATAGAACCAAGACGTCAAGTGATTGATACTGGAGTGATAAATCCGATAGGTAATCCAGTAATAGAGGCGGAACGAAGGGTAGACAGAATTTGTTCTTACAAAACATTTCTAAGCTGCAAGCCGCCTGAACTTAAAGGGGAAGACAGCCCAGTTGCGTGTATGAATTGGCTGCGGGAGATAGAGCAAGCTTTCCGAGCCTGTGAATGTCAGGAAGGATCAAAAGTCAGATTTGCTTCTCAGATGTTAAGAGGTAATGCTTTGAATTGGTGGAATGTTTTGACAGCTTCGTTGACGACAACTGTGTTAGATGCTATGACATGGGGATCATTTAAAGAGAAGATACTGAAAGAATATTGTAACGAACATGAGATGGATCGGATAGAAGAACAGTTTAGAAATCTCAAAAAGGGTAACATGTCGATGAGAAGATATACGGAATTATTTATGGAGAAACTGAATTTGGTAGGGCACGTGGCTCCTACTGAAAAAGATAAAGTTAAAGCCTATCTGAAAGGGTTACCGGCCGAAATGATGTCCCGAGTGCGGAATTCAAAGGCTGTAACGCTCAGGGAAATGATTGAAGAGGCCAAGTTAATAGAGGAGATGTATGCCAGAGATAGGGAAGAGAAAGCTCAGGTTGGAGATAAAAGAAAGTGGGAAGGTCGCTCTAATTCTTCTCAGAAACTCAGGCTGTTTGGTAAAAATATACGTTCAGATTCACGAAGGGAACCCAACTGGTCTCCGAAGTGTAAGAATAAGCATTTTGGGCCATGTCGAACAAGCGGGCCAGAGTGTTATAAATGTGGAAAGACGGGGCACTTTGCATCTAATTGTTTACTACCGAGTGCAGTGTGTTTTGAATGTAAACAGCCAGGGCATATACGACGGGATTGTCCGAAGCTGAAAAAGGAGGGAGAACAAGGAAAGAAGGCAGTTATACCAAAACCAACAGGACGAGCGTTTAATATGACAGTTGAAGAAGCGAAGGGATCCAAGGATGTTGTCTCTGGTACATTCCTTATAAACTCTATACCTGCTCGTGTGTTATTTGATTGTGGTGCAAATTATTCGTTTGTATCCAAAGTGTTCTATGGAAAATTAGCTATGCCTGTCACTACTCTAGGAGATGCCTTAGTAGTTGAAATAGCTAATGGGGGTCTAGCCTTGGTTGATGAAAGGATAGATGGTTGTATGATTCAGATAGAGGATACGAAATTTCCAATTAGCATGTTGTTAATGGAAATTGGAGGATTTGATGTTATTTTGGGAATGGATTGGTTGTCTGATAACCAAGCCAAAATAATGTGTGCTAAGAAGTTGATCCGAATTCCGATGGGTGATCAAGATGATGTAATAATTTATGGGGAGAAGCAGAAGGGAGAAGTACAGTTGATTTCAGTCATAAAGGCACGTAAGTGTTTAGCAAAAGGATGTTTGTCATATTTGGCATATGTTCTGGACGCTAAGTCAGAAAAGAAGCAGATACAAGACATTAAAGTAGTACGTGATTTTCCAGATGTATTCCCGGATGACCTTCCAGGTTTACCTTTGGAAAGGCAAGTAGAGTTCCGTATTGATCTAATTCCTGGAGCAGCACCAATAGCTCGTGCGCCGTATCGTTTAGCACCAGCAGAAATGAAAGAGATGATGTCACAATTGCAGGAGTTATTAGACAAAGGTTATATCAAACCGAGTTCTTCACCTTGGGGAGCTCCGGTGCTGTTTGTTAAGAAGAAAGATGGAAGTATGAGGATGTGCATAGATTATCGAGAATTGAATAAGGTGACAATCAAGAACAAGTATCCGTTGCCACGAATTGATGACTTGTTTGATCAATTGCAAGGTGCAGGATGTTTTTCTAAGATTGATCTGAGGTCGGGGTATCATCAAATACGAGTAAGGGATGAAGATATTCCGAAGACTGCTTTCAGAACGAGATATGGGCATTATGAATTTCTGGTGATGCCATTTGGATTGACTAACGCTCCAGCTATATTCATGGATCTGATGAATAGAGTGTGTCGGTCATTTCTAGACAAGTTTTTCATTGTCTTTATTGATGACATACTAGTTTATTCAAAGAATGAAAATGATCACGAGTGTCATCTTCAGGAAGTTTTGGAAGTACTAAGAAAGGAGAAGTTGTATGCAAAATTCTCGAAATGTGAATTTTGGCTAGAAGAAGTACAATTTCTGGGTCATGTAATTTCAGCTGCAGGGGTGAAAGTGGATCCAGCCAAAATAGAAGCAATGTTGAATTGGGAAACTCCAAAGAATGCATCTGAAATCAGAAGTTTCTTGGGTTTGGTCGGGTATTATCGGAGATTTATTCAAGATTTCTCAAAGATTGCTTCTGCTTTGACTGTATTAACTCGTAAAAACGTAAAGTTTGTTTGGACTGAAAAGCAGGAATCAGCTTTCAAGACCTTAAGACAAAAGTTGTGTGAAGCTCCTATTTTAGCTCTGCCTGAAGGTACAGATGATTTTGTAGTGTATAGTGATGCTTCAAAGATGGGACTAGGATGTGTATTGATGCAAAGAGGCAAGGTGATTGCTTATGCATCAAGGCAATTGAAAGAGCATGAGAAGAATTATCCTACCCATGATTTAGAGTTAGCAGCGGTGGTTTTTGCTTTGAAGCTATGGCGTCATTATCTGTACGGTACGAGGTGTACTCTTTATACTGATCATAAGAGTTTAAAGCATGTCTTTGATCAGAAGGAATTAAATATGAGACAGAGAAGGTGGTTGGAACTACTTAAAGACTACGATTGTGAATTGCATTACCATCCTGGTAAAGCAAATGTAGTGGCTGACGCTTTAAGCAGAAAGGAGTATAGTGGCTGTCTGAAGTCAACAAATGCTCGAATTGATGTGATGTCAAGTTTGATTGAACGAATAAAGACTGCTCAGATGGAAGCTCTTTTGGAAGAAAACTTAAAAGATGAAGTTATGGTCAAACAACGGTTTCAACTGACGGAAGATAGTCGTGGGGTGAAGTTGTTCCGAGGCCGTGTTTGGGTACCAAGAAAAGGTGGGAATAGAGAGTTGATTATGGAAGATGCTCACAAATCTAAGTATTCCATTCACCCTGGAAGTACTAAAATGTATAGAGACTTGAAGCTACATTATTGGTGGCCAACCATGAAGTTAGATGTGGCTCGATGTGTAGAAATGTGTGGAACCTGTTCTTTAGTTAAAGCTGAACATCAAAAGCCATACAGAAGTTTTCAATCTTTGGAAATTTCGGAATGGAAATGGGATAAGATTACCATGGATTTCGTAACGAAGTTACCAAAAACACAAAAAGGTAACGACACAATATGGGTAATAGTTGACAGGTTGACAAAGAGTGCTCATTTCTTGGCAATGAAAGAAGCTTCACCGATAGAAAAGTTAGCGAAATTGTATATTGACGAAGTGGTGTCAAGACATGGTATTCCAGTGTCTATTGTTTCAGATCGTGATAGTCGGTTTACGTCAAGATTTTGGCGGTCACTTCAAGAAGAGTTGGGTACGAAATTGAATTTGAGTACCGCGTATCATCCGCAAACCGACGGTCAAAGTGAAAGAACTATTCAGACATTAGAAGATATGCTTAGAGCATGTATACTAGATTTTGGAGGTAACTGGGATACGCACTTGCCATTAGTGGAATTTACGTATAACAATAGTTATCATTCTAGTATCGGGAGAGCACCGTTCGAAGCCTTGTATGGTAGGAAGTGTAGAACTCCAGTGTGTTGGCTAGAAGCTGGAGAGAAACAGTTTGCTGGACCGGAAATGGTGCAACAAACGGCTGATAAAATCAAAGAAATCCGACAACACATGAAAGCGGCTCAGGACAGACAAAAGAGTTATGCTGATTTAAAAAGAAGGCCAATAGAATTCCAAGTTGGGGAGCGCGTTATGCTAAAAGTATCTTCGTGGAAAGGTGTAATTCGTTTTGGAAAGCGTGGGAAGTTAAGTCCTCGTTTTCTAGGACCTTTTGTCATCATCAAAAGAATTGGTCAACAAGCTTATCAGCTAGATCTTCCGCCTGAATTGGAAGGAATTCACAATGTGTTTCATGTATGTTATCTTCGGAGGTGTTTAGCCGAAGAACAAGATGTGATTCCGATAACTGATGTCAAGGTGGACGAGAAGAGTCAATGTGTTGAAGAACCGGAAACGATTCTAGAAAGATCGGTTCGGAAGTTAAGGAACGACAAAGAGGTGCCTATGTTGAAGGTACAATGGAAACATCACTGGGGCAGTAACGTGACTTTAGAGTCCGAGGAAGAAATGAAGAAAAGATACCCTCAATTGTTTGCTTAGTTTGATTTCGGGGACGAAATCCTTTTCAAGTTGGGGAGTATTGTAACATCCCGAAATTTCCATTGTAAATTAATAAGATATAAATTGTATTTTAGTACAATTTAGTTATGAGAAAAAGTTAACTTGGAGGGTTGATTTGCCATTAATTGGAAGTTTAGGGTTGTTGGTGGAAAATGGGTAATGACTCATGCTTTATGTGAGGTGTCACCTTAGGAGTAAATCAGTATTTGATAATACCGATTTTCTGAGTTTAGTATTCTAAAAAGAAAAGAAAAGGAAATCAGAGAAATATCGAGAGAGAGAGATAGAACGAAGCAGAGAGAGATAGATACTGAGAAGGAGAAATCGTTTGGTGATTTTGTGGTAAGAGTTTAATTTCTCTGTTAGTATCATACATCTCCACAGATTTTAATTATAGTATTCTGTCCAGATTTGATTAAGCTGTTGATTAAGACATTGATTTTGGAAGAATACAGTGTTCAAGAATATCCAGGTGAGTTATTCATTCTTGTTAAAATTAAGCAATTAAAAGTGTTATAGATATGCTATACTTGTATATGATATCAGTGGTATGATTTGATTAGGAATTGGTAAGCTTAATGAGTCAAAGGAAGAACTGAATAGAAATGAAAGTGACGATGAACAGTGACTTTGCGCAACAGTGTATTGCGAAAAGTGAAGTTTTCGCAACCAAGGGTTGCGAATTCTGGACTTTTCGTAATAGAGGGTTGCGAAAAGTAGAGTTTTCGCAATAGTGGGTTGCGAGAAGTGGACTTTTCGCAGCTTTGGCTTGCGAAAAGTGTAGCTTTTCGCTACAGTAGCTTACGAAAAGTTTTGACTTTCAGTAGCATTTTGAGACTGTTATGTGATATGCAATCTGATATGAATATGCTAATTGTTATATGTTTTTAACTTTGTTGTTGATGTAAAAACCATGTTATGTTGAATTGTAATGACTTATTTATGAGTCCGGAGCCGTAATTAAATGTTGAGGTGTTGATCCCCGATGCTAAATGGCAAAGTGGGGAAAATCGTTGAATTTAATATTCTGTACATAGAGATATAGAATATATGTTGAATTGTATAGATTTAGTATACAATAGAATGAGTGATGATACACAGTTATTGTGTGGCGTTGGCTAGAAATCTACATCTGGTCTAGTGGGCATATAGTACGGTATAATGAGAACCGTTTACTAGCCAGGGGACTGTTGGGATGTATTTCTAGTTGTTGGAGTGAATCTTGAATCATCTGTGAGGGTCTCTGATGGTTGTTGATCGCGATAAAATCTCATTTGGGAGACCAGTGATTCAAGATGGGGAGGAAATGAAATGAGGAATGGCAGATTTGGAGTTGTAATTCCCATTTCAATCGGGAGATCAGATATCTTCATTGTTGAGAAATTGTAATCTTAATTCAGAAAGAAGCAGGTTTGGAAACTGCAATTTCTGGGAATTAGAGTTATTTATAAGTCCGGTGGGATTTATAGTAATTCTCGTTGGTAGTAAAATGACTAGGTGAATTAGTCATAAGTAAAGGGATAAGTGGATTCCAATGGTAGATACGAGCTTGGTGTGGTAAGATGGTTGATATATCTGTTAATATTTTGTTGATTAATTTTAATTTGATTTGGATAATCTCACTAGGCGAAAGCCTAATGTTTCAAATTAAATTGTCTTACCAGGTACAGGCTCTGGGAAATAGTGGGGAAGTGAGATGACAGTTGAAGAACAATCAGACTTGGCGATATCGAAGGATCAGGATATTTTGATGACTTTTGGGACAAACCTTAGATAATCTAGTTGATCTTGTTGTGATGTATAATTAGATTGATCAGATTATTTAAGTTAGATGATCTTATGTATATAGAAACATACTTTTGATCCTTTGGTTTATAAAAGTCTGATATTTTGATGATCATAACACGTGTATTTTGAGGTTTAAATTGGTCCTGAATTTTACGGTGTTACAGTATTATACTTATAAGGATTGTTTTCCATGATTTTTGGGCGTATATTATGCCTCATCGTTGTTTGAGTGTTTCGATTATTGAAGTTTTATTCGCGTTGATATTATTTGGAAACTTGATATTTATCCACATCTTGAGTGAGTTTTGGAATTGAGTCCATTATTGAGAAATGATTTTCATTGGAGCTTTCGTCACGGAATTTGTGTGCGTATGGAAAATGGGTTGTTGGGTGAATTAGTCACAGGTCTACCAGTGCTGAAATTTGAGAAAGATAATTTATGTACCGCTTGTGAGAAGGGGAAGATGAAGCGAGCTCCTCACCCACCAAAACCTGAGCCTAGCACACAGAAAGCTTTGGAAATCCTTCATATGGGTCTCTGCGGTCCGATGAAGACTCAGAGCATGAGTGCCAAACGATATGTGTTAGTCGTTGTCGATGATTATTCGAGATACACATGGGTTAAGTTTCTACGATCAAAAGATGAAACACCTGACTTGATCATCTCATTAATCAAACAGCTTCAAGTGAATCTCCAGCAATCAGTTCAGAAAGTCAGATCAGATAACGGGACAGAGTTCAAAAACAAGACTCTTGATGACTTCTTTAAGTCATTAGGAATATCTCATCAATATTCTGCGGCCAGAACACCTCAGCAGAACGGAGTTGTTGAAAGACGAAACCGTACACTAGTTGAAGATGCCAGAACGATGTTGTCTTATGCTGATCTACCTCTGTTTTTGTGGGCTGAAGCTGTATCGACGACATGCTATACACAAAACCGTTCAATTATCCATCGACGGTTTGTTAAAACTCCATATGAATTGATTAACAATAGAAAACCTGTAATACACTACTTTCGTGTCTTTGGGTGCAGGTGTATCGTGCTGAACGATAAGGATAACTTGAACAAATTATGTCCTAAGGGAATTGAGGGTGTTTTTATCGGATACTCGCTCACATCAATAGCGTACAGAGTCTATCTCAAGTCTTCCATAACTGTGATGGAAAGCATAAATGTCAAGTTCGACGAATCTGAAGAGATGGCTTCTGTACAAAACAGTACAAAACCTGCAATATCCGGAGTACTAGCATCTGGACAAATCCGTCCAACGATGTCTAGGACGTCAAACAAGGATCAAGCTTCCACTTCTAACTCTACTCCTAACGAACTTGATATATTGTTTGAACATTTTTATGATTATTACTTTGGTAGTAATAAATCTTCTTCATCTGTAAACAATAGGAATCAAGTTGATACACCACCAATTCAAACTACAATGTCAAGGCCTTCACCGGTGCTGACTTCATCCAATACTGGTGCAACTACTCCTGCAACTTCTCCAAGGAATACAACCATGACATCTACGCAAGCAAGACAACAAGTATCTATGAATGGTGCTTTTTCATCTGGAACAACTTCAAATGTCAATGATCAGAGTACTGAGAACGTTCCTGAAAAATCAACTGAATCAGTTCCCGAGGCAGTACCAGTTGTCTCTTCTGACAATCAAACCGCCTCACATCTGGAACCGACATAGACGATCGAGTTGAACTTTGATAAAGATCCTACCCTAGTAGACCCCAATGAAGATGCTATTTCTCTCCATCCACATTCCAAGAAGTGGACATGCAGTCACCCAATAGATCAGGTGATTGGTGAAGTGTCTGAGCCAGTAAAGACAAGATCTGCATCCACAAACGAAGTTTTATATGCGCTCTTTCTAAGTCAAGTTGAGCCCTCAACAGTTCAACAATCCTTAGAAGACCCGGATTGGTTGATTGCGATACAAGAAGAGCTGAATCAATTTGAAGCTCTGAAGGTGTGGAGACTAGTTTCGAGACCCAAGGGTAAAACAGTTATTGGTACTAAGTGGGTCCTGAAAAACAAGAAAGACGAAGACAGCATAGTTGTGCGAAACAAAGCAAGACTAGTAGCAAAAGGGTATAGGCAACAGGAGGGTATAGACTACGACGAGACGTACGCACCGGTTGCTCGCTTAGAGGCAATTCGGATGTTCCTATCTTTTGTCGCCTACAAGAACTTCACCGTCTATCAAATGGACGTGAAGACTACATTCTTGAATGGTGTTCTGAAAGAGGAGGTGTACGTGTCTCAACCAGAAGGCTTTGTGGACAAAGACAAACCAGACTACATGTACATCCTTGACAAAGCTCTTTATGGTCTCAAACAAGCCCCCCATGCCTGGTATGAAGTCTTATCTACCTTTCTACTAGGAGCTGGCTTTGAAAAAGGTAAAATTGACACAACTCTATTTAGACAAGTTGAAAACATTACATGCCCCGAGGTGCTCTTTCTGTTAATCAATTCACGAGTTTGTCCCCTAAAAACTCGAGGTAAACATTCCAAGTTTTCTTTCGATTCCATCCGTTAAATCATGCTTAATAGTCGATTTAGGGTTTATTTAGTCGAACCCTTAACTGCTGTTTTATACTTTGCCTTTATTCGAGTCATTCGTGCTTGTTAATGCTTAGTATTGATAAGGATTTGCTCTTGTGCACATTGCAACACTAGTAGAGTAGGACCAAACTTGTTTTTGTGTGAAAAAGTAGGATCTGGGTTGAAACACTTAGGATAGTATCAGTGTTCAAGTTTATCGCAACTTATTGTGTTCTTCATGTTCAAACTTATCGCAACATGCTAATATTCATATGTATCGCAACCTACTAGTTGCGATAACATCTTATCGCAACTTTCATGTTGCGATAACCCTTTTGTCGCACCTAGTGTGTTGCGATAACCTGTCCTCGCAACCCTTGATTTGCGATAACATCTTCACTTGCGATAAGTTATCTATGGTGGTTGCGATAATCCCAAGACTTAGGCATTTTTTTTGAAACTTTTTTCATGCAAAACCTATTTTTGACACTATACTGTTTGGGTACGGGTTCAGATGGCACATAATGATGGCAATTCCTCCGATGACAACACGGTCATCCCCTCTCACCGATCCCCATCGATCAACTCAAATCTGAGTTGTTAGCCCGGTTATTAGCACAAGGAGATTCAAATACGGCTGAAGAAGTTGACCTTGTTGGATTACTCCGACAACAAACCCAACCTCAAACCCAACTGCCCACCAGCACTGACTTCCAAACCTTGAACAACACCATGAAAGATGACCCAAGCCATGCTTTCGGGATACCAAGAATTATCAAAAAGATTACTTGTGGTAGAACAGGCATGTGGAGTTCAGGCTCAAGCTTCCAACAAATGAAGACATGATGATCAGGAGGATCGTGATCAACATGAGGGGGAGAAGAGAGCCAGGGTTGGTGAATCAAGTGGTACAGTTGTGAAAAATGTTGGTGGTTCTGCAAACGAGGGGGAAATGGGAGCAGGTGGATCAGGTACTGATGTGGTCCAGGTTGATGACACTGTAGTTCTAGCTGATGTCATAACTGGGGTTGAAAAGCCTCCGGTTGTTGACAATAGAACAGTAGACGAAAGGATGGCGGATGCTTTGATCGTTGATTACATCTATATTGACTTTGAGGAAGAGCCAGAGACGATGACAGTACAGATCAAAGAAGAGATAGAAGACATATTCGATATCACCGGGGCTCTAGTGATTGCTTCGGATTCCGATAATGATACTGCAGATGATACAACTCAACCGCAACCACCGAATGATCAGGGTGCAGGTACTTCCGCTCCTCAGGCTCCAGTAGTTCAAGCGAATGCTCCAGCAGTTCAAGTAAATGTCGATGGCAAGATCAGATATCCGATACTCGAAGCTGAACTGAGACTTTATCAGGAGGTGATAGACGCTAAGCCAAGGTATGTGGCTACAGGTGAAAGAGTAAGGATCTTGATTCCTTATCAAGAGAGCATCAGGAAAGATATGTTTGTGAAAGACGTACAGAAGATCGACTTGGAAAAGGTATACGGCGTTACGAATTGGCCATCACTTCGCAAGATTGAATTTCTACACGTCATGGGCAACAAAGATCTAGAGACACACATGGTTAGATCTGATAAAGCCATTGTGAAGGTGTTAAAGATAGACTCACACAAGCTTCTCAATGTCTGGTACCTGCAGTTCACTGTAAGAAGATCTGATGGCTCCGAATACGTCTTCTCAGAAGCAGATTTCAAGAGCTTAAAGCTTGATGGTCTTATATGTATGTATGACATTCTGGCACGGGCACCTGAAAAGAAAATAGAATGGTCTGCCGCATATCAGAGTGTCAATAGGTTCATGCGGAATATCCTAAAATTTTCTTACCTAACGGATTTCCAAATGGCCTTGGAAGCACAGCAAACCAGGGTAAACCTCAGATCTCCAAACAGGCGTCTGTCAGACATCCAAGGTATTCCCGCGTATACTGTTCTCAAGAAACCTGAACTTGGGGTTGTTTACTGTAATCAAGACTCAAAGAAAAGATTTATGAGAGTATGTGAAGCCAACAAGTTCAGTGATGGAACCTTCAAGAAGATCCAGATCAACCTTGAGAGCAAACTTCGATTGGATGCAAGCGGGGAGGTGAAGCTTAAAGATAAGCAGAAGGATCTGATCAAGCATGTCCTGGATGCCATTACCTATCGGAAGGAGTACCGGAATGTACTGCGGAGGTTCGAGTTCATTTTTGGGATTCAGAAGAAGTTCGTGAACCTGGTGGATGCCTAAACGCTTTGCCTCTACTTTGGTACAAAGGGGGTGTGAGTTCCATATCAGTGCAACGAGTAATAGAAATCAACAGATATGAAACAGATAGTATGATTTCAACTGGTCATCCAATTCACTTTCAATATGCAGAAAGAATTACAATAGAGTTCAGAAAGTGTAAATTGACAACTATTTCGATTATCTGGCTAACCTGATTTCCAAGACAAACATCACCTTATATACCAAGGCCTTTAGACAGACACGGCCCAATCCCATTAGCCTAAACTAAGCCCAATAATCAATATTAAGGCTTTTACAATTAAATAAATAACTAATTAAGCTCTATATAATTCTTTATATATCTTTCTAATATGTAGGACATTTATGGTCCTAACAGGGGGAGATTGTTAGTGCCTTAATTACCTAGTTGTACCAAGTAGATGGACCTAATGTGTAATTATCAAGTTACAAACTATATAATGTATTTTTCCTCTAGATTGACATTAGGTCATCCATTACAAACACACACTAGTACACATAGTGCACTTTCTCTTTACATTTCTCATCTTGTGTACTTGGTGAATTTCTCATTGATGAATATATGGATGGCTATCTGATTGTCTTCATGGATTTATTCCTTGTTCTGGGATCACAAATCCTTTTTGGAAATCATGATTTAAGTTGCATCCTTTTTGTCTAACAAGTTATTTAATCATGACGTAAACTCTTGAACTCACTAGGCGTTAGCCTAACCTTTTTATTTGTCGGCATGTGCAACAGGTTCAGGTTGGGAATAGTTCCAGTGACACTGTGAAGGGATTAGTGCTAGTAGTGTGCTCGAGAAGTGAATTGCTTAGTGAAGTCTTCCGCAAATATTTTGGGAATAGCAACTTGTATTCGGGTTAAGTAACACCCGACTTTATTTGGTTATGATGTATACCTTAAGTTAGTAAATGTTGAAGTTTGTTACGTTTTAAATTTTGAGGTATTTCCAAGGATGGGTTGTAGAATGGATTTTTATCCCTATTTGGTTGTCTTATCGAAGTTTTTAGTAGTTGCTCTTTCCAAATTTCGAGAGTGTTACAAGTTGGTTTCAGAGCATAAGTTTGGGAGATTTAGGTGTTGATTTTTGGATACCTAGACTCAAGCTAGCGTTCTTTTATGTGAATAAGAGTGAAATTGCGCCATTAGGCACTTTAAGATAGGACATTTTGAGGTTGATGGAGTCACTAGAAACAGGAATCACGTCGAGGGTAGCAAGGATGATCATGTACGTTACGTTCATAATTGCACCTGGCCAGTGCTATGGTGAAACGTCGTATTTTGGATTCTTTTGGAGGTTTAGGAGACTGTTCGTGGTAAAGACAAGATACACTTGGACCAAAAAAACCCGTGCTAAAAAATATTTTCTTTTTGGGTGGCGGTTTTGGCGGTAAAAAGAAATAAAATGGACTCAAGTAGGATTTTCTGTAATGTATTAATAAGTTATACCCATACTGAGGGTTGTTTCATGCCATAAATAAACACCCGATTGTAATTTTATTCTTTTATGGAATTAGATTAGGAGTTTATCATCCTCAAACCTAGGGATGGCAAAAAAACCGAAACCGACGGTGAAAACCGAAAACCGAACGTTTCGGTTCGGGTCGGGTTCGGGGACCTCTTAACGGGGACGGGGCGGGGATCGGGGATGTTATTGGGGATTTTAACGGGGGCGGGGATGGGGACCATCCTCCCCTTCCCGGCCCGATATAATATATTTATTATATACACAATTTTTGTTGGGCTACAAGATAAATATATATGCACTTAAAGTCCAAGCCTAATTCAAATCATATTGGATATTTGGGGGAATCTGTGCTGACAAAGGAAATCGAATAGAAAGGAAAGATGCCTCTCGTTTGAAAGAAGAAAAAGAAAACAAAATCTTCAAAGAAAGATGATGACCGGGTTTCAGTTCTTGGGAGAGGGATATCAACTATTTAGAAATAAAATTGTGTTTTTTTATGTTTGAGAAACATGTGTTTTTTGTGTTTTGGTTCGGATTCGGTTCGGGTTCGGGGAAAACAATGGGTAACGGTGCATTTTTTTCTTAACGGGTTCCCCAACGGTATCAGGGAAACCGCGGGGACCCGATGGGGATCCCCGATAAGATCCCCGACGGGGATTGGTACGGTTACGGAGACGGGGATGCTTATCGGTTTCGGGAACGGTGACCTTAAAAACCATCCCGAAACCGGCCCGTTGTCATTCCTACTCAAACCATTTGTTTAAAATTGTAATTAATTCGCGTATTCTAAGTTCCCTTTTTTGGGAAATCTCATATTTTGATATTTATATACCATGTTCATGTTTTTATTCGGAAAATTTGGCGTCCCATTTTTGGGATGTTACAAGTTGGTATCAGAGCTTTATTCAAGAACTAGTTAACTTTTAGAATGCGTAGATTTAAACTGTGAATTTTAAAGACTTTTTCTTTAAGTTTGGGTAGGACTCATAGGTGGGGAGAGCGATATGAGTAACAAAATTACACTAATTAAGGATTGTAACGACGGTAACGATAATTCTTGTGTGTAATATATTCAAAATCTCATGTGGCAAATTCTATTATGGATATATTGTTATGTAAGTATGTTTGACATTGCTAATGTTTCAATAGTTAATGAATGTAGCAGTACATTACAATCGTTGATCTTATAAAGAATTAATTGGTATGATCATTTTCCATCATTTGCCATGTGTGTGACAATTCATTATGGTGAACACGAGGAGTTGGGTTGTAGCCCAAGATGACTTGCACGAGGAAAGTGTGACGACTCTAGGACAACCGAGGAGAACTGGAAATGCACAAACCCATCCAATAACGCCAATGTTAGAAGGTAGGAATGACATTGTGCCGAGGGTGAAATAGACCACCGATAACCCGATTCTCCAATAAGCAAGATGAAAAACTTATGAAGATGGTGGAAGACAGGGGTGGCGGCAATCAAAGGTATGAGACGATTGCAGAGAACGCCATGATTGGTTTTGGGGATGCCAGGAATGTAAATTCCACCTTAGAGCAAGTGGTTGGTGGAGTTAGAAGGGGAGAAAGTATTTTCTCACACAAGACTTTCTAGTATAGTGTAATAACCCGGGTAAGTTAGTTAATTATTTATTTTCATAGTTTAGGGTGAGTTGTGTCGGTTTATAAGTTTAAGGGTGTATTCGTCATTTTAGTAAAGTTCAAACCCTCAATCGCAATTTGACATCCATATATATAGAACCACCTCCTTCCTATTTCCTTAATTGGAGTTGGTTCCTTTTTTGGTGTCTGTGTGTTGAACCGAAAGAAGAAAGAAAGCAGAGGGATTGTCGATCGATTAGGGCCGAGGATAAAGTTCGATTGAGACGTTTTGAGGTATAATTTCTTTTGAGTTTTGTGTTCATAATCGTTAGTATTAAGTTTCTATCGGTTTAGATTTGTCAATTCCATTAATTTATGGTAGATCCGATCGAGTTTGGTTCGAACTTTTATCCGGATTTCGTTGGTTCCCGGATGTGTTAATTTATTCGGATTTGTTGATTTTCCGGAGGTAAATTCCGGATAAGACTTTCCGAATGGGAATTGTCCGGATACTTTCCGGATAGGTTGTCCGGACCATTTTCCGGATTCCGGGTATTTGTTTCCCGGATAATTCCGGATTTGTTTGGGTTTTCCGGATAGTTCCGGATTTGGATTCCGGATGAGTTACCCGGATAAGATTTAAAAAAAAATTATCGGGGCGCTGCCCCAGACCCCGCAAGGGCGTTTCCTCTTGACCCCACCCGCTAACCGGGACCCCCCGTGCTAAGTCGCCGAAGAAGGACATTTGTGGATAAAATTATGATAGGTTTATCTAGAATTCTTAGCCTGCCAGCGAGTCTTATGTGTTTGATTGGTAAATAGATATTGGTATTCAATTTATTTCAGATTCTGTGACTTTTGGTGAGAGATCGAATCATCGGTTTATTTGAGAAAAGATTGGAAGTATTTTGATATCAATCAGGTGAGTTTTACTTTAAACATTTTCAAATTGGAATACATATATACTGGATAAGAATGTGGTAGGTAGTGTGATGATGTGCTTATGATTGAAATATGATATATTGAGATATACGTTATATTTATATAAGCATTACACTACACGAGTGCACCTTGGCCGGACTTAGGGCCGGCGGAGTATTGGTTGTACGGAGGGGTAGCGGAGTTGGCTGTATTTTAGTGCAGCGGAGTAAATTGATTAGTTGGTTTAGCGCAACCAACTAATATAGTCATGTGAAGGAGTTATACACAGTGCACACGAGTCATGCGTGGCATTTAAACACTTGTTGTATATTTGTGTTTTACAAAAGGATTACTAAACTGAAAGAGATTATCTCACTAGACCGTTTGGTCTAACCCTCATTTTGTTTTCAAAAATATGTATTCCAGGTCAAGGAACTTTTAAAGGCAAAGGCAAGGATAAGGTGTAATATGATTACGAAGTCTGCGTATCTATGAATATTTCTAAGATCGTTTTGTATGGATAGTTTTTATAAATTGTAATGTAAATGGTTAGCGAAAAGTTTGTACCGTATTATGTAATGTACAGTTTTAAGACTTTCGGACCTTAAGTGATATAATATGCATCTTTTGTTGTATCTGTTTGGCATGTAATAAGTATTATATGGTGTATGTTTGGGTTGGGTCGTTACATATAGCAACCACTCGAATTCTTTGTTACTACCGATCTGGTCATGTGCATGAACTAAATCCAAGAGATCGAGCACGCCTTGGACTCTGGTGACTGTGGCGAGCAACAAAAGGTGAAATATGTTTCACAAATAATCAGGAGCCAAGCCTTTAGATGGTGGAACGTCACTATGTCGACCCTTGGAGAAGTTGTCATTCCACTCTAAACGTGGAAAGTCTTTAAGGTGAAAATCTTAGACACATACTACAATGAGAGGGGTTTGGATCGTATCAAGGATGAGTTCCGGGCTCTCAAGAAGAGATAAACATTTGTGGACGACTACTCAAGGCTATTCATGGAAAATATCTACTAGGTGGGGGCAACTAGCCATGGATGAAAAATCCAAGATCAAAACCTACCTTGATGGCTGATAACGCCACTTTTTGGCGTTATTTTCAGTTCTCAAACCAACGAGATTGGCTTGTATTCAAGTAAAAAGGCGTGTATTTTAAGGTTTATCTAGTGAATTATGCAGGTTAGCTAAAAGGCGGCATTTCTCGAGAAAGAAGCTAAAAAGAGCCCAAAACGAGTCAAAACGAAGCCTAACGGGAGCCCAAAAGCCAAGCCCAAGACCCGCGACCGAACCAGGACCCAACCCACGAACAAGAAAACGACGATGATCTTAAAAGATTTGGGAATCATTAAGGGGATTAACTGGTAACTATTTTGAGTCGATTGTTTGCATGTGTATAACCTGAGGATTTCCAACCCTCAACTTTTCTCTCTACCAAAGTTTTCAAAGCTGTTATGTTTTGTCTTGTGTTTGATTTGATTTTATTTATTGCAATTAAGTAGTCTAAAACCATCTTTAAATTCGACAGTCCAGTTAATAGAGCCTATAGTAATTGTGATACTTAGTTCCTAGTTCCCCGTGATTCGATACTCGTACTTTCTCAAGCACTATTACTTGACTTCGACCCGTACACTTGCGGTAAGATTCTCGGGGTGTAAAAACCCCGTGTCAAGTTTTTGGCGCCGTTTCCGGGGAACTAGTTGTAGCTAATAGCACTACCATCTATACGCGCTATTAGATTGGACATTTTCTTTTCTTGTTATTTTTCCATCACTTTCAGTTTTCGGATTATTGACTTTACTGTCTTCTTTTCAGGTACCACTTGGTTTATGCCAAGGACGACACGAGGAAAAGAGATCGAACAATTTGATCCGGAGATCGAAAGAACCGCTCGTCGGCTGCGTAAGGAAGCGAAAGCCAAAAGGAATCTGAAATTCGAGATGTCCGACGACGAGAGACCACCTCCGCGCAATGATCCTCCACCTCGCCGCAACAATCCACCACCACCTCCGGAAAGAGTTCCGATGCGGTCATTTGCCGATCCTAATGTGGCGGCCGCACGGATAGGCATTCAACCACCTACCACTGCGGCTAACTATTTCGAAATAAAGCCGAGCACCATCGTAATGGTGCAGCAAAATCAATATGGAGGAGCACCGACCGAAGATCCTCACGCTCATCTCCGGGCTTTCGAGCGCATTTGTAGCACCTTCAAGATCAACGGGATGGAGGAGAACGCAATCAAACTGAGGCTGTTCAGTTTTTCATTAAAGGGTCGAGCTGAAATATGGATAGAAGGCCTACCGTCAGATCAGATCACTACTTGGGCACAGTTGAAAGCAGCCTTCCTCCAAAAGTTTTTCCCACCGAGCAGAATCGCCCAACTAATGGCAAAGATCACCCATTTTTCTCAATGGGATCAGGAAACGTTATATGAGGCTTGGGAGCGTTATAAGGACATGATCAAGAAGTGTCCTCATCATGGGCTACAGGGCTGGGTCATCATCCAGACCTTCTTCAGTGGACTCCACCCGCAATTTAAGAACGACATCACGGCTGCCGCGGGTGGAGCACTAATGGACAAGTCGTATGAGGAAGCGTGCGAGCTGATTGAGAACTTGGCCGAACATAGTTTCTCCACTCCGAGATCAGCGGTAAGACGAGTTGCAAGTGTCCAAGAGAGTAATGAGCTGAATGAACTGAAAGCTCAACTGGCATTCATCACAAATCAGATGAATAGAGGAATTCCGGAAGCACCCGAGCAAATCCAGTATATGCAAAACCGGAATCATCAGCCGAGAAATGACCCGTTCTCCAACACGTATAACGAAGGGTGGAAAAAGCACCCAAATTTCTCGTGGAGTCAACCCGGTCAACAGCCAGGTAATTTTTCTAACTCTTCAAATTCTTCTAATGCTACTAATGCTTATCGTCCTCCAGGTTTTAATCAAAGAAACGAAGGACCAACCGGAGAGAAGAAACCGGGGCTGGAGGAGATGATGATGAAGTTCATGTCGAAAATGGACAGCACGGTTGGAGAGCTAGCAAGCACTGTGAACACGGTGAAAACCGCAACTGATCAGAATACAGCTGCAATCAAGATCCTCGAGAGGCAAGTAGGGCAGATCTCCGAGGCCCTACAAAACCGACCACCTGGCACATTTCCAAGCATGGCCGAAAAGAGGAACCAAGAGAATTGTAATGCCATCTATCTGAGAAATGGCAAAGAACTGAATGGGAAGCCAGCAAGGGAAGTCGAGCCTGAGGAAAAAGAGGTTGAGAAGGTGAAGGAAGTTGAAGCTGAAGAAAGCGAGGAAAGTGAACCGAAGAAGAAAGAAGTGACACCACCGGTCAAGCCGGCAGTACCGAGAGTACCTTACCCGAGCAGGCTGAAAGCAAACAAGGATGAGGTCAATTTTTCAAAATTTATAGATGTGTTTAAAAAGCTAACGATCAATATTCCTTTTGCAGATGCTCTCACCCAAATGCCCTCTTACATGAAATTCATGAAAGAGATCCTTTCCAAAAAGAGGGTAATTGATCACCAATCCACCGTTGCACTCACTGAAGAGTGTAGCGCAATCTTCCAGAATAAGCTTCCCCAGAAGCTCAATGATCCAGGGAGTTTTTCTATCCCTATCCAAATCGGGAAGTTTTCTTTCAATAAAGTTTTGTGTGATTTAGGGGCTAGTATTAATTTGATGCCCCTTTCTATTTTCAGGAAACTTGGATTGGGCGAGGTGAGTCCCACGTTCATGACGCTCAAGCTTGCGGATCGGTCAATAAGATACCCATACGGAGTCGTTGAAGACGTACTCATCAAGGTCGGTAAGTTTTACTTTCCAGTCGACTTCGTGGTGATCGATATAGACGAAGATGAAGAGGTCCCGTTTTATTTAGGACGATCATTCTTAGCCACGAGCCGAGCTTTGATTGATATGGAAGAGGGTGAGATCACGTTCAGATTTGGCGGTGAGAACGTGAGGTTCAAGTTGCTGGAAAGAAGAAGTGGTGAAAGAGAGGAAGGAGTAGAGAAGTCCGCGAAAAACCGTAAGTGTGGACGGTACAATTCTGCGGATACTGAGCCGAGCTGAACCCACATGGTCGTGCCATGACTTTAAATACGGCGTTGGGTGGGAGGCAACCCACCAAGGTTTGTTTCCTTTTATTTTTACTTTGCGTGTGTTTTTATTTCCGAAAAGCCATAAAAATCGAAAAATCGAAAAAAGCCAAAAATATTTTTGAAACAGGGACATACGCGGTTTGCCACGCGGTTCGTATACCGCGCAGCAAGCCGCGGGACCCTCTGTTTGTTTCTGAAACAGTGGGTTACCCGGTTTGCCACGCGACTTGCAAGTCGCGGGCTAAACCGCGGGAGTCCCTGCCTCTTCGTTTTGTTTTTCGTGCAGTTTTTATTCCTTTCTTGCTTTGTGTGTTTCTTTCCCAGCATTTTTTCCCTTGTGCTTTGTTTTTCTTTGTTTTGTTTTGCATGTTCTCTCAGTCTCCTCCGATTGATGCTCAACCAGTCAAGAATCCTCCGGCTGGGCAAAACAGGTATGTTCTAAATCTTTATGTTAATGAGGGGTGTATGATGTTTGTTTCAGTATTAGTTAAACGAGAGGCAACAAACCTAAGTTCCACTTAGGTTTGGGGTGCCTTATCTTTTTCACATCTACACACTCAATTCTTTAAACCCTGTGCAAACCTCGGTTTCACCGAGCTTTGGGGTTGGCTTTTATTGGCAAACCTAGGCCACGGCCTAGGTTTGGGGTGCCATTTTAGAAAGTTGGGATTTCTTTTTGCTTGCTATGTAATGCCTTGCCCGTCCTTTTGATAACTGTAATAACTGCACAATGATTGAGTCGCATCACCTACGACTTTGCTTGCACATTGGGGACAATGTGTGGGTAAGGTTTGGGGTTGCCCAATCGGGCCCAAGCTTATGCACATAGATTTCCTACACTTCTGAGTATCTAGATCGCATAGCTAAAAAAATTTGTTTTGAATGATTGAGACCGACCATTGTGGGAAGAATCTTATGATAGTGACGTGACCGTTAGGGAAGGACCGGGAAAGGGCATAACTAGGGACATTAGTGGAGACCACCCGATAGTGAGATTTTGAGCCTAAAAGACGTTTTTCATTTCGAGGGATTCATACACTTAATTCTTATACACTTTTCGAATTCCTTGTCGTGAATGTAGAATGATCTCGCTACATTATTGTATTGAGTAGCAAAGACGAACATCGGGACATTAGATAAGGGTAAAGTAGACTATATCATGTGGACCTTCAGATATGATTCCAGGCATCTAGTTTTTGTTAAACCATTTTTAGCTAGCGTTACCTTTTACCCTTTTGTGTGTACCCATAACCCCCTTTGCAGCCAAACACGCACCTTAATTCTTTCTAAACCCACCATTATACCTTGAGCCAAAAGCCTTAGCCAACCCTTATCCGAAAGTGTGTCAATCGGAAGCAATAATGAACTACTAGAGATAGAGCAGAAAAAGAATTCCGGCCAGTCATGAGAATGAAATGGGTCAATGTAACCCGAGAAGTAGAAAAGAGGACCAATGAAGTCCCAACTTTAAAAAAAAAAAATATATATATATATACAGTTAGCTAGTATTAGCAGCAGCTAAATAAGAGAGTCAAAGCGACTCCAATAGTGACAAAGAGGGCCAAATGATAGAGGCTGAAGTAGAAAGTTCGGAACTGCCAATGATTGACACGCCAAGGATCTTTGAACCAATTTACCCTTCATTTCTCACCCATAGCCCCAGCCCCATTACAACCTTGTAAAGACCTGGATGATCTTTTGGAAGATGTGATTACGGTCTACGACTACCTTTACTGATATTCCCTGTCTTGCTATTTGAATTCTTTCTGAGATCAAACCTTTGGACATTTGTACGTCTTTCTTTAGAGTTGTCATGTAATAATTTGAGTATTCTTGTACATAACCTCCGTAAACATGACAACACAAGCGATAACCTAGGTTCGAGTGCAAAGAGAGTATCCCATGAGGTAGGGTCAAGGCGAAATGTTTTTCCCTAGTATGTTTGGACTTAGTCTAACCTTAACGTAATCGGAACAGTCACGAGTTCAACTCCCAATGGAAGGTCATAGATCAAACGAAATAAGAATGAGGCGAGAGTGAGATAGACATTCACGGGTATGGGAAATCACTGATGCATCGCTTGGTACCGATTGGGAATTGTGCAGTCATTACTAAATTAACTGTGTGCTTTTATTCTATTTTATCGCTAATTTGCTTGGGGACAACCAACGCTCGATTTGGGGTTGTTGATAATGCCACTTTTTGGCGTTATTTTCAGTTCTCAAACCAACGAGATTGGATTGTATTCAAGTAAAAAGGCGTGTATTTTACGGTTTATCTAGTGAATTATGCAGGTTAGCTAAAAGGCGGCATTTCTCGAGAAAGAAGCTAAAAAGAGCCCAAAACGAGTCAAAACGAAGTCTAACGGGAGCCCAAAAGCCAAGCCCAAGACCCGCGACCGAACCAGGACCCAACCCGCGAACAAGAAAACGACGATGATCTTAAAAGATTTGGGAATCATTAAGGGGATTAACTGGTAACTGTTTTGAGTCGATTGTTTGCATGTGTATAACCTGAGGATTTCCAACCCTCAACTTTTCTCTCTACCAAAGTTTTCAAAGCTGTTCTGTTTTGTCTTGTGTTTGATTTGATTTTATTTATTGCAATTAAGTAGTCTAAAACCATCTTTAAATTCGACAGTCCAGTTAATAGAGCCTATAGTAATTGTGATACTTAGTTCCTAGTTCCCCGTGATTCGATACTCGTCCTTTCTCAAGTACTATTACTTGACTTCGACCCGTACACTTGCGGTAAGATTCGCGGGGTGTAAAACCCCGTGTCAATGGCTTACCGGCAGAGATGAAGACATGAGCAAGAAATTCTAAGGTGGCGAACCTCCAAGAAGCTATGGAAGAAACCCAACTCACAGAAGACGACATTGCTCAAGGAAAAGAGGAACGAGCTATGATTGGAGAGATGAGGAGATGGGAAGGGCCACCTGGGCCCGCAAAAAGATTTAAAACTTTTCGAGTGGAAGGAGTGTTGACTCCTACAAGGAGGTGCGATAGTTCCATAGGTGCCGAAGTGAGCATTATGGTCCCTTGCAACCCAAACCAAAACCCGACTGGATGCTTCAAATGCAGGAATATGGGCCATTTGGGCAGAGACTGCCTTATCAAAGGGGTAGTTTGTTTTGAATGTGACGAGTCGGTGCATATCAATAGACAATGCCCAAAATTGTGGGAAGGCGAAAGAGGAACTTCGTGCGAAAGTCGTACCAAGAAAAAGAACCCGACTAAGGTGATGGGTCGAGTATGCTCTTAGTTAACTCCTTACCTGCTTGTCTCTTGTTTGATTCGGGTGCAAACCGCTCGTTGAATTCTTTTTGCAAACAATTTGTTATTCCCATGAGCACCCTAATTGACACATTAGTGGTAGAAGTGGCCACTGGTGATCAAATTTTGATTCGTGAATGCTTTGAAAATTGCACACTAGAAATTGACTTGAAACAATTCCTGGTGAGCTTATTGCCCATGTCCATAGGTGGATTTGACGTTGTGGTAGGGATGGACTGGTTAGTTGAGAATCAAGTAAAGGTCTTTTGCTCCAAAAAGATGATACAAATACCCTCGTCTAGTGGAGAAACGGTAACCGTTTATGGGGAAAGAAATAAAAGGGACTACCTCAATTATCTCATCATTGAAGGCGTACAAGTGCCTATCCAAGGGAAGTTTCTCATATTTGGCATATGTATTGGGTGCGAAGTTTGAGAAGAAGAAGATTGAAGATGTGGAGGTGGGTTGTGAAAACCCGGACGTTTTTCCGGATGAACTACACGGTTTACCGTCGGAGTGACAAGTGGGGTTCTCTATCGACCTTGTTCCAAGAGCAGCCACGATCACTCGTGCTCCCTACCGCCTAGCACCGTTGGAAATGTAAGAAATGATAACTTAAACGATTGAGTTACACGAGAAAGGGTTCGTGAGACCGAGCTCTTCACCTAGGGGAGCTCCTGTGCTCTTAATTCATGAAGAAGAATGACGATTCTATGCAGATGTGCATAGATTACAGAGAATTGAACAAGTAGACGGTAAAGAACAAATACCCGCTTCCTAGAATCAATGACCTTTTCGACCAATTGCAAGGAACGGGGTGTTTCTCTAAAATTGATCTCTGGTCCGGATATCATCAAGTGTGGGTCAGAAGCGAAGATGTCTTGGAGACGGCTCCCCGGACGAGATAAGGGCATTTCGAGTTTTTGCTGATGTCGGTTGGCTTAGCCAATGCTCCAGCCGTATTTATGGATTTGATGAACCGAGTATGTCACCCTTTCCTAGATATATCGGTATTAGTATTCATTGACGATATCCTCGTGTTGACTCAAATAATGAAGTCGAGCACGAACGTTATCTCTAGTAAGTTTTGAAAGTTCTACGAAAGGAGAAATTGTTTGCTAGGTTCTCCAAAGAAGTCCAATTTATGGGACATGCAGTAACTAGAGACGATGTAAAGGTAGACTCGTCTAAAATTAAAACAATGATGAATTGAGAACCACCAACGAGCCTAGTGGAAATCAAAGGTTTCTTGGGGTTGGACGTTTACTACCGAAGGTTAATCTAAGAGTTCTCAAAGATCACTCCACCATTAACAACCTTGACAAAAAAGAACGTCAAGTTTGTGTGGTCCGAAGCTCAAGATCAAGCTTTCCGATTGTAATCTTATTCTATTATGGAATTAAATTAGGAGGTTGTTATCCCAAAACCATTTGTTTATAAACTGTAATTCATATTCCAAGTTCTCCTTTTTGGAAAAAGCTCGTATTTTGATATTTATATACCATGTTCTAGTTTTTATTCGGAAATTTTGTCGTCCTAGGTTGTTACAAACTGCATTAGCGGTTTGGTTTATTAAAAGGGGGTTAGACGCCCATACCAAACCATGACGCCCTATTGGTAACCATAATCACATAGTCCTGAACTCCTGATGAGAAATTCTTCTATATAAAAAAAAGTAAAATATCGTTTACAACCAAAGTCCGTAGAAACTAGCAAAAATTATGCACATTTCACAAACAAGTCTATCCTTGATTGATTATCGCTATAACCAAAAATTAGCAACCAATTAAACCCCGCTAGCCACGGCCTCGTGTAACCATCCATCGACCAAACATCATTCTTCTGACTCACCCCACATTTCCGCCAAATATCTTTCACATTTGGTACGACTAACGCCATTATCCAACAAATCAGGGCTAGCCCGCTTGGTTCTAGTCGGTTGGATCCTATCAAACCCACCTTGTTTAATGTTGTGTCTATACTCCGATGCAACATGTTCAAATACTTCAACATCAAACATGTGAAGCTTCATCTTTGGGTTCATTTGGTCCCTCACAAATGCAAAAGGCAATTGGTCTCTTGGGTTAAATGCTTCTAACTCATTAAACAAAAGACATGAAAATAGATTGCTTGCCACCCCATGCTTCCTCAAGATTATTGCACTATCCGGAACATCTACAATAAACGTCAGAAAAATCACCAGCTTTAATCTTACAGTTCATAAATTACCACAGTAAATTCAATTAGAGTTATTGAAATATTGTTACAAAATACACATTTCGAATGAATAAACTAAACATACATTGTCATATGTCACAAGAAAAAATAGATCTTTTAACCCGTTTTATTTATTTTAAACCGATTATTTTAAGAATTATCGATTAGTGCTAGGATATAAGACAAATAAAAGTTGGCAAGAGACATGTGGAATGGGGCCATGCATTTACTAAACTAACATGGATATTGTCAAGTGTACCTAAAACAAAACTAGACACCTATATATATATATGTAATATATGGATAAAGTGAAGTGTAAACAAAATTTTCGTGAGACAGACGAAAAGCACCACTTTTCTCTTTAGTTGTAGGGCCTTTTGTAGAAGCTTCGCTTACCTTTTCTTAATCATCCGAATTGCTTGAAGAGGTTCTTATAATAAAATAAAATGTCTTAGGGGCTGTTTGGTTGGTTTTTTATTAAGTTTTATATGGATAAAGTTGTCTATATGGATAAAGTTGGCCGTATGGATTAACTAAAATTGTTGTTTGCTTGTTGTGCTGAATACATCGTCTAAATGATGAAAATGACCATTTTCCCTTTTTATTTACTTTTTTTCCTAAAAAAATACCAATAAGTTCTAACATTTTTGAAAAAATACTAAAGGGAAGGTCAGGAAGTTAACCGAATAAGTTCTGACATTTTTGAAAAGCCATTTCCAACAACATTATATGGCTGGCCGAATAAGCCATATATGTCGTTAAGCTTATTATGTCAAAAACAAACAGACCCTTAGTTTTTATTAAACTTAATGGTAAGTAAAGATGTAATTTAGTTTTAACGAATATTTATTTCATTTAATAAGTAAAGCATAAATATAAGGAACGATCGTACCCACTATAATAAAATTGAGCTTATATGACCCATAGAATAATTAAGTGTCTTATGTTTATAAGACCAAACAAAAAAGTGTCCTATCTAAACATGTTATAATAAGTTTATATATGACGTTTTTGAGTTGAGTGTCAACAAGTTTTTTAGGACATTTTCAAAATATAATGTCGTATTAGCTAATTTTATAGGACACTTTTGAAAACCCATCTTTTTAAATGACACTTTTATTCATCAGGCACTTTTTCAAATAGTGTCATATAAAATAGTTATTAGGACATTTTATTTGAAAAATATTCTAAAAAACTTGTTACAAGGTCCAAAAACTTCCTATAAATTTATTGTAACACTTTTAAATAAGACATTTTTTTGCCCTATGAACTTAGATCCTATAAAACACTATATTAAGAGTTAGGACGCCTATTTATTTTTGCCGTCCTATAAATTCAATTTCGTTATAGTGGATGTAGATGTGAAGTTATCAAACTATATTATAAAACTTTATTGCGTAAAGATATTATGTCAAAATCAAACGATGATACTTATATTAAAATTTGTAAATAACGAAAAAATGAGTATAAAATATAAAAAATTAAATGTGTACGACACTAATTAAAAATAGTAACCTATAATTTTTTTTAATAATTTTATTCCTAAGAAATCCCTTTAGAGTGGATTTTATAGTAGTAAGAAAGAATCTAAATTATTAAACATAATTGATGTTTGATCATTTTAAGTAGCTTTCAAGTTAAGACAAGTTCTAATTTGTCATTTAGTGCATATCTTTTTCATAATTTGTACTATGGTTTTAAAAGAACACTTCACAAAAATTTAAAAAGATACATGATTAGACTTGTTACCAGAAGGGTACGGGTGTTTGTTCGACGACCACGGTTGCAACCCGTTTTCGCAATACGTTTCGATCTGTATTCTTAAAGAATCGACATCCCACCACTTTTTCCATCTTGCAGTTGCCATCGCTTCTTCCATTGTATGAACATAAAACGGATGTTTAGATATAGCCATATCCGCATCTTTAGCTATTACAAGAGAATGTAGCAGTAGTAACGGATCGATTGTCAGTTGTATCTTTGCATCTACCCAAATACTGTATTTCGATTTTGGAAACATCCTATGAACCAAATATTTGGGAATTACGCCATTCATAGCCGGATTTTCGTACAATTCTTCACTCAAAACTTTTACGATCCTCCAAACTCCAATCCTCATTTCCTTCGTTTTTCTTGAAAGTAAGTTGTGATAACGGAATTGTTTGAGCGTGATTTCGTCAACAAACATGTAGAAACACGCGGTCTCTAGGGTTCGAAATCCAAGGCCTTTTGGTTGACGGATTTTATCATGGTCTCCAAATATAGCCGAAACTACCACCAAACCGGTGCAACTTTCCATCGCAATTCTATCTGCGAAAACCCATTTCAAATAACGTATCCAATTAATCGTAGAGTTCAACAAACAACAATAAATTGTCTCACTACAAAATAAACGACTTTTACCCACAAAATTTACCCAGAGAACTTTTCGTCAGTGATTACCCGGCCATAAAATACCAATGGTTCGGCAGAATCCGATGTTTTTTGAAAAATAACCATGAATCACCCAAAAAATCACGGGGTAATCTGTCACTGTTTTGCATTACCCACAAAAAATTTACCGATCAACTTTTGTGACGAGTCAACCTCTAACAACAGATTTCAGATGAAAAAATTTATAGGTAAAAGTCTTTTGTTTAATAGTGTATGAAAACAAAAAACAAAACGTTTCATTTATTTTTATTTTTTCCGTAAAATATCAATCCAAATTACTTATTTCTTTATCACCAATCATTACAAATTAATTACGAACAATTCAAAAGCATTTTATGGGTATTAAGAACAAATAGATAAAGTCAAAAGAAGAGAACGAATTCATCGATGAATTCAATGAAAACTAACCATATTCACCAATCGGGAATTTCTTAAAAAACCCACATGGGATTTCGATCCCACCATCTCCATAATCAAAATACGACATTCTTTTCTCAACACTATAATTCATACCAAAACTTCCACCATTCCCATTCCCATTCCCATTCTCTTGGATATACCTCAAAACCTTGGAATTATCTTCTTCCTCCGTAATAATCCGTGTGATTTCATTCAAAACAAACCCGTAATCTGTAATTCCAAAACAAAAACATAAAACAAATCCAGAATTTCGAATTTCGAATAAATGAGAATGGATTGAATTTGGAAAAGTGTACCTGAGAAGAAAACAGGGGAATCGCAGGAGGATTGAATGGTGGGAATCGGGTGTTTGTGTTCGGCGTAAGATTGGGGGTAAACGAAAAGGGGGAATTGGAGTGGATCGAAGGGAGATGATCGGAATCGGCATTTGGTGGATGAGAGAGAGGTGTAGAATGCAATGAAGAAGGAGAGGAAAAGATAGGTTAGAGAAAAACAGAGGAGTTTGGATTGGAAGAGAAGTGGTGTGGATGTTCTTACTAGCTTTACCATTGGAAAATGAAATCAAATCATATCCCTTCATTTGTAATATTCTCATTCTCTTTATAGTTTATGTATCACTTTTATTTTTTTTATTTTTTTATATTCATGTTTTAAATGTCTTGTTTAAGGTTTTACAATCTATAAAATGTTTGTTTGAAGACCACTTGTTATCATTTATAACGTTTTAGGTCCTTGATTTATGAAAAGTGTTGAATGGACATGTCTTTTTATAAAACATTTATTTTTACAAGACATTATTCCAAATAATATTATATAAAAATTAATTGAAGGTTTTATTTCAAAATTCTTTTAAAAAACTTGCTAAAGTAATAAACTCAAGTCATACAAAGCAGTATACTAGGATGTTTATGGGATGTTGGTAACGATTTAATGGGATGTATGGCATGGCATGTATCGCTCATACGGTAAGCCATATGTTGGTGTTCAAAGGTGCTTGCTTATTCACGCGGCTCAAAAAAGGAAGTCATATACACAGGGGCGGAGCCAGAAATTTATACAAGGGGAGTACCAATTGAACTTGAACTCTTTTTTTCTTTTGAAAAGAATTCTCTTTGTCGAACCTAAAGTTTTTCCATATCGTCCGATGTTCTTTTAGTCTAATTCCACCATTTCAAGGGATTTTTATGTTTTTTTATCGATTTCAAGAGATTTTTTCGGTTTTTTGGTATATGTCTAAGAGTTTTTTCGATTTTTTTGGTTGATTTAAATAGTTTTTTTTTTGGTTTTTTTGTTGATTTTACGAGTTACGGTTACACCTTAAATAATACGCTTGTATCTTCTAAAACGATACGGTTGCACCTTCACGAACCTAATTTATAAACTCTTTGAAGAATCCCAACTTCATCTCACAATTCCAGGGATTTTATCATGTATGCCATTTTCGTACGACAACAAGAACAGCAATAATAGTAGTATTTAAATCCTCAAACTGTAGAGGATAGTCTTCATATATGAGTTCTTGAGATGCCTCTACCATTTTGTTTACATGCACATTAATTGTTTGATAAAATGCCCGAATGAAAGATTCTTTAGATTCAAAAGCATCTTATGATGAATTGATAATAGTTTAACTGTATTCATTAAAAGGTTTAGTATAAAAGGTATGGTTGGTTAGATTAGATAAGAATTGTATAACGTCTAATTGTTTATTTGAATATTGTAGGTCATATTTATTTTTACATAATTAAATTGATATTTTTTATCATTTAGAAACGACCATTCAACATTATTAAACAATTATTGTAATCGATTTTTAATATAGATCGAATGGTAAAATAGTCATTTCTGACATTCAGATGATTTATTCAGCACAATAACCAAACAACAGCTTAAGCCATACGGGACATAGGGGATGTTCGGTTTATTTTCCATTAAACCATGTATGGATAAAGTTGTCTGTATTGATAAATTTGTTTGTATGATATTTAATAAGTTGTTCGGTTGTTATGCTTGAACAAACAGCCTGAATGGAGAAAATGTGTATTTTACCCTTTGTTTTACATTGAACATTTAATTTCATCAATTCAACCACTAAACAAATCGATTGTTCCTCTGTAACCAAACCAATCTATAGACCAAAATCAAACCAAAAATTGGAATCGTACTCAAGTCGAAATCCAAAATTAGAAACCAAATGATAAAATCAAAATCAAAATTTATCTGAACCCTATATCAGAAACTCACATCAAACCTAAATCAAAAACTGAATTTGAACCCTAAAAGGTTTGTTCATCGAGTGAGCGTTTGAACAAGAAGGAAACCTTGGTCCGAGGGTTTGAACTAGAAGGAAACCAAGAAGGAAACCTAGAAGATGTAGAACAGATGAGGGAGGGGTCAAGAATACGACGCAATTGGATCAATCTTCATGTCTCTTCATTTCGGTAACGATGGAGAAACAATACATATTTGAGAGGGTTTATTAATATCATAATATTACCGATTTGAGGGGTCGATTTGTGAGGGCAAGAGGAGGAGGAGAAGGTGGAGGAACATCGATCGATCTATGGAGGAGGAGGAGGATGCCTATTTTTTCCGGGGGTAGTGAATAGTGAGGCAGTGAGTAGTGAGGTCGACTGAATGTAAATAAGAGCTTCCTAGCTATTAATTTCCAGATTAAGCCATAACTGAACATCTACTTATAGCTGAAAGAATAAACTGTATATGTTATACAACCCATTAAGCCACAACCGAACAGTCCCCTAGGGTATGTTTGTTAGCAACTTAGTGAGCTTAATCGAAATCACAGTTTATTCGCTCAGCTATACAAGGCTATTTGGTAGTGGCTTAATAATATAGAAAGTGTTTTATTTAGTAAGCTTCTAGGGGGACTTTATGCAGAATGCCAAGTGTTTTCCAAACCTACACCTCCCACTTAAAAAACACGTTCCTTCCATCTATGGAAAAAACTCTCCCAAACAAATTTTTTCCAATATATACAAACAGATTAATCCATACAGACAGTTTTATCCATACGGGACTTAATGGAAAACCAACCAAGCAACCCCTTAATAAAAAACCAACTAAACAACTCCTTAGACATTTTTGGCCTCATATGAACCAATTTTTTCGTAGTGACACAACATGTCATAGGACGATCAAGGCATGTCTTTTAAAACATTGTTAATTAAAAAACTAAAAATTGAAGGGAATTTAATTAAAATACCCAAAGTTTGACTTTGATTTACCAAAATACTCATTTTCTCTCTGATTTTACCAAAATACCCATTTTTTCTGCGAAGGGGGTCCGCGATCGCGGACAGGGACCATTTTTGAAACTTTTTTGAAACTTTTCATCCCGCGATCGTGGGGGAGTGTCCCGCGATGGTTCTAATTTTGGATTTTTGGTGACTTTTCAATTGCAATTTACACTTTCAACCCCTATACTTATTTACTTACTTTACTTTATACCTTTTACTTTCATAATTTTAATTTTACATTTAACACATATAATCGTTTATTAACTAAAATACGTTAAAAAATACGTTTTGTAACGACCCAGACCTTTTTCGAAATGTTTTGCGTTTGGTGTGGAGTTTTAAGCAAAAGTAGAAATTGAGGGGCTAGTTGGTAAATAGGAGATGGGGTATAAAAAGGCACAAAACCCTAGACAACTTTGCAATTTCCTGATTTTTATGGTGTTTGTTGGCTGAGTTTTGTTGAGAGAAAGGGGTATTAGAGTCTTGAAGGTTTTTGTGAAATTGAAGAGATGAATCATCAAGTCTTGAATCAGAAGAAGGAATAAGATTGGATTTCGTTTCTTGCAAGTAATCTATCAGGCAATCCTTAATCCATAACTTCATTTAAGATTCGTCTGATGATTTGTGGTTTTGAGAGTTTTCTTGCTAAAAGTTGTTTAAGACCATTAGGAGAGATTTAAGCACCTTTGGATTGTGTTTAGTCAGTAAAACCATGTGGGTTTTGGTATTGGAACTGTATGTAGTTATTCGTCGCTTTATCCTTCTATTTATAGAGCGTTTAGCAAGATTTCGAGCATTAAACTCGAACAGCGTTTTGTCCGAAAAGTCTCTTGCGACGCAGGTGTCCGGGAGTTTGTCCGGTAAGCTTCGGATGATATAGGTTACCGGGAAAAGTATCCGGTAAGCTTAAGTATCCGGTAAGTAGAAGTTACCCGGAATGTAGAGTTATCCGGGAAGTAGTGTTGTCCGGAAAGCAGAGGTGTTCGGAGAGTTGTGGTGTCCGGTAAGTAGTGTCGTCCGGAAAGTAAGGGTGTCCGGTAAGTTGTATCCGGATCGTTTGGTTAGTCAGCTTATGTGTTTGTCCTTTAACTCAGGTAGATCGTTTGGAAGTACAGAGCAGAGTAGGAAGGAAGCAAGCATACCAGGTGAGTTTTTCTAACTAAAATACGCGACTTTTAACGTGTTTTCTAAAGTAAGTACATGATGAGAAATGCCATGTTTTATTCCTATGCTTTTAACTGTATGAAAGTTTATTTAAAGTTTTATATGAGATGTATGCATACATTGTGGTAGATGTAAATTGGCTAAGTCGGGGGGAGGTTCCGCCAGTACTCACGTCGGGGGGAGGTTCCGTTTATGCCATGGAAGGGAGTATCCAGTAAGGCAGCGTGAGACTGACTCGTTGTCACTTTCGAGTGACTTCAGGGTGCCATTTACGGGAGCGGATTTATCCGTGAAAGTTTTATGTAAAGTTATATGATAGTTTCGTAAAAGTTATGTGAAATTTTTATGCAAAGATATTTGAAAGTGGTGAACTGCTTTTAATTGATTTTGAGAAATGTCAGGAGGGAACTCACTAGACCTCATGGTCTAACCCTCGCATTTTCCAAACTAAACCTTTTCAGGTAAGCAGATAATAGGAGGCTCCAGTAAGCGAGCAAGAGCAGGATAGAGTACAGTTGCAGTTAGAGACAGTGCCACTCATACTTTTAGTGGTAGTTATTCTCAGTTGTGTATAGGTTGTTTCCGCCAACCTAAGTTATTTAGACAGATGTAATGAAATTTTGTGGACCCAGTTTTGTAATTATTTAAATATAAATGCTAAGTATGCTTTATTTAGATTGGGTTGTTACAATTGGTATCAGAGCCATAGTTTAAGGGATTTAGGTGACCGGACGGGCCTAAACTTAAACTTGGGAGTAGAAATCACAACTGAGAATCAGGAAATGCGTTAGGAGGGCACTATTGTAAATACAGGAAATGCGTTAGGAGGACACTATTATAGAGATAGGACTAATAGGGTACTGAGGACTGTCATGTAAGGTAAGTTTGAGATTCCACCTGGCCAGTGTAATTGCGAACTTATAGGTACATGTATGTGCTTAACCTGCCTTATTATTCCGAAGTGGTAGTTAGAAGCTAGTGTTTATGTCGTGTTCCAGTACTTTAGAATATCAGTAAGATCCCTGAGGGGTATGTTGAGACCCATTGTTGGGGAAGTATCGTGAGAGATCATTTATGAGGTGATGTATGTATACGTCATAGAGAAGAAATGTTGTATAGAATGTTATGAGTCGTCTAGAGGTAGATCTTCGTGGATTCGAAGAGGATGAATGATTGATTTTGAGTAAGACTCCTATTTCTAGAGAGTCCCAGTTCTAGAGATCGTGGGGTAGATCCGTTGTAAGGGTAAGGAAGGACAGTGTCGAGATCTTGGAGGTGTCAATTCAAGAGCGAGCAGAGGATTAGAGCTCTGACCCTTTAGTCGAGTTGTTCAGTGGCAAGATCAGTGAAGAGAGATTTCTGTAGAGGACTGAAAGCGTGTAGAGGTATAATATGAGATGATTTGATCGAGACGAAAATAGTATGAAATGGTTGAGTAAGTGGACCGTTGAATGTATGTATAGCAAGTTGTTGCAAGGCCGAGAGGGCGACCACTAGTCGAAAGTAGAGTGTCAAGGATAAGTTGTGTGAGTAAAGCGATCGACCTTGTTTGAGTGAGTAGCCTTCAATTGCAAGTAGAGTTTCATGCATTGAGTTCGTGTATGTGTACATGAGATTTTTCATAAGTAAAGTAAATGTGTAAATATCAAATTTGATCGGATATGAGTCGGCGTGTGCAAGCGTATGTTTAAAGAAAAATACAAATCCATTTAGATCGTACAATGAAGTCTTGAGGTTTACGATTTGCAAAATATTCCACTCTTTTCATGATAAGTCAAGAAAACGTTTTAATGCAAAACTTTTATAACCAAAATGAGTATTGACATGATGAAGTTATATAATTGAGTGTGAGAACCGACTGGTTTATTTCGTGTCGGTAATTCCTTTCAGAATTTTGTTGTATGAAAAGATTTTCATCCAAATATATTTCTGTCGTAACAACATATTTTTGGTCGAGTAAGATTAAGTTTTACGGAACGATCCTCGAGATCGTTGTGCAGGGCATTGGAGTTACGAGAATGTTGGGGTCGTGTGTACCCAAGTTGTTTCTAAGTATTGTTCTTTAAAAATGATAAAAAGTGTGAAATGATTCATTTATCGCGTTGTCAGGCATGAAGGCTATGAACTCACTAGGTCGTAGAGTACTACATTTTAAGCTAAGGAAGAACTCCTAGAGTGGAGAGGTGTTGGACAATCAAGGGAGAATGTTTGTAGTTTTGGTATTTGTGTTCAAGAGGAGAGGTGAGCAGTGGAAGAGTCGGAAGTGGACTTTAGCGTCGGTTGTATGAGGGTCTGTACCCTCGTGCGGTGACTGGCAGTTACCGAGGGACGGTTGTGTTCAGGAAAGGACTAGAAGTCATCAAGGTGTTGGTATTAGCAACTCGTTATGAGTAGTGTGGTGAAGTAGGAATGAGATATCCTCGACGCCGAATAAGAGTTTTAAAGTGATCTTGTAATATTGACGTTTCACGAGTGAGTTTGAAATGAGGACGACGGGATGTGAATTTGATTATGATATGTTGGAAGGATTAGGTTCAGTAAGGGACCCTTGTTGAATAATAGGTTAATGAAGTATCAACAGGTCAACTATTGACGTTAAAGTCGGTAGTTGTGTAAGTTGTATGAGACCGAAGACTTGAATCAGAAGGTTGAAAGTTGAAGGACCACTTTGTAGGGGTGTTAAGATAGTGAAAGGCTGCTGTTTTAGATAAGCGTTTTACTTACGAGATGGATGGTTCGTAAATAATGAAGTATTTAGCACCAACGAAGTGAGGGTATAGATTATGTCGATCTGTGAGGAAATGTACCCTGTCGATGTAATGGTTTGGTATTGCAAAGAGCTAGCAAGAAACGAGTATGTTAGAATTAATCAGAAACTCGGGTGTTGTGGTTCAACTAGAGCTGGGGAGAGACAATGTAGCAAGATAGACTCGGTTATTTATGCGTGAGGTCTTGAAGATAAGTTTGAGTTGTGTATGAATGGCCATGAGAGTTTTGGTCTGCAGTGTGATGTTATGAGTGAGGAATGTATAGTTATGTAGTGGCAATAATTTCCAAGTTAAATGTGCCAGCTAGCGTCGTAGTGATGTGATGTTAGAGAAAGAGGAAGAGGAAGCATCAGATAGAAGCCTTTTTGGGAGTTTCGGATGAGGTGTTCGAGTGTTAACCAGGTTATTGGAGCACGTAGGGTGTAAGTTGACGTGGTGATATGATTATGTTCGGGATAGCATCACGGAGTGGTGGGTAGTTACCCAAAGGAGAAACCAAGTGTTTTTAGTTGTAAGAGTCGCTAAGTAAGCATATTTTGGGATCATTGGAAGTTTAAAGAAGATGATGGATGTATTAGTCAAAATGTGGTGGAATAGATGTGAAATCCTTAAGAATGTGTGAACGAATTGTCTGAGAAAGTAAAAGTTGGAGTTTAAAGAATGTATAGTGACGTCGAACTCTGGTGTCAGTTCGAGGTGATTTAGTCAAAAGCCTTAAGTTAGAATTTTAGTGCAACCGTTTGGTTATGTATAGTAATGAGACAACATTTGCAGCTTAAGAATTGTCGGAAGAGAGGGGAGAGTAATGTTGGTGGGCAGTGCTCCACGCTAACGTGGGGATGTAAAGACAGTATGTCGGAATAAGTAAGTAAATCGGAAGTAGTAAACTTGACAGTAATGCCGATAGGCGCAGTGTTGTGTAGATTGTCCTTGATAAGTGTGCGAACTTTTGGAAAGAGTATTGAGGAAGGAAATTGTGTATGATTTTGTGCAGGAAAGAAGTGGATAAGACAACTGAATGAGTTAAAAATAGTGACTTTGTGAGAAACGTTCAAACGAACTGATCGTTCAGTGTAAGCTATTGAGAATAGTAGGGTGTGATCGTGGTTACCCCTCCTAGTTGAGTGGGAGTAACCGAAGTTATGTTATATGACTGGACGCTTGTGGCAAAGCAGCGAGAAATGATGAAGTGGTGAGAACGTACGAAATTAGTTGTCGAGTTGTAGCCGATGTGATTCGGGAAAGGAGTATGATCTGCATAGAAGAATGTCGGTTGGAAGAAGTAACCTAGAAATTTCAGGTATACCGAGGAGGGGACTCCTGGGGGTGAGCTTGTCGGGATGTACAAGGTTGGCCTTGTGCCAAGTTGTCAGTAAGTGAGTTTTCCTGGTGGAAGATCCTCGTTGTTGTGGCGGGAATTTCCGCCAAGTTCTTTCTCTTAAGGAAGTATAAATGTAAGAGAGACCTTATTTAGACGTGTTTAAAACCGTGAGTCCCGAGGTGTGGACGGAGGCGAGCAAATGGAGGTACGATTGGCCTTGGATTTTCTAGTGGTATTTAAGCGAGTATAGAATTCGGAGAGGTTGCAAGTAAATAGTACAAGGTGGCACGATATAGCAAGTGGTGTCTCGCCGAGGGCGGTTTCAAAGTATGGGGTGCGGTTATGTTTCCCATCTGAACGGTCTGAGACAACCGAGTAGAACTGAGTGGTTGGTTAAAAAAAATAATAATAAAACATAAGGCTTTGAGCCTTGAAGTTTGAGAGATAAGTAAGGTGGACTAAGTCTGCGAATCCGTCGAAGCATGAAAGTTGAATAGATAGTGCGCGATCTTGAGGTACTCGATGTGAATTTGAGAAGAAATTCGTAGCGTGAAGCACGTCTCTTTTGTGGAGAGCCGATGTGAGAAGTGAGATGATGGCGACCTTGCAAGAGATGCAGGCGATAAGAAGTTGACCTTGTCATTAGTGAGCGAGTTAGAGCAGCAGCATACAAGTTAGACTGGTCAGAAGAATTAAAGAGTGTTCATCCGACATTTCATGTCTCAGACTTAAAGAAGTGTTTGTCAGAGGTCGTTGTGGCTATTCTTTTGAGGGGACATCAGTATAGATGAGAGGTTGACTTACGTAGAAGAACCGATATAAATCGTGAGCGGTAAGGTTTGCTAAACGAGGAACATAGAAGTTTGACTGGTAATAGTTCGATGGAGATATCATAAGGGACGAGAGACAACGTGGGAAGTAAAATCAGATATGATGTCCAAATACCCTCACCTTTTCGAGAATGGAATTCTGGGGACGGAATTCTTTTGAGGGGGGAGTGTTGTAACGACCCAGACCTTTTTCGAAATGTTTTGCGTTTGGTGTGGAGTTTTAAGCAAAAGTAGAAGTTGAGGGGCTAGTTGGTAAATAGGAGATGGGGTATAAAAAGGCACAAAACCCTAGACAACTTTGCAATTTCCTGATTTTTATGGTGTTTGTCGGCTGAGTTTTGTTGAGAGAAAGGGGTATTAGAGTCTTGAAGGTTTTTGTGAAATTGAAGAGAGGAATCATCAAGTCTTGAATCAGAAGAAGGAATAAGATTGGATTTCGTTTCTTGCAAGCAATCTATCAGGTAATCCTTAATCCATAACTTCATTTAAGATTCGTCTGATGATTTGTGGTTTTGAGAGTTTTCTTGCTAAAAGTTGTTTATAGGGGAGATTTAAGCACCTTTGGATTGTGTTTAGTCAGTAAAACCATGTGGGTTTTGGTATTGGAACTGTATGTAGTTATTCGTCGCTTTATCCTTCTGTTTATAGAGCATTTAGCAAGATTTCGAGCATTAAACTCGAACAGCGTTTTGTCCGAAAAGTCTCTTGCGACGCAGGTGTCCGGGAGTTTGTCCGGTAAGCTTCGGATGATATAGGTTACCGGGAAAAGTATCCGGTAAGCTTAAGTATCCGGTAAGTAGAAGTTACCCGGAATGTAGAGTTATCCGGGAAGTAGTGTTGTCCGGAAAGCAGAGGTGTTCGGAGAGTTGTGGTGTCCGGTAAGTAGTGTCGTCCGGAAAGTAAGGGTGTCCGGTAAGTTGTATCCGGATAGTTTGGTTAGTCAGCTTATGTGTTTGTCCTTTAACTCAGGTAGATCGTTTGGAAGTACAGAGCAGAGTAGGAAGGAAGCAAGCATACCAGGTGAGTTTTTCTAACTAAAATACGTGACTTTTAACGTGTTTTCTAAAGTAAGTACATGATGAGAAATGCCATGTTTTATTCCTATGCTTTTAACTGTATGAAAGTTTATTTAAAGTTTTATATGAGATGTATGCATACATTGTGGTAGGCGTAAATTGGCTAAGTCGGGGGGAGGTTCCGCCAGTACTCACGTCGGGGGGAGGTTCCGTTTATGCCATGGAAGGGAGTATCCAGTAAGGCAGCGTGAGACTGACTCGTTGTCACTTTCGAGTGACTTCAGGGTGCCATTTACGGGAGCGGATTTATCCATGAAAGTTTTATGTAAAGTTATATGATAGTTTCGTAAAAGTTATGTGAAAGTTTTATGCAAAGATATTTGAAAGTGATGAACTGCTTTTAATTGATTTTGAGAACTGTCAGGAGGGAACTCACTAGACCTCATGGTCTAACCCTTGCATTTTCCAAACTAAACCTTTTCAGGTAAGTAGATAATAGGAGGCTCCAGTAAGCGAGCAAGAGCAGGATAAAATACAGTTGCAGTTAGAGACAGTGTCACTCATACTTTTAGTGGTAGTTATTCTCAGTTGTGTATAGGTTGTTTCCGCCAACCTAAGTTATTTAAACAGATGTAATGAAATTTTGTGGACCCAGTTTTGTAATTATTTAAATATAAATGCTAAGTATGCTTTAATTAGATTGGGTTGTTACACGTTTTAATTTTAACAAGTTACACCATTATAATCGTCTCTTCGATACGTTCGAAATGACCCCAATATTGAATATTTTTGGATTTATTTATTTTATTATATATCATATATACTACATAAAAATATTTTTTATATTTAAAATTCATATTCTTATAGTTAACTATTTTAATTATATTTAAAATACGTTAACTATAAGGGTATGAATTGTAAATATTAAAAATATTTATATGTAGTAAATATTAAACATAATAAAATAAATAAATCCAAAAATATTCAATATTGGGCTCATTTCGAAGGTATCGAAGAGACGAGTACAATTGTGTAACTTGTTAAAATTAAAACGTATTTTTAACGTATTTTAGTTAATAAACGATTATATGTGTTAAATGTAAAATTAAAATTATGAAAGTAAAAAGTATAAAGTAAAGTAAGTAAATAAGTATAGGAGTTGAAAGTGTAAATTGCAATTGAAAAGTCACCAAAATTCCAAAATTAGAATCATCGCGGGACACTCCCCCTCGATCGCGGGATGAAAAGTTTCAAAAATGGTCCATGTCCGCGATCGCGGACCCCCTTCACGGAAAAATGGGTATTTTGATAAAAACAGGAGAAAAATGAGTATTTTGATAAGTCAAAGTCAAACTTTGAGTATTTTAATTAATTTCCCAATATTGAAAGTAAACTAAGATTAAATTACATATTTCGTCCATGGGGTTGCATAAAAATAATGGATTGAGTCCCCCAAACAAAATAATTACACCTATGATTATCATGGTTTCACTTTTATTACGTAGTGGGTCCCTTACCCTAACAAAGCGCTGTTAACTTTATGGGTATTTTGAGCATTAGGCCATCAGTACCCCATGGAGGGCATCTTTCAAAGATTCCACTCCACATCAGCGCCACATCAGCTTTTCTTCCATCCCTCACTCGATCCCTCACGATCCCTAAACACCCGTACCCCATTCCCTCAAACCCTTTTGCCACCTCATTTATTTTAATTCTTTTATTTATACATTTAATTATTTAACAAAATAAAAATATTTATATATTTTTTAATAAATAAAAATAAGATAAATAATAAAAATAAAAATTCATATCATTCATTAAAAAATTAAAAATTACAAAATACAAAACACTACCAATTATGAAATTTTTGGATTTGCTCTTTTCTCGCTAAAGTAGCCCTCAAAGCGTTTCCCGTAAGGTGATCATGCGGGGTTATGAAATACTCGAAGTCTTTCTCAAATCGTTTATCTCGTTCGATTTCTCGTTCGTGTTCTAACCTTTGAAGTTCGAGTTTTGAGCGTTCGATTTCGAGATCGAGTTTTTTCATTTTGTATTCCATTGTATCATCAATCTTGTTGTTGAACGTCGTCAACAACTGAGTAACACTTTCGTCCGTATTCGCCCCGGACGTATTACTCGTTGATGATTTTTTTGCCTTGTTTCTCCCGATGGGTCGTTGAATTTGCTCGTCATCGTCATCATCGGAAGGTTGGGTACGTTTTGAACGCGATGAAGTTGTCGTCATCGTTGGAACGGCTCCCCATTTTGGACATTTTTTAGGACGTCCCAAGCTTGTTCGTGAGTGAAAGCAACTTTATGGCGTGCTACATACCGTTCGTGTGCCGTTCGGGATATATCGGCCTCACTCATCCCGCTTGATCTATTATTGAGCAAGTTGTTGAAGATGCCGCCAAACGAATTAACTCTTTTATTGAGGTCGTTGAACTTGCTATTGAGTTGATGGGTTGATCTATAACCTGGTTCACGACCCATGCGAGTAAAGAACACATGCCCGATTCGGCCCCAAAAATTTCCTACATTTATGTAAAATTAAGTATAAAAATAATAATAATAATTATAATAATAATAATAATAATAACAACAATAAAAATAATTACCACCGCTTAGTGCGTTACCGACCACGGGGTCCTCCGAAACGTCAACACACGCCGACACTAACGCGAGTTCCTCGACTTTACTCCACGTTTGTTTGGCGGCTTTCTTTGGTCTCGGATTTGATGGTTCCGGGTTAGATTGTTGTGCCGGGATAGATTGTGGTGTGTTCGGGGTAGAAGGTTGGGTTTCCGGAACAATGTCGTCGTCGAGATTGAAGTTGGCCGGAGTAAAACTTTGTTCAATCAACCCGGGACGTGTAAATTGGTAAGGAATTTGTTGGTGAAATTGTTGGTGAAATTGTTGCGGATATTGTGGCGGATTTTGTTGCGACCATTGTGGCGGATTTTGTTGCGGCCATTGTGGCGGAATTTGTTGCGAAAATTGCGGATGATAACCTTGTTGTGTAAACGCTTGGAAACCAAGCTCTTGATCTTCTTGCGATTGTGGTGTATTCGGTCGGTTACGACGGGATGTATGTGTTCTGTTTGAATTCATGATGAGAGAGGTGTGAAAAATAAGAGGTTGAGAGAATTTGAGAGAGTTTGAGAGGTGTGAGAAATAAGAGGTTGAGAGAATTTGAGAGGTGTGAAAAATAAGAGGTTGAGAGGTGTGAGAAATAAGAGGTTGAGAGGTGTGAGAAATAAGAGGTTGAGGGTTAAATATATAGGGTGAGAAATTATAGCCGTTCAACGGCTAGTTTATAAAAAAGTAATTAATTTTTTTTTAATAATCCTCGGGATGAATCGGGATCCCATCCCCGCATTCGATCCCTTCCCGCAAATGATCCCGCCCCGTACCCCATCCCCGCAGCCATCCCGCTGCCACATCACCCATCCCGCATGCTATCTTTCATGCGCTACGGATGGCCTTAGATATTTTTTTCATCTTCAATTAAAATTTTAAATAGTTTATGATTGTTATATTTTTTTATGATTGTATATATGAGTAAATTACACTTTTGGTCCACGTGGTTGCCACCCACTAGCAATTCTTGTCCCTCTTTTGAACTCATTAAATTTTTGGTCAGTTTAGTTGCCGTTTTGTTTCACTTTTGATCCTTCAAACTAACTCTTATTAAAAGGTCTGTTAAGTCAAGAGTATTTGAGTCCATTTGCTCTTTTTTACTTTTTTTGCTTTTCCCTTTTTAAAATAATTTAAACGTAAAGATGCTTAAAGCATATGTAGAACTTGTTGATGCACCTCAACCCCGACCCCCCACAGTCTGACGACCAACACCCTTCCGTTTCCGTCGAAGGTTCACGCCAACCCTATTCATTCCGATCATCTTCTATGGCAATCCCAAATCTGGACAAAACATAAAAAAATATCCAAATAAAAAAACATGACTCCAAACAACTCTTATATTCCAAAACAACACAGATCAAAAAGCAAAACCAAATGAAAAACTAAATCAACAACCTAAATCAAAAACTAAATACAAACCCTAATCAATATACCAAACCGGTAGTGCACGTGTTTGATTCAGACCCAAGGTGAGTTTAAGTTACTTTATGAAAATTATGTACATATCAAAAATGTGTATTTTGATGTATTGAAATGTTTTTCTTACTATTTATCAAATGTGTTTTAGCAGTTTCCAAACAAATCCAGGACCGGTTTTTAGCCGTTTCCAAACAAATCCATAAATTAAAATAATGATGATTTATAGATTCATAAAATGAGTAAAAGTGTAAGCTAGTGTGACAAATTTATGAATATATGATAGATTTCATTAATCGATGATGTTTTAAAAAAATAAAGGGTAAAGTGATCTACACATAATCCTTATTAGAGTACAATATCTCTTTATTTTGTCATCTTTTAAGTTTTAAAAAGTAAAAAAACGTCAAAAAGGAGATTATACCTAAAATTGGTGAGATATTCATGATCATAGAGGTGGCTTGGTGACAAAGAATATTTTCCATGACAACGATAACAATTCTATTTTGATTATGATTTCGATTTGATTCGATTTCGATTTTGATTCGATTTCGACATTATTTTCAAATTAGACAATATCCTAGCCAACAAAGTGGTCCAAGTACTATTGCACAAGTACCACAATTTTTTTTTGAACGGCAATGCGGCATCGAACCCACGAACGACAACCACGAACACACGCACACACACACGCCTAAAGAAGGCCCAACCAGAGGTTAGGCGGGTATCTCAGACATGCTTACCACGGGGTTCGAACCCTGGTAGTCAGGGATACCATCCACTGACCCCCCCAAGGATGTTACCTTACCACTGGGCTACACATGCTTTTGATTGCACAAGTACCACAATAGTCACTCATTTTGCCTAAAGATTTACAAATGAGAGTGAAAATTGGATCGAAAATGATGAGGACCAATAAGGTCGATTAAGTACTAAATTCAAGTTTTCAGAGCCGACGTACTTTAATAACCGAAAAACCAGTTTAAAAGATGACCGTATCAGGAGTGGAATAGGGTCAGATGTCTGGATAATGTTTAAACCCGTTTAAGACCAATCAAGTCTTGGTTCTATTTTTTGATAAAAGAAACCAAAAACAAAACAAAAAAGAATCTAGTTTGGATAAGGACCATAGTATTTCAAGTATATGAAAAGTGTTTTTATTAAACGTTACATTTGTAAAAAATTTATGATTATAATCAAAGCCATGTTGACAATATTTTCAATGAAATAAAATATAATTGTGATTACGTTCGTATACTGAATATATCAAAGAGTCGGTTGTAATGAAGACTCAGATATCATGTTGGAAAGCATGCTGCTAAAATCTCTTGATGAAAATACTTTGGAAAGTGTATCACGATTTATATGTAGATCAACATAAATCAATATAATTCAACGACGAGAAATTTATCAAGTGATAAACTCTTGTAATATATTTTGGATGGTTTTAAAATTGAATAAAAGTATTCAAAATTCAAACACATTTTTGGGCCGAATACAATGGAATTGGAAACTAGAGATGGCAAATATGGGTCTGGCCTGGCTCGGGACCGATTTAAGACCGTGACTAGTAGGGATCAATTATGGACCGACAGTTCCAACCCGGTTATACTTTTCTAAAACCGGTTATGGACCGACAGTCCTGGTTACACTTTTTTTATCCAGCCAGCGACCGGTTATATATAGGCCCGGTTTTTCTTAAAAACTCAAGTTTTTTTAATTATATATTTAGTTTTTCAATATTTCTACTAATTTTTTGTAAGTGTTTCAATACTAAATCTCAAAAATCATAATTATGAAAAAATCTATTTTTGTGTAAAAAAGATTTAGAAAAAATATGGCTTAATTAAAGTTTTTAAAGTGTATTTCAATAAGATATTGTCTAAAAAAATCAAACATGTTGAAGGATAAAGGTGACATCGTCAAAAAGGATATGAAAATAGAATTACATAAAGATAGAAATAGACATATTAGAGATAGATTAGAACCAATATATCTCATACTTATCTACTTGTAACTCATCTCTATATATAATCAGCTTATGATTAATGAGAATATAATGCTTTGATTTTCTCCATATTAATTGTTCTTTTACACGTTATCAGCACGATTCGCTCAACTAAGATTTTTAGGTTCTAACCGCAATATCTCTCTCTCTCTCTCTCTTGAATCAAGGAATAAGAGGTCAATATGTTCTAATTTGTAGATAATTGTCTATCTAATTTGTATGGATCTAGTTTATAGGTCTATAACTATCCCACTATATTTGCCAATGCATTTTAATAAGGTGTACAGAAGCTGTCATTAACTACCATGATTGTAATACTTATTACCTAATGTTATTTTATGTGTGATTTAAAATAATTCTGTAACAAAGTATGTTACTTGCTAATCACCAAAACAATTTCCAATTAATTAAAATGATACTTTCATAATCAGGTTTCATATTATGCACACACAATATTTAATATTCCATGTTTTACTGAAATACCCAAAATCTCTCCCACTTTGCAAAAATACCCTAAAAATCCGCGATGGGAGCCCGCGATCGCGGGCCAGGGACCTTTCTGACACTTTTTTAAACTTGTAGGGACCATTTTTGAAAAATGGAATCCCGCGATCGCGGGCTCATCCCGCGATGGGGTTATTTTTGTGACTTTTCAATTGCAAGGGACCATTTATGAAAAATTCCAGGAACCATTTATGAAAATTTTGATATTTTTGGCACTGTTCACCCCATTTCGTCCATTTTTACGAATTTAAAATGAAATGTTACACTTTCAACCCCTATACTTATTTACTAAATACCTTTTACTTTCATTATTTTAATTTTACATTTAACACATATAATCGTTTATTAACTAAAATACGTTAAAAAAATACGTTTTAATTTTAACAAATTACACCATTATAATCGTCTCTTCGATACGTTCGAAATGAGCCCAATCTTGAATTTTTTTGGATTTATATATTTTAATATATATCATATACAGTTATACACTACATAAAAAAATATTTTTTATATTTAAAATTCATACTCTTATAGTTAATTATTTAATTTATGGTACATCTCTTTTTTTTTCAATTTTGTTTTACACTCCTATCGCATTAACATAATAATCATATATTAACTAATTCATTAAATTGTTTTAAATTATTATTATTTGAATGTGTTTATAGATTTCGCCTGAAAAAGTTGTCTGCATGATTCCACTGAAAAAGTAACTGCAATATTCGTCTGCTCTTGAATAAAGGTCTTTCATTAGGCAGAAAATTAGTCTTTAAGTAGTCAAACATAGCTAATTAATGAGAATTTAGATCAGATTTATATGGTACTATCAAATGCAAGTTTCTATAATATAGATATTGTTCTACATTACATGATACCAATTTTTGCATCATATGAATCACTTCCAGACAACAAGAACCAATACCCCAATAATCAAGAAATAAATGTTTGTTCATCCAATAATCTCTGTATTAGGATTATCGCAAGTTTCATAAACCTACTTACTAGGTGTTGGAAATATGAGTTTTACTAAACTTTGGACGCATTTAAATTTATATATATGTGTTATATATAACTAACTTTTAGTAGGTTTATGTTCTTCTATATGAGATCTTCGAAATGATATATAATGCGTCCAAAATAGAGTAAATTGATGAAATTAGCAAAAACCAAATGAAGTAAACAGTAAGTCAATCACAATACTTTAACAAAATAAGTTAATACTAAAAATAACAATTATTTAATGTTACATAAACAACCTAACGTGGCCCTATTTGACAATGTTCATAAATGGACTCCGCCATATGTATGCGGAAATCTTTGGCAACAACCTCGGCCTCGTCAGGGTGTACCCATACCTCATTTTTATTTATCAACATTTGGACATTACGTCATACCCAGACACCGCAATCTGCAGTTATCCCGGCCTGCTGGGGTGCATTCTTGGCGAACTTATAGCGAAAGGCACCTGTCATTTCGCGACGTCTAACATCCTTGACCCGACAAAAGAAGTCATTCAGCACAGCTTTAAACTTTGTCATTTGCTCTTCCAATTGCTGTCTGAAGAGACTGGCACTGTCGCTATCATATATGGTCATGGTCATAGCGTCAAGTTCAAACACTCCAAGCAGCCAATGTTGGGGATTAAGGCATATAGGGATGTACACCTGAAATATTACAATATTAGACAACTTAGTTAGCAACAAAACAAGTTAAATAAAATCAGAGTAAAACGATTTACATACCACATCGAGGAGAGCCCAAGAGGTCCCTTCCACGCCATTGCATGAATTAACCACGGAGGTGGGACCTAGATGCTCAATCAACAAGTAATGAAAGAACATACTGAACATCATGGTCCACCTCGTGTCTGTTCCACGATGTCTTTGCAACAACGAGACCCAACAATCGATGTGCTATACATAAAAAATAGATGGTTAGACATGTAAAATAAATATATTTGATTATATGACTATAATTAAACTTCATACTAACCACATCCAGTAAGTCAGACTCCAAAGGGTCAACGGCCAGCAATACATTGAAAAACGAGGGGGTGATTTCCATGTTCAAGTGAGGGATGAAGATCAAGGGGGGGAGGCGACCAGTCCGGCACATCCTCAATATTTCTGATGCCGGTTGAGGCTCCGGTGAAGACACCTTTCCCTTTTTCTTTCCTCCCTTCTTTCCCCCCGCTTTCTTTGCTTGTTTTTTAGCGGTCGGTGGTGTCGTAGATCCTTGTTGGCCAAACGGGTGATGAAACCATTGTGAAATTTTATGCGACCGCTTTAGAGGGAGCGGGGTCACCTGTGGTGGTGGATCTACAACATCCATCGAGTCATCATCAGGCTCCGAGAAGTGCTCCGAGAAGTGATCCTGGATAATAGGAGACCCCGTCTGAAAATTACGTTACTCAATGTTTTAAGTACAATTTAGGAAATGTTCACAATTAAACCAAAACTACCAAAATAACTTACAGTATGCATTTCCGGCCTATAATAGTCATCGGCCGAACCGCCAAAGATGTTTGTGATTGCTGTGGTGGCGAACGACGGCATGTGCTATGCCCCCGACATCCCGGCCTGCGTGACATTGATCATTAAAATAGTTACAAAATTAGGATTATCGATATATAACTATAATGGTTACTCAGTGTCACTAACACTCTCCGGGATAGTCGAATATGATGTGGTGGCGAACGGCGGCGGCATCTGCGAGGTGTATGCCCCCGACATCCCGGCCTGCGTGACATTGATCATTAAAATAGTTACAAAATTAGGAACAAACATATAACTATAATGGTTACTCAGTGTCACTTACACTCTCCGGGATAGTAGAATAGGATGTGGTGGCGAACGGCGTTTGGGACATCCCGGCCCCCGACATCCCGGCCTGCGTGACATTGATCATTATAAGAGTTACAAACTTAGGAACAAACATATAACTATAATGGTTACTCAATGTCACTTACATTTTCAGGGAATGACGGATGGGATGTGGTGGCAAACGTCGCATGTGCCCCCTGTCCGAACGGAGCGGGGATCGGTGTCGTACTCGACAGCTAAAACAAATTTAGAACGTAATATTAATATACAAACTAAATAAACGTGGCCAACAAATTAAGTTAAACACTAACATTGACAGCGCTAAACTGTCTGTAGACTTCCTCCAGATAGTGTACACGTGTCTCTAGCGGCCCGTGGACGTAGTCCCACAGGACTTCATGTGAGCCACGCTGTGGCTCGTAGGAAGGGGCCGCCTGATATGGATTGTAGGAGGAGGAAGGGGGCGCCTGGTAGGAGGAGGAAGGGGGCGCCTGGTAGGAGGAGGAACGGGCCGGCTGGTAGGAGGAGGAAGGGGGCGGCTGGTATCCACCGGAAGGGGGCCTGTCGTCGTCTTCCTCATCTTCGGAAGTAGGGGGACGTCGAGCCTTTTCCGCCTCTGCGTCAATAAAGGCCACGCTGTCTCTGTACCAATCTGTGCCCATCTCGTCGACAGTAGGCACAAGGCGATCGAAAGGCAAGAGTGGCTGCTAAATATATGATAAAACATAAAAGAAATTAATAAGCGGGACTAACGTATGCAAATTGTAAACATAGTAAAAGAACTTACATTTCTAGACGCATTGAAGAACTGAAACCAAAGCGACCTACTTAGGGTAACACGCTTGTCCCAACGGATTCCCCTAAGTACTCAATCGTCGCGCTTGACGAAATATCGGATTGATGCGGGAAACATCTCCAAGATCCATATCTGGAATTAGACAAGAAGAGCAAGTACGTAAAAAGAAAAGCCAAACAGTTTGTATGTATTATTAACAATTGTTATACTACGTATCTAACCTTGAAGGCGTATGTAAAACCACAAAGATTCATCTTTGCATGTCGATCAACGCGTCTGGCTATGGCTCGGTGCAGAATAGAGTAGCAATGTGTCCAGATATGGCTACCCCACGGGTAGCTGTTAAACAACTCAAGGTCCTCGACGGCCCTAAGGACCGTCTCGGAAGAATACTGGCTATACTCACGGCCCAAGAAGCCCATATCCACGATCACCACCAAGCATACGCGGACAGCATCGTCGTCGGTTAGGGCACTAAGGCCCTCTTTCATCATTTCCCGGGCTGCCTTCAGCTTCAAACGAGATGCTGAAATGCCCCAAACCCTAGGAACGAAGGAGCAGTCTTCTAAGGGAGGAAGGGGGGGAGCCTCTCCAAAACGTAGTCCTGTAATTAGACAGAACTCACGACGCCCAAAATGCAATTGAGAGCCGAAGAAATCAAAAAGCATCTCCTCCGGCTCAGCGTTGGCGTCCTCGACCTCCAACTGTAGAAACATGTGTACTAGCGTAGGGTCGCCACCAGAGTAAGACACATCCATCCATGGCCCGAACGGTGTCCCTCTATAGATGGTCTCAAGGGTATCCGCGCGATCACCTAATCCCCTAAAGAGCGCTCCTAATTCCTCGATGTAGGAAACTTTGCACCTTACCGTCAAGTCGATGTTAAAGAAATCCTTCTACATAGTCATTCACAGATGTTATAGTTAGTGTTATATATAGATGCTGCGGTTTATTTTATTTTAAATAGATGTTGCGGTTTATTTTATTTCAACGTATCATATTGTTATATATAGATAAAGTGCGGTGGTATTTTATTTCAACGTATCATATTGTTATATATAGATAAAGTGCGGTGGTATTTTATTTCAACGTATCATATTGTTATATATAGATAAAGTGCGGTTTATTTTATTTCAACGTATCATATTGTTATATATAAATAAAGTGCGGTGGTATTTTATTTCAACGTATCATATTGTTATATATAGATAAAGTGCGGTTTATTTTATTTCAACGTATCATATTGTTATATATAGATAAAGTGCGGTTTATTTTATTTCAACGTATAATAGTGTTATATATATAAAGTGCGGTTTATTTTATTTCAACGTATCATATTGTTATATATAGATAAAGTGCGGTTTATTTTATTTCAACGTATCATATTGTTATATATAGATAAAGTGCGGTGGTATTTTATTTCAACGTATCATATTGTTATATATAGATAAAGTGCGGTTTATTTTATTTCAACGTATAATATTGTTATATATAGATAAAGTGCGGTTTATTTTATTTCAACGTATCATATTGTTATATATAGATAAAGTGCGGTTTATTTTATTTCAACATATCATATTGTTATATATAGATAAAGTGCGGTGGTATTTTATTTCAACGTATAATAGTGTTATATATAGATAAAGTGCGGTTTATTTTATTTCAACGTATCATATTGTTATATATAGATAAATTGCGGTTTAGGGACCCTAGTTGTCATTCTTAAAAGTTTAGGACCTAATTGGCATTCTTAAAAGTTTAGCACCTAATTGGCATTCTTAAAAGTTTAGGGACCTAAGTTGTCATTCTTAAAACCGTAGGGACCTAAGTTGTCATTCTTAACATTTTTTTATAAAAAACACATTCTTAACAATTTTTTTATAAAATGTGTTTTTTTATAAAAAATTGTTAAGAGTTTGTTTTTATAAAAAAATTGTTATAGTTTTATGGTTTTATGTTTGAATGTGATATTTGTATGTTATAATGTGTATGTTGTTATAGTGTGTTTTTTCATATAAAATTGTTAAGAGTGTTTTTTTATAAAAAAATTGTTAAAAGTGTGTTTTTATAAAAAAATTGTTAAAAATGTGTTTTTTTATAAAAACACACTCTTAACAATTTTTTATATTATAAAAAATTGTTAAGGGTGTGTTTTTATAAAAAAAATGTTAAGATGTGTTTTTATAAAAAAAAACATTGTTAACAATTTTTTTATAAAAACTCACTCTTAACAATTTTTTTTATAAAAGAACACTCTTAACAATTTTTTTTATGAAAAAACACACTATAACAACATACACATTATAACATACAAATATCACATTCAAACATAAAACCATACATATCATGTTAAACATACAACATATTCAAACATAAGTTATAAACACTATAACAACCTACAAATCATATATCTTAACTTAAAATAACATACAAAAAATAACAAAAAACATAAGGAAAACATACCACAGAGGTAATACGAGACATCTTCACAAAACCCGAACGCGTATTCCACACGACAAAATTGAGAGAGTGGGAGAAAATTGAGAGAGTTTGATTAAAAATTGAGAGAGTGATTAAAAAAATGAGAGTGGCCGGTTTTTGGTCCCCCCCCCCTTATATAGTGCGGACGAAGTAACATTTAGGGTTTAGGGTTCGTCAAAGTGATTTTAGGGTTAACCCTGTGCCGACACGTGGCACAGGAGGCCGCGATCGCGGGGGGTCAAAGAAAGTCAAACGCGGGCAGGGACCAAAACTGCACACGCGGGCATTCTTGAGGGGGGAAAGCTGGACCGCGGGCATTCTTGAGTGACCAACGCGGGCAAAGTGGGCAAACTTTGGACACGTGTAGCCCGCGATCGCGGGGGTCAACGAGAGTCAAATGCGGGCAGGGACCAAAACTGCACACGCGGGCATTCTTGAGGGGGGAAAGCTGTACCGCGGGCATTCTTGAGGGACCAACGCGGGCAAAGTGGGCAAACATTGGTGACACGTGGCCTGGAGCCCGCGATCGCGGGCTCTATCGCGGATGTTTGGGGTATTTTTGTAACATGGGAGAGATTTGGGGTATTTCAGTAACACTTGGTTTGTCTTAGGGTATTTTAATTAATTTCCCTTTAATATTTTCATATAATTCTGTAATAAAACAAAGTATGCACAAAAACATCTTCCAATTAATTTTAATGGTTTCATATTATATTATGCACAATATTTTCATGTAACAAATTGTGCTACTTATTATTCACAAACCATTTTGTAGAAAAACATAAATCGACATTTATTTATAACAAATATGAAACAAAACAATTACAATCTCTTTAAAAATACAATATAACGAAGAAATCTAACCCTAGTTATGAAAAGGTAAAACTAGAGAAGAAAGAATGAGAGAGAGAGAGAGACAGAGATAGAAAAGAGATTTTGCAAAATAAAAATGATATCATATCATGAAAAGAAGGCGTCCATATGCTTTCTATATATGCATCCAGAAAATCAGTCCCTCCACTTCCAACAGATGTGAGGAGCAGCCCATAAGATTGCAATAATATCCAAACAGTCCCTTCAGCTTTAGAGAAATTACTTACTTCATCCCCGAAGATCCTACAATACAACAAACTACCCAGAATTAATAAAAATATTGCAACAATGTCAACATTGAATTAACAAAAGAGTTTTAACACCCGTCCTCAATCTTGACATCTAAACAAAACAATCATTTTAATTTTGGAGTACAAATGGTCATATTGATGTGCACCTAGAAACTTTGTAAAAACATTTGCTGCTTGTTTCAAATAATCAATTTTGCATTTTCAATAATCCTGAAGAAATTTTATCTCGATCTTTGTGAACATTAATTTCAATGAGTTCAGTATGCTGTAGACAAATTAGCTTATTTTCTATTTGACTATGAGATTTATTATTGCAATACAAATTTACAAGAAATAAATCATCAAGTTTCAAAACAATTAAAATTTTAAGAAACCAAATTAACTTACATGATGCTGTTGCCATGGTTCGATATTCAGACACAGAACATCTAGAAGAAAGATACTTACCCCAGATTGCATCTACATGAACAACTAAATTTGAAGAGTCCAACATGGTAAAACTTACAAGAGAAGGCTTGAAGTACCAAAACACCTTCAAAAACAACTTAAGACGCATAAAATGACTCAACCAGTGAGCAGCAAAAATTATGTTAATCATCATAGCAAGTAAATAACTGAGTCTACCAACTAATCCTTGAAAAACAGAAAATTTTGATAAAGGTGGTTCAACTGAAATAGACTCTGTTGAGTCTGTTACAATTAAGATCATATCCTATTGAGTATTTATCGACTTACAGTCCAAATATCCAAAAAACAATGAATTCAGAATTAAAGAACTTGGTAAACAAAGAATAACTTCTCCTCACACTTTGAGCAAACCCATGATTAACACAACAAGCACATAACTTTGCATACCACTGACATGGTGCATGTTTTAAACTATAAAAAGACTTCACAAAACAAATATTTTCTATAGGCAAGTTGACATAATTAATCACTCTTTCAATACCATACTCAACTTTACCTTCAACCACAAGAATATCAAATATTTAAGACCTATTTGATTTTCTATAAAGGTGAGAAGAGTTAGGAGAAGGCGAAAGAGAGACATCTGGATTGAGACCAGTTTTAACATCACCTTGCCCCTCATTGTGAGTTAAAACCCGAGTACTGATAAAGGAACAATCACCGGTAGAAAGCAAGTACTACCAACTAACTGTTTACAAGCACCCCTTTGAGATGAATCTGAGCCACCTAGTGATTTGTTACTGGAAGTTTTGGAAAAACTATTCGGCTTTTGTTGGTCATTCACATCATTATTAATAACATTTTCGTTTTGAGACTGGTCACTTAAGGATTCATCATTGGGCAGAGAATCAACAGAATCAGTATAATATCTTGAAATAACACCAAATAAATTCAGAACAGTATCATCTGTCGAACCAGAAACACTTGAGCTGTTAGAACTCAACTTAAAAGGAAAAACACTTTCAAAAAACTGAACTTCACGAGAAACAATCACCCTTTCCGAATCCAGACTAAAAAGCCGGTACCCTATCTAAGAATTAGCATAACCTAGTAAGATACATTTCTCAGACTTGGTTCCAAACTTAGCAGATACATTTTGCTTTACTGAAAAACACAAACACCTAAAAGATTTAAGATGAGAAAGAACAGGACGAAAAACATATATCAACTCATACGGACATTTTCCGTTTAGAACAAAAGAAGGTGTTCTATTAATCAAATATGTGGCAGTTAAAATGCATTCTTCCACATATGTAGAGGAACTCCACTTTGAAACATTAGAGATCTGACAACCTTCAATAACTGTCGTTTACACTCGATAACTACATTTTGTTTAAGAGTGTATTGACAAGTAGTTTGGTGAATAATGTGACACCCCAAAAATAGGGTCAACAAAAACTTCCATAAAACGGAAGAGTGATATATAATGCCATTGCACGAGCTCACAAAAGAGGGGGATTACACATGCCGGTTTACAAACAAAGTGTAATATCTACAACTAAATGGCAACCGACTAATCTAATCTCTACCATAGAAATAAGATTACAAAATGTGTCATCATTAGACTAATCTAATCTCTACCTGTGACACACACATCAGACATGCAACAAGTGTTAGGCATGGAATGCCTAGTGAGTCAAACATATAATAAAACATGCAGTTAGGTCATATAAGAAATATTAACTTGGTCATTCACAAATCGAACTCTATGGGAAGACCCCAAACATCAACTCAAGTTACATCATCTTTGAAGATACACCTTAGCGTTTACCTCCAAGGTAACGCCTCAAGGCCCGGCACATCGGGACTACCTATATGGTATAAATCCCGAAAGCGTGGATCGATACACAAACCTCCAAGGTAAGTGCCCAGGATTATATCTTCCTAATGCCTACTTAGAGACTCCTCCAATTTGTGAATACCAACAAACAACTACTCCAAGCAGTTCATAAATCCAAACATTAACTTCATCAAAAGACAGTCCAACTATCTCATTGAGCACATGATTTCTACATACAAGAAATCCTCCAATTATCCACATACATATAAGTGATATCATGAGTTCATCATTTAGCATGGCAACACATACTAAATTAGCAGATTAAGTCACTTCTATTATAGTCATAATTTCTTCATTAAGACATAGCTTAATCCATTAAGCTCCAAACCCTAATATTTAGGTTTAACCAATTTCAAATGATCACCATCATAAAAGATACACTTCCAAGTAGAATAAAATACTACATCACCTTTATCTTACCATTAAGTCCCTTTAATTTCCTCTTTAGAGAAATGAGAGCTTATTGGCTCAAAGTATACTTCAAGGCAAACTTGTTAGAAATAAATGAAATGATAGAGTAAATTATGTAACAAGTATACTTTTAAATCAAAGTTACTCACCTTAAAGCTCCAAATATGGAAACCCTAGAAATGGAAACCCTTGATCTTGACCCCTTCTAGCTAGTAGTACTTGAAGTTGAGATTGATCACCTAATACCCACCATAAATGTTCATAAACACTCTCCAACAACTAACAATTAATGGAAGGGAGTAGTAATAACGAAACCCTACCTTTTTGGAAGAAGAAGTCGGCTGCCAAAGTGTTCTAATTTCATCCCATGAACTAGAAATCCGTAACTCTCATTTTATACCAAAACAGGTCGGTGCGATTGTGACATGGCGATAGTGACACTGTCACTATCGCCGGGGCACTCTCGCTCAACACTCCAAATATCTCGGTACACAACGAGCGATTGTGACCATGCGATAGTGACACTGTCACTATCGCCCAAGGCATACTCGCCTGAAACCCAAATGCCTGAAAGTTCAATCTTGCGGTACAAACCCGGCGATTGTGATACCCGCGATAGTGACAAGGGCACTCTCGCCGGTCACTATCGCCCAGAGGGCTCCAAGCCTCATTTGATCCCCTTATTAGCCCTTGAATAGATTCTAACGAGGTACGAGTCATGCTATATCAATAAAATACTTGAACATGCAAAGCAAATACATAAACTACTCATAACGAAAATCGGGGTGTTACAATCCTCCCCAACTTGAACAAAATTTCGTCCTCGAAATTTAAGATTGTACGAATAAGTAAGGATATTGACGTCTTATGTCCTCTTCCGGTTCCCAAGTCCCGTTGGCACCATGATGGTGTTTCCATTGCACTATTAACATAGACACCTCTTTACCACTTCGTAACCTCTTAACTGACCTTTCGAAGATTGCCTCTGGTTCTTCTACACCACAATTCTTCTCTCCCACTCTTACTTTAGTAAACGAGATCTCATCGTATCAACATGAAATATTTTGTACATCTCTTCCCTTTAAGTCTTACATACTTAATCACAATTAAAAGTCCAGAAAGAACCAGAATTCATCTTTTCATAATTTCTGAACCTTACCTCTTTCGTTAGTATCCGCTCCCCAACTTGGATTTACAAACCTCCTTAGAGTAATTATTCATCATCAAATCTTTACCCGACTATTTCTTGGTCTACCATACCGACATTAATCGTAAATCGATCTCCGGGTCTCAAAAGAATATTACCATCTACTACTTGAAAATCTACACTCGCCTTAAATTGAGCATACTCACCACTATTGAATACTTCAATAATTACGACAAACCTTTGTTACATCCACGACTCACACGTTTCTTTAGTACAAAGTGTTACTATTTCCTCCCATCACTATCGCATTATGCGACCATAATACAACCAAATACTAAAGCGTTGTACAACAAGGGTGATAATTCCATTGAACCTGTAGTATAAATACATTCTTAGGTCCGATCTTTTTATCTTTACTTCCCACGTTAGTATGGAGTGCTATCCTCCAAACATTACTTGTCTCTTTCTCTCAACTTTTCCACATACTGATAACATTCTCTCATTACTATACATAACAAAACAGTTGTACCAAAATTCTACTTAAGACAATCAACTAAGTTATCTTGAAACGACATACCGTGCCAAGGTACTACACATTCTTTAACCTGCAACTAATACTTCCTCGGACAATCCTTTCACATATAAGAAGCAACTCTCATTCCTCAAGGATTTTGCATCTATTTCACCACAATTTGACTAACACCCTCCTCATCTTTGTTAAACTTCCTATGATTCAAAATCATAAACTTACTTAGCAATTCACACAACTATCATCTCTTTGGATAAACACCCACTACCTTTCCGCCATTCTATTTCGATATTAGCCATATCACTACGCCATCTCGCAACCACATACTCCAAAAACTTTATTGATAACTAGTACTCTTTATCTGGAATCCCCGAAAAGACTTCCATTTGAAGTTTCTTCCTTATAGCCTCACCTTACACATTAGTTGACACATTTATATCGACAATTTATCCCACTACTCGTCCGTACATTCTACAACTATAACATTTCACAGCAGATCAGGTCTCTCATGATCATTCATACATAAATCAACTTACCTTCATAGTCTTCCGCATATTTTAACTGAGTCTATTTTGCTACGTTATCTCTTCCCAACTTCAGTTGGACCACAACTCACGATTTTCTAATTAACTCATACCTACTCGTTACTTTCTAATTCTTGGTGATTCCAAACCTTTACATAAACCGGACATACTCTTTCACAGATCAACACAATCTATGTACTCCTTTCGTTCGTCTCAATTACTTCAGTCCTTACTAATCATCCACTTTGTAAATAAGGCACTTATTTAAAACCACAGTATTTCAATATTCTAACACCTTTACAAGGTGGTCCTTTAACCTTTAATCTTCTGATTCCAGGCTTAATATTCATACATGATCTCAGAAAATAAATGTATTCATATCATGTAAACTTCAATCATAATACAATTCATATAATTCCAACCCTAAGCCTACGTCAGGCTTATTTAAACCGGGCGAATACTCCCAATACTCAACCGAGTCCAAAACCAAGCCTTCCGCTCAAAGGATCCAAAGATTATTTATCAACATCTACTCATGCAATTAAATACATCTAACTCACATCATGCAACGCACGCTCCGAGGCGCGATAATCTTACAACCCCTTCATTTCTACTTTCCCAATGAAGTCAATCCATATCTGTATCTATATGTACACGTGTATACAACCTCTTTTATACTCAACAATATATATTTACCTTACTAAAGTTCATTAGTACCCTAGGTACTAGGAATACACGATCACTATAAATTCTGATTTAATCTTAAGGATATTTTTCTTTCTATCTCACCACACTACTCATAGCGAGTTACTAATTTCATCACCTTAACGACTACTAATCCTTCCTCCGGACGCAACCGTCCCTTGGCAACTGTATTTCTAATTATCAAACAAGGGTACAGATCTTCTTACAATCGACACTAAAGTTTACTTTCGATCCCCTCACTATTCACCTCTCCTTTTGAACGCAAATACTAAAACTATAAACATTCTCCCATGATTTATCCCACACCTCTCCACTCTTGGAGTTCTTTCTTAGTTTAGTATGTAATACTCTACGATCTAGTGAGTTCATAGCCTTCATGCATGGCAACGTGATAATAAATCATTTCACACATTTTCTCATCTTAACGGACGATGCTTGAAACAACTTGGGCACACATGACCTTAACATTCTCATAACTTTAGTGTACTGCACAACGATCTTGAGAACCTTTTGCATACAACTTTACTCGCAAATGAAGGCTGCTTACTCGAACAATGTCAATCGTTTTACTCACCCCACTTGTATTAACACCCTCGAATTTAGAAAGAGCAACTAAATTAAAATTTCAATATTACATCCGAAACAATATGTAAAATACCTCAAATTACAAACTGTGGTTATCTCCAAACAACGCATACTACTCAAGTCTTATTCCCAAACCTAAACCCGCTTTAGACATCACTTACTCTAAACACAAGTGCTATTTCCCAAGGGTAAATGCGGAAATATAACTTAAGCTATTCACCTCTTATGCACCTTACTAGCACTTGCCACTTCACAATGTAGATATTAAAACGTGAATACCGAGGTCAAACCTCGAAATACCCAACCGACCATTACCAACGACTGACTAACATGCCTATGAATCCAATGCAATATAGTCTACAAATATCATGCCTATCCCGGAATGACTCACTCACCCAAGCGTGTAAATATTCAAACGTGCAATAAATGTAAAACGGTGCAATAAAAGCAACCCATCAACAAGACTCTACACCGAGCCCGTTAAGCCGGACAATTGTCCCCAAGACTTACTCACAGTCAAAACCAAGCAAAATGCTCCAAGCTTGTTAGACCCATACGTTGGTCAAAATACATTTAAACTTTGTTTAGGCAAGCTATATTTCAAAATCACCATTAACCCCAAAACTCATCACGGGTTAAACAAAAAGGGTTTTCCCAAAGGACTCACACCTTTATAATTCTCAAAATGACACGGCTATTGTGACAACTCACCCCACTTATCATTAACACTCTACTTCCGACTAGTGGTCATCCTATTGACCTTGTAACACTTGCTATCCATGCGTTCCACGACCCACTTACTCAATCATTTCATATTATTTTCTTTTTAATCAATCATCTTTCATTCTATCTCTACACATTTCCATCCACCTATTTCAGGTTGCCTCAGCGGCTTTCATGAGTCCTACCAGTTCCAGGTTGTCTTCCCAACCTCCAATCATTTACTGATCTTATCTCCAAAGAATTGAAGGACCTTGGTGGCGTACCCACCATCGTTCTATTCTAACACAAAGAGATAGCTATAAAGTGGTTATACGAGTATAAACATGCAAAACGTACTTTACCGATCATTAGACACTGTGACAATTTAGAAACAAGTATGCTCGTGTAACTCATATTCATAATAACAGTAGCTAATTGAAATTGCGAACATACTTTACATGAGAATTCTCGTTGCTATTGCTACAGTACTAAATTCATGTATTTCCGTCGACTCTAAGACTATCCCGTCTTAGTACTTCTACCCAAATCTCGCAAGTCATAACTTAATTCATCACAGCTTAAGTCTAAGTATCTCCTCAGCATACATAGTTCACTTAAACTAATGCTCTGATACCAACTTGTGACACCCCAAAAATAGGGTCAACAAAAACTTCCATAAAACGGAAGAGTGATATATAATGCCATTGCACGAGCTCACAAAAGAGGGGGATTACACATGCCGGTTTACAAACAAAGTGTAATATCTACAACTAAATGGCAACCGACTAATCTAATCTCTACCATAGAAATAAGATTACAAAATGTGTCATCATTAGACTAACTTTGGTCTTCTATCTTTGGCATCTCAATTGTATCCCACGCTCACATATCCCCAACTATGCCTCCTTAGGGATGGCACCACTAGAACCTGTGACACACACATCAGACATGCAACAAGTGTTAGGCATGGAATGCCTAGTGAGTCAAACATATAATAAAACATGCAGTTAGGTCATATAAGAAATATTAACTTGGTCATTCACAAATCGAACTACATGGGAAGACCCCAAACATCAACCCAAGTTACATCATCTTTGAAGATACACCTTAGCGTTCACCTCCAAGGTAACGCCTCAAGGCCCGACACATCGGGACAACCTATATGGTATAAATCCCGAAAGCGTGGATCGATACACAAACCTCCAAATTAAGTGCCCAAGATTATATCTTCCTAATGCCTACTTAGAGACTCCTCCAATTTGTGAATACCAACAAACAACTACTCCAAGCAGTTCATAAATCCAAACATTAACTTCATCAAAAGACAGTCCAACTATCTCATTGAGCACATGATTTCTACATACAAGAAATCCTCCAATTATCCACATACATATAAGTGATATCATGAGTTCATCATTTAGCATGGCAACACATACTAAATTAGCAGATTAAGTCACTTCTATTATAGTCATAATTTCTTCATTAAGACATAGCTTAATCCATTAAGCTCCAAACCCTAATATTTAGGTTTAACCAATTTCAAATGATCACCATCATAAAAGATACACTTCCAAGTAGAATAAAAATACTACATCACCTTTATCTTACCATTAAGTCCCTTTAATTTCCTCTTTAGAGAAATGAGAGCTTATTGGCTCAAAGTATACTTCAAGGCAAACTTGTTAGAAATAAATGAAATGATAGAGTAAATTATGTAACAAGTATACTTTTAAATCAAAGTTACTCACCTTAAAGCTCCAAATATGGAAACCCTTGATCTTGACCCCTTCTAGCTAGTAGTACTTGAAGTTGAGATTGATCACCTAATACCCACCATAAATGTTCATAAACACTCTCCAACAACTAACAATTAATGGAAGGGAGTAGTAATAACGAAACCCTACCTTTTTGGAAGAAGAAGTCGGCTGCCAAAGTGTTCTAATTTCATCCCATGAACTAGAAATCCGTAACTCCCATTTTATACCAAAACAGGTCGGTGCGATTGTGACATGGCGATAGTGACACTGTCACTATCGCCGGGGCACTCTCGCTCAACACTCCAAATATCTCGGTACACAACGAGCGATAGTGACACTGTCACTATCGCCCAAGGCATACTCGCCTGAAACCCAAATGCCTGAAAGTTCAATCTTGCGGTACAAACCCGGCGATTGTGACACCCGCGATAGTGACAAGGGCACTCTCGCCGGTCACTATCGCCCAGAGGGCTCCAAGCCTCATTTGATCCTCTTATTAGCCCTTGAATAGATTCTAACGAGGTACGAGTCATGCTATATCAATAAAATACTTGAACATGCAAAGCAAATACATAAACTACTCATAACGAAAATCGGGGTGTTACAAATAATACCTTTGGCGCCTTAAAAACTTTATTTAGATTAGAGTTAACAAACTCGTTACTATTATCACTCCTAAAAATCTTAACAGATTTCCCAAATTGAGTCCTTATCATATTACAGAAAGCAACAATATTATCAGATAACTCATATTTTTCTTTCAAAAGGTAAACCCACATAGCTCTAGAAAAATCGTCCACAATAGTCAAGAAGTATTTAAAACCATCCTTACTAGGGACCTTACAAGGACCCTATATATCTAAATACATCAACTCACCAACACTATTCTTCTTGTGAATATTAATATCAAACCTTTTATTTGACTGTTGTGCCTTATGACAAACTTCACAATGACCACTTCTTTCAGAACTTAAATTCAAAGTTTTCTTCAATACACTCAGAACTTGGTTAGCTGGGTGGCCAAGCCTATTCTGCCAAAGAAGACTAGAACCAAAACAGGATAAAAAATTATTAGCAGCAACTATATATTCACTACTAACACTTTTGTCAAAGAAATAGAGACCGCCCTCATGGCTACCCGTCCCCACAACGTTATTTTGAATTGTATCTCGAAGATAACACTTGGCCTCATCAAACCCAACAAACACCTTGTTATCTCTAGCAGGTTTATTTATTTATAACAAATATGAAACAAAACAATTACAATCTCTCTAAAAATACAATATAACGAAGAAATCTAACCCTAGTTATGAAAAGGTAAAACTAGAGAAGAAAGAACGAGAGAGAGAGAGATAGAAAAGAGATTTTGCAAAATAAAAATGATATCAGATCATGAAAGGAAGGCGTCCATATGCTTTCTATATATGCATCCAGAAAATACAGCTTCAGTCCCTCCACTTCCAACAGATGTGAGGAGCATCCCATAAGATTGCAATAATATCCAAACAGTCTCTTCAGCTTTAGAGAAATTACCTACTTCATCCCCTAAGATCCTACAATACAACAAACTACCCAGAATTAATAAAAATATTGCAACAATGTCAAGATTGAATTAACAAAAGAGTTTTAACACATTTCATATATTCTCCGACATGTGAATAATCTTAATAATTTTATATATACTATCACGTTACAACTATTAACATAATAGTATTAATTCCCAATTAATCATATACGAATAACATTTAAATTATCACTGCTTATAGTATAGTATATCAATCATCATATATATATGGTTTAATCATATATATATATATATATATATATGGTTTTATGATATATATATATATATCATATCATATAAATCCCAATTTCATATATATTCTTCCCTGTTCACATGATTCATCCTCTCATGGCTTATATTATATATGGGTCTATGTATCAATCTTTCAGCTGTTTCATATGAAATTAATGAGGATGTATTAGACCACATCAAAGAAAAATTTTATTTACAAAGATAAACAAATCTAATAACTTAACCACCTTTCTTCATAAGTTTATTCAGAGGTTGAACTTGATGTCAATTGTACTATCTTCACCTTTTGAAATTGAAACCCCGTAATTCTAAACACAGTTCCACTTCCCTCGCATACCACAATTAATGAATAATTGAAACAACATTACCTTGTGTTTTCACGCTTTCTTGAATTTCTTCTAAATCTTTGACTCCCAGAGTCTCTGCATAATGTGGCAAAAAGTTAATGGTTCATACATTCATTTATACTAAATATTCATAAGAACATGAATCTTTATATTGTACCTTTTTTTTCTTCTGGACTTTAGTAGTTTCACCATCCAAGAAAACTGGGTTGTCTGCAGTGGTCATGAACCTTGAGAATGAAGTTTTCAACCTTATTATGTCACTCATTTTCCTATGTGCGCGCGTATGCATTCACAAAATCATAAACAATATTTCATGGTTTTATTTCCAAACCACAATTTTTAAAACCCTAACCTCTACGAATCGGAACCGCTGCTTCTTCTGCCATTAGTTTGAAACAGTTTTGTTCCTTCTTTTCACATATGAAAGTCGTAACATCTTTTTATCTTCAAAATATTTTGTGAAACTAACTCCCTCTCTCTCTTTCTCTCTCTCTCTCTCTATATATATATATATACATATACATATATGGAAGTTTCGTTAGGAACCTGGGAATTGTTCACAACGTAACCTCGTGTCCCTCTTCATGATGAATACATGTCATGAATAACAGATTATGATGAATATGAACGTGTTATTCATCATGAATCACACATACACGATAACCATTTGATCGAGTATTCACATTATAAGAAGTGTTAACGCTCAATCAAATGATGAGTATGGACGTGTTATTTATCATACACCAATCATCTCGTACTTCACTAATCAAAATCATTCGTGTACAATATACATTAGGAACTTGTACAATAATCATGTGATCGATATTCACACTACAAAAAGTTAGGTTTATATGACACTGAAATCGTTAAGTGTCTTAATAGACCGCTTTAAAAAAATAAACTTATAGGAACAAACATTAAAACGGTATATGTAAAAGTATTTATAGAACACTTCTTAAAAGTGTCACATAAAATAATTAATACGTCATTTTATTTTTAGAAATGTCCTCAAAACTTGTTAAAACACCTAAAAACCTTCTATAATGTAACACTTTTAGATCGAACATTTTATGTTTGGGTCTTAAAAACTTAAGTCATATAAAACAGTCCGTTAAGACATCTTTAACGTCCTATGAACCTGATTTTGTTGTAGTATATCAGGAAAATAAACAACCAGATCAATTTTAGTAATAAATGATAATTAGTTTATAGTCTACCTGAGATCATTTCCCATATTGTTTAATAACTGGTGGACATCGGATTTAAACATAAGATGTCACTACTAAACAAACAGGCAAGCAAATTCGGCGGATTTTCCGTCGGAAACTTTCCTACAGAAATTAAAAAAGTCAAAACCCATTGACTTCCGACCGAAATCCGCCGAAAATATATTTTTGTTTTTTTTAAATATGACCCTTTTTCGGCGTATTTCGTAACACTTCATGTCCATAAAATCTGAATCTTTTGGAAATTGTGGGGCAAAAGTATGAAGTGTAGAATTTTTGGGACTTACTGGCAAAATCTAGAAAGTAAAAAGGGTAAAAACCCAAACCCTTCTCCATTTTCTCATATAAACGTATTGGAGACTAAGAGAGGAGGCTAGAGAGGATTTGGGAGCTTTCATGGAAGAATTGAAGAAGGAAGTAGATGTTGGTGAAATGCTCTTCATCTCCTTCAAGGTAAGCATCCTCACCTTTGATTTTTATGATGTTGGTGTGATTCATAGCGTGTATCTTGGGGTTTTCATTATTGAAATATATTGGGACAAAACTCAATGAGAATTATGGGATTTGATTGGTATATTGTTGGTTTTTATTATGGTTTTGAACAAAAACCACCATTGATGGTGTATACTTTCAAGGCTTCTTCATTTCTTTGATTTTGGAAAGATGGGTTATTAAAAGATGAATTTTGGATGGATTTTGTTGGGGTTAATTTTTTTTGGATGTTGGTTTTTGGTTCCTAAAGGTTTGGGTATCAAAACTATCGATTTTAGAGGTTTACAATCGATTTGGGGCATTTTGAGGGTCTTGGGGTTGAGTTTTCGGGCTGAAATTTGCTGTGTAGACCTGGGAGGCACGAACAGAAACTTGCGCGACTTTTCACACGGGTTGAAGCCACGTGGTAAGTGGCACAAGTCACTGTTTGCGCACCTTCTTCGGTTTGCTTCGTTTTTCGAGTCCAGAATCGAGGCGTCGATTGGGGGTTTGCTTTAGGGACTTGGTAGAGATGTTTTGGGATGTAATTAGATGGTTTAACACCATTCTTATGACATCCAATTCAGGTGTTTGGTTTGAGATAAAGTGAGTTTCGGAGCGTGTGTCGTTTTGCTAAAGCTCAGGTGAGTTCCCTTAACTCTTTTGTGCAAATGAAATGTTTTGCTAAAGTTTTCATAACTTAATATGGTATTGAGCATGATGGCATGATTAAACACTTTGAAAAGCTATATTATTACATGATGTGAAAATGTTTATTAATGCTTGCAAGTTACATGTTCTTTACGAAGTGGTATATTGATTTGGAGTCGGGTTGCACAGTGGTATTAGTATACCTTGGGATTGTCTATATCCCTTGGGAGTTTAGTTATGGTGTGTACCTTGAATCTGTTTCTTGTGCACATGGGATTGACATCTACTGGTGGCCATGGGGATCTACTATGGGGCCCGATTGTTGACATCACAATGAGGTGATGGGTGGCTGTGAACACTGTGCAGATACCCAAGCGTGATGTGTTTTGTAGAAATGATTTTGGTAGGCCTTTATGTGGATTTTTTTGCATATTGCTATACGTGGAACAGTTTTCGAGAGGGAATTCACTAGACCTCATGGTCTAACCCTCGCTTTTCAAAAATTAAAATCATTTCCAAGTAAGAGTTTTGGTTTGGGGTTTCATCTTGAGAAAATGGAAAGAGGTGATGCTGTAGAAGAGTTATAGCCTAGTGGAGGCTTGTAGTTCACTCTCGGGCTTCATGTAGCATCTCAGTTGTGAAGGTGTTTATCCGTTGCGTACCTAGAGTTGGGATCGTTGTATTTTGTATATATTTGGGACCGTTTTTTGTTGTAATGTTATGAATTATGTTTTATGGGTTTTTAGGTTGTTACAGATTTCCGACAGAACTGAAATTAGTAGGTAATTAATTACTTTTTAAAGAATCAATGGTTAATTAACGAACATTTACGGCGGATTTCTGGCGGATGTTAATTAATTATTTTTCTTAATTAAAATCCGCCGGAAATGTATTATACTTTTTTAAATGTTTTTATAAATTTAAAAGAAAAATAAATATTTTTGAATCCGCCGGAAACGGATTATATTTTTTAAACGTTTTTATAAATTTAAAAGAAAAATAAATATTTTGAATCCGCCGGAAACTTTTTATATTTTGTTAATCGTTTTTATAAATTTAAAAGAAAAATAAATATTTTTGAATCTGCCGGAAACTTTTTAAATTTTATAAAACTTTTTATAAATTTAAAAGAAAATTAAATATTTTTGTATTCGCCGGCAACTTTTTATATTTTTTAAAACTTTTTATGAATTAAAAAATATATATATTTTTTGTATCCGCCGGAAACTAAACGGTTAACGGCGGATTTCCTTTTTTTTCGTTTGCCATATAAATTTAAATATATTTGATGATAAACCAAACCAAATTTACTTTATTGTAGAATATATCGGCGGATTTTAATTTTGAAATTATAATACGTAGTATATACATTCGATTCACATAACGGTTCACAAACACACATATATGTTTGTATTTGTATTGCGACACACATGTATGAGTTTACATGTATATACGTTCGGTTCACATGCACATATATGTTTATGTTTAGATGTAAAGCGAGTAACATATATATATATATATATATATATATATATATATATGTGTGTGTGTGTGTGTGTGTGTGTTTATATGCATATGTGTAGCGAGTCACATACCTAGAACGGTTCACATACATACATGTTTGTCTTCTGCACTAGGTAGCAGATCATATACATTACATACTTCATATACATATATTGACATCGTTTCACATGTAGCGGTTCACATACATATATGTTTGCATGTGTTCATACATATAGCGGGTCACATGTATACATATACACATAATAATATATACATTCACTTCATATATATCGGTTCATATACATACTTATTGATCTTTAATGGAGTCAATTAGGCTTTGATGGATCCAATTGTGCTTTGATGGATCCATTTAGACTTAATGGATCTAATAGAGGTTTATTGGATCCAAATGGTCGTTAATGGATCCAATAGGGGTTATTGGATCCAAATGGTCGTTAATGGATCCTATTGGGGTTTCATTTATCCACTAGGTATTTAATTAACTCAATTGAACTTTATTGGGTCATGTTCGGGGTTTAATATATTCTTTTGGGCTTTAATAGATCGTATTGTGCTTTAATGGACTGTATTGGGTTTTAATGGATCATTTTGTGCTTCAATGGACCGTTTTGAGCTTTAATGGACCGTTGGGCTTCAATGTATTCTTTTCGGATTTAATGGACGGTATTGAGCTTTAATGGACCATTTTGGGCTTGAATGGACGGTAAGATTAATGGGCTATGTTCGGCTTGAATGTATCATTTTTGGGATTTAATGAACCATATTGGGCTTTAATGGACCTTTTGAGCTTTAATGGACCGTTTTGGGCTTGAATTGACCGTTTTGAGGTTTAACATATCTTATTGGGCTTGAATGGATCGTATCGGGCTTGAATGGACCATATCAGACTTTAATTGACTTTTTGGGCTTTAATGGACCGTAACGGTATAATAATAATAATATTAATAATAAATAATAATAATAACATAATATAATAATAATAATAATAATATAATAATAATAAAAATAAGAATTAATAATGGTTTCCGGTGGATTTCCGACGAAACCCTATTTATCGATGGATTTCCGGCGGATACATCTGTCGGAAACGAAATTAATTTCATTTAAAAAATGGCGGAGTTTTCGAAAACTTCATTTAATTTCCAGCGGATATGTCTGCTGGTAATCCACCGAAAAAACGAGGGTTTTCAATCCTCTTCTTCCCATCCAGTAGCAAAAGATAGCATCCCCAAACCCATTTCAACCAGCGGCGATAAGTGACTCCAACCCCATCTCCGGCGATTTCTCGCATCTCCGGCGGATTCCTCACCATCTCCGGCCGTCGGCACCTCTCTCCTCTCCTCTCCGGCCACCGGCGCCTCCCACCCCCCTTCTACGGCCGATTTTGGGTAAATTCCGTTCATTTTATTTGAAGAATGTGATGTGTGTGTAGTATACACATGTAAATATTTTGGGTTTTGGACACATTTCCATAAGTTATTTCATATTTGATGAGTTGTTTGAATTTTGGAGCATTGGGTATGTTTTGGGTCTCAAATTGATGGTTAGGGATTTAACCTTGCTTATAAAATTGATGAGTTATTTCATTTTATTTGAAGAATGTGAAAAATGTTATTTAGGGATTTAACTAAAATTGATGGTTTATATTGGAATTATGAAATTATTTGAAGAATGTGAAAAACACGTGTTTATAGGTCCATGTGTTTATTAATATTGGAATTATGAAATTTTTGGTTTGATTGAAGAAGTATATAGAAATGGTATATTGAATTTTTTTTCGTTTGATTGAAATGATATATTGAAATGGTATTTATGTTTGTGTATTAGTATGTGATTAATGCAAAATAATTTGTGTATTTGTGTAGTATATATATATATATATATTTATGTATGTATGTTTGTCACATTTGATTATTTTTATTCAAAAGTAAAATGTTTATTCCACATTTGATTATTTTTATTCGTTAGTCATACCAATTGCGAATGTGTGAGTCTTTATATGTGGAAGACCTTTATATTGGATTGTAAGTTTATGCATATGTGTAGTATTAGCTCTAATGGGTTATGTTGGGTTGTAAGTTTATGCATATGTGTAGATATAAGGATAAATATGTATAGTGTTGAATATTGATAAATATAGAATATGTTTATATAGATATGTATAGCTATGGAGGTATAAATATAGTGTTGAATATGGATAAATATGGCGTGTGACATAGTGTTGAATATGGATAGATTTGGAATGTATGAATGTCTACCTAACTACAGTTTATATTGGATGTTTAGTTATGTCGACTAATACGGATAAAGGATGGATGTAAAAACGAGTAAATAAGAGTGGTGAAATTAATCCTGTTTTCAGTGTTGAAGTAGAACGATTTTTAGATTTTTCTTGCACCAATGAGCAATCTATTCAACCGAGGGGCACAAATTTTGGGGGTAGTTGTTTGTGTAAAATTTCACTGGCCTCGACCACGACCAAGATAGGGAAGACATTTATTACACTTTCTTATAATAAGGAAAAATCATAAATACTTTATCCCTTGATCAAAGTTGAAATAGAAAGTTATTTACCTCACGAGACTCGACCAGGACGTCATCTAGCTCACACGACCGTTGTATGGAACCTTGCGACCTCGACCGACTAACATGAGGTATTTCTGTTACGTTTTTCAGTGTTTTATTACAGGAATCAATGTCATTGATGATCAACGGCTATAACCGACGAAGGCCTTTATGAGCATTTAACCCAGTGACTGTTACGACCGTTACACAAAGCATTTAAGGAGTCAATTAAAGCACCCGAAGACTATATCTAAGACATCCTGAAAACAACTGAACTCTGAAGAACACTCAAAGCAAAGAATTCTCTCTCAAGCAAATCGCTCTCGACGCACGACTTACACACACGACACATTGTTTTTACACACGACGCACTTGTTTTTTTACCTTCGATACACTTGTTACTTTACATTTAAAGTCTTTCTTTCATTTGTATTGTAATCTTTGTACTCTCGACACCCGAAACACAAGGATATCGCCCCTGTTTGGCGACCATAGTGCAGCGACGACTTCCACAATCGTCCACGGGTTTTTTCCTTGTTGAGGTTTTTTCCGCGTCACCAAAATCTCTGTCTCATTTACATTTTTTGCCTTTGTCGTACGGTTTATCGGAAGATTCCTATTCTTTAGTTGTTAAGCTCCACAATCAACCTTAAGTTATCATTCTGAACGATTTTTGGCATTAACAGTTTGGCGCCCACCGTGGGGCCCCATCTAGAGAAAATCTTCGACAAACGTGCGTCTTACTAACGGTTTCTTGGAGTTTCCCCTTGTTTCTGTTTCAGGAAAATGGCAGCCCATGGAAATCAAGAGCAGCTCATTGCCTGTTTGGGCAAAATTTCACAGGTCTCGACCACGACCAGAAAAGGTAAGACACATGTTATGAGCTATATCTTGTATTAAGATAAGGTCCCGACAAAGACCCAAAAAACCTCCGTCGTCCCTCCTAACAGGTAAGTCGAGAGTTCCTCACGACACTCGACCTCGACGTCGCCCGTTCTGCACGACCGTCGCACAAAACCGTACGACCTTGACTAACGCGTTATACGACTGTTATATTTGTTCAGTGATTAATGCAGGAGTCAAAGTCATTAATGGGCAACGATCATAACCGACGAAGAGCAATTATGAAGAGTTACAACTGACGACCGTTACAACAATCATCAAAGATCTTAATGATTCAATTAACATCATTCGAAGACTACAAATCCCAAGTTCAATCCTCAGTTTCAGGACATCGAATAATACAGGAAGTCGAACAATAGAAGCAAACGCAAACACTCGAAGAATATTCATTCGAAGCAAAGAGATCATTCATAGAAGATCGCTCTCGACGCACGACATTCACTCTCGACCAACAGTTCACATATTGTTTTCACACACGACGCACATTGTTTTTACATTTCAAACACTTGTACTTTACATTTCGAAGTCTTTCCCTTCATTTGTATTGTAATCTCTGTACGATCGACACCCGGAACACCAAGGACATCGCCCCTGATTGGCGACCATAGTGCAGCGACGACTTCCACAGTCGTCCGCAGGTTTTTTCCTCGTTGAGGTTTTTCCTGCGTCATCAAATCCTCTGTCTCATTTTCATTTTTGTCTTTGTCGCACGCCTTTGTCGAACGATTCCTTTCTTTAGTTGTTAAAGTCCACATCGACCTTAAGTTGTCCCTTTGGTGCGATTTTTGGCATTAACAGTTTGGCGCCATCTGTGGGACCCCATCTAGAGAAAATCTTCGACAAAAGTGCGTCCTACTTATGTTTTCTTGGAGTTTCTTCTGTTCTCTGTTTCAGGAAAATGGCGAATAACGAACAATCCGCTGACCCAACACATGAAGGACTCGAAAATGCACAAGATGCACTTAAAGCAGTCAACGATTATCGCCTGGAGGAAGTCATTCTAGATTCAAGCAAGCCTGACCAAAAAGTCTTAATCGGGTCGTCTCTCAATCCTTGCCTTAGGGAAAAGTTAATATCTTTTTTGCAGGAACATGCTGATTGTTTCGCCTGGTCGCATGAAGATATGGTCGGCATAGATCCTGACGTCATCTCTTACAAGCTCAACGTAGACCCATCGTTCAAACCTATCAAGAAGAAGCGACAAAAATTTGCTCCTGAAAGGAATAAGGTGATAAATGACGAAGTCGACAACCTTCTCAAGACAGGGAAGATTCGAGAGGTAAAATACCCCGATTGGCTTGCTAACGTCGTGGTTGTAGCAAAGAAGAATGGAAAGTGGAGGGTCTGTATCGACTTCACAGACCTCAATAAAGCCTGTCCAAAAGATCCTTTTCCATTACCTCATATTGACGCCATGATCGACGCGACAGCGGGCACGAACTACTAACGTTCATGGATGCCTATTCCGGATATAATCAAATCTTAATGCACGTCGAGGACCAAGAAAAAACCGCATTTATGACGGACCGAGGTATTTACTGTTATAAAGTTATGCCTTTCGGACTAAAAAATGCAGGTTCTACCTACCAGCGTCTAGTGAATAAAATGTTCAAAGACCATCTCGGCGACACGATAGAGGTGTATATCGACGACATGCTGGTCAAGTCAAAACAAGCGATCGACCATGTCGAGCATCCGAGGCAATCGTTTGATATCCTTAGAAAGTATAGCATGAAGCTCAACCCGACGAAATGTTCCTTTGGCATCAGTGCTGGAAAATTCCTAGGATATATGGTCACTCGCCGAGGCATCGAAGCCAATCCTGACCAGATCAAAGCCATTGTCGAGATCAAATCTCCTCGGAATTTCAAAGAAGTCCAAAGGCTCACTGGTCGGGTAGCAGCTCTAAACAGGTTCATCTCCCGATCTTCAGATAAATGTCACCTATTTTACAACGTCCTCAGGAAAAATAGAGGCTTCGACTGGACCGAAGATCATGAACAGGCATTGCAAAAGCTCAAAGAATACATGACGTCGCCTCCCTTATTGTCGAAACCTCGCGATCATGAAACCTTGCAACTATATCGGGCTGTTAGCCCAAATGCGGTAAGTGCTGTCCTAGCACGAGAAGATGAGAAACAGCAACTGCCAATCTATTATGTAAGTAAATCTCTTCTGGACGCAAAAACCAGGTATTCCTCTATGGAAAAATTGCTCTTGTCGCTAGTCACAGCTGCTAAAAAACTGCGACATTACTTTGAGTCGCATCCCATTACTGTCGTAACTAACTTCCCTCTTAAGTCTGTCTTAAGAAAACCTGAGTTGACAGGTCGCTTAGCAAAATGGAGCATATATCTCAGCAGCTACGACATTGACTTCAAGCCCAGGACCGCGATCAAGTCGCAAGCCTTGGCCGACTTCATTGCTGACTTCAGCCCTGATTGGAGAAAGAAGCAGAGCTCGAGGTATCGACTGTGGCGACTCACGACGACGTGCCCTGGATCTTACACGTCGATGTGTCATCCAACATTAGAGGCTCAGGACTAGGCGTCGTCTTAAAGTCGCCGCAGGGGGGCAAGATGGTATACTCAGTTCGATGCGATTTCAAGACTACCAACAATGAAGTTGAATACGAAGCCCTGATCATAGGAATGAATATGGCCTACGACTCGGGGGCAACTGCGTTACATGTCAAAAGCGACTCTCTCCTGGTAGTGAACCAGATCAATGGAGAATTCGCGGCCAAAGATTCAAAAATGACAGCATACCTGAAGGTAGCAAAAGAGAAATCCAAAAAATTTAAATCTTTTTCTATCGAACAAATCCCGAGAGACCAGAATACTCAAGCCGACGCTTTAGCAAATCTCGGGTCTGCTTTAGTCTAACCCATATTCGACGTTATTCCCATGATCCAACTGGCGACATCGTCTATCGAAAACATCGATGTCGTCCAGATCGAGGACGAAAAAGATGATTGGTCGTGCGACATCCGAAATTTCCTTATGCACGACCAACTCCCAGAAGACAAGATGGAAGCCCGGAAGATCAGATTCAAAGCATCTAAATACACCATAATTGGAGATAAGCTCTATCGACGATCATCGACAGGATTAAACCTAAGATGCGTTATTAGCAAGAGTCAGGTCCAAAAAATCCTTCACGAGATGCACAACGGCGAATGTGGCAATCATTCCGGTGGTCGCAGTTTGGCTAATCGTATCTCTCGACAAGGGTATTTTTGGCCAACATTGCGACAAGACGCCGTCAAGTACGTCCAGAACTGTGACCCTTGTCAGCGACATGTAGGTATGTCACATAAACCCTCCGAACCTTTGCACTCGACACTTATCCCATTGCCCTTCATGAGGTGAGGAATGAATATTGTCGGCAAGCTACCCCCGGCCCCGGGGCAAAAGGTATTCCTCCTTGTACTCACCAATTATTTTTCCAAGTAGGTTGAGGCGGCGGCTTTTTACCAAATCAGGGACAAGGAAGTCATATCTTTTATCCAGACTAACATCATATGCAGATTTGGGATTCCATCCGAAATCGTCTGTGACAACGGATCCCAATTCATAAGCGATAGGACCCAACAATTTTGCGAAGACAGGAGTATCAAGTTAACAACCTCGACTCCCAGATACCCTCAAGCGAATGGACTTGCTGAATCAAGTAATAAGACCATTATAGCTTCGATCAAGAAAAGGTTAAAATCTGCACAAGGAAGATGGGTCGAAGAACTCCCTTCAGTCCTATGGGCAAATCGCACGACACCGCGCACGTCCACAGGACAAACCCCTTTCTCTCTCGTCTACGGTTGCGAAGCACTCCTGCCAATCGAAGTCCAGCTCCCAACTTCGAGGCATACTTCCGTCGACCACAACATGATTGATTTAAATTATGATATCGACGCCCTCGAGGAGCTTAGAGAATCAGCCTTGATCAGAATGGCATCTCAAAAGCAAGTAGTCGAGCGACATTTCAATAAACACGTCAAAGTCAAATTCTTTCAAGAAGGCGATTACGTCCTCCGTCGAGTGTTCCAAAACACTCAAGAACTCAATGCTGGCAAGCTTTCTATTAAATGGGAAGGTCCTCACCGCATCTCCGAAGTCGTTGGTAAAGGAGCCTATCGACTCCAGACTCTCGACAATCAAGAAATCCCACGCAGTTGGAATGCGACGCACTTGAAAAAGTATTTTTTCTAAAATCACCTTCCTCTCATGCAACTTAATTGTTTTATCACAAGGGCACATGATTCAAATTTCATCATGAAATTCGGTTACACGGTTTGAGCGACCTCTGGATCTGAGTTTCTGAATTCAGAAAAATTTTGTACGTTCTAACACGTCAATAATTGAGCCTATCAATACAAGTCAAACGTATGATATTTCAATCGTTATATTGCTATGAATGCCTAAGTCGCACGATTCTTCGCTCGTTCTATACTTAACAAAGTTATACGGTTGATATTACATCTATCTACGACATATGTAAATCGAAATAAAAATTCGACAAAAGGATGAACTTCATTTACGAAACGAACGATTACATAGGAACGACCGACGGTCGAGTGTACAAAGTTAAAAAACATAGCATCTCCTAAATCTAGAGAAGAGCGTCGATCGTATGCTCAGTCTCGACCTTCGAGTCCTCGTCGTACCCAAAAACACGCTAAGAAGTTAATGCAAGGATCAAACGAGTATGTTAGGCGTTATCTGACGCCCTACGCTGCGACATTTTCAGAATGCGGCTCTTAAGATTAATGTTAAGGTTAAAGGAAGGAATATGATCTTCTCGACGGTCGACTTCCAGTCCAACATCTCCTCTATCTTCGTGTATCTAACAAAAGAAGATTGAAACATCTGTAAAATACAAAAGGGGTATGTTAAACAAACATTCGGTGGAAATATTGGGAACATGAGTTTCGAAAGAAAAACTCACAAAGAACGCTAGTCCAGCTAAACACGATCCCGTCTCTTCGATGGAGATCTTTTGAAAACGCTCCTTGAAAGATATGAGTTGATATTTCCCCAGATGCGGAAACGACTTCGTCCCGTCAAAGACACAGTCAGTCAAGAGGATCGACGACAACGTAAAGTTGATCGTCATGACTTCCTCCTCACCCTCTCCCGTCATTAAACCCTTGCCCCCGACGGCTGACGAAAGGGTCGACGTGGATACAGATGACATCGTCGCCAAATGCGCAAGATCCATGGACGTCGCGTCTATCGCAATCAAAGTCTTCACCGACTCGGACATAATCGTTCTCAAAGATTCCCCAATCCTTGAATGCTTGAGAGAAATCGAGAAACTATACCTCGTATGGACACTCAAAAAACTTCGAAAAGTATTGAGCAAAAGAACAGCAAGGGATCAAAGAAAAATTCCTCACTAAGAAACTTTTCAAGAGGATATAAGAGGAAATGATCCATTATGATCCATATTTATGCACTCGATCGTGTCAGGTCAAGCCCTTTGATGATCGCCACGCGTCCCCGTCTTTTCGTATAGCCACATGGATCGTCGACACCTGTCAAAGACAGCTGGTAAGCACAATCGTGCGTCAGTATGACGTCACGACCTCGTTTTCTCTTCGACTTCTCGTTCAGTTAAAATTGAACCAATCCGGTTCCGAGACAACCAAGGTATTTTCCAGCAAAAGACCCTGAACACCCGACAAGCAAAATTTAAAATTCGAATTTGCCATCCTACTTTCAAATTTTGGGGGTAAACTGTTTGGGCCAAAATTTCATAGGTCTCGACCACGACCAGAAAAGGTAAGACACATGTTATGAGCTATATCTTGTATTAAGATAAGGTCCCGACAAAGACCCAAAAAACCACTTTCGTCCCTCCTAACAGGTAAGTCGATAGTTCCTCACGACACTCGACCTCGACGTCGCCCGTTCCGCACTACCGTCGCATAAAACCATACGACCTTGACTAACACGTTATACGACTGTTATATTTGTTCAGTGATTAATGCAGGAGTCAAATTCATTAATGGGCAACGGTCATAACCGACGAAGAGCAATTATGAAGAGTTACAACTGACGACTGTTACAACAATCATCAAATATCTTAATGATTCAATTAACATCATCCGAAGACTATAAATCCCAAGTTCAATCCTCAGTTTCAGGACATCGAATAATACAGGAAGTCGAACTACAGAAGCAAACGCAAACACTCGAAGAATATTCATTCGAAGCAAAGAGATCATTCATAGAAGATCGCTCTCGACGCACGACATTCACTCTCGACCAACAGTTCACATATTGTTTTCACACACGACGCACATTGTTTTTACATTTCAAACACTTGTACTTTACATTTCGAAGTCTTTCCCTTCATTTGTATTGTAATCTCTGTACGATCGACACCCGGAACACCAAGGACATCGCCCCTGATTGGCGACCATAGTGCAGCGACGACTTCCACAGTCGTCCGCAGGTTTTTTCCTCGTTGAGGTTTTTCCTGCGTCATCAAATCCTCTGTCTCATTTTTATTTTTGTCTTTGTCGCACGCCTTTGACGAACGCTTCCTTTCTTTGGTTGTTAAAGTCCACATCGACCTTAAGTTGTCCCTTTGGTGCGATTTTTGGCATTAACATTGCCCATATGTTTCAGGAGTTGGAAGTGGCACGAAATCAAATCAATGTCATGGCTAAGCAAAGTCGAAGGGCAGCTGAGGAAATCGCGCGGCTGAGGAATCCATTTGGACCGCAGAACGGTCCAAGACCATTCGTTCAAAACCCAGGTCAAGGATCGTTCGGTCAGAATCCAGGATCCGCTCCATTCGTCCATAATCCAGGATCCGCTCCATTCGTTCAGAATCCAGGACCAGGACCGTTCGGTCAAAATCAGCAGCCAGGTCAATTCATGCAGAACCAGCAACCGGGATCGTTCATCCCAAATCCCCAGTTCGGGACGGTCCCTCCTCAGCATCTGAGACCTCCACCCATGAATAATAGGTCTCAGCCATTCTTTGTCCCTTTTAATGGGGACGCCAATGGCTCGTCGTATGGAAATGGCACCAATTCGGGGATTAACCCTCCAACCGGTGCGAATCCCGATCCTAACGACCCCGTCGCTCAGCGGTTGAAGATGTTGGAGGACCAGAATGAGCGCGTCCTGCCCTTGCTCGCTAAGTTGCCAGGGACAGCCGTGCCTGTCGATGTCGAGCCTCGTTCAGGATTCCAAGCGTCGCCTTTCGTCGACATGATCGCGACAGTCGACGTCCCGAAGAAATATAATATCCCTGCCTTCACGCCCAAATATTCGGGGATAACCGATCCGACGGAGCACATCGTGCAATACAAGTAGTTGATGTGGACTATCTCGATCCCACATATGTATCAAGAGGTGTGCATGTGCAAAAGTTTTGGCGCGACTCTTACGGGTCCTGCTCTCCAGTGGATGATTAATCTCAAACCCAGATCTATTGGGACGTTCGCCGAGTTAGTCAACTAGTTGTCTCAGCAATTCGCCAGTAGTCGCAAGATGGAGAAGCAGACCAGTGACCTGTATTATGTCATTCAGAAGACCGGTGAATCCATCCGAAGTTATTTCAACAAATTCAACGCGGAAATGATCAGTGTCCGCAACTGCGACGTTAAGATCGCGATCGAAGCCTACACGCGTGGTCTAGACGACAGTTCGGGTTTATACACCGATTTGACCAAGTATCCCCCGGAGAATTTCGAAGATGTCCGAGCCAGAACCCTTGCTTATATGAGGGTGGAAGACGACGTTGCCTTTCGTCGAAAGCATGCCGACGATAAAAGGTCGTTAGGTGTAAAGAAGCCTGAGTTCAAGACAAAGGCAGTATCCAAGTCAGAACCTGCACGACAAATCTCGAATGTCCGATTCAAGACAAAAGCGGAATCCAAGACTGCGACCAAATTTCCTCAGTACCCTAAGATATCCTCCTACGGATTCAAAGGGACTACTAAGGACTTGGTCGAGGCTCTGAAGACCGTCCATGCGACCATCCGGTGGCCAAAGAAGTCCGACCAAGATGATGATAAAAAAGACAAATCGAAGTGGTGCGACTTCCACGTCGACCACGGTCATATGACAGAAGACTGCATAGCTCTCAAAAAGGAGCTGGCATATCACGTCCCGAAAGGCAATCTCAAAGACATCACCGACAATGTTGATCCAAACCCTCAGTGATTTGATAATGACCCTCTCTTATATACTTAGTGAAAATTGTAAGTAAACAATATGTATCAGAGTTTCACTATCGCTGATAAGTACTAAGATCTTCCAGTAGCGCTGATAGGAACTCTCGCTCTTTAGATTAAACATTCAGCGAAACTGTTCACCATAATACTCTGAGTCTGTTCAGTACTTATGGTGATCGCTGATAAGTTAGTTGTTTACTTATGATCTCTGAAGACAAGTTTCAAGTCAACATAGGTTCTACGCTGAAGTCGAAGATCAAGCTCAAGAACCAGCGACAAGTCTCCTAATGAACTGATGCGGATCAGTGAAGACTCAGATTTGTCCAATCAACGTGAAGTATCAAGTACAAGACTTCAGCTATCGTTGAACTCTATCATTCGCTGATGAAGAATGATAGATCGCTGAATCAACGAAAAACTGATCATGAAGTCCTCCGTACAAAGTACTTTTGTCTTAACCACCCTTGCACGACTCCGTACGATATGTCAGAAAAGAACCTCCTTATTGTCTGAAATCGTACAACCACTCTGATACTACATTGTTCAAACATGCGGCTACTTAGGTTGTCAACAATGGTCAATGACATGCAACCAATCAGCTGCTGCCATGTGTAAAGTGTATACTGCCATGCATTAAATGCATGCAGTATATAAGAAGAAGAACTCACTTCATTTTGAAGTAACTTGCTAACTCTGGACAAGTTCATCCTTCTTATCTTGAGATAGGTTATTATTAGTAATTTCCTTCTCCTTCTTAGTGCAAGAAACTTAGTGTTCCAACTTGTTTAGATTTAGGATTTATCCTTAATCTTGTTTCCGCAACAAGCTGTAAATTGTTAATGATTTATCAATAAACAATTTAGAAAAGTAAAATCTGTGTGTTTGTATTCAACCCCCCCTTCTACAAACTTGTATAGCCCTTCGGGACCAACGGACGATATCGTTACTCCAGCTAACGACGCTCGACCACCGACTCCCGATCATGCGAAGGTCGTCAATTGCATCACTGGTGGTTCCGACGTATGCGGTCTGACGTATTCCGCAGCCAAACGTCACACCAACCAGGCACCTGACGATCGGCCTATCCTGCGTTCATCAAGACCCAAAGGAGATCTGGAGTTAGAAGCCATGAAGATTTCATTCGACCAAGACGACCTCGGTGACTCGTATCAGAAGCATCATGACGGGTTGATCATTCAACTCACGATTGGTAATTGTTTAACTCGGCGAGTCTTGGTCGATGGAGGCAGTTCAGCAAATGTCATCTTCCTCGATACCATCAAGGCCATGGGAATCGATCAATCGGAAATCATCTGACGCTCGACAACCTTGGTCGGTTTCAATGGAGACGCCACAAGTACCTTTGGAGAGATCATCTTGCCCGTCTATGCAGGAGGAATCAACAAGCTGACCAAGTTCAGCGTTATCGACTATGCGTCGGCCTATAACATCATCTTAGGTCGACCATGGATCCATGAAATGAAAGCCGTTCCCTCGACGTATCATCAGACCATGAAGTTCCCGACGCCTTGGGGAATCCAAGAAATCAAGAGTGAGCCGAAAGTCGCCCGTGACTGTTATAAGACCACCCTGAATCCGCAAAAGTAGGTCGTCTAGTAGTTGTGGGTCGAAGGAATTGTCCTGAACCAAAGCGATCATGACTAGAAAACCTTCATAAGTTCGTCTCTCGATCCCTACCTTAAAGACAAACTAATATGTTTCTTGCAGGAATATGCCGATTGTTTTGCCTGGTCGCACGAAGACAGGGTCAGCATAGACCCTGGCGTCAATTCCCGTAACCTCAATGTCGGCCCATCAATTAAACCTATCAAACATAAGCGTTGGAATTTTACTCCTGAAAGGAATAAGGTAATAAATGATGAGGTCGACAACCTCCTCAAGGCAAGAAAAATTTGAGAAATAAAATACCCCGGCTGGCTTGCTAAGGTCGTGGTCAGTAGAAAGGTCCTAGTCGTATCTCAAAAGTCGTGGGTAAGGGTGCCTATCGGCTCCAAATCCTCGACAATCAAGATACCCACGTAGCTGGAATACAACGCATCTGAAAAGGTATTTCTTCTAAACCCTTTTTCTACTTTCATACGATTTTTGTATCAAGACGATTACTGACTTAAGCATCGGAGGGTCGTTGGCTAGCCAACGACCAACCTTTGATCTTATTTTTTATCGCAGGATCGCACGACATCGATTGCTAAGTCTACTACGCGACTTTTGTTTCTTAAAATCGTATGACATAAATGATCGGGTCTACGACTCGGTTATCCCTTGGCAGGAACACATGATTCAAGGTCATCGTATGATCTAGTTGTACGATCGTAAGGTCTAACGACCCCATGATCCAAGTTTTTAAATTAGAAGAACTTTATGTTCTGAATGAATGCTTCGGTTGCATGTGCTCATGTTCGCCAATGCGAATTAAAAGTATCAAAGTCTTACGACTTATGTTATAATCGTTGTGTTACAGTGGATACCTAAGTCGCACGTCTTCTTGCTCATTTTTCAATAAATTTTACAATTGATATCATGTTTGCTTATGAAATGTGATGAAACGCAAGTTCAAAAGAAAGGTAAATCCATTTATCAAATCGTAGGTTACATTAGACGACTCGACCACCAACGGTCGAGCGTTAAAAGCAAAGCTAAGAAAAAATCTTCTAAGTCTGAGGAGGATCGTCTGTCACATCCTTGACCAAGGCTTCACCCTGGAAACCCTCGTCCACCTCTTCATCCTCTATCTCCTTCTCATCATATGAGTCGATGTCCCTTGCAGATCCGACTTCACTCAGATAGAGAGCAAGATCTTCTGACACCGAGGCGAGAGGATTTTTCCTCGACAAGTGTCGTCGAATGATAGCTGCCCGCGCAGTGAGTCGGGCAAAAGCAAAGACGGACTTAACCTCGTCCTTCACCTCCTCGACCTCCTTCTCTAGACTTGCTACCTTGGACTTAGACTCCTCGGCCTCTTTTTCCTTCGTAGCCAAGGACTCCTTCATCTTGTCCAGAGACAGGGACTGCTTTAGACGAGAGTTCACCTCATCCCTCGCACATCCGACAGCCTCCAATTTGTCCAGGGCATCATCGAGTCGTACCGACAAATCCTCAGCGCGTGCCGGGTCCGACTTCTCCCTTTCCAGCATCGCGTCCTCTCTCTTAAGAGCAGAAGACACAAGACCTTCAATCTTCGTCGTCTCGGCGTGCAGGGCCAAAGAAGACTGAAACGTCTGAAAAAACGTAAGACACATGTTAGTAAACATTTGACAAAGTTAAACAACGATAAAATCATCTAAGTCTTGAAAGATAGACTTACCATGAACGCCAGTCCGGCAACATGCGCTCCCGTATCCTCGATGGAGACCCCTCTAAAACGCTCCTCGAAATATGGGAGCTGATACTTCCCCAGATGCGGAAACAATTTCGTCCCGTCCAGGACGTTGTCGGCTAAGAAGTCTGATGGCAATGTAAAATTAACCATCGTGACCTCCTTATCCTTGGTCGCGTAACCCTTGCCCTTGTCGGACGCTGTACGGGTCGACGTCGCAGATGCAGGCATCGTCTTTGTCGCCTGAAGTGCCGGATCAACCAACGTCGCGTCAATCACGTCGGAATACATCTTCGTCTTCTCAGAAGTCGCAATCGCCGCCTTCGCCTTCTCAGGACTAAAGAATCTCGACGAGTCGCTTACCTTCGAAGACGGTTCCCTCAGGACCGTCGTCCTTGCCCTCTTTAGGACCCCCGACCCAGTTGTCGGGGCCTCTTTTCTCTTTAGGACTCCCGACCCAGTTGTCGGGGCCTCCGTCCTCTTTTCTCTCGCCTTACGAGCCAATTCGGCCTGGGCCGCCCTCTTGGCCATCGCATACGACGTTTTTGGCTGGGATTCTCCTGTAAAACAAGAAAGGAAGAACAAGTAAGCGACTGAAACAAAGGAAGAAATATGTCGAGACAGAGTAGGGTACACTTACCGGCCATCTCTACCTCTGCCTCTTCTCTCGACTCCTCATTCTTCTATTCTTCCTCAGTCTCCTCTGTCTCCTCTTCCCCCTCCTCTTCCTCTCGACTCTCCCTACGTCTCTCGCTCAAGAAGACTAAATCGTCGTCCTCGTCTACCAAACAACGTGTGACGAATGAACGATCGTCTGGGCTGATCTCCAGGAACTTCTCGATCTTAGCCTTGGAGTCGTCGTTGGGCACCATCTTGTCGAAATTAATATATGAAAACACAAGGGAGAAGGTTAGTCGAAAAACAAATACGATAAAAGCATTCGACCAAAGCTGGAAACTCACCCTTCATGTTCCAACCGGACCTGATCCAATCGCTTTCGGGATCCAACGTCACCACCCGCACGAGTACATACCTGGTCTTCCAGTTGCGGTCATTGACCGTGGTCTTTAGAACCAAGGTACGATCGCCCTTGCGTTTGGAAAACAGGTTGTAGCGACGGTATGTATTCTTCTTGACCTGATAAGCCGTGAGCAGGTCCGTCACGTTCATCGGCGACTCCCAATTTGCAGTAAGTCGCTCGATGACTTGAATGAAAAGCCAGAATTGGGGCATCAGTTGCCCTAGCGACAAGTCAAACTCGCATATAAACGCATTGGCTAGAGGCGAATATGGCCAGTGGAATCCTATCTTGAATGGGTATTCGTATATCACGACGTACCCCTCTGGACACATCTCCGGTCGAACTTGACCGGCCTTGCTCACTGTAATCCCCGTAGGAATTCTTGCTAATTTTCTAAATTCGTCGAGATCATCCTGATCTCGAATGGTACTTCTGGGCTTTGTCGACATTGCTAATCCCGTTAACCAAATTTGACGGTCGGAAAAACCCCAAATATCCCAGTTTTTCCCAGGCTTTCTCGCAATGGATTTACGACGCATACAAAGACTGAAGAGTCGTACCTTATATAGCCGCTCTAAAAAACCTCGAAGTCCCTAATCGAATCAAAGATTCTTGCAGGTTTGGAAAGAATATCGACGAAGAACAAACAAGAAAATCAGGAAGAAATCTCACTCTTAAAACTCTCTGAAATCGTAAAAAGGAAAAGATCCATCGTGGTCTCTATTTATGTAAATGATCGTGTCAGGTCGAATCCTTCGATGATCGACACGTGTCCTTACCTTTTCGTATGCACACACGGATCGTCGACACCTGACAATGACAGCTGCTAAGCATGGTCGTGCGTCAGCGTGACGTCACGACCTTATCCCCTTTTCGACTTCTTCATTAGTTGGAATTGGACCGATCCAATTCCAAGGTAACTGAAGTAACTTTTTGACACGTGTCACAACCCTAGACGTCTGAATGACAAAATTCAAAACTCAAAAATTTGCTTCTTCATTTTAAATTTTGGGGGCAAACTGTTTGGGTAAAATTTCACCAGCCTCGACCACGACCAAGATAGGGAAGACATTTATTACACTTTCTTATAATAAGGAAAAATCATAAATACTTTATCCCCTGATCAAAGTTGAAATCGAAAGTTATTTACCTCACGACACTCGACCAGGACGTCGTCTAGCTCACACGACCGTCGTATGGAACCTTGCGACCTCGACCGACTAACATGAGGTATTTCTGTTACGTTTCAGTGTTTTAATGCAGGAATCAATTTCATTGATGATCAACGGCTATAACCGACGAAGGCCTTTATGAGCATTTAACCCAGTGACTGTTACGACCGTTAGACAAAGCATATAAGGAGTCAATTAAAGCACCCGAAGACTATAAATACCAAGCTCAATCACCATTTCGAGGGGCATCACACATTTCACATCTGAGACATCCTGAAAACAACTGAACTCTGAAGAACACTCAAAGCAAAGAATTCTCTCTCAAGCAGATCGCTCTCGACGCACGGCTTACACACACGACACATTGTTTTTACACACGACGCACTTATTTTTTACCTTCGATACACTTGTTACTTTACATTTAAAGTCTTTCTTTCATTTCTATTGTAATCTCTGTACTCTCGACGCCCAAAACACAAGGATATCGCCCCTGTTTGGCAACCATAGTGCAGCGACGACTTCCACAGTCGTCCGCGTGTTTTTTCCTCGTCGAGGTTTTTCCCGCGTCACCAAAATCTCTGTCTCATTTACATTTTTTTCCTTTGTCGTACAGTTTTTTGGAAGATTCCTATTCTTTAGTTGTTAAGCTCCACAATCAACCTTAAGTTATCATTCTGGACGATTTTTGGCATTAACAGTAGTATTATTTATAAGATGTCCTTGTAATTAAGAAATGTAAACTTCTTAAGTATAAAACTAGAGAGGCGGTTCATTTAGACTTATTAAAAACAGGATCATGCTTTCTTATACTCACTGGTATGCATACGGCGAAATAGAATCCTCAGTTCAACAAGCACAACAGGCAATAGTAGACGAAGATAATAACGAGTTTGGCGGTGTTCAACAAATGATGATGGACCAAAATATTCTTGGTACATAAAGTACTTGGGAGGAGCAAGAACCGAATCCTAATGCACGACGAGTCTATGAGATGTTAGAAGCTGCAGACCAGCCGTTTTGGGAGGGATGTCCGAGATTTTCAAAGTTACAGGCTGCGGCAATGTTTTTGAACTGGAAGGCAGATTGCAATGTACCAGAGACAACCTACAATCGTAACATTGCTATGGTGAAAGAAATGCTACCTGCCGGTGAACAATTAGTTGGTAGTTTTTACGAGACAAAGAAGATGTTGAAGCAACTTAATCTTCCCAAAGAGAAGATCCATGCTTGCAAAAACCATTGCATGCTATTCTATAAGGAATATGCCGATTATGAAACTTGTCAAGTGTGTGGGGAACCTCGCTACAAGACAACCAGCCAAAACAATAAGGTGCCTAAGTTGGTGTTGACGTATTTGCCTGTATCAAAAATATTACAACGAAAGTATTTGTGTAAAAAACAGTAAAAGAAATGACTTGGCACCGTCAACATCAGACTCAATCGGGAAAGATGGTGCATCTGAGTGATGGGGAGGCTTGGAAACATTTCGACAGGCTACATCCCGATTTTTCTCAAGAGATCGGGAATGTTCGTCTGGGCTTATGTACATATGGTTTCATTCCCAATAATTCGATCTCAAATCCGTATTCACTATGACCCGTCTTTCTTACAAACTACTATTTACCGCCTTAGATGTGCATCAAGGAGCCCTACGTCCACCCCGCTTTGCTGATTCCCGACAAGAAGAGTCCTGAATAGAACTTGGAGGGTGTCCATACTTATAATGCTTTTCGTAGGACAAATTTTACAATAAGGGTCGTACTGTTGTAGACGGTTAGTGACTTCCCTGTTATGCCATGCTTTCTGGTTGGAGCATGCATGGAAAGTTAGCTTGTCCATATTGCATGGGCAATGCATGTGCATTCTAGTTACGAAGCGGAGGGAAGTCGTGTTGGTTTGACTGTCACTACAAGTTTCTACCACAGAGACACGCATTCAGATATGACAAGAAGCACTTTCGAATGGGACATACCGAACAAGTTGATCCACCCTTTGTGCCAACCGGTCAACAAATATGGAATCAAGTGTGTAGCCTTCCTACGGTTTACGATGGTGTCCCACACGGGTCAAGGCACTATAGAAAGTCTGTGGGTTTTAGGGTAACACACAATTGGGTAAAGCAGAGCATTTTCTGGGAGCTGCCGTATTGGCGAACTATGTTGATACGACACAACCTGGATGTAATGCACATTGGGAAGAATGTGTTTGATAATGTAACACCTCGAAATTTCCATAACTATTTTGTAGTTATTTTGGAAAATGTTAAAATAATGGGGAGAAATTATGTTGAAAGTTATGTTATAAATTTTATGGAAGGATCAAAGTAAAGTTAGCTATTTATTGAGGGTTGAATTGTAATTTGGGAAAGTTGAGATATTTAAACTAGAGGTCGGTTGAATTGGGAAGATATCTGAAACTGATATCAGAAGAGTCGGTTCAAAGAAGTGCACGAAGAAAGAACTGGGTTTTTCGTTTTCATACGGTAAGGAATTCAAGTAATTCTTGGTTGGATCTTTTTGAGGATCGATAATCATAATTCAATTCGTTTTTCTCTAGACTAAATCAGTGATTGGATTAAAGTCTGGAAGTTGTCTAGCCTGGATATCGAGTTCGAATTAATCAGGTGAGTTCATCTACCTGTTTTTGCTTAATAAGGTCTATTTGTGAATTGAAATGGTTGAATAAGCTTATTATTATCTGTGAGAAATAGATGCAAATCGAATTTTGAAGTTCTGGTTAGAAAACGAGTGAAACAGGTTAAACAGTTGATGAATCCGGAAGATGAATAATCTGGATTGTTCCGGATTCCGGATATCGGATAATTTCGGATTCCGGATAGTTGCCCGGATGGATTTACTGGATACCAGACACTTCCGGATACCGGATGGTTTTTCGGATTGGTTACCGGATATGATTCCCGGATGGTTCCGGACTTGGTGTCCGGATACTTTTCCGGATGTTACCGGATTCTTGGATTTTCCGGATGTTTCCGGATAGATGTTCCGGATTTGAATTCCATATATGATTCCGGACTAATTTACTGGACAAGTTTTCCTGTATATTCCTGTGTATTGTTGTAATATTCAAATGTTTTATGAATACGAAACATAATGTGATTTTAACAATACGAACATAATTAATACTCGACGGAGATTATGATACGAGTTATTATGTGTATTGAGTGAATATGTACATATGTTAGGAAGTGTAATGGATCCATAGGCACTAGTATTATGTGGACACGAGGAATAGGCGTGGGCTAATTCTAATTCCCGTGGGTTTGATAAACGTGGAATAGGCGTGGGCAAATCGTAATTTCTGTTTGTTTGAAATGAGGAATAGGTCGGCTTAATGGTAATTCCCATTTCATATTGTGATGTGAAATCATGGAATAGGCGTGACTTAATCATAATTTCTTATTTCTATTGGACAATAAGAGATAGACATGGCTTAATTGTAATCTCTACTTCCACACCAAGAAATAGGCATGGCTTAATTGTAATTTCTTGGACATGAGCTGAAATCTAGAATCCATAGCGATTCGTAGTGGCGCTCTGGAACATGAGATTATGACTTACTTAGTGTTTGTCATACTCATGGAATTGGGTATAATTCCCGTCACTGAAAGGTGTTATGTGTACGGTAAGAAAGATGGCGACCAGGTTAATTTATGTGCTTTGTTTACAAATTGGTTTTCAAAGCTTGTAAAGTTTTTAATTTGAAAACTGGATGTTCTCACTAGGCATAAGCCTAATATTTTCAAATTAAATTTTCTTATCAGGTACGAGCTCGAGAAGGGATAAGCAGGGATGAGTGTCTAGAAGTCCCAGAGTTATGCTTTTGGAGTTTTGATGGAGAATTTAGTGGAACAAGGATTGTTTTGGAGATATTATAAACTACCCATATAATCTGATTATGTTGGTTATGAATTAAATTAGTCGGTTATTTATGATAGATCAATTGTAATTATAGACTTTGTCACTAATCCTCCATATGTGAATGAAAACGTTTTGGGGAGATGTTGTAAATTATTGTGATAAATTAAGGTTTAAATTGATTGTAAATTTCAGGGTGGTTCAGTTTGGTATCAGAGCTGTAGTTTAAGTGAACTATGTATGATCGTGAGATACCTAGACTTAAGTGAGATGATTAAGATATGATTTGTGAGTTTGGGTAGAAGTACTAAGACGGGATAGTCTTAGAGTCGACGGAAATACGTGAATTAAGAGTTGTGGTGATGGTAACGAGGATTCTTATGTATAGTATGTTCATAATTTAATTAGCTATTGTTATTATGAATGTACTGTTACGTAAGCATACTTGTTTTTAAATTGTTATGGTGATTAATGAACGCTAAAGTACGTTTCCTGTGTTTGGATGTGTATAGCCATTTCTTATGGTTATCTTTATGTGTTGTCCAGAATACTATGGTGAATACACCAACCAGATCTTCCACTTCTTCAGAAGAGAGGGCGGCAAATGAATGGGTGGGGAATCAACCCGAAAGGGGTGGAACTAGGATGAGTCTACCAAGGCCATCCATTCTGGGAGAAGGAGGAAGTCAAACACATAGAACGAATGTCGGTACTTCCAACCCGGTGACGACGGAATCCACTATGGAATCCCGTATGATGGAGAACATGATGCAAGTCATGAATAATGCATAGACTCAACAACAGGAGATGTTTAGGAAATTGTTTAATGACAGAAATGCCGAATCACAAAGACCGGGGTTGGGTACTGGTACTGAAAATCCTCATGTTAATCCGGTGCATAATGTTAATAAAAGGATAGAGAAAGTTTGTTCTTATAAAACGTTTTAAGCTGCAAGCCACCAGCGTTTGCTGGGTCAGATAATCCAATTGTATGTATGAATTTGATTAGAGAAATGTAGCAGGCCTTTAGAGCTTGTGAGTGTGACGAAGAATCAAAAGTTAGATTCGGATCTCAGATGGTACGTGGAAATGCTTTGACCTGGTGGAACATTGTGACATCAATGGTGACGACTCCAGTTTTGGCAGCAATAACCTGGGAGTCATTCAAAAGAAAGATTTTAGAGGAATACTGCAACGAGAATGAAATAGACCGAATTGAAGAGGAATTCAAAAAGCTCAAAAAGGGTACTTCTTCAGTAAGGGAGTACACTCGCGTATTTCTCGATAAACTAAATCTAGTGGGGCATGTGGCCCCAACTGAAAAAGAAAAGATCAAGGCTTATTTGAAAGGTCTGCCAGCAGATATGATGTCAAGAGTTCGGAATTCCAAAGCTTTGACATTGAGGGAAACGATTGAAGAAGCCAAGATAATAGAGGAAGTTTATGCCATAGATAAGAAAGAAAAGACCCAAGTGGGGGAGAAAAGAAAGTGGGAAGGTCGATCATAATCTTCTTAGAAATCCAAGCCGTTTGTCAGGAACTCCCATTTTAAGCCTCGTCGGGAACCAAATTGGTGCCAGAAATGCAGAAGCAAACATTTTGGTCCGTGACGAGTGACTCTACCGGAATGTTACAAGTGTGGTAAAAGTGGTCATACTATGAGTAACTATCCCATCCAAGGGACAACCTATTTTGAATGTAAGCAGCCTGGTCACTACCGAAGAGACCGCCCTAAGTTAAGGAAGAGTGGAAATCAAGAAAAGCAGCCGAATACTCCAAAGCCAACGGGCAGGGCATTTCATATGACGACGGATGAAGCAAAGGAATCGAAGGATGTAGTTTCTGGTACATTCCTTATTAACTCAATACCTGTAAGTGTATTATTTGATTGTGGTGTCAACCTGTCTTTTATATCGAAATCGTTTTATCAAAAGTTAGCTATTCCTATCACTACCTTGAAAGATGTCTTAGTAGTTGAAATAGCTAACGGGGGTCAAGTCTTAGTTTGAGAAATACTTGAAAGTTGTACAATTATGATAGAAGGGAAGAAATTCCCAATTGATTTGATTTTGATGGAGATTGGGGGGGTTTGATATACTCGTTGGTATGAATTGGCTGACGAACAATCAAGCAGAAATTCTTTGTGCCACGAAATTAATTCGGATCCCTATGCTCGAAAATGATGTTGTATTCATCTATGGGGAAAAGAGAAAAGGGGAGATTCCGTTGATTTCTATTGCCAAAGCGCGAAAGTGTCTAGTAAAAGGATGTTCATCTCATCTAGCATCTGTTTTGGATGCTAAAGTTGAAAAGAAACGACCGGAAGATATAAGGGTAGTACGTGAATTTCCAGATGTGTTCCCTGAAGATCTTCCAGGCTTACTGCCAAAACAACAGGTAGAGTTCAGAATCGATCTTGTTCCCGGAGCGGCACCAATAGCAAGTGCACCATACCGTTTAGCACTGGCTGAAAGAGCTGAATATGAGGCAACGACGTTGGTTAGAACTACTTAAGGATTATGATTGTGAATTGCATTACCATCCTGGTAAAGAAAATGTTGTGGTTGATGCCTTAAGTAGAAAAGGATACAGTGGATGTTTGAAAACGACTAACGTCAGGATTGATGTGACATCGAGTCTAATTGAAAGAATCAAAGTGGCACAAGCGGAAGCATTATTAGAAGAAAATCTGAAAGAAGAAGTCATGGTTAAGCAATGTCTCCAACTGACTGAAGATAGTCGCGCAGTTAAATTATTTCAAGGCCGTATTTGGGTGCCAAAGATTGGGGGAAACCGGGAGTTAATTATTGAAGACGCTCACAAGTCCAAATATTCTATACATCCTGGGAGTACTAAGATGTATAGAGATTTGAAACTACACTATTGGTGGCCAGTGAGTGACGTGTTCGTTGGTAAAGGCGGAACATCCTAGTGAAGAAAGAAGCTTCACCAATAAAGGCCATGGGAGTGACGTGTTCGTTGGTAAAGGCTGAACATCCTATTGAAGACGCTCACAAGTCTAAATATTCTATACATCCTAGTGAGTGACGTGTTCGTTGGTAAAGGCTGAACATCAACGACCTTATGGGAGTCTACAATCTTTGGAGATTCCTGAATGGAAATGGGATAAGATTACTATGGACTTGGTAACTAAGTTACCAAGGACGCTAAAAGGTAACGATACTATCTAGGTAATCGTGGATCGATTAACTAAAAGTGCTCATTTCTTAGCAATGAAAGAATCTTCACCAATAGATAAGTTAGCAAAGTTATATATTGATGAAGTGGTGTCAAGATATGGTATACCTGTGTCTATAGTTTCTGACCGTGACAGCCGATTTACTTCCAGATTTTGGCAGTCACTACAAGAAGAATTGGGTACAAGAGTGAATTTGAGCACTGCATATCATCCACAAACAAATGGGCAAAGCAAAAGAACCATTCAGACTTTGGAAGACATGCTCAGGTCTTGTGTAATTGATTTTGGAGGTAACTGGGATACGCATTTACCCTTAGTGGAATTTGCGTACAATAAGAGTTATCATTCCAGTATCGGAAGAGCACCTTTTGAAGCCTTATATGGTCGGAAATGTAGAACTCCGTATGTTGGTTGGAAGCTGGAGAAAAGCAATTTGCTGGTCCCGAAATTGTACAACAAACGGCCGATAAAGTGAAAGAGATTCGGAAACACATGAAGGAGGCTCAAGATCGACAAAAGAGTTACGCCGATCCGAAAAGAAGACCGAAAGAATTCCAAGTTAGGGAGCGGGTGATGCTAAAGGTATCTCCGTGGAAGGGGATTATAAGATTTGGAAAGCGTGGAAAGTTGAGTCCTCGTTTTATTAGACCTTTCACTATAACTAAGAGAGTGGGACTTCAAGCATATCAGTTGGATCTTCCACCTGAATTGGAAGGAATCCATAATACTTTCCATGTCTGTTATCTTCGGAAATGTTTAGCCGAAGAAGAAAATGTTATACCGCTTTCTGAAATAAAAGTGGATGAGAAGAGTCGTTGCGTGGAGGAACTTGAAGCAATTTTAGAAAGGACGACTAAGAAGCTACGACATAAGGAGGTGATCATGATTAAGGTACAGTGGAAACATCATAGATGTGCTAACGTGACTTGGGAGGCTGAAGAGGATATGAAGAATAGATATCCTCATCTATTTACCTAACTTTGATTTCGGGGACGAAATCATTTTCAAGTTGGGGAGATTTGTAACACCTCAAAATTTCCATAACTATTTTGTAGTTATTTTGGAAAATGTTAAAATAATGGGGATAAATTATGTTGAAAGTTATGTTATAAATTTTATGGAAGGATCAAAGTAAAGTTAGCCATTTATTGAGGGCTGAATTGTAATTTGGGAAAGTTGAGACATTTAAACTAGAGGTCGGTTGGATTGGGAAGATATCACAAATTGATATCAGAAGAGTCGGTTCAAAGAAGTGCAGGAAGAAAGAACTGGGTTTTTCGTTTTCATACGGTAAGGAATTCAAGTAATTATTGGTTGGATCTTTTTTATGATCGATAATCATAGTTTAATTCGTTTTTCTCTAGACTAAATCAGTGATTGGATTAAAGTCTGGAAGTTGTCTGTCCTGGATATCGAGTTCGAATTAATCAGGTGAGTTCATCTACCTGTTTTTGCTTCATAAAGTCTATTTGTGAATTGAAATGGTTGAATAAGCTTATTATTATCTGTAAGAAATATATATAAATCTATTTTTGAAGTTCTAGTTAGAAAACGAGTGAAACAGGTTAAACAATTGATGAATCTGGAAGATGAATAATCCGAATTGTTTCGGATTCCGGATGATTTTCCGAATTGATTCCGGATTCCGGATAGTTGTCCGGATGGATTTACTGGATACCGGACACTTCCGAATAGGGGTGTGCAAAACCCGACCGACCCGACGTACCCGACCGACCCGACACCCGTGTTAGCCGAAAAACGCAAACCCGACAACCCGATGTACCCGAACCCGAAATTGTTTCTCGGTTACCACAGATCGGGTTGGCTTGCCAAAATCCAACCCCGAACCCGTCCGAAACCCGAATTTGTTAAAAAAATAATTTTTTTTAATTTTATAAATATAAAATACAAATTGATATCATTAATTCATTTAACTCACAATCGACCTCAGTTTCAATTTCAAACCTAAATCGCAAATCCCATTCATCCATTCCAGTTCCATGGTTCAGACCTAAATCGCAGCCACTGTCATGTGTCGATTTCTCGAAGGAAGGAGAAGGAAGGAGAAGGAAGAGGAAGGAGAAGCATCTGATTGACGAAGGAAGAGGAAGGAGAAGCATCTGATTCTCAGTTTATCACTATCGATTTTTGAAGGAGGAGCATCTCTGATCTCACTATCGAATCTCTCCCTCTTTTGGTATCCTTCTGTTGATTCTCTCTTTTGGTATCTCGTTGATGGAAACCCTAGAATCCTAGATATTGACTCAACGAAAATGGGCTGCATTTAGCTGCTGAAAATGGGCATTGGATCAGGCCTAACCCGACGAACCCAACCATAACCCGACCGAGCCCGAATCCACCCGTAATCCGTAACCCGAAATTAGTAATGGACGGGTTTTGGGTTCTGAACCCTCCACCCGAAACCCGATCGGGTTGGACGTTTTAGGACCCGAACCGACCCGGCCCGACTGATGCACATGCGTACTTCCGGATACTGGATGGTTTTCCGGATTGGTTACCGGATATGATTCCCGGATGGTTCCGAACTTGGAGTCCGGATACTTTTCCGGATGTTACCGGATTCTTGGATTTTCCAGATGTTTCCGGATAGACGTTCCGGATATGATTCAGAACTATTTTCCGGACTTGGTTCCGGACTAATTTACTGGACAAGTTTTCCTGTATATTGTTGTACTATTCAAATGTTTTATGAATACGAAACATAATGTGATTTTAACAATACGAACATAATTAATACTCGACGGAGATTATGATACGAGTTATTATGTGTATTGAGTGAATATGCACATATGTTAGGAAGTGTAATGGATCCATAGGCACTAGTATTATGTGAACACGAGGAATAGGCGTGGGCTAATCATAATTCCCGTGGGTTTGATAAACGTGGAATAGGCATGGGCTAATCGTAATTTCCGTTTGTTTGAAATGAGGAATAGGTCGGGCTTAATGGTAATTCCCATTTCATATTGTGATGTGAAATCATGGAATAGGCATGGCTTAATCGTAATTCCTGATTTCTATTGGAAGATAAGAGATAGGCATGGCTTAATTGTAATCTATACTTCCACACCAAGAAATAGGCATGGCTTAATTGTAATTTCGTGGACATGAGCTGAAATCTAGAATCCGTGGCGATTCATAGTGGCGCTCTGGAACATGAGATTATGACTTACTTAGTGTTTGTCATACTCATGGAATCAGGTATAATTCCCGTTACTGAAAGGTGTTATGTGTACGGTAAGAAAGATGGCGATCAGGTTAATTTATGTGCTTTGTTTACAAATTGGTTTTCAAAGCTTATAAAGTTTTTAATTTGAAAACTGGATGTTCTCACTAGGCGTCGAGAAGGGATAAGCAGGGATGAGTGTCGAGAAGTCCCAGAGTTATGCTTTTGGAGTTTTGATGGAGAATTTAGTGGAACAAGGATTGTTTTGGAGATATTATAGACAACCCGTATAATCTGATTATGTTGGTTATGAATTAGATTAGTCGGTTGTTTATGATAGATCAATTGTAATTATAGACCTTGTCACTAATCCTCCGTTTGTGAATGAAAACGTTTTGGGGAGATGTTGTAAATTATTGTGATAAATTAAGGTTTAAATTGATTGTAAATTTTAGGGTGTTTTAGATAATCTGTTTCACATGATTATGGACACACCAAAAATCAAAGTACAACATCAAAGCAAGGAATGACATAAAAGAATACTGCAATCGATCGGAGTTGTATATCAGGGAGGAACGAAATAAAATATTTAAACCGAAAGCTTCATACACTTTGAAAAAAGAGCAAGTAATAAAGGTGGGTGAATGGTTGAAGACATTGAAATTTCCAGACGGCTATGCTTCCAACATAGGGTCATTAGTAAACCTTGAGAAGGGTAGTTTCTATGCCTTCAAGAGTCATGATTGTCACGTGTTCGTGCAAAGACTGCTCCCTATTTCCATTAAGGGGATGGTACCGACCAATATATGGGATGCTATCACCGAGTTGTGCACATTCTTTCGTGCAATATGCTCGAAGGTGTTACACGTTGAGGACTTGACTCAATTGAAGACAAGTAAAGTTGAAACGATCTGTAAGTTGGAAAGAGTCTTTCCACCGGGGTTCTTTGTTTCCATGGAACACCTTGTGGTACATCTAGCGGATGAGGAACTAGTTGGGGGTATGGTTCAATACAGATGGATGTATCTCGACGAGAGATGTCTTGGGTCCTTGGAGAGGACGGTGAGAAACATAGTAAGGGTAGAAGGTTCGATTGTGGAGGCATATTTGGTGAACGAACTATCTAACTATTGTGCGTTGTATTTTGAACCAACTGTAGAGACACGTCTAAACCACGAGCCTCGGAATTTTGCCCCCGAATGTGAGTCTTCGGACCAGCGCTTAAGCATATTTAAAACCCCGTGTCGTTCATTATACGATAAGGCTGGAAGACAATGTCAGCTGGATGATGGAGATATGCACAAGGCTCACACATACATCTTGCTTAACTGTAAAGAAATCTTTCCTTTCATCACCATGTTCAATGATTGGATTAGACTTTCGGAGCCATATATTAATGAAGTGGGGCTCGACAAACATAGAGGTGACCTATTTGCTGCTTGGTTTGAGAACTACGTAAGTATACATATGAACTTTTATTCTCATAATTTATATGTACTTAATATCATATTACAAATGACATAATACTTTATAATACAGGCTATGACTCGACCAGACCCCTCAATCAGCCATCTGAAAGTTTTGGCACAAAGACCTCTCCGTTGGGCTTGGAGACACACGGGCTTTTTCTTAAATGGTTACAAGTTCCACACTCAGACTCACGGTAGGAATCGCACCACACATAATAGTGGAGTATGCGTGAGAAGCTCTTGTTACTAGGAGTTTGATGGGGACTACTATGGATTGTTCGATGAAGTGCTAGAGATAGAATATCATTCGATACTCGGTCGTTGTGTTTTCCTAATATTCAAATGCACATGGTTTGATACAGCTAACGGGGTCCAAGTTCACCCAATGCATAATCTCGTGGACGTCAAACACAGATCAAGACTTCGTTCAGACGACCCGTTTATCCTAGCATCGCAATCTGAACAAGTATATTATGTACCATATCCATCGAAGGAATTAAAAGATTGGTGGTTTGTGGTGAAGACAAAGCCTAGAAGGTCTATGAGTTGGCCTCAAGTACACTCGAAGTACCAGCAGATGAAAATTTGGATGAGGAATAGTTTTTCCAAGAAGATGGTAGAATCGCACCCACTATGGGAAACGGAGACGTGAATGAACCCATCTGTCTTAACACAGATGAAGAGGGTATCGAAATTGCCAATGATGGTCGTGACAACTGGCATGTTGACGAGAGTGGTGACGAAGAGGACGACTTCCAAGACTTGTATAGTGACTCTGACGAAGAAGAACCCGACTTGTCAGATCACTCCTCTGATGATTAAATACTATGTTAATCTTAGTGTTAGTAAAATTTGTTTAATAGTTTCCATGTTTTCTTATCTATTTTGTCACATTTACGAAGTTATCTATTAATTTGTGACCATGTTTACTTATCTGACATTGTGTTGTGTACTTGAATTACTGTTGTATGTTTTCTAACATTGCTTTGTAGACATTGCCGCATACCCCGGAATCCGGCCGCGGTAGTAATCCTAGTCGAGCTTCTAGTAGCGGGTCGACACAACCCGCCAATGAGTCTGGTAATATCCATCGTGGCCCAACTGCTTCGGACGCGCTCCGGACGACGAGGGACCCTCTTGCACCGTGAACTCCAACATCAAATGAGGAAATTCATTTCTATTAACTTATTGATCACATTAAATGTTCTTTGTATCGATATTAATTCAATTCATTATGTAGCTGGGATAGTGCCGAAGCGATCCAAACGGCGACGAGGATAAATCAGATCTACTTGATTGGGTCATGGCGCACTTGGTCCCACGCCCCTCTAGACACGAGCAACTTGAAGTTTCAGCGTTTCCAGGTTCCTAGTGTATATTTAAGTAATTATATCTTTGGTAGTTTTATTGTAAACATAAAAATAACAAAACTTGTACGTACAGGGCCACTACACCTGGGATGCTTCGTTGGACTCCCGGATGCGACAGATCTGGAGGAAAGTGTGCGAAAGCATACAATGACAATTTGAGCGCCACCCGGAATAGAGCATTTTAAAATGCAGAGAGAGTGGTCGTCATTATGACGAGAACGACCCACAAAGAGATATGAACATGTTGAAGCCCTTCCCTCCCCTCTGGATGAATCCGTCGACCTGGGAGGAAATGATCGATGGATGGAACAACTATCATTGGAAGAGTGTTTATGTGGTGTCGCGTGCGAACCGGATGACAGAGGTGGATGGCGACATATCCAAGCACACTAATGGATCGATCACGTTCGGGGAGACACATGCTCATCTGGTAGGACCTTAATATGTTATAATTAACTCATTGCTTACTAGTTTGAACTTTAACTGTTATAATCAACACATCTTTGTATTATTTGACCTTTGCAGACGAAAGCAAGAGGAGGCGTGCCACCGTCGGGTTTGGACCTCTTCAAAGTTACCCACAAGAAGAAGAGGTGGCCAGGTATGTGGAGTACGCTCGGTACAGCGGGTACAGAGGGTACGGAGGTACGCCGGATACGGAGGGCTCGTCTTCAGAATCCGGGGAGTACGTAACATCTCGGTGTAGCTGGATTGTGGTAAGTATTTTGAACAAGACATTAGAATATCTATATAGTTTTTGTTTAACTATGAACTTTATTGTATATATCTATCTAGTTTGGGTTGCCATTTGTTGGGCAAACATTAGGATTGTTATCTTATTGTATATATATATCTATCTAGTTTGGGTTGCAATTTGTTGGGCAAACATTAGGATTGTTTGACAGGAAAATGGAACCATCTCATTTACAGTCGTTATGTTGTCGAAAATGATTTGTAATATTTTGTAAAAACCACAGGATGGGTATTCGACACGTGCCATCAGGAGGTACGACGAGGACCCTACCACTCACCCGCCACTTGATACACAGTTGTGGTATGAAGCTGTTGGGGAACCGAAGATAGGTCATTCATTTGGGTTTGGGAACCACCCAGATCCTAATACGATCTTGGGTGGGTCATCGTCGTCACAAGATAGAGGGTCGTCTTCTCGACAAGTATCACTTTTTTTCATTAAACGATGTTTATCAATTTCATTTATAATTCATATTAAATATTCTAATGTCTTCTTTATTTTCTAGGAAATTGAGGACTTAAGGAACCAAGTGGAGCACTTAAATCACCGATATGAGGAACGTCAGAGGCAGTATGAGGAAATGTGCGCGTTGGTCAGAGGCCTCAGTCAGAATAGTCCGTTCCCGTCGAATCCGCCAAGCATGTGAACTATTTTAGTTGTTGTTGGAACATATATTTTGAAGCAATTTGGAAAAATTGTATAGTAGTTTTGCCCATAACACTGTATTGAGTATTTTGGTTTTATGAAATTTTATCAGTTTTTACAGTTTTAGTAGGTTTTAAATTAAAAAAACACGTTTCGACAATTTTCAGCCGAAATTTGTAATTCTGGAGGTAGTTTTGGGCGGATTTTTGGTGGATTAATCCGCCAGAAATAAATACAAAATAAATTAAAAATAATTAAAAAAATATTTCTGGCGGATTATTGCGCCGCAAATCCGTCGCAAAAAAAATAAAAAATTCGCAGGTTCTAACTTATTCGGTTATTTAAAAAATGAGAAATAAATATATTTTCGGCAGATTGATCCGCTGGAAAACTCCCCCGAAAACTAATTTTTTAATTAACAACTTTGTTAATTTTGGAAAACTGACCCGACGGTTTTCCGGCGGATATATCCGCCGAAAAATTCGCTATCCGCCGAAAATTCCGCCAAAAACCACTGTTGCTACGGGTTTTGATCCGGCAGCCAGATCTGTCCGCCGAAATTGCCCCTCTGTTTGTAGTGTGTCTGGTACATCTTCCATCCCAAAATAAATGTCCACTATGAAAGTGAAATACAATTTTTTTTAAATGCGTAATTATTACACTTTTAATTAAATAAATGACAATTTTATTTTTAATAATATAGAGATAATTTTATTCATCTCATAATCAAAGATAAAAACGGAAAAGGTGATACTTGTTTTTGAAAATGAACACTTATTTTAGGACAAACTAAAATGAAAATATAGATACTACATTTAAAACGAGGGAAGTATCTATATAGGGGCAGGTTATCTTGTTAACCCAATTTTTGGTATTAACCTTACGAACCGATCCTATCCATTGATTTTGAAAATGTACGGTTGACATAACAACCCTTGATCTTAACATGGACGGTTGAGCTATCTTGTTAACCCAAATTATTGTACTAACCCAATAACAACCTTTGATCTTAACATGGACAGTTGAGATGATGCATACTTAAAAAACTAATTACAACATGGGATGATGGGTAATAAATGTAACGAACAATGATGTTTAGGGGTAATTGAGTAAAACGATATCTTTTACCTTTTGTAACCCTCCCCCCCCCCCCCCCCCCTTCACCCCGCATAATAAATTTAATGAACAATGATATTTAGTGGTAATTGAGTAAAAGCAATTTCTTTTATCGCCTGTAGCCCCCCACATAATACTCCCAAAAAACATCTCTGATTTATGAACATGAATGTGAAATTTACAATGGGGTATGTGAACAGTACCGATCAGGGTCAAATGGTTCATAAAGTTTCATAAAAACATGAATGTTCATTGAACATTCTGAAAATGAATAAACCACATGAATGTATTAGTATTTGTTCACATATGTTCCCAAGTTCATATACTCTTATGGTAACAATAGTAAAAAAAACATTCAAGCAACAACACGTGGTGATAAACGTTTAACACCGGATATACGTTGAACACGTATGAAACAACTAAAAAGCAATAAATGGTGAAAGTTGAACACATATGGAATGAATATGAGTACAAACACAGATTTTTATCTTTCTAAGTTGTTTATTGATATAATCAAACAATTTACAGTTTGTTGCGGAATAAGATCAAGTTAAAAACCTAATCTAAACAAACTATGAGAACACATAGATTTCTTGCACTAGAAAATAGAGAGAAAAGAAATAAGAAAACTAAGGAGAGTTTTCTAATCACACAGTAGTTCAGCGAGAAGGAGATGGCCGAGCACTTCAAGAATGAAGTAGGGTTCTCAATTTATACTGCATGCATTTAATGCAGAACAATACACCTTTACACGTGGCAGCCTCTGGTTGGTTTCATGATTTGACTTCAGCAAACATCCTAGTGGCCGCATGATGAACAGTGTAGTTGCAAAGTTGGTTGTACGATTCTGGACAAAAGGGATGTTCGTTCTGACAAAATCGTACGGAGGCAAGGGGATAAGACAAAAGTTGCTTGTAGAACAGGCTTCACGATCAGCGTTCGCTGAATGAATCTTTATCAGCGAATGATAAAGTTCAGTGTTCGCTGAAGTCTTCTACTTGAAACTTCGCGTGGAATGGACAAGTCTTGTCTTCGCTGATATCCGCATCAGGTCACTAGTAGACTTAGTCACTTGTTCTTCAGCTTGGTGTTCGATTTCAGCTTCGAACTTGGTTGACGCGAATCTTGTCTTCAGGGATCATAAGCAAATAATTACATGATGAACATTTAGCGATCATCAGTGAGACTTGAACAGGCTCAGGGCTCACTGATGTACAGTGTTCGCTGAAGTATAAATTAAAGCTTGTTTTCCATCAGCGATACTAAACAGACTTAGTATATTTTCTTTGATGGCAAAACATTAATACATATTGTCTACTTACAATTTACACTAAGTGTTTCTTAGAGTCATTATCAAATCACTGAGGGTTTGGATCAACAGTATGTGTATCAAAAATAATATGGATAGAATATTAATATACATTCTTATTGTTCATAACTATACACAGTTGACCATTAGATCAATTATGCATAAACTGTTAATAATGGTTATGCAAAAACGTCCCTCTTTAACAAAATATCAAGTGAGAAATTAATCAACAAACTCAAACGATGCTTGTTCAAATCTATTCCAACAAACATTAACACGAACAAAAATACTAATCGATACATAATTTTTTATTTGGTTCGAATAGTTCCGAGCTGCTCGTGCTGCCATTTTACGTCACCCCCTCTTCATTGAGATTCAGCTGCGTGCAATCAAATATTTTCGCCGTTGTAGTTATCATTGACGAACAATTATATAAATCGGTTCCTCCATCAACATCGTCCAACCTTCTGGAGTTAAAAGAACTATTCAGCAAAACGGGCGGAATGTAGTTTTGCGTAACAACCCAAAACAACATACATGCAAAACGATAAATAGATTTCGTCCCAAACGGGTCCCAAGTATAAAAAATAACCGAATTACAAAATTCCAAAATTTGACAGCAGAACAACTACCACAGCTAAGAGATATCTATCTAGGCATGCTAAAATTAAAACTAGAGTGCTTCTCGTGTCATGCTTCTCACCAGCAACGTCTATGCTTTATCCTTTCCGGACCATGAAGCACCACTAACGCGCTTCCCTGAAAATGGTTTTTATATTTTGAAAGCGAGGGTTAGACCATGAGGTCTAGTGAATTCCCCAAAAGACGGTTTATAAAAAAACATACAAAAATAGGTAGTGAGATCTGCAGGCCCAACATTTCATCAATACAGACAAGGGTGTTTGCACGGTGTTCATGGTCCATGCCCCAACCATACCACTACAATCGGGGCCCAAGCAGACTTCCCTTTCGCATTCGGGACCCAAGCAGACTCTCCTTTTTTCCACATGTACAGGAAACAGATTCCATGCACATGGGATAGATTTCATGAACTCCCAAGGGATTAAATAAAATCCCTAGGTACCCCAATCCCACTGTGCAACCCGACTCCACATAGCATACCAGCAAGACTATAATAAATAGCAGTGTACGTATTTTTCATAAACAGTTTGCAGCGTGAAATACCATTTCCAAAGCTCATCTTTCATACGAGACAATTATAAAGAGTTTATATACTAAAATATGCTCGCATCTCATATAATTCAACAACATATGAAAAACGCTTAACATGTGATCTCACATAAAAGAGAGTTAGGGAACTCACGGTATAGAAAGTGCTCACACTAGACGTCCGCCCGTAGTAACACCTAAAAGATAGAAAGTTTCTCCTTTTGTAATTTCACTACAATCTGAACCCAACCATCTGAACCTACTATCCGGAACACACTCTCCGGACTCTCACTGCCTGGACCCACTATCCGGATCCCATATGAAAAACCTATCCGGGATCTGCTGTCCGGGAAGTCCCGGTAACCACCATCCAGAAACCCCCGGGGTCACTACCCGGGAATTATTCGGGAAAGCTAACTACCTAGGAATTATCCGGGAAAGCCAACTATCTGTGAATCATCAGGGAAATCCAACTATCCGGGAAAGCCAACTACCCGAGAATCATCTGGGAAGTTCGATCTGACGAAACCCAAACCCTCGGAACTCGACTATTAGCAAGCGAATCTCATTCCTTTTCCAAAAGAAAGACCAAAATACTTCAGGGTTTAGTCCCCAATAGCTATTTTAGCTATCCTCAACCTTAGAAGGTCCCGATTTCACCCTGAGGGGATCGAAGTCTCTACCAAAAATGGCAACTCCACCCTGGTCAATTTACAAAGTTCATTTACTGATCCAAAGTTCCCATTAATGACAGAAACTAGAGAGGAAATGCATTATTCACATACCTTACTAGAAGAAATTCCAAGGCTCTCTCTCTATTTCACCCTTTGTCAAGAAATAGCACTCCTCCTCCTCCAAGCTTTCATCCGCAATCCCAAAGCAAAAGAGTCAATGAATAGGGATTTCATCCCCTTTTATACTCTCTTACTATTTACAAACTGGTCCCTCAAGACTTAAACCTTATGTTTAGCCACTATTTTACTTAAATAGACACAATTTGGAAATGGTTATTACAACACTCCCCCCTTAAAAGAATTATGTCCCCAGAATTCCTTGGTCAAAGAGCTGTGGGTACTTGGTCCTCATTTTCGATTCCACCTCCCACGTCGCCTCTTGACCCCCGTGGTATCGCCAATGGACCTTTACAAGGCCAATCTCTTTACTTCTTAGATTCTTAACTTTTCGGTCCACGATTGCTTCGGGCTCTTCCACAAAGTTCAACCTCTCATCAACTTGTACATCGGGCAATGGTATTGCCTCTTCCACCCTCGCCAGACATTTCCTTAAGTTAGATACATGGAACGTATTGTGAATACCTCGTAATTCATCGGGCAATTCCAGTTTATATGCCACTTCCCCGATTCGTTCAATGATTTCGAATGGCCCAATAAAACGTGGGCTAAACTTCCCCCTCTTTCCAAACCTTATCACTCCTTTCCAAGGAGATACTTTTAACATCACCTTGTCCCCGACTTGGAACTCTATATCCTTGCGCCTTTTGTCCGAGTAACTCTTCTGCCAGTCATGTGTTACTTTCAATCTTTCTCGTATTTGAACAACTTTATCCGCGGTTAACTGCACAATTTTGGGTCCAACCAAGTGCTTTTCCCCAACTTCATTCCAGCATAGAGGTATTCGACACTTCTTACCATAAAGCACTTCATAAGGCGCTGCCTTGACACTTGCGTGGTAGCTATTGTTGTAGGCGAACTCGATCAACGGTAGATGGTTCTCCCACGACTCTCGAAAATCTAAAGCACAAGATCTCAACATATCCTCCAAGGTTTGAATGGTCCGTTCGCTTTGTCCGTCGGTCTGAGGATGGTAAGCGGTACTCATCTTGATCCGCGATCCCATTTCTCTTTGAAAACTTCTCTAAAATCTCGACGTGAAAGGACTGTCCCGATCGGACACTATAGATAACGGCACACCATGGCAAGTTACTATTTCGTCGATATATAGCTTGGCTAACCTTTCCATAGAATACGTTTCCTTTATCGGTAGGAAGTGTGCCGACTTAGAAAGCAGTCCACTATCACTCATATTGCATCGTACCCTTTTGGGGTTCTAGGCAATTTAGTCAAGAAGTCCATTGTGATCTGATCTCACTTCCACACTGGAATGTCCAACGATTGTAGCTTCCCATACGGACGTTGATGCTCCACCTTTACTTTCAGACAAGTCAAACATCTTTCCACGAAGTGAGCTATATCCTTTTTCATACCCGGCCACCAATAGTGTTGTCGTAAGTCTCCATACATGTTGTTCGTCCCTGGGTGGATTGAATACTTAGACTTATGGGCCTCCTCCAAAATAAGCTTCCGAATTTCTCCGAGTTTCGGAACCTAAACTCTTCCATTAAATCATTTCAGCCCTCGACTATCCTCTGTTAAGGAAGTTGCAGTTCCGACCATCCGTTCCTTTTTAACATTCTCTGGTGTTAACGTTTCTAGTTGCCATTTCTTTAACTCGTCAAACAACTCGAGCGTTACTTCCTCTCTTAAAGCCACGACCATTGTAGCTTCACCTCTCTCCTTACGGCTCAAGGCATCGACCACCACATTAGCCTTACTAGGGTGATATTCGATCTTGCAGTCGTAATCCGTCAGCAGTTCCATCCATCTCCTTTGTCGCATATTCAACTCCTTCTGATCAAACAGGTGGCAAAGGCTCTTGTGATCTGTGAAGACATGACACTTCATCCCATAAAGATAATGTCGCCAATCCTTTAAAGCAAAAACGACAAAGGCCAACTCCAAATCATAGGTTGGGTATCATGTCTCGTGGTCCATCAGCTGACGAGACGCGTACACGATTACTTTCCCACGCTGCATAAGAACACATCCTAGTCCCAGTCTAGATGCATCACTGTACACAACGAAGCGGTTGCGCTAAGATCGATGCGCTACTAAACATGTCCTTCAACTTTTGGAATGCCTCATCTTGATTTTTCGACCATGTGAATTTCACGCTCTTCTTGGTCAAGGAAGTCAATGGCGTTGCGATTTTGATAATAACCCGCCAAACCCAAAAAACTTCGAACCTCCGATGGGTTCCGAGGCTGTTCCCAATCTTGTATCGCTTCGATCTTAGACGGATCTACCTTAATCCCATCTTGAGACACCACGTGTCCCAAGATTTTCACCTCTCTCATCCAAAATTCGCACTTGGAGAATTTGGCATACAACTTCTCTTGTCTCAACAACTCTAGGATAGTCCGAAGATGATCCTCATGTTCCCTTTTGGATTCGAGTAGACCAAGATGTCGTCTATGAAAATGATCACGAACTTGTCCAGGTAAGGTTGACACACACTATTCATCAAATCCATAAACGCTGTCGGCGATTTAGTTAAACCAAACGGCATAACAAGGAACTCGTAATGCCCGTATCTAGTCCGAAAAGCCGTCTTCGGTATATCTTCTCCCCTTACCTTGAGTTGGTGGTAGCCTGACCTTAGATCAAATTTAGATATATAGCTGGCTCTTTGCAGCTGGTCAAACATATCGTCTATCCTTGGAATTGGATACTTATTCTTAACTGTAACCTTGTTGAGCTCGCGGTAGTCTATGCACATCCGCATTGTCCCATCCTTCTTCTTTACAAACAGTATCGACGCGCCCCAAGGCGAGGTACTTGGTCTAACAAAACCTTTATCCAATGGATCTTGCAGTTGCGTCATCATCTCTTTCATTTCAGAAGGTACCAACCTACAAGGCGCACGAGCTATTGGGGCGGCTCCCGGTACTAGGTCGATAAAAAATTCCACTTGGCGATCCGGGGGTAAGCTGGTCAAGTCATCCAGAAACACCTCCGGGTACTCGCTCACTACCCTTACATCTTCTACCTCGTGCTTCTCCTTCTTAGCGTCCACGATGTACGCTAAGTATCCCGTACATCCTTTCCTTAAACACTTGGTAGCCTTAATCATAGAAATAAGGCTAGACCTTTTGTTTCGACGATTCCCATAGATAACTACCTCTCCCTTCTCGGGCAGTTGCACACGAATCAATTTCTTGTTACAAACGATATTGGCACCATTCTCGGCTAGCCAATCCATCCCTAATACAATATCAAACTCCCCCATAGCCATAGGGTACAAACACATGGTCACCAGACTCCCTTCTAAGTCTATGACACAATTCTCCACTACATCTCTTATCAACACACGATTATCGTCGGCGGTCTCTACTTCTAATGCTCGATCTAACCGTCTAGGTTTTACTCTCAAGCATTTAACAAAAGCATGCGACACAAAAGAACGGTTTGCCCCTGAATCAAATAACACCTTGGCACATAAAGAGTTTACTAGAAACGTACCTGTCACAACATCCGGAACTTCTTCCGCCTCCCTTGTCATCATATGGAAAGCCCGTCCCTTTGGACGTGCTGGTTCAGCCTTCTTCTCTTCCCCTTTATTCCCCGAACAACCACCAAACTAAGCCAGTCCTCCCTTCTTCAATTGCGGACAATCATACTGCATGTGATCCTCCGACCCACACTGAAAACAAGACTTCCCACTCGGACAGTCTTTCGACAAATGACCTGGTAACCCACATCGATAACAAGATCTGGGGTCTGAATTGCATTCCCCACGATGAACCCGATGACATTTCCCGATTTCCATGAGACTCCACGAGACTACGGCCTAAAGGTCCTCCCTTTCCTAGCATCCGACGCCGGTCCTTCCCATCTCCGCTTATCACCAACTCCTTCCGTCACCTGACGGTTCTATTCCTTCTCAGTCAATTCGGCTGCATTGATAGCCGATTGAAAAGTGGTGGGGTTCCTTGCCAGTACCAGCTCACGAATACTTCCCTTCAATCCATAGATATACCTATCCACCCGACGCTCCTCCACCGGCACATGTAGTTCCGCGAAACGGGCTTTTTCTAGAAACTTGGTGGTGTATTCCCTCACCGTCATCTCTTGCTGTTACAAGTTCAGAAATTCTTCCTCCAATCTCTTAATTGCCACCAACGGGCAAAACTGCTCTTTGAACTTTGTTACAAACTCCTCCCATAACATCACTTTAGCTGCCGCTGACCCCTTTCCCCCAGTCTCGACATCCCACCAGAAATATAGCATCAGACTTAAGCATGGACAAGGAAAACATCACTTTGTCTCCACCAGCACACTTACAAGTATCGAAGACCAACTCCATTTCTCTAATCCATTTCATTTCTAACACTGGGTCACACTCCCCTTTGAAGGCAGGAGGCTTGCATGAATAGAACGCTTTATAACTGCATCCCTTAGCTGTTGACTCATCCACCAGCACCACGGTCAACTAAGTGTGGCTACCCATCCCAGTCATAGGTGGGTTGGACATTTTCGAGCCCTCTCTACTCTCACTTCTTTCCCAACCTTCCAACACCGATTTTTCTCGCTGGGCCAGCAGGGCCTGCAAAGTCTCTTGAATCCTTCCCATTTCTACAACAAAGTTTTCTTGAGTTACAAAGGCAGATGCGCGGCCCCGACCACGTCCCCTAGACGGGTTCCTCCCTCTCACACTAGCAGAACTTTCTTGTTGAGACATTTCCCGCTCCGCCGGGATCTCGACGCTTCTTGCACGACGATGCACACGCATCGCTATCCGGGTTGAGTCAGTGGTCCCTCCCACTTGGGTGGCAGCCCTTCGGGGTATCCTTCCCCTTCCTCTACCACGACCCCGCCCCTTCCTCGGGAGGCAACTTGCCTCGGGGGCTGCACTGGTCCATTAATAAGGACCTCCTCATCCTGAGCTGTTCGCTCAGCTGGTACGGTTCTGCTCCTCAAAATCCTTCTAGACATGATGATAAACTGAAACGATCACAAACACAAACGCTCAAATGACAGGCTTCGCTAAGCAAGGTAGTATAAGCACATTCATGTACCTGTAAGTTTGCAATTACACTAGACAGGTGTAGTTGTGAATTTACCTTACATGGCAGTTCTTAGCACCTTATCCTAAACGCACTTATAGTGATTTTTCCTAACGGCATCCTACATCTCGGTTGTGTCCCCTAATTCACAGTTTAAGTTTAGGCCCATCCGATCACCTAAATCTCTTAAACTATGGCTCTGATACCAATTTGTAACAACCCAAAACAACATACATGCAAAACGATAAATAGATTTCTTCCCAAGCGAGTCCCAAGTACAAAACATAACCGAATTACAAAATTACAAAATTTGGCAGCGGAACAACTACCACAACCGAGAGATATCTATCTAGGCATGCTAAAATTAAAACTAGAGTGCTTCTCGCGTCACGCTTCTCACCAGAAATGTCTACACTTTATCCTTTCCGGACCCTAAAGCACCACTAACGCGCTTCCCTGAAAATGGTTTTTATATTTTGAAAGAGAGGGTTAGACCATGAGGTCTAGTGAATTCCCCAAAAGACAGTTTATAAAAAACATACACAAATAGGTAGTGAGATCTGCCATCAGGCCCAACATTTCATCAATACAGACAAGGGTGTTTGCACAGTGTTCACAGTTCATGTCCCAACCATACCACTACGATCGGGGCCCAAGCAGACTCCCCTTTTGCATTCGGGGCCCAAGAAGATCCCCCTTTCGCATTCGGGGCCTAAACAGACTCCCCTTTTGTCCACATGTACAGGAAACAGATTCCATGCACATGGGATAGATTTCATTAACTCCCAAGGGATTAAATAAAATCCCGAGGTACCCCAATCCCATTGTGCAACTCGACTCCACATAGCATACCAGCAAGACTATAATAAATAGAAGTGCATGTATTTTTCATAAACAGTTTGCAGCGTGAAATACCATTTCCAAAACCCATCTTTCATACGAGACAATTATAAAGAGTTTATAATTTAAAATATGCCCGCATCTCATACAATTCAACGACATATGAAAAACGTTTAACATGTGATCTCACATAAAAGAGAGTAAGGGAACTCACCTGATTATTGGTATAGAAAGTGCTCACACTAGACGTCCGCCCGTAGTAACACCTAAAAGACAGACAGTTTCTCCTTAGCACTACAATCTGAACCCAACAATCCGAACCTACTATCCGGACCACACTCTCCGAACTCTCACTGTCCGTACCCATTATCCGGATCCCATATGAAAAACCTATCCGGGATCTGCTGTCCGGGAAGTCCCGGTAACCACCATCTGGAAACCCCCGTGGTCACTACCCGGGAATTATCCGGGAAATCAACTATCCGGGAATCATTCGGTAAATCAACTATCCGGGAATCATCCGGGAAAGCCAACTATCCGGGAATCATCCGGGAAGTTCGATCTGACGAAACCCAAAACCTCGGAACTCGACTATTAGCAAGCAAATCTCATTCTTTTACCAAAAGCAAGACCAAAATGCTTCGGGGTTTAGTCCCCAATAGCTATTTTAGCTATCCTCAACCTTAGAAGATCCCGATTTTATCCTGAGGAGATCGAAGTCTCTACCAAAAATGGCGACTCCACACAGGTCGATCTACAAAGTTCATTTACTGATCCAAAATTCCCATTAATGACAAAACTAGAGAGGAAATGCATTATTCACATACCTTACTAGAAGAAATTCCAAGGCTCTCTCTCTATTTCACCCTTTGTCACGAAATCGCACTCCTCCTCCTCCAAGCTTTCAGCCGCAATCCCAAAGCAAAAGAGTCAATGATTAGGGATTTCATCCCCTTTTATACTCCCTTACTATTTACAAACTGGTCCCTCAAGACTTAAACCTTATGTTTAGCCACCATTTTACTTAGATAGACACAATTTGGAAATGTTTATTACATTTTGTTCACATCGATAATGCATTTTTCATACAAAGAATGTTGATCACGTATTAAAAATTAAAACACCTAATTATTTTTTGAAAAATTAAGTAAATCTACATAATACAATCATCAAATGCAAATTTTGAAAAATTAATTAGAGGTAGAATCATGGATAAGGTTTATCTTGTAACTCCTTCTTAACATGTCTACAAAAAAAAATCATAAAATACCAATTCTATCCTTGTACATTTATTGAATAGGTTGAAACTAACCAAGATTAAAAATGAAATCCTATTGATCAATAAAAGTTTGTAAAGTTTACATCATTTAATGAGTTAACAATATAACTTCCCTATATATATATATATATATAGAGGCGGGTTCAAACGAGGAGCGTACCAATTTAAGAGAACGTGAGGAGCAATTGATAGTTATGAATCACATGTGATTGGCAGTTGTGGATCACATGTGATTCACAACTGATCTGGATGAGAATCGACAGTTATGGATCACATGTGATTGGCAGTTGTGGATCATTAATGATCCGCGACTTGCACGCGTCGCGAACCAAGTCGCGCTACTTTTGCGCGAAAATTCGATTATGTCCGATTTTTAGCGTTGTAAATCATATGTGATCAGAAGCATGGGAGTGCTCCTCACGTTCTCGTAAATTGGTACGCTCCTCGTTTTAACCTTCCTCTATATATATTTATATATATATATTTAACATATAAAAAAAATCCAAGACGAATAATATTATATTTTAATAAGATGAATTAATGACACGTTATTTGGAACATAGCCTGTGATGAATCAATAATATTATATTTTAATAAGATCAATTTGTGCTAAACAAACAAAAGATGATGCCCAGAAAATGAACAACAGGTTTTGAGAGGAAATCCATGGAATCAAATCACACACCTTTGTTTGTTTCCCAACAACACTCTGAAGCAATTACTTGACTTGTATGTAGTATATACTAGGGGAGAGCATCGGACGGGTTCGACATCAGGGCCCAAAATCCAATCCCCGGTCGGGTTTCGGATGGGTCTGACGGAACCCGAAATCCGTCCAAAGGAAGATCGGATAATCGAATATCGGGGTTGTTCGTGTTCGGTTTTCCCGGGTCGGTTTTATCGGGAAAACACAATCCCAATCCCCATCCGGTTTTTTCTTTTTCTTTTTCTTTTTTTATAATAAAAATAATACTGATTTTAAATGCTTGATCGTTAATCAAATATTTATAAAAGTTTTAATTTGACAAAATTTTGCATTAAAAAAAACTAGTTTTACGTTCATTTCAAACTTCTTATATTTGAGAACTAAAATAGAATCAATGTTTTTTGTTTTTGTTTCTACCTTAGAAAACATAAATTAGGTTATCGGGTCACGTAAATAATTATTTTGAAAGTAGATTTCGTAACATAGAAAAACATGTAAAGTTGGTTTTATTTTACTACATTTTTTCTAATGAAAAAGATACATATTATGATTTAATAAGAGAGCCTATAAGATAAATAAAAAAGTTACTGAGGGGTGTTTGGGATTGCTTATTTAAAATAACTTAGGCTTATTTTTAAAAGTGTTTATCAATTTATGTGGTGATAAAAATTAGTTTTATAGTAAGGGGTAATAAAGTAAATAAGTAAATAAGCAGTTTTAAATAAGTTAGAATGAAGTAACTTGTCAAAAACAACTTATTTGCGGTGTGGAAAAGTCATAAGCATTTTTTTGTTTTTTCAATCCAAACACTATAAGGGTACGTTTGGTACGCATACATGATAGAACAGAACAGGACAGAACAGTTATTCAGCGTTTGGTAGACAGAACTGGACAGAACACAACATATAATATTAGATAAAATAAAATAAAATTAAAGAATGAATAAAATATAAAATAGAACGTGTATTTGATGTTTTAGAAGAGAATTAGACTTTATTATAAGGTTGTATTGGTAAAACACAAGTCTGGTCCACCTTGTTTCAGCTTGTTCCATGAGGTAGAGGTGGAACAGGTCTGTTCCACTTTGTTCCACCCTGTCCCTGTCTGTTCCACATAAAAGTCTTGTCAAACATGAAACTAGGGGTGCTCACGGGTTGGGTTGATCGGGTTGAAGGCATTTCGACACATCAACCCAATGTTGGCGGTTTGAAAAAAATTCAACCCAACCCAAACAAAGGTACAACCCAACCCAACCCAACCCGTTCTGGTTGATCGGGTTGGTCGGGTTGTGTTTAAACAAGATAAAATTAAAATTAGAAACATAAAAATAAAGGAAACATGTATTTAAAATACAACCGATAATTCACACAATATATAGATACTACATATAAAAATGTTTAAACCAAACATGATCAAATAACTTGACGTCTCCAACTTGCATATTTCTTAAATCTTAAATATATCACCATCAACTATTTTTCTCAATTTGCATATATATGTTAGCATTTACTATATATATAGAGAGAGAGAGGAAGGTTCATGTGAGGAGCGCATCAAAACGTGAGAAGCGTGAGGAGCACCACCCATGTACAAAATCACATGTGATTCACAACACAAGGACTAAAAATCATATGTGATTAACATTTGGGACACGTGCGGTTTATCCCGCGGTTTGCGGACACGCGCGGTTTGTCCCGCGGTTTGTGTTGTGAATCACATGTGATTTTGTACATGGGCGGTGCTCCTCACGTTCTCACGTTTTGATGCGCTCCTCATTTGAACCCAACCCTATATGTATATATATATATATATATATATATATATATATATATACACATGTGTGTGTGTGAAGCAGTTATATAGAGATGGATAAGAGATTGAATGTGTATATATATATATATATCGGGTTCATCGGGTTGGGTTGGGTTCAAATTCTCATAACCCGATATCAACCCAATACATACGGTTTGAGGATTTTAAAACTCGATTGGACATCGGGTTGCTTCGGGTTGGGTTATTTTATGTCGGGTTGGGTTGGGTTGAACGGGTTGGTCGGGTTGATCGGGTTTTTGAGCACCCCTACATGGAACAGTGATCCCTGTTCTGTTCCGTTCTGTTCTGTCATGTCATGTCATGTCCAGCGTACCAAACGCACCTTAAATGACTTATTTGTGGTGTGAAAAAGCAATAACCAAATAAGTGGAAAAAAATAAGCAATCCCAAACGCCCCTGGATTTGTGTTTTTAAAGTGATCATCTTATTATTATGATTTCAAATCTCAATGATTAGTGTATTTGTTTGGCAACGTTATTTGATGGTTATTTAATAATTTAAAAGTCCAATAAGCATTTTCATATTAATTTTAATTAGGATTGAAACGGGTGGATATTTAGCGAGTAATATATTTCCCGTTCCTGACCTAGATCCGACTAATCTCTTACGGCTTCAGGGGAAGGAATTTTAGTAAAAAATAATGTATTTTAAGATTAAAATTAATGAATCATTACTACATTAATTACCAATATTGAAAATCAAATACATTTGCATTTAAAAATAAATGTACACATATATACATATAAATGGAGGATCATGTAAGAATGTATGCAATTTGCAAGAAGACGAGAAATAATTTGGGTCTACCGGTCTACCATTTCATTAGATCAATGCTTTCCAAAATTAAATTAAGAGTAAACTTCACTTTTAGTCCCCCAACGTTTGTCAATTTTAACGTTTGTCAATTTTAACGAACGCAATAGTGGTGTATATTTGCTCCATTATTGTGCACATTTACATGATTATTTTGCTATCAGCAGCACACTGATCTGTGATTACAAACATTGGCTGACGACCATGAACCTTTATAAATGCCTTTAAAATCTATGTGTAATGATTCACAGTCTCACCCGAAGTCAATGGAGCACCAACCACAACAGTTTTTTTTTTTATGATTGTCTATTGCAACAAATGGGACAAAACTCATTGCATGTTTGTCATATAAAACTAAATAATTATAAACGGATTTACAACCAAATAATTAATTTGAAAAAACCAAAATAGGAGTACATACATGTTTGTTCGAAACGTAGCGTTAAAAGATATCACATCACCAAACTCCTTATAATTCAATCGAGCAGTCTCACTTATCCAAAACAATGCTTGCAACTCTTTATCTTCACACTTGAACTCATAAAAATAAATTGCACATATATTTTGCCTACTAGCCATAGTATTAATTAACATTTGTGCATCCTTATTACCTACAAACGTATTCATGTCATGCCTGAAACAATCCACACCAAGAAGATCCAAACAACAACAATAAACATAAAATAAACTGCCAAAAAGGCCCACAATTTCAAATGTCAAAATTTCCAAAACGTGGGGTTCACGGAAACAACCCTAATTACAGCTGAGAACTATATCTATAATAAGTAAAGGGAAGTCTTCTACTTCCATTAGACGCGAGATCCCGCTCACATCCTTCCCTTTCCTCTAGACGCACCCTCTAAAGTCTGTTTACCTGAAAAGGGTTTTAGTTTGAAAAGCGAGGGTTAGACCACAAGGTCTAGTAAGATCCCTTAGCTTACCACATCCATACCACACAATACAATTTAAAAGAGTTCACACGAAATAATAAACAAATTATACCCTTATCAGTTAGAACAAACACACGTATACCAATAATCCACACCTGGTCACGTACACACCTGTGACATAGAGTTATGGCACACACCCGCCCCTTTTACCATAGTCGGCATCAATTCATTTATTTCGTATGGGACACCCCCCCCCATAAGAATCGTAATATTTACTCTTTAGTTTTCATAAGTAAGCCGCATATAAATCATGCAGTTTAGTGTAACAATGAGCAAGTAATCAGGTCAAGTATTACCAAGCTTTAGTTTAGAAAGACTCACTTGGTGCTCAGCTAACTTCTCGCTTACTCTTAAACCGCACCTACATTTCCAATCATTACACAAGAGATAAGTCATTCTACCCCTTTTCATACTAGTTACTAAAGTACTACCAGAAATGGACAAACTGTGCGTATCCGGAAACCCTTCTCGGACACCTCCTTCCGGATAGCACTCCCCGGACACTTCCTGGATAGTACTCCCTGGGTACTTCTTGGATAGCACTCCCGGATACTTCCCGGATAGCACTCCCGGACACTTACTGTAATAACCCAAATTAAGTGTTCTAATTTAAAAATAAAAGATAGGGGTTGATTGGCTATTTGTGAGAAAGTGTGAGGGGTAAAAATAAATAAAAGCTAAAAGTTGAGAAACTTATTCTCTCCTTTTTGTTCTTTACGCCGCATCTACTTAAAAAGGGGAGAGCACACCATTCTTTTAGGGTTAAAGGCTTGTGTGTGTGTGTGTGTTGCTGCATGTCGAGAAGAGGCAAGAAGAAAGAAGAGGGGGCTGTGTGAATGTCTTGTGTGGGTGTGCGCCGGGAACAAATCCGCCGGCGAGATAGAGAGAGAGACGAACGAGAGAGAGAGATACAGCCCGAGATAGAGAGAGAGACGAACGAGAGAGAGACGAACGAGAGAGAGAGATACAGCCGGAGATAGAGAGAGATACAGTCGGAGAGAGGGAGAGAGCAGCGAGAGGAGAGGGAGTCGTGTGAGAAGAGAGAGAGAACTGCACGTTTTCGGGAGGAAGAAGAGAGAGAGGGACGCCGGGGAAGACAACCGGAGGGAGAGAAAGAGACGCTGGAGAGAGAGCTGTGAGAGAAGAGAAGAGAGAGAGCTGCGAGAGAAGAGAGATGTCGAGAAAGAGAGAAACAGCCGAGAGAGAAGAGAGAGAGACGATGAGAGAGAGAAGGTGGTGGGTTTCGCCGGCGCCGGAGAAGGTGGCCGGCGGTGGCCAGCGGTGGCCGGCGGTGGCCGGTGGTGGCCGGCAGTGGTGGTCGCCGGAGTTCTAGGCAGCAGTTTCCTTTTCGCGAGGTTTTATTCCGGTAAGAAACCCTTCCATTTCATTGCTCTCTTTTTCAAGAAATAGTAGACTTGTAGGTCTCTAGTTGCACTTGGCTATGTGAAATGAGAAATCAAATAAGGGTATTAATGTCGAGTTTTGATTATAATTCGTGTTGTCATAGTTAAATCAAGTATTTATGTGGATTCTTGGTTAGGGAACGGCTTGTGTCAATTAAAAAGAAGAATTGTGGTCAATATGGGGTAGAGTTTGAATAATGGCGAAATATGTGGGTTTTGTTTTGAACCGTGTGTATCGGATGTCGGTATGTTCCGGGAGTTGGCCCGTAACTCAAGTTTGGGCCGAATTGGCTTATTGGGCCGAATTGGTTGTTGGGCCGAGAGATGTATTAAGTCCTTTTGGGCTTAGTTATTGTTTTGGGCTTAATTAATTAGTAAAGTCTATAATTATATAATAAGGGTGTGATAGTCTAATTTATTTATTTTGGACCATATAAATAGTAGCACGATTCAGATTAGTATTAAGGGATCCAGTGATTTTATTATTATGTTGAGGACCTAGAGTCGGGTAAATTAATGGATCCGGTATAGCACTTCAAGTGGATAAATAAACAAAGATCGTTAATTATGATTTTTGGACTATAAGGTAATCTACCAATTTAGATAAGTTAGGGTTGAGTTCGGGATTTAACTCGAGTAATAATTGAATGGATTATGATGAACGCTATTAATATATAATAGGTGTTCCGCCTAGAGATCGGAAGTGTAAGTGAGGAGCTTTGGAGCAAGCTAGCCAGGTGAGTTTTTCTAACTAAAATACTCGGTTTTACGTGTTTCCAAAAGAAAATGATTATGTGAAAGCGCCCCGTTAATTTACATGAATTTTACGTGAATGAAAGCTTTATGTTTTACTGATCAGGGTATGTTTATGAGCATGATTTGTCTGCAAGCTTTTACGAATGTTTCCACGAAAAGTATTATTTTGCTATTAAAGGAGGATTGCCCTCAAGTGTGTGAAACTGCATGTTTTGTGAAATTGCCATGGCAGAGTCGGGTTGCACAGTGGAAGACTTCTTGAGTTGCCGTACCCGGCTTTGTAGGGTGTTGAGTTGCCGTACCCGGCTTTGTAGGGTGTTGTCGTACCCGGCTTTGTAGGGAGTTGAGTTGTCGTACCCGACTTTGTAGGGTGTTGCCGTACCCGGCTTTGTAGGGTGTTGAGTTGCCGTACCCGGCTTTGTAGGGTGTTTACCTTGGTCTTCTCCGCTGTGCATACCATTGTTGAGTACATGATTTGATACGTTACTAATTTGAAATGAACGTTTTTCTTTAAATGATTTGTGAACATGTTTTAGGGGGAACTCACTAGACCTCATGGTCTAACCCTCGCTTTTCAAAACTAAAACCCTTTTCAGGTAAGCGCTATTGGAGGCTCAGATGAATGAGTAAGTAGCAAGATAGAGTACGGAAGCAGCTAGTGATAGTGCAGGTGCCTCTAGTAGAAGTTAGATTATTCTCAGTTGTGTATAGGTTGTTTCCGCCAACCTTAATTTATGTATGATGTAACGAAACTTTTGGGATCCAGTCTTGCAAATTTATGCTTAAATGCTATGTTTGTTCTATTGTACTTTTGGGACGTTACAAATGGTATCAGAGCCATAGTTTAAGAGACTTGGGAGTAGAAATCACAACTGAGAATCAGGAAATGTGTTAGGAGGACACTATTGTAGGAATAGGACTAATAGGGTACTGAGGACTGTCATGTAAGGTAAGTTTGAGATTTCACCTGTCCAGTGTAATTGCGAACTTACAGGTACATGTATGTGCTTAACCTACCTTATTAACCTACCCAATATTTATGCCGTGTTTCAGTACGTTAGGATGTCAACGAGATCTCTGAAGTGTAGACTGAGACCCCTTGTTGGGAAAGTTCAGGGGAAATTATTTATGAAATGAATAATGTATGCATCGTAGAGGCGAAATGTTGTTTAGAATGTTATGAATCATATAGAAATAGATCTTCGTGGGTTCGAAGAGATAAAATGATGGATTTTGAGTAAGACTCGTGTTTCTAGAAAGTCCTGGTTCTAGAAATAGTAGGATGAGATCAGTTAGAATGATAAGGAATAACAGTGTTGAAAATTTGAACGTATCAATAGAACCCCGACTTCTTAGTCGAGCTTTTCAAAGGCAGTGTAAATGAAATAAGACACCTATTGTGAAATGAAAGCATGTAGAAGTAGAAAATAAGATAGTGATTTTAAAACGAAATAGCATGAAGGGGGTAGAGTAAGTGAGATGTGGAAAGTGTGTTCAGCAAGTTGTTGCGTGACCAAAAGGGGCGACCGTTGGTCGTAGGTAGAATGTCAAGGATAAGCTAAGCGAGTAAAGCAGTTGACCTTGTTAGAGTGAGTAGCCTTCAAATGCAAGTAGAGTCTCATGCATGGTGTCCTTTTTATGTAACATGAAATTTTCACGATTTAAGCTAAATATGTAAAGATAAATTTTGATCGAAAACGAGTCAGAATATGCACGCGTATGTTTAAATAAAAAGGTGATTTCATTCACATGGCACCATGAAGTTTCGAGTTTTATGATTTGTATAGTATTTCGTTTTTTTTTGCATGACGAGTTAAATTATTGCAAAAGTCAAGAAAACGATTAAATGAAAACTTTTATAACCAAAGTGAGCAATGACATATTGGAGTTATTTATGGGTACGAAACCGACTGGTTTACTTTGTGTCGGGAATTTCTTTCAGGAAATGGTCGTATGAAAAGATTTTCACTTAATATATATTTCCGTCGTAACGACATAATTTGGTGGAGTGAGATTAAGTTTATGAAAAGTTGCATGCGAACGATCCTCGAGATCGTGGAGTGGGGCATTGAAGTTTAAAGAGTGATGGGGGCATGCGTACCCAATATGTTTCCAGGTGTTGTTTAATTAAAATGATAAAAGGCACGAAATGATTTATTTATTACGTATGTCATGCATGAAGGCTATGAACTCACTAGGTCGTAGGATGTTGCTTTTAAAGCTAAGGGAGAACTCCGAGAGTGAAGAGATATTGGTCAAATCAGGAGAGAACATTGTAGTATCGGGATAGGTGTTCCGTCAGTAGTGGATTATAGTCTCGGACGTAGGAGGGTTTGCACCCTTGTTCGGTATCTGGAAGTACGGTTGTGTTCGGAGGGAGGGCTTGAAGTCTTCAAGGTGATGATTGTAGCGACTCGTTAAGAATAAGTTAAGAAAGTAGTTACAGGATTGTCAGTCGATGTAGAAGTCGACGGATGTGTACATTGGCCGAGACCGAAGACTTGAATTAGAAAGTTGGGAGTTGATAGAACACCTTGTAGGGGTTCTAAGGGGAAGAGAAGTTATTGTGTGATTAAGCATTTTATTCCCGAAGGGAATGGGGTTCGTAGGATGATGAGGTAAGTAACTTGGGCGAAGCGAGTGTGTAGATTTTAGCAGTCAATAGGAAAAGTGGTGTGTCTTCATAAGGGCTCGGATCGCGAAGAACTAACTAGAATGGTTGCGTGTGAGCTATTTGAGAACTCATGGATTACAGTTCAATAAGTTGGGAAAGGACTACGTAGTGAGATAGACTCGATTGTAGTATACGGGAGAACATGAAGGAAAATATGGATTATGGATGAATGACTATGAGAGATTTGGTCTGCAGTGCGATGTATTGAGTGAGGAACGTACAGTTATGTAATGGCATTAATTGCCAAGTTAAATGTACTAGCTAGTATCGTAGTGAGGCGATGTTAGAGGGAAAGAAAGCAGCAAATAGAAGCTTTTGGGGGTTTCAGATGAGATGTTCTATCTTTTAACCAGATTTTTGAGCACATAGAGAGTAAGTTGACTTTATGGTACGATGTTGATCAGGAATGAAGGATGGAGTAGTGGTGGGAGATTACCCAAAGGAGAAACCAAATGTTTTGGTGGTAAGAGTCGCTAAGTAGGTATATGTTGGGACCATTGGAAGTTTAATGAGGATGAAAAGTGTGTTAGTCAAACTGTGTTATAGTAAATGCTAAATCTCTAAAGAGCGGGAGTTGTTTCTTATGTGTGGAGGAATGATCCTAGAAGGAATCAGTTGGAAAGTTGGTTAAAGTTTATCGTATGGCATGATGATGTTTGTGGATCAAAATGGTAATGTAAGCATTAATAGATTGGAAATGCCATGATAGATGTATAAGCCTGTGATTGGTTGATTAAAATGTTATGGATTTGTTAAGTAATGACATTTAGTTGTTACTGCAGGATGTGTTGCATCCGACCGAGATTCTCACTAAGAGTTGATAAGGGAGAACCGATATGTTAAAGTGAGAAGTTGATGATAATATGAAGGAATAAGTAATACTCAAATTATTTTGAAAATTTGGGAGTTGTTAGCTAAGAAATTAGTTTTAATTGATGGATTTTGTGAATGCCAGCCTAACGAGATGTTGATGCTAAGTTGTCAAATATGATAATTTTTGGTTAGTAGAAAAGAAATGAGCCGAGTCTCGATTTGGGGTTTATCTTTTGAAGTAAGTTGATAGTTATAATTGAAATGAGTTGGTCAGGTTAAATTTGTCGGTGATAAAGAGAAGAATTGTATCGTGTTGTGCGATAAGGATCAGTGGTTATATTGTGCTAGCCGAGTAAGGCAATCGAGTTCTGAAATTGTTATAGGGGTCGTGGATCAGATCAGGATAATTAGGGAGTGGTAAGCATCGAGATGCTTACAACCTGTGTTAACATGTTACGATCTATAAGATGGATTACGAGATATCCGTGGAATAGTGTTTTGAGATTAATCGTTTGAGGTAGATCTAGGTCAGAAAGTCGGGATGACTTTTTATGTCTACTGATTTTGGGCGTGGTGGTTCATCGAAGGAATTATAGAACCTGAGTTTCGTAGTGGTCTAGAAGTAATAGATCCGTCTGGAAGATGAAATATAAGATGATAGTGTTTTCAGGTTATAATCAGAAGCGGTGAGTTTAATCAGAGTTGCGCAGTTAAGGCGTGAAAGTAAGTTGTTATTATTTTATTATTAGAAAGATTTGTTCCGAGAGTTCGTGAGAAAGTGCTAGTGAGATTTAGGTCTTGATAATCAAGTTCGTCGGTTATTTTGGAGTGAATTCCGCGACGGAATTCTGTTAAGGAGGGGAGATTGTAATAACCCAAACTAAGTGTTCTAATTTAAAAATAAAAGATAGGGGTTGATTGGCTATTTGTGAGAAAGTGTGAGGGGTAAAAATAAATAAAAGCTAGAAGTTGAGAAACTTATTCTCTCCTTTTTGTTCCTTGCGCCGCATCTACTGAAAAAGGGGAGAGCACGCCATTCTTTTAGGGTTAAAGGCTTGTGTGTGTGTGTGTGTGTTGCTGCATGTCGAGAAGAGGCAAGAAGAAAGAAGAGGGGGCTGTGTGAATGTCTTGTGTGGGTGTGCGCCGGGAACAAATCCGCCGGCGAGATAGAGAGAGAGACGAACGAGAGAGAGAGATACAGCCCGAGATAGAGAGAGAGAGACGAACGAGAGAGAGAGATACAGCCGGAGATAGAGAGAGATACAGCCGGAGAGAGGGAGAGAGCAGCGAGAGGAGAGGGAGTCGTGTGAGAAGAGAGAGAGAACTGCACGTTTTCGGGAGGAAAAAGAGAGAGAAGGACGCCGGGGAAGACAACCGGAGGGAGAGAAAGAGACGCCAGAGAGAGAGCTGCGAGAGAAGAGAAGAGAGAGAGCTGCGAGAGAAGAGAGATGTCGAGAAAGAGAGAAACAGCCGATAGAGAAGAGAGAGAGACGATGAGAGAGAGAAGGTGGTGGGTTTCGCCGGCGCCGGAGAAGGTGGCCGGCGGTGGCCAGCGGTGGCCGGCGGTGGCCGGCGGCGGCCGACAGTGGTGGTCGCCGGAGTTCTAGGCAGCAGTTTCCTTTTCGCGAGGTTTTATTCCGGTAAGAAACCCTTCCATTTCATTGCTCTCTTTTTCAAGAAATAGTAGACTTGTAGGTCTCTAGTTGCACTTGGCTATGTGAAATGAGAAATCAAATAAGGGTATTAATGTCGAGTTTTGATTATAATTCGTGTTGTCATAGTTAAATCAAGTATTTATGTGGATTCTTGGTTAGGGAACGGCTTGTGTCAATTAAAAAGAAGAATTGTGGTCAATATGGGGTAGAGTTTGAATAATGGCGAAATATGTGGGTTTTGTTTTGAACCGTGTGTATCGGAAGTCGGTATGTTCCGGGAGTTGGCCCGTAACTCAAGTTTGGGCCGAATTGGCTTATTGGGCCGAATTGGTTGTTGGGCCGAGAGATGTATTAAGTCCTTTTGGGCTTAGTTATTGTTTTGGGCTTAATTAATTAGTAAAGTCTATAATTATATAATAAGGGTGTGATAGTCTAATTTATTTATTTTGGACCATATAAATAGTAGCACGATTCAGATTAGTATTAAGGGATCCAGTGATTTTATTATTATGTTGAGGACCTAGAGTCGGGTAAATTAATGGATCCGGTATAGCACTTCAAGTGGATAAATAAACAAAGATCGTTAATTATGATTTTTGGACTAGAAGGTAATCTACCAATTTAGATAAGTTAGGGTTGAGTTCGGGATTTAACTCGAGTAATAATTGAATGGATTATGATGAACGCTATTAATATATAATAGGTGTTCCGCCTAGAGATCGGAAGTGTAAGTGAGGAGCTTTGGAGCAAGCTAGCCAGGTGAGTTTTTCTAACTAAAATACTCGGTTTTACGTGTTTCCAAAAGAAAATGATTATGTGAAAGCGCCCCGTTAATTTACATGAATTTTACGTGAATGAAAGCTTTATGTTCTACTGATCAGGGTATGTTTATGAGCATGATTTGTCTGCAAGCTTTTACGAATGTTTCCACGAAAAGTATTATTTTGCTATTAAAGGAGGATTGCCCTCAAGTGTGTGAAACTGCATGTTTTGTGAAATTGCCATGGCAGAGTCGGGTTGCACAGTGGAAGACTTCTTGAGTTGCCGTACCCGGCTTTGTAGGGTGTTGAGTTGCCGTACCCGGCTTTGTAGGGTGTTGCCGTACCCGGCTTTGTAGGGTGTTGAGTTGCCGTACCCGACTTTGTAGGGTGTTGCCGTACCCGGCTTTGTAGGGTGTTGAGTTGCCGTACCCGGCTTTGTAGGGTGTTTACCTTGGTCTTCTCCGCTGGCAATACCATTGTTGAGTACATGATTTGATACGTTACTAATTTGAAATGAACGTTTTTCTTTAAATGATTTGTGAACATGTTTTAGGGGGAACTCACTAGACCTCATGGTCTAACCCTCGCTTTTCAAAACTAAAACCCTTTTCAGGTAAGCGCTATTGGAGGCTCAGATGAATGAGTAAGTAGCAAGATAGAGTACGGAAGCAGCTAGTGATAGTGCAGGTGCCTCTAGTAGAAGTTAGATTATTCTCAGTTGTGTATAGGTTGTTTCCGCCAACCTTAATTTATGTATGATGTAACGAAACTTTTGGGATCCAGTCTTGCAAATTTATGCTTAAATGCTATGTTTGTTCTATTGTACTTTTGGGACGTTACAAATGGTATCAGAGCCATAGTTTAAGAGACTTGGGAGTAGAAATCACAACTGAGAATCAGGAAATGTGTTAGGAGGACACTATTGTAGGAATAGGACTAATAGGGTACTGAGGACTGTCATGTAAGGTAAGTTTGATATTTCACTTGTCCAGTGTAATTGCGAACTTACAGGTACATGTATGTACTTAACCTACCTTATTAACCTACCCAGTATTTATGCCGTGTTTCAGTACGTTAGGATGTCAACGAGATCTCTGAAGTGTAGATTGAGACCCCTTGTTGGGAAAGTTCAGGGGAAATTATTTATGAAATGAATAATGTATGCATCGTAGAGGCGAAATGTTGTTTAGAATGTTATGAATCATATAGAAATAGATCTTCGTGGGTTCGAAGAGATAAAATGATGGATTTTGAGTAAGACTCGTGTTTCTAGAAAGTCCTGGTTCTAGAAATAGTGGGATGAGATCAGTTAGAATGATAAGGAATAACAGTGTTGAAATTTTGAACGTATCAATAGAACCCCGACTTCTTAGTCGAGCTTTTCAAAGGCAGTGTAAATGAAATAAGACACCTATTGTGAAATGAAAGCATGTAGAAGTAGAAAATAAGATAGTGATTTTAAAACGAAATAGCATGAAGGGGGTAGAGTAAGTGAGATGTGGAAAGTGTGTTCAGCAAGTTGTTGCGTGACCAAAAGGGGCGACCGTTGGTCGTAGGTAGAATGTCAAGGATAAGCTAAGCGAGTAAAGCAGTTGACCTTGTTAGAGTGAGTAGCCTTCAAATGCAAGTAGAGTCTCATGCATGGTGTCCTTTTTATGTAACATGAAATTTTCACGATTTAAGCTAAATATGTAAAGATAAATTTTGATCGAAAACGAGTCAGAATATGCACGCGTATGTTTAAAGAAAAAGGTGATTTCATTCACATGGCACCATGAAGTTTCGAGTTTTATGATTTGTATAGTATTTCGTTTTTTTTGCATGACGAGTTAAATTATTGCAAAAGTCAAGAAAACGATTAAATGAAAACTTTTATAACCAAAGTGAGCAATGACATATTGGAGTTATTTATGGGTACGAAACCGACTGGTTTACTTTGTGTCGGGAATTTCTTTCAGGAAATGGTCGTATGAAAAGATTTTCACTTAATATATATTTCCGTCGTAACGACATAATTTGGTGGAGTGAGATTAAGTTTATGAAAAGTTGCATGCGAACGATCCTCGAGATCGTGGAGTGGGGCATTGAAGTTTAAAGAGTGATGGGGGCATGCGTACCCAATATGTTTCCAGGTGTTGTTTAATTAAAATGATAAAAGGCACGAAATGATTTATTTATTACGTATGTCATGCATGAAGGCTATGAACTCACTAGGTCGTAGGATGTTGCTTTTAAAGCTAAGGGAGAACTCCGAGAGTGAAGAGATATTGGTCAAATCAGGAGAGAACATTGTAGTATCGGGATAGGTGTTCCGTCAGTAGTGGATTATAGTCTCGGACGTAGGAGGGTTTGCACCCTTGTTCGGTATCTGGAAGTACGGTTGTGTTCGGAGGGATGGCTTGAAGTCTTCAAGGTGATGATTGTAGCGACTCGTTAAGAATAAGTTAAGAAAGTAGTTACAGGATTGTCAGTCGATGTAGAAGTCGACGGATGTGTACATTGGCCGAGACCGAAGACTTGAATTAGAAAGTTGGGAGTTGATAGAACACCTTGTAGGGGTTCTAAGGGGAAGAGAAGTTATTGTGTGATTAAGCATTTTATTCCCGAAGGGAATGGGGTTCGTAGGATGACGAGGTAAGTAACTTGGGCGAAGCGAGTGTGTAGATTTTAGCAGTCAATAAGAAAAGTGGTGTGTCTTCATAAGGGCTCGGATCGCGAAGAACTAACTAGAATGGTTGCGTGTGAGCTATTTGAGAACTCATGGATTACAGTTCAATAAGTTGGGAAAGGACTACGTAGTGAGATAGACTCGATTGTAGTATACGGGAGAACATGAAGGAAAATATGGATTATGGATGAATGACTATGAGAGATTTGGTCTGCAGTGCGATGTATTGAGTGAGGAACGTACAGTTATGTAATGGCATTAATTGCCAAGTTAAATGTACTAGCTAGTATCGTAGTGAGGCGATGTTAGAGGGAAAGAAAGCAGCAAATAGAAGCTTTTGGGGGTTTCAGATGAGATGTTCTATCTTTTAACCAGATTTTTGAGCACATAGAGAGTAAGTTGACTTTATGGTACGATGTTGATCAGGAATGAAGGATGGAGTAGTGGTGGGAGATTACCCAAAGGAGAAACCAAATGTTTTGGTGGTAAGAGTCGCTAAGTAGGTATATGTTGGGACCATTGGAAGTTTAATGAGGATGAAAAGTGTGTTAGTCAAACTGTGTTATAGTAAATGCTAAATCTCTAAAGAGCGGGAGTTGTTTCTTATGTGTGGAGGAATGATCCTAGAAGGAATCAGTTGGAAAGTTGGTTAAAGTTTATCGTATGGCATGATGATGTTTGTGGATCAAAATGGTAATGTAAGCATTAATAGATTGGAAATGCCATGATAGATGTATAAGCCTGTGATTGGTTGATTAAAATGTTATGGATTTGTTAAGTAATGACATTTAGTTGTTACTGCAGGATGTGTTGCATCCGACCGAGATTCTCACTAAGAGTTGATAAGGGAGAACCGATATGTTAAAGTGAGAAGTTGATGATAATATGAAGGAATAAGTAATACTCAAATTATTTTGAAAATTTGGGAGTTGTTAGCTAAGAAATTAGTTTTAATTGATGGATTTTGTGAATGCCAGCCTAACGAGATGTTGATGCTAAGTTGTCAAATATGATAATTTTTGGTTAGTAGAAAAGAAATGAGCCGAGTCTCGATTTGGGGTTTATCTTTTGAAGTAAGTTGATAGTTATAATTGAAATGAGTTGGTCAGGTTAAATTTGTCGGTGATAAAGAGAAGAATTGTATCGTGTTGTGCGATAAGGATCAGTGGTTATATTGTGCTAGCCGAGTAAGGCAATCGAGTTCTGAAATTGTTATAGGGGTCGTGGATCAGATCAGGATAATTAGGGAGTGGTAAGCATCGAGATGCTTACAACCTGTGTTAACATGTTACGATTTATAAGATGGATTACGAGATATCCGTGGAATAGTGTTTTGAGATTAATCGTTTGAGGTAGATCTAGGTCAGAAAGTCGGGATGACTTTTTATGTCTACCTGATTTTGGGCGTGGTGGTTCATCGAAGGAATTATAGAACCTGAGTTTCGTAGTGGTCTAGAAGTAATAGATCCGCCTGGAAGATGAAATATAAGATGATAGTGTTTTCAGGTTATAATCAGAAGCGGTGAGTTTAATCAGAGTTGCGCAGTTAAGGCGTGAAAGTAAGTTGTTATTATTTTATTATTAGAAAGATTTGTTCCGAGAGTTCGTGAGAAAGTGCTAGTGAGATTTAGGTCTTGATAATCAAGTTCGTCGGTTATTTTGGAGTGAATTCCGGGACGGAATTCTGTTAAGGAGGGGAGATTGTAATAACCCAAACTAAGTGTTCTAATTTAAAAATAAAAGATAGGGGTTGATTGGCTATTTGTGAGAAAGTGTGAGGGGTAAAAATAAATAAAAGCTAAAAGTTGAGAAACTTATTCTCTCCTTTTTGTTCCTTGCGCCGCATCTACTGAAAAAGGGGAGAGCACACCATTCTTTTAGGGTTAAAGGCTTGTGTGTGTGTGTGTGTGTGTTGCTGCATGTCGAGAAGAGGCAAGAAGAAAGAAGAGGGGGCTGTGTGAATGTCTTGTGTGGGTGTGCGCCGGGAACAAATCCGCCGGCGAGATAGAGAGAGAGACGAACGAGAGAGAGAGATACAGCCCGAGATAGAGAGAGAGAGACGAACGAGAGAGAGATACAGCCGGAGATAGAGAGAGAGATACAGCCGGAGAGAGGGAGAGAGCAGCGAGAGGAGAGGGAGTCGTGTGAGAAGAGAGAGAGAACTGCACGTTTTCGGGAGGAAGAAGAGAGAGAGGGACGCCGAGGAAGACAACCGGAGGGAGAGAAAGAGACGCCGGAGAGAGAGCTGCGAGAGAAGAGAAGAGAGAGAGCTGCGAGAGAAGAGAGATGTCGAGAAAGAGAGAAACAGCCGAGAGAGAAGAGAGAGAGAGACGATGAGAGAGAGAAGGTGGTGGGTTTCGCCGGCGCCGGAGAAGGTGGCCGGCGGTGGCCAGCGGTGGCCTGCGGTGGCCGGCGGCGGCCGACAGTGGTGGTCGCCGGAGTTCTAGGCAGCAGTTTCCTTTTCGCGAGGTTTTATTCCGGTAAGAAACCCTTCCATTTCATTGCTCTCTTTTTCAAGAAATAGTAGACTTGTAGGTCTCTAGTTGCACTTGGCTATGTGAAATGAGAAATCAAATAAGGGTATTAATGTCGAGTTTTGATTATAATTCGTGTTGTCATAGTTAAATCAAGTATTTATGTGGATTCTTGGTTAGGGAACGGCTTGTGTCAATTAAAAAGAAGAATTGTGGTCAATATGGGGTAGAGTTTGAATAATGGCGAAATATGTGGGTTTTGTTTTGAACCGTGTGTATCGGAAGTCGGTATGTTCCGGGAGTTGGCCCGTAACTCAAGTTTGGGCCGAATTGGCTTATTGGGCCGAATTGGTTGTTGGGCCGAGAGATGTATTAAGTCCTTTTGGGCTTAGTTATTGTTTTGGGCTTAATTAATTAGTAAAGTCTATAATTATATAATAAGGGTGTGATAGTCTAATTTATTTATTTTGGACCATATAAATAGTAGCACGATTCAGATTAGTATTAAGGGATCCAGTGATTTTATTATTATGTTGAGGACCTAGAGTCGGGTAAATTAATGGATCCGGTATAGCACTTCAAGTGGATAAATAAACAAAGATCGTTAATTATGATTTTTGGACTAGAAGGTAATCTACCAATTTAGATAAGTTAGGGTTGAGTTCGGGATTTAACTCGAGTAATAATTGAATGGATTATGATGAACGCTATTAATATATAATAGGTGTTCCGCCTAGAGATCGGAAGTGTAAGTGAGGAGCTTTGGAGCAAGCTAGCCAGGTGAGTTTTTCTAACTAAAATACTCGGTTTTACGTGTTTCCAAAAGAAAATGATTATGTGAAAGCGCCCCGTTAATTTACATGAATTTTACGTGAATGAAAGCTTTATGTTCTACTGATCAGGGTATGTTTATGAGCATGATTTGTCTGCAAGCTTTTACGAATGTTTCCACGAAAAGTATTATTTTGCTATTAAAGGAGGATTGCCCTCAAGTGTGTGAAACTGCATGTTTTGTGAAATTGCCATGGCAGAGTCGGGTTGCACAGTGGAAGACTTCTTGAGTTGCCGTACCCGGCTTTGTAGGGTGTTGAGTTGCCGTACCCGGCTTTGTAGGGTGTTGCCGTACCCGGATTTGTAGGGTGTTGAGTTGCCGTACCTGGCTTTGTAGGGTGTTGCCGTACCCGGCTTTGTAGGGTGTTGAGTTGCCGTACCCGGCTTTGTAGGGTGTTTACCTTGGTCTTCTCCGCTGTGCATACCATTGTTGAGTACATGATTTGATACGTTACTAATTTGAAATGAAAGTTTTTCTTTAAATGATTTGTGAACATGTTTTAGGGGGAACTCACTAGACCTCATGGTCTAACCCTCGCTTTTCAAAACTAAAACCCTTTTCAGGTAAGCGCTATTGGAGGCTCAGATGAATGAGTAAGTAGCAAGATAGAGTACGGAAGCAGCTAGTGATAGTGCAGGTGCCTCTAGTAGAAGTTAGATTATTCTCAGTTGTGTATAGGTTGTTTCCGCCAACCTTAATTTATGTATGATGTAACGAAACTTTTGGGATCCAGTCTTGCAAATTTATGCTTAAATGCTATGTTTGTTCTATTGTACTTTTGGGACGTTACACTTACCCGGACAACACTCCCGGATACTTACCCGGACAGTGGCGATGTCTGGATACGATGCCGAACCCAAAACTCGATAAAAACCTCAAATCTTCTCAATAACTCAAAAGTAAAATAGTTGGGTCCTTAGAAAACGATAATACATCAGTCATTTACCTTCCTCACACTTATTCGATAGAAAGATTGCAAAAGAAAACCCTTATCCCAAATGGGTTATCAGTTTCAACAAAATTTCTAAATACTCACATAAATTCCTTCAAATCTATCAAAAGATTAGGGAGGTGCAAATATCTTGATGGAGATGCTGAATCTACAATCGAAGCTCCTTCACCCCAAGCTCTCCTTCCAAAATCGGTGATCCTTTCTTCACACACAAAGCTTAGCCGCAAAACACTAAGAATGAGAAAATAGAGTAGGGTTTTGGGGTTTTGAACCCTTCTTTCACACTTTACACAAAGGCCCCTTCACTTATGGTTGTTTATCCCCAACCCACAATCTTCATTTATTTATAAAAATAACCTGGTTATTACAATGCATGTAATTAATTTTAATTATCTCTAACAGTCCCTCCCGATTTGCGTACCCCACCATTCAACGCATTATGAATCCTATACCTCTTTGTAACACCAACCTTTTGACTACATGAATGAAACACGTTCTTTTGCTCGACATAACTAAGTTGCCTATTTGAACGAGAAAACCTCATATCCTCTTTCATTTAATAAAATATGATTATGCCGTTCTACAAATTTATATACCTCATATCTATTCCTTTCCTTTACATAATGAACCTTGAAACATGCTTTACAACCCGTCCTTTTAAGATTCGTGTTACACCTCTTCCGCTTTCCAGGCCCAAATTCTAATAAATCATATGACCTCGGCGTAGGGATTCCCTGTTTGCTACATACCAAATACCTAGTTATGATTCGGCCTAACATATTTATTTTCTTGTTCGACAACCTAACATCAAACCCAGCTAGTTTAACGTATTTCCTATAAAAAGATTAAGCCAATTGGTGATTCATGAAAAAATCACCAATTTTTGGTGCACTCTATAGATACATTCGTGATTTAGACCGATCATCATCTTCTTCATTCTATTGGTATTTTGAATCTACATAAAAAACACCAATCACAAACTTCATTACATGTGATTACTAGAACAAAATATCACATGAACCAACTTTACATCTTTTTCCGTGTTACTAAATCAACTTTCAAAACAATTATTTAGGTGACCCAATAAACCTAATTCTTGTTTTTTAAAATAGAAACAAAAACAAAAACAAAAACGATTGATTCTATTTTAGTTCCCAAATATAAGAAGTTTAAAATGATAGTAATACTAGTTCTTTTTTAATGCAAAATTTTGTCTTATTAAAAGTTTTATAAATATTTGAAATCAGTATTATTTTTATTATAAAAAAAGAAAAAGAAAAAGAAAAAGAAAAAGAAAAAGAAAAAACAGCATGGGGAGTTTGTGATGTATACTACATACAAGTCAAGTAATTAGCTTCAGAGTGTTGTTGTTGGGAAACAAACAAAAGGGGTGTGATTTGATTCCATGGATTTCCTCTCAAAACCTGCTGTTCATTTTCTGGGCATCATCTTTTGGTTGTTTACCATAAATTCATCTTATTAAAATATAATATTATTGATTCATCATGGGCTATGTTCCAAATCACGTGTCATTAACTCATATACTACATACGGACTCACGATGTCGAGGTGTGGTACACATTTGAAATTACATTAATATTCAATATAGAACATATATAACACTTAATGTAAATCACGGTTAAAAAAAAAAAAAAACTATATCGAGATAGATGTCATATCGAAGAGCACGAAATTCTCGTTTTTTTGATGTAATTTGTTTGATTAAAATATTAGTAATTTTTAAGATAATTTATTTTAAAATTTAAGCGGGTAAAAATTTTTAATTAAAAAAGAAAATAAAAGTCAAATATGGTAGTCGTGAGATTGAAATTATGTTTCTTTTTTATCCTAATCACATTAACTAATAATTTCAATTAAAAACTTTATTTAATATGAATTATTGGATCAATAGAGATGGAAAGGCCAAGATTCGTACTCATATGCACAATTGAAAATGAGTTTTCATTTAAACTTTCCTATATATATATATATATATTTTTTAACGTATAAAAAAATCCGAGACGAATAATATGAATTAATGACACGTGATTTGGAACATAGCCCATGATGAATTAATAATATTATATTTTAATAGGATCAATTTGTGGTAAACAAACAAAAGATGATGCCCAGAAAATGAACAGCAGGTTTTGAGAGGAAATCCATGGAATCAAATCACACCCCTTTGTTTGTTTCCCACCAACAACATTCTGAAGCTAATTACTTGACTAGTATGTAGTATATACTAGAGGAGAGCATCGGACGGGTTCAGGTGGATCGGGGCCCAAAATCCAATCCCCGATCGGGTTTTGGATGGGTCTGACGGAACCCGAAATCCGCCCAAAGGAAGATCGGATAATCGGATATCGAGGTTGTTCGGGTTCGGTTTTCCCGGGTCGGTTTTATCGGGAAAACCCAAACCCCATCCTGTTTTTTCTTTTACTTTTTTTTATAATAAAAATAATACTGATTTTAAATGCTTGATCGTTAATCAAATATTTATAAAAATATTTATAAAACTAAAAATAAGACAAATTTTTGCATTAAAAAAGAACTAGTATTACGATCATTTCAATCTTCTTAGGCCATCCGTAGCCCATTCGGGATGGGCAGCGGGATGGCTCGGTATGGGCTACGGGGGGTGCGGGTTCAGCGGGGCGGGATGGATTTCGGGGATGGGTTCCCGATTCATCCCGAAGGGTTTTTAAAAAAAAAATTTAATTAAATTTTTTAAAAATCATGCCGTTGAACGGCTCTATTACTAAAAAAAATTATTTTTCTCAATTTAATCCCACTATATATTTAACCCTCAACCTCTTATTTCTCACACCTCTCAACCTCTTATTTTTCACACCTCTCAAATTCTCTCAACCTCTTATTTCTCACACCTCTCAAACTCTCTCAAATTCTCTCAACCTCTTATTTTTCACACCTCTCTCATCATGAATTCAAACAGAACACCTACATCCCGTCGTAACCGACCGAATACACCACAATCGCAAGAAGATCAAGAGCTTGGTTTCCAAGCGTTTACACAACAAGGTTATCATCCGCAATTTTCGCAACAAATTCCGCCACAATGGTCGCAACAAAATCCGCCACAATATCCGCAACAATTTCACCAACAAATTCCTTACCAATTTACACGTCCCGGGTTGATTGAACAAGGTTTTACTCCGGCCAACTTCAATCTCGACGACGACATTGTTCCGGAAACCCAACCTTCTACCCCGAACACACCACAATCTATCCCGGCACAACAATCTAACCCGGAACCATCAAATCCGAGACCAAAGAAAGCCGCCAAACAAATGTGGAGTAAAGCCGAGGAACTCGCGTTAGTGTCGGCGTGGGTTGACGTTTCGGAGGACCCCGTGGTCGGTAACGCACAAAGCGGTGGTAGTTATTTTTATTGTTATTATTATTATTATTATTATTATTATTATTATTATTATTATTATTATTATACTTAATTTTACATAAATGTAGGAAATTTTTGGGGCCGAATCGGGCATGTGTTCTTTACTCGCATGGGTCGTGAACCAGGTTATAGATCAACCCATCAACTCAATAGCAAGTTCAACGACCTCAATAAAAGAGTTAATTCGTTTGGCGGCATCTACAACAACTTGCTCAATAATAGATCAAGCGGGATGAGTGAGGCCGATATATCCCGAACGGCACACGAACGGTATCTAGCACGCCATAAAGTTGCTTTCACTCACGAACAAGCTTGGGACGTCCTAAAAAAATGTCCAAAATGGGGAGTCGTTCCAACGATGACAACAACTTCATCGCGGGGTTCAAAACGTACCCAACCTTCCGATGATGACGATGACGAGCAAATTCAACGACCCATCGGGAGAAACAAGGCAAAAAAATCATCAACGAGTAATACGTCCGGGGCGAATACGGACGAAAGTGTTACTCAGTTGTTGACGACGTTCAACGACAAGATTGATGATACAATGGAATACAAAATGAAAAAACTCGATCTCGAAATCGAACGCTCAAAACTCGAACGACATAGGTTGGATCAAGAACGCGAAATCGAACGCGCAAACCGATTTGATAAAGACTTCGAGTTTTTCATGGCCTCACATGATCACCTTACGGGAAAAGCTTTGAGGGTTACTTTAGCGAGAAAAGGCAAATTCAAAAATTTCATGATTGGTAGTGTTTTGTATTTTGTAATTTTTATTTTTAATGAATGATATGAATTTTAATTTTTATTATTTATCTTATTTTTATTTATTAAAAAATATATAAATATTTTTATTTTGTTAAATAATTAAATGTATAAATAAAAGAATTAAAATAAATGAGGTGACAAAAGGGTTTGAGGGAATGGGGTACGGGTGTTTAGGGATTGTTAGGGATTGAGTGAGGGATGAGAGAAAAGCTGATGTGGCGCTGATGTGGAGTGGAATATTTGAAAGATTCCCTCCATGGGGTATTGATGGCCTAAGGGTATCCAGTATAAAGTTATTAGGGGTGTTAAAAAAAATCGTTGGATTGTTCAAATCGATCGAACCATGTTAAACTGGATCGTTTTTGGCGGTTTGAACAGTTTGGCGGTCCGGTCTAGTTTGAAAAATTGTCAAATCGGGCGGTCTGGTTCGGTCTACGGTCTGGAGGTTTTTTTGGGCGGTTTAGACCAAACCAACTGCCTTATACATATATATACATATTTATTTTATTTGTTATATATATATATATATATGAGCTTAATCAAATAAAACTAATTAGTTTGTGGTAACTGTAAGAACCAACGTGAGCCACACATTTAAAATAATTAATGTTACTTCCAAAAATAAAAATAAGGGTAAATTGGTAATTTTATTTATTTTGACAACTCATGTATTATAACCCTAAAAAATCAGCCGCACCTCCCTCACCTGCCACCACCGGAAACCTGCAGCGACATTCTCCCCTTCTCGTTTTCACGCACACACAGCCAAAACCCCCACTGTCGCCTTCTTCTCCCTCCATCCCCTCGATCAATTTCTGTCCTAGAATCGCACCTGCAGCGGGCCGAGGAGTAGTTCGCCGGCGATGGAACCGCCACAGAGAAGAGATACGAGCGAGAGACGAGATGGGACCGAGGAGTAGTTCGCCGGAGTCACAGAGAAGAGATGGACGAGCGAGAGAGCGAGATGGACCACAGATGGAGTAGTTCGCCGGAGATGGAGTAGTTCGCCGGAGTCACAGAGAGCGAGATGGACGAGCAGAGAGAGTACGTCGGCGAATGGGTATCACATTTGTTCTTGTATGTTTATTGGGGGTATCACAGTGGGTATCACATTTGTTCTTGTATGTTTATTGCGGGTATCACATTTGTTCTTGTATATTTATTGGGGGTATCACAGTGGGTATCACATTTGTTCTTGTATGTATTCTGAGTATCACAATGGGAGTATCACAGTGATATCACATTTGTTCTTGTATGTATTCTGAGTATCACACTGGGTATCACAGTGATATCACATTTGTTCTTGTGATATCATTATCATAATCAGGAGAGAGGAGAGAGGAGATTTTAAAAATACCTAAAATGCCCTTTTATTTAAATTTCAAACAAAATTTCCAAAATTAATAATTTCCTAATATATAGCTTAATATGTGGCTCACACTGGTTCTTACAGTTACCACAAACTAATTAGTTCTTCCTTGAATGACCCCCCTATATATATATATATATATATATATATATATATATATATATATATATATATAGAGAGAGAGAGAGAGAGAGAGAGAGACCCACTATTTTGTAAACTTTTCTTCGTGTAAACTTTGAATTTTATAGGTTTTCTTAATGAAATTTTTTCATGAAATTGTTTATTTTGATGAAATTGTTTCATATATTTGTGTTTTTTATGTAGTTTCATATATTGTTTTTCATTCCTATGAAACTGTTTCGTATATTTTCTCAGTTGGAGGAAACTTATTCGTTTTTACATAAAAAAACACAATATATATATATATATATATATATATATATATATATCATTTGCAACATTGCATATTAATTTTTTAGTGTTTTGTAGGGATACTTTGTTACGTTTTTCAAAGACTTTGGACTTTGATAATTTTTTGTGTGTACTATGTTTAATTTTTTGTAGACGTTGTTTACTTCTTTTTGGACTCAAGCCAGCGAAGCTTTAAAATTTCAAATTATATATGTTTTTTTAGTTTAAGCTTTAAAGCTCATAAAAGGCCCAAACCGCCTAAACTGGTCGGACCAAACCGTCTAAACCGCAGTCCGGTTTGATTGGTCTAGGCACTTGATGTCAAACCGTTTGGTTTGAAAATATAATAAACCGTCATTTGCGGTTTGGTTTGTGGTCTGAGGGGTTAAACCGCCCAAACCGAACCGCGAACACCCTAAAAGTTATTATAAAAGACTTGAAAAAAATAAAAATATATAAAAAATATGTTGGTCCCACCAATATATACTCTCTCTCTTTTGCCTCTCACACTCATTTATTCAAAAACTTAAGGAATATCAAGTGTTTGATGAGTAAAGTCATTTTGAAGTCTTTGTCTCCAATGATCAACTAATCTTCAAGTCTTATTCAAGTCCTCTTCAAGCTTTCTTCAAATACTATTAGAGATGCTCTAACAAATTGATTTATTATTTATCTCTTTTTATAAAATCAAATGAGTTGTATATTTAGCTAATGGGGTTGCTCATGCGTTGGCACAGAATTCCCGTTTCTCTTCTTGTCCCTTGATTTATAAGAGCATCAACAACAAGGATTTCATTTGGATTGCAAAAGTGACAACTAGGATTTCTATTTTAGAAATTGTAGTGGTTGAGTATGATTGCTAAATTAGAAATTGGTTTGGTAATTTGCAAATGTCAAATCAGTACTTTTTGCTGATGTGGCAGTGAATAGTATAAGAAATTGTAGGGAATAATTTTAAATTAGAAATTGCTTTATGTAAAATCATGTTTTGTGATGTTTTGTAGAGTATGTTTATGAAAAAATGTATGAATAATTTTATTTGTTGATAAAAATATTAATTTTTTTGAAAGGCATAAATATTAAAAAATGCAAAATATAATTTATATTAAAGTACAATAAAATAAATTACATATTACAAAAATACAAGCTTAACACACAAAATACATCATTGTTCGTTTAGAAGTTCTTCAAGTTGATGTTCGTACAATCTCCGTTGTGGTTCGCTGATTGTTGTGGGATCCATTTCCATCAACTTCATGATCATTTTCTGATTTTCTCGTTTGTTCTTAAGTATTTCCGTTTCCACAAATGATGTGTGGAATTCTCTCATCACCTGGATTTTTTCTTTTTCAATATCCAGACGTTCTAATTGGGCTACATTCGTGAAGTCAATTCCATTACCTCAATCACCAAAACATCGACTATTTGCAAAGAAACAAGAGGCTGCAAGGAAAGATGTAGAGAGAGCGTTTGGGGTACTCAAATCACGTTTCGCTATTATATGTGGGTCATCTCGTATGTGGTGAAAAGAGATAATTGGAGAAATAATGAGAGCATGTATTATAATGCACAACATGATCGTCGAAGATGAACGTCATATTTATATTCGTCAATTTGATAATATAAACGATGATGTTAATTTTACTATAAGTACGCCTCAAATCTCCCGTAGCATACTTCCCGAGTACGAAAACTATCTCCAAAATCACATACAAGTACGTAATCGGTCAAATAATCATTGTTTACAATCAGATTTGGTTGAAGAGATTTGACAAAGATTTAGAGAAGAATAAAATGACGATAAATGTAGTATTTTTACTTTGTATTTTAATTTAATGTTTTATAAATTAAATATTTTATTTAATTAATTAATTTTATTTTATTATAATTATTTAATTAATAAAATATTTCATATTAAATTATAGTAAAGAATATTTAATTGTAGTTTTTGTTGTTATTTGATTAAAATATATTTTTTATGATGAGTTGTCCTTTTAAAAAGTGGTTGAAATTTCATTGTTGTGGATAATAATTTCAAGATAATTGCAAAGCTGATGTGACGCTGATGTGACACATTTGCAATTGTAATGAAATTTCATTGTCGTTGATGCTCTAATGTCTTGCCGAGTTTTCTTGTTTCTCCTATGAACATTACTTGCTCAATTAGAGCTCATTAATATACTTTTTGCTTCAAAAAGAAAAACGAGTTGTATATTTATAAATAATGATAAATTATATGTTTAATCGTATATATTATTTTTGAATTATCTTTTTTCCGACATACCTAAGTTTTGTCTGCCAACATGAAACGAATATATTGACTAACTTTATATAGTCCGGTTAATATTTAGACGAATTATTTAATAACTTAAAAAAAATTATACCAACTATATTATTTTGTTTGTTTTCGTCCTTAAAAAATCTAAAAATGTATGAAATAAGAACACAATTTCATATCAAAAGATACATATCAACTACATAATTTTATATAACTGTAATAAAGTTATACTTTATCTGTCTCAAAATAAACGTGTATATGTGTATTCTAGTTGACGGAAAATAAATGTTTATTTAGAGTATTTCAAACAGTCATGCTATAATTTTTCTAGAATAGAGTATTAAAACTCCAAATTTTAAAAGAAATTATATCCAAGTACAATAGCTAGTCAGCTACTCTATGTTATCAAAATATTCAATTTATTTTTTAAAATATTAGCTAGTTTATTTTCAATATCTGTTATTTGTGGGAAAGACTTAAAATACTATTTCTCTCTTTATATATAGAGATTTAGAGATTTTTTCTATTTTTTTATATATTAGTGTTGGGTTCCCAAAGATTTGAAATTGACTCACCGATGTTTTCCCTAAAATCCTACTTAGAATATTTTAGTTTGGTTCTTTGAATGACTTGTACAAAATAGCAATTGTTCGGTGAAGTCGAAGATCAACCGAAACCAAGCTTGAAGACTCTCTACTTGTGGAAAATAGAAGACTCTTCTCAACAAACACAACAAGTCATTGTCCACCGAATTTGTCCTCACAATTCGGTGGACCTCCTCTCCACCGATGAAGACATCAAAAATCGGTGAACATCGTTCCACCGAATTTGTCCTCACAATTCGGTAGACCTCCTCTCCACCGATGAAGACATCAAAAATCGGTGAACAACGTTCCACCGAACTTGTCCTCACAATTCGGTGGACCTCCTCTCCACCGATGAAGACTTCAAAAATCGGTGGACATCGTTCACCGAATTTGCACCGATGAGATTCTTAAATCAGTGGGATCTTTGTGAAAATGGTTATCCTTACAGATGGTTCTTAAAACCTTGACAATATTATCGGTGGAATTCCTTCGGTGATATTGTCTTGGAGTACTCATCAAGAAGACCATTTACTTCGGGACAAAATATGCTTACAAGCAAAAGTAACCTTTTGTCTTATTATCTTTTTAGAAGATGTCCTTTCAGCATGACTTATATTCCTTGTTTCAAGAAAAAGGTGATGGTGACTTATCAGCTTTTTAGAAGTCCACTGGTACTTTTCAGAAGTCATTTGGTATGTTACAAGTAACTGAAGGATATTCGTACTAAGCATTTAATGCTCAGTACCTTACCTTCACTATAAAAGGAAGAAGACTCCTCCATGCAAATTACGCTTTCTGGATATCTCTCTCAGTGCAAGAAATTTCCATACTACTCTAAAACTTGATAGCTTTGTTCTAAGTGTTCTTAGTTGTTGTTGTTAGTATACTTTGTGCAAGATTGTTAGAATAGTTTATCTGTTCTTTTCCGCAACAGTCTTAGGTTTTCTATGTGTAATTCTTGTTGAAAGATTTTCAATAATAGAATTAAAATTGTGAAAAACTTTGTGTATTGTATTCAACCCCCTTCTACAATACTTGTTTTATCCATCTGGGACTAACAAGTGGTATCAGAGCAGAAAGTTTAACTCATAAACTTGATCTGCAATGGCTGCCCCCTCTTCTTCAACTATTGAAAATGCTTTTCAAAACAACTTTTCTGAAAATGGTTCCATTAACAAACCTCCTAAGTTTAACCCCAACAACTTTTCTCTTTGGAAAAGCCGTATGATGCTATTCATGGAAGGAGTGGATACTAGATATCCAACCATTCTCAAAGAGGGGCCCATTATCCCTCGAGTCTGGGCTCGCTATGAAACGCAGAGGCCTGGTAAGGAAACAGCTGACAAGGAGGACTCTAGTGACTCCGACACTTCTGAGCCTTCCGACAAAGAGAAAGCAAAGGGTACTGGACGTTATATTCTCAAAAATCCTAAGGAATATACTGATGAAGAAAAATGTCTAGTTACTCTTGATTCAAAGCTTAGATCTATCATTGCTCTCTCACTTCCTGATGAAGTCTATCATTCTCTAGTTAACTTTGAAACTGCTAAAGAGATGTGGACCACACTGTGTGATCTGTACGAAGGTACAGAGGAAGTGAAGAAATGCAAAAAAATTCTCTCATAAGAAAATATGAACTCTTCACTCATGAAAAAGGTGAATCTCTTCCTAGCTACTATAATCGTTTTAACACTCTTCTAAATGATATGAAGTTATTGGGTAGAATCTATGATAACGTGGAAGTTCTAAACAAGTTCATGGATTGTCTCCCTGATTTCTGGGAGAACATATGCACTTGTATCAAAACTTCCAAGGACCTTGAGTACATGCCTCTAACTGTCTTATATGGAACTCTTTTCAACTTTGAACAAACCAAGTTACAAAGGAAATCTTTCATCAAAGAAATAAAGGGCACCTCTATTGCTCTTGTCAGTGAAAACTCCAGAAAATCTCAAAATGTTCAAAGAATCACCTATCCTTCATCAGATTCTGACAATGAAACCCAAAGCAACTCCTCTCACCAATCGGAGGCATATCTAAGTGATGCTGATGATGAAGGTGAAGAAATATTGGTTAAGCAGTTGTCTGATGAAATTGCTATGTTAGCTGGTTTTAAAAACAGATCTCGTTTTTCGAACAAATCCAAATCCTTCAGAAAACCCTTCTCTTCTACAAAAGTTTCCTCAACTGATAAGACAAATGAAGAATGTTTTAATTGTGGAAAGAAAGGTCACTTTGCAGCTGAGTGCAGAAGTAAGCGTGTGATAAACTCCAGAAATTCATCTTCAACCAAGTTTTCCTCAAATTATGAAAAACCCAAAAATATCTCTTTCAAATCAAACCTTGCCAAGAAAGAAACTCAGTCCTCAACCAAAGATCATCAAGAAAGAGCTGAGAAATACAAAGCCAAGTACAAGAAAGAAAAAGAGAGAAATGAGGGTCTCCTTAGAAAAGGAAAGGGTCTCATGGCCGAAATTCATGACTGGGAAGAAGAGACCTCTGACAGTGACAACAACTCTCCCAACAAATGCTTTATGGCCATCTCAGAAGATGTGGAAGATTCAGAAAAAGCAACCTCTCCAATGGCTCTTGTGTCGTCTGGGTGTTCGACATCATATGCTCAGGTACATCCCTTTAATGATATGTCAGATAGGGAAAAGATAGATGCTTATGAATCTTTAACTAAAGACTTTCACTCTGTTAAGGATGGTAAGAAAAGGAAATCTGTTCAGGTTAAAAATCTCACTTCTCAACTTGAAATCTGCATGTCTAAACTTGAAAAGTTTGAGGAAATCAAAGCTGAGCTTGAGGATCTGAAAACCATAAATCACATGATTTCCAAAAAGAAAAGTAAACTTTTCAAGAAACTAAAAAGAGAACAAGAGGTTGTCAGAAAGTGGACAACTTCTTCAAAAAATCTTGAGCAACTTTTTCAAGACCAAATCGGTGGCAATAGCAAATTTGGGCTAGGATTTGGAAAAGATTATCCCAAAACTTCATCTCATGCACTCACTCCTCTCTCAAATGTATGGGATGATGCTTCAGAGTCTAGCTCTTGTGACTCTGTCTCTTTAAACTCTCTTGATCTAGGTGAAGCTTTAAAATATGGAATGTTCATAAAAGCAAAAGAATCTTCTTCAAATCAGTCCACTGAGAAACAAGATTCCAATGATTTTTCAAAACCCATCCATGATCTTCTAAAGGTGTTAACTATTGATGAAGCCTCTTCCTTCAACTCTTCAAAAACCAAGTTTCTCAAAAGATTTCATGACACCGATGTCTCATCTTTCAGAAATTCCTCGGATCTTGAAAAAGACCATTTCAAAAATACTTATAAAAGTATTTCCAAATTTGCTATCACCTCTGGAAATGGAATTTTAAGCTTTCCTCCTCACATCTCATCTGTTGGTCCTAAAGCAATTCAAATTAATGTCTTGGAAAAGGGAAAAGAAAAGGAAAGTCTGCAAACTTCTAAAAAGACCTTTTGTCCTAGAGCCATTCAGTTAAATGCCTTAGGAAAAGGAAAAGAAAAGCTTCAAGAACCTAAAAAGACTTTCATCTACATAAATTTGAATTGCTTATGATGTTGAACACCCAGACGACACAAGATTGTCCAAAAGATAGAATGGACAGAACCAAACTTAAGGACTCATCACCTTCTAACCCAAAAGGACCCATCTCTAAATGGGTACCAAAGAACTAATCTGTTTGTGCATGCAGGTTTTTGAGTACCATCAAATATGGTATCTGGATAGTGGGTGCTCACGTCACATGACAGGAAATAAATCTCTACTAGTTAACTATGTGTCTGGAAAAGGTCCATCTGTAACTTTTGGAGATAATGCTAAAGGCTACACCAAAGGTTATGGAACTCTCACTAATGGATCTGTCACATTCAATAAAGTGGCATTTGTTGAAGGCCTCATGCATAATCTTCTAAGCATTAGCCAACTGTGTGATCTTGGATATAAAGTTATCTTTGAACTTTGTATCTGTACTGTTGTGGACAAGAACTTCAAAGTGGTGTTATCTGGAAAATGGATGGAAAATGTTTATGTCATTGATATGGGACAAAGAAACAATTCATCCAATATTTGCTTTGTGTCAGATGACACATCCAAAAGGAACTGGTTGTGGCATAAACGTCTTTCTCATCTAAATTTCAAAACCCTTCATAAAATCTCCAACAAAGAGCTGGTGACGGGTATGCCAAAGTTGAATTTTGTCAAGGAGAAGCTATGTGATGCTTGTGAAAAAGGGAAGCTTACCAAAACTTCTTTCAAGACCAAGCAATGCTCTTCCGTTACTCTTCCTCTTCAGATGCTGCACATGGATCTATGTGGACCAGTCAGCACTCCCAGTCTTGGTGGCAAAAGGTACATTCTTGTTATTGTTGATGAATTTACTAGATATACTTGGGTCTCTTTTCTCAGGTATAAAGGTGATGCAATTGAAGAAATCATCAACTTTGTCAAGAAAAATGAAGTTTTGAATGGTCAACTTGTTCGTTCCGTAAGAAGTGATAATGGCACTGAATTCAGAAACAGTGCTCTTGAAGACTTATTCACTGAGAAAAGAATTTCTCAAAACTTCTCTGCTGTCCGGACTCCTCAGCAAAATGGAGTGGTAGAAAGGAAAAACAGAACTCTATGTGAGGCTGCTAGATCCATGCTAAGTGAATCAAACCTTCCTACCTATTTTTGGGCTGAAGCTGTTAATACTGCCTGCTTTCCCCAAAATAGGTCGGTGTTATCCAAAAGACATGATAAAACCCCCTATGAATTTTTTCATGGCAGAAAACCAAATATTGGCTTTCTTCATGTCTTTGGCTGTGTGTGTTTTATCCTAAATGATCGTGACAATCTTGGAAAGTTTGATCCCAAAGCTGATGAGGGAATCTTTGTTGGATACTCCTTATCTTCCAAAGCATATCGTGTGTACAATCTCAGGAGAAAATGCATTGATGAGTCCATTCATGTCAAATTTGATGATCTAAGATCATCATCTCTTTCAAATGATGATGACGAATTGCACAGATGGATCTCCTCATGCATAGGTGATGTTCCCATAGTCAACTCCACCGATACATCTTCCATTCCCTCAAATCCTTCCCCATCAAGTAACCAGGCTGGGTCACCTCTCATAACTGCCACCGAATTTGACCATCCCACCGAAATGCTCTCTCCCACCGAAATTCCCTCTTCAACCATCACACATCCCTCTACCGATCCTACCTCTGCCACCGAAAATCCAGCCCTCCACCGAACCACTGAACCCACTACTTCGATTCATCTCACTCAAAATAATCTATCACCTTTGCCCCCAGCCACAAAATGGACCAAAGATCATCCCATTGATCAAATCATCGATGATCAACAAGCAGGTGTTCAAACACGTAGAGGAGTTGGAAATATTTGTCTCTATGTAAATTTTCTCTCTCTTATTGAACCCAAAAAGATTGATGAAGCTCTCTCAGATACCTGTTGGATCACTGCCATGCAAGAAGAGCTTTCTCAATTTGAGAGAAACAAAGTTTGGAGATTGGTTCCCAGACCCCGAAAGAAGACAATCATTGGAACCAAATGGATCTTCAGAAACAAAATGGATGAAGACGGTACAGTTATCAGAAACAAGGCAAGAATGGTTGCTCAAGGATACAGACAGGAAGAAGGCATTGATTATGATGAAACTTTTGCCCCTGTTGCAAGACTTGAAGCAATAAGAATCTTTCTAGCTCATGCTGCCTACCGAAATTTCAGAGTCTTTCAAATGGATGTCAAAAGTTCCTTCCTCAATGGGGAACTTGCAGAGGAAGTCTATGTGAAACAACCTCTTGGCTTTGAAGATCCAACTCATCCAGACTATGTGTACAGACTAGACAAAGCTCTTTATGGTCTCAAGCAAGCTCCACGTGCTTGGTATGACACTCTTGCCAACTTTCTTCTAAAGAATGGATATTCTAGAGGTAAAATTGACAACACTCTCTTCATCAAGGAAACCTCAGGTAATATTATTCTTGTCCAAATCTATGTTGATGATATCATCTTTGGTGCCACTGATGAATCACTTTGTGATGAGTTTGCTTCTCTCATGATGAGTGAATATGAGATGAGCATGATGGGAGAGCTTACATTCTTTTTGGGGCTTCAGGTCAAACAATCTTCAGAAGGGATATTTATAAACCAAAGTAAATACATTCGTGACCTTCTGAAGAAATTTAACTTTTCAGATAGCTCTCCTATGAAAACTCCCATGGCACCACCTTTGAAACTCAATGCTGATCTTAACGGTGAATCTGTGGACGTTACTCTTTATCGAGGAATGATTGGTTCTCTTCTGTACTTAACTGCTAGCAGACCGGATATTATGTTTGCTACTTGTCTATGTGCCTGTTATCAAGCCAATCCAAAAGTATCACATTTGAAGGCTGTAAAACGGATTTTTCGGTATCTCAAGGGTACTTTGCACCTGGGTCTTTGGTATCCCAAAGACTCCGGTTTTGAACTAATTGGGTACTCAGATTTAGATTTTGCAGGTTCTCAGATTGATAGAAAAAGTACCACAGGTAGCTGCCAACTTCTTGGTGGAAAATTAGTAAACTTGTCCAGCAAGAAACATAATTCAGTCTCAACATCAACTGCTGAGGCTGAATATATTGCTGCTGGAAGTTGCAGTGCCCAAATCATGTGGATGAAAAATCAACTAAGGGACTACAATCAATTCTTTTCAAAAGTTCCCATTCTGTGTGACAATTCCAGTGCAATAGCTATTGCAAACAACCTTGTTCTTCACTCCAGATCCAAACACATAGACATTAGGTATCACTTCATCAGGGACCACATTTCCAAAGGTGACATTGAATTGCATTTCATTCCCACCGATTTGCAACTTGCTGATTTATTCACAAAACCCCTTGATGAAACCAGGTTCAACTTTCTAATAAGTGAACTTGGAATGTGCAACCTACAAGACTAAATGAGTGTTTTATTTTCCACCGATCTCACATCGGTGGACAATCTTCTATTCTCACCCAAACCTCCACCGATCTCTCATCGGTGGACAATTTCTTCTGTTTCTTTCTACACCGAAGTCTTTCATCTTGTCGGTAGCACTTTCTCTACCGAAATAGCTCACTACTTGGTCAAATACAACCACCGATTGATCCTCACCACCGATTCCCTTATATTGGTGGTATGCTCTCAACAACATTATCGGTATCACTCTACCCCGATGCTCCATTCTATTTTGAGGTTCTCATCCCGTCACCGAAAGCATTTACACCGACACCACAAATCTCGTTGCTTCCACCAATTCTCTTATCGGTGGCAGATCAGTACAGATTCCACCGAAATCTTACCGATTTCCTTTATGCTTATCAAGTGCGATTTTCTATGCTAAAAACCCTAGTGTCAGGATGACGTGTGACGTTTCCCATTCCAAGCCGTATTCCATCACATATCCCAAAACCTCATCATTACCTTTTCCATATTACTTTATTCATCTTTTAACCGTTCCCTCTCTTTTTGAAACCCTAAACCTCTCTCTTTCCACTCTATAAATACCCATCTCCTTCACTTTCATTTTCTTTTCACAAACCTGCAACTACCCTAAACCTCTCCATCTCTTTTCTCTCAATCTCTCACGATGGCGTCTTCAAGAACTACAGTGCCCACACGATTTGAAGATCTCAAGTTCAACTTATGCAATCACGTTGCTCGTTTCGAATTTGATCCATCTCATCCCGAGTTCTCTACGGTATCTAAATTTCTCACTCGATCCCCTCTCGTCCATGCTTTTACCCACAACCCAAAGATGAGCAAAATGCTCATTGGGAAGTTTTGGTTAACTTGTGTTTACGACCCGTCAAACGAAGCTATACATGCCTCCATTCTCACTGACGACGAAGGTGATCACGACCATACTTTTGGGGTCGATGATGTTTGCCAAGCTAGCAAGATCCAATCCTTTTCTCAATATGATGACATATATGTGGACACCATACATGAAGATGTTGTTCAAACGATTGGTTACGTTCTTGACGATTCATCCAAAAGCTCCAAAGGTCCCGGTACTCTCCTTCGCAGCAAAATGGGAGGAGTGTGGAATTTCTTCTTTGCCCATATCATTCACTGCCTCTCTCGTAAAACCAGTGGGCACGATCAATCCCCGTCATACATCACAAAGCTTGCCCATGCCCTCATCTTTCAAAGACAAGTCGACTTTGCTCAATACTTCTTTACTGAACTCGTCGAAGTGATTAAGCACCCCAAGAAATGCCATGTTGCCTATCCGCGTTTCATCTCGATGATCATTCAGCACAAACTTAACAAGGAGTTGGAGACCGATCGAAAATCTCAATCGCCCCGATTCTTTTATGATTGGTCTTCCCCGATCGTTGGTCTCAAAACTTTAAATGTCGGACCTCTCGCCACCGATCGCCCTCTAAGACAAGGTATGACTTCACTCGCTCACTCTCCCGATCTACATTGGGGTGATACGGAAATTCCCGGATTTAAACACCCGGAAATTTCTGAGATCACTCCAACTGTAGTGGCCCCTTCTCCCAAATCCCGAGTTAAGTCGGGGGGCGCACTAAAGAAAAAATCAAGGGCCCCCGACACCTCCGCCACCGATTTTAGGACTACGTCACCGATAAAACCATCGGTGGCTTCCCCGGTCCGCAAACCTTCTAAGCGGAGGCACTCTTCATCCCCCCCAAAGTCTTCTCTAAAAATATCTCGGGTACCTTTGACCAAACAATCCCTTCCTTGGGACTTTGTTAAACCCACAACCGACTCCTCTGCGGTCTCTCAAAAGACCACAGTTGTAGAAATGGAGCTCCCATCTTTTTCCTCTTCACCCACCTCTTCGGGTAAAAGAGATGACTTCGGGGTCTCTCCCCCCGAAGGAATTGATTTGTCACTTCACGGCCTTTCACCCAATCAGTTTATGATTGAAGAAGATGCACCACCCAATCAGGGTTCCCCCCCATTAAATCCCCCCCAAGTGATTTCTTTGATTTTCTTTTGGAGGACACTGGTTCTCCCCGAACCATCCCGTCCACCGAGGAAAATCCCACCGAGCCTCCCTCCCCGAAAGTTCAGGTATCTCCCCGACGGTCTCCTACTCCACACCGATCGCCTACCCCACAACGATCGCCAACACCAAGAATGCTCTATCCCGATGAGTTGTCAACTTACCTTCCCACTCTCACCACGGAAATAGATCCACTACGCCTACAATACTCTTTCCCAGAAATCGGTGGTCACTCTTCTACAAGCATTGGGCGACACTCTGCATTTCTACAATCCACAATTTCCATTATTTCACAGGCCAACTCCAGAATCTCAGTTCTTGAATCCCAGTTACCGCAGATACTTGCTGTTGCCCTTGTCGATGCACTTCGCCCCATGCATAATGAAATTGTTTCCTTGTCTACCAAAGTGGAGTCCTTAACCAATGCTTCTACCACCGACCACTTGCAAGAGAAATCCCAATGAGAAATGGACTTGGGTGATTTCTCCCTGATCCCCGATGCCACCACTACAAGCTTGGCTTTTCTTCACTCAAAGTTTGACAGTGTATTTACACAATTGGGTTTTAAGGTTCCGGCTGCTGCTGAGGGGGAGAAAACCATTGCTCCACCAAAACTACCCTCTCTCAAGAAATCTATCAGCAACAAGCCTCCACCGAAAACCTCCTCACCACCGAAAACCTTCTTACCACCGAAACATACAGGTTCCACCGAATCAATCTCTACAACGATCCAGTCTTCATCGGCAGTGGAACCAAATGCATCAACTGAGGGGGAGCAATCTAGCAAAGCTCCCAAAGTCAAAGGCAAGGAAGTCATTTCGGCAGAAGAATTGGCAATTGAAGAAAAGAAGAAGAAGGGTTTGGCTAAGTATGGGGCCCGACCTGAAGGTGCTGAAACTCTTAAACTCAAACCTCCATCCCAAGCAACCACCACCGATCTCGGCCTTTCTCCTCAGGAACTTGAGGAAGCTAAACTTGCTCAAATTGCTTTAGATAAATCTAAAGCCCTCTCTCTGAAAGCTGCCGAAGAAGAAGCCGCTAAAGCAAAATCCACCGATGCCATCGAAATCCAGAAATCGGTACTGAGTGCCATTGAAGAAGAAAAGAATGACGAAATAAGTTGGTATAAGAAGACCATGCACCACCGAAGTAGCAGAGCCAAAATCTCAAATGTTAAAATTGCTACTTCCAAAGTCAACCCGAAGGATATCAGGCTGATCATCAATAGAGATGATGGTTCGCTGAAAAGTTTAACAGATGCTCATCTCAAAAATCTCGGCCTCACCGAATGGTATGAGATCTCTAAGCATCTAGTCAAAAGTGAAAACCCGAAGAAAGACACTTTTATCAAATGCATTGAAGGTTTGATGGAAAGGATGAAGGAGATCAAAAGAAAACACAACATCATCCTTTCCTCCGATGAAAGGGCGAAACTTCAATCGATGAAAGAAGAAATCCGTCTTCCCATAGTCAAGAATCCTACCGACAAGGTGTTCAAAGAAATGGCAACGGAAGGAAAGATTCCAAATGTGAGCAACTTAAATCTTTCCCTCCCTACTTCGGTGCCATATCCTACTACGACTTTGAGCCTCTCACCGATTCCCGGGCTGTTCTTCAATGATGGTTACGGTCGTCGTGCTTTCTTCAGATTTGCTCAAATTGCCATAGCCGACACCCTGTTTCTTCAAGGCATCACCAACCTATTTCCAAACATTCTCGAAGCTCAACCTTTCTTCAGAAATGTGTTGGAAGAAATCAAGCGCAGACAAACCACCGAGAAATAGGCTCTCACTCTCAATAGGTACTTGTAAAAGGTTGTTTCTCATTTTGATAAATGTACGAGAAAACTTATCTTAATACAAGTACCCTTCTATTTGAATTTACCTTCGGTACATAACTTTACTTTCATTTATTTATATTGTAACGTCCCAAAAATTACCATAAATTTGAACTTTTAGAAAAATGCATTTCATTAAAACTAAACCATAAGTAATTTAAATCTCATCAAATTTTTATCAAACTTCGTTAAGTTAAATCGCCAATTATAAAATAACACAGCGGAAATTGTACTAAATCCAAAATTAATGTTTTAAAATAGATAATAGTAAAAGTCTTCTCCGCGCGCAAGTGTGTACCGTCACGCCTTGCTGCCACTCGTACCTGAAATCATATTTTGTAGGGAAAGGGTAAGCACAAAGCTTAGTGAATTCCATCACATGCGCATATAGCAATTATATGCACATCACCCCTATCCGCACATGAGCAAACAACACAACAGTTACAGGATACAGGTAAACACATACAAGTAATTATGTACCCAATTCCTCGGTCCCACCGAGCCCTCGGTCCCACCGAGTTCACACAACATTTCTACCCGCTTCCTCGGTCCCACCGAGCCCTCGGTCCCACCGAGTTCACACAACATTTCTACCCGCTTCCTCGGTCCCACCGAGCCCTCGGTCCCACCGAGCCCTCTGTCCCACCGAGATGTATATAAAACACATTTATACTAAGCATTTAAACCAATCAAATACTACGCACCACAATACAACTAGTTCACACAACAAATCAGTAGTACATACAAACTACCGCGATATACATACAATCCCTATCTACGCAGTGAGAGAACTCACCTTGAAAGCAACATAGAATTCGCGAACTATCACACGGCTATCCAACTCCAAAGTCACTTCTCGACACCTAATTGAATGCTATAAAGCGTTAACACGAGGCCCGGACCCTTAATTAAACACATAAGATTAAACGGCGATAAATCGTCTTTTCGGCCAAAACTGCAGGTCTGTTCGGGACCTGCTTAGCCTTCTCTAACCCACAAATTCAGAGATTAAAAATTTACAAACAGCTAGATCCAGGTCCTAGCTTTCCAGGGACATATTAAACGCGTTCTAACGATTTTCCTACGATTTAATATGAATTTTCTAAGAATGGGACGCGAGTCTGCCGAATTCGGACATGCTGTAAAAACAGCTATTTTACACCTAGCTAGAGGCCGAACCAGACTTTCTCTAAAACACGGAAAGTGTGCCCGACACAGAATGTGAACCGTGGGCAGCGGTTTCGCCTCAATCCGAGCTACGACGGAAACGTTATGGCCGATAGAAAACAGTGACAGAATAGGGTTTCACATAAAATGACGATTTTGAAACGGTTAAAGTTTTCGCGATTGGGGTTACGGTTTAGGCGACTACGACTGAACAACACAACCACCACCCACTGCCACCTCCGGCAGTGGTGGTTGGAGGCGGCGGCGGCGGCCACCACCCACGGTGGTGGTGGTTCGGCAAACGAAAACCAATAAATGGAAAAGGAAAGAAGAGGGTATTACCTCTCGGCGACGAACCAACGGCACCCCAACTCTCTTTCCGGCAGATTCCCGACGGCGATGGCGGCGGCCGGCGGTCTCTCTTCTCCTTCGCTGCACTCTCTACACCGGCGACTCTCTCTCCCTCTCGGTTACTCTCTCTCTCGGCGACTCTCTCTCTCTCGGCGACTCTCTCTCTCTCGGCGATGGCAGCCGCAAGGAAGGAAGGGGGAGAAAATAGGGTTTTGGGGTTGTGGTGTGTTTCGCAAGAAAGAAAATGAGAAGAAGGGAGGGGGGGGGGGGGTCGGTCCTTAAGCCGATCCCCATGCACTCTTCCACTTAAATGACACTTTTGGTCCCTTGACTTTCCACTACCTTGCCATTTTGATTAAAATTTTCCCATCGATATCCTAATTGGTCTTTCTCGTTAAACCCCCTAACAAAGCTCGTTTTAAACAAAAAAAATAATAAATAAATAAATACGCAAAAATAAATCATACCGGGACACGGGCTTTACAACTCTCCCCCGCTTGAAATAGACTTCGTCCTCGAAGTCTCGATCGGCGAATAACTCGGGATAGTTCCCGCGCATCTCCGCTTCGGTCTCCCACGTCCACTCTGAACCCTTCCGGTGTTGCCACTGGACTTTCACTAACTGGAATCTAAATTTCTCTGTACGCTTGGTGACATCCCTAACTGGAATCTAAATTTCTCACACCGACTAAAAAAAATTATCGAATACTTTTCTTACCAACAAAACTCCTTCAAGAACACTGAAATTATGATCGGAAGAATACTCCAACAACTGGAATCATTCCTAGTCAAACGACTTCGGTTGTCTCCCAACCTTAGATATTCCATACATCCCGATTCAAGTTTCAAGCTCTAACCATTCTAAAGTTGCTCACCAATATTGTAAAGCCCATATTCCGGTATATTTAATTTTCTTTAAGTTAATCCTTTTTTTTATATTTTTTAAATTGCTAACGGGATTAACGGGAAAGTTAGTTACGTTAAGTGTACGTAGAGGGGCCGTTTTGGTTCAGCTGTGAAACTCCAACTGCAGGGACCATTGTTGCATTTTTCCTAAAGCTATGTATGGGGTTCAGACCATAAGTTGCAGCCTTCCCCTCTCGTTTCCTTACGTATGTTTCACACAAAGAAAACAAAGGAGAAAAACAAAACCCTAGTCTCTCCCTCTTAATTCACGGCCGACAACCACCCCCCCATCCCTTCGCCGCTGCTACTGCCGCCGGGAGTTCGCCGGAGTCAAGGAGGGAGAATGAGAGAGAGAGAGAAAAGGAGAATCGCCATAGCCATCGTCGTAAGGTAAGTCCTCGTTCCCTTTCGGTTCTTTTCCTTTTCCTTTTCCTTTTCCTTTTCTTTTCTCTTCCGGCGAAGCAACCACCGCGACGCCACCGCCGCCGTACGCCGCCACTGTGGTGGCTGTGAGTTGGGCGGTCGTCGTCGTGCGGGTGCGCGTGTGTGCGCGTATGGGCAACCGAGAGAGGGACGGTGGTGTGCGTGGGTGGTGTGGGGTGGCCGAGATGGGTGTGTGCGTGTGGGTGCGTGTGTGTGCGTGTGTCGCCGGAAAACCGCCACCGCCGCCGTGCCCCACTGCCGGAGGTGGCAGTGGGCGGTGCCCGTGGCCTAAACCCTAATACCGCCGTGGCCTTAACCCTAAACCGCTTGTGCTAACCCCAAAAACCATCTTATGATTTCAGGTGAAGTTTTCTTAGTCTGCCCCTGTTTTGTTAAGATCATAACTTTTTCCTCGTAACTCGGTTTGAGGTGAAATCGGTGCCCGTAGTTCACAAATCGAGTTGGTAAGGTTTTTCGTGTTTTACTGAAAATCTGATTAAGCCTATAGCTAGGTCTAAATTTGCTGTTTATACAATCTGTTCCGAAACTTCCAGCTTTGATAGTCGTTCGGAGAAAATTCATATTAAATTGTAGAAAAATCGTTAGAACGCGTGCGATATGTCCCTGGAACCCTAAGACATGGGAATTTGTGATTATGGAATTTGGTTTCTGGAATTATCAGCTTAAAGGGGGTAAACAGGTCCCGAACAGACCTGTGTTTTTAGAATGAAAGCTGGAATGTTTAGTTTGTAAGCTAGTAGTTGTGGTTCGGATTGGGACTTCCCTTTGACGTTTGTTAACACATATTTAGGTGGAAGGAGGTGAGGGAAGTTGACTGGTTGGTGTTGCTGATTGCGAAGGCTTGCATTGCTTTAAGGTGAGTTCTCTCACTGCGTAGACTAGGAGTTACATATATGTTGTGTTTGGTTTCGCGTGTTATTGGATGCTTATGTGAATTAGTTGTGTTGTGATGACTAGTTGTAAATTACTATAATATGTGAAACGATTGTGTCTTGTGTACACCTCGGTGGGACTGAGGGGCTCGGTGGGACCGAGGGCTCGGTGGGACCGAGGTATTTGATTACATGTTAATTTTGATATGTTATTGTATTATGTGGTTGTGGCGATGTTTGCCTACTTGCGAGTAGGGGCGATATATGTCTGATTGCTACCTGCGTAGGTGGAAGAATTCACTAAGCTTTGTGCTTACCCGTTCCCCCACATTTTATGATTTCAGGTACGGGCGGCAGTCGAGCGTGACAGTACACACAAGCGCGTGGCGAAGGCTTTTCCAAATGTTCACTTTTAAACATTAAGTTTGAGTTTATTACAATTTCCGCTGCATGAATTATAGTTGGCATTTTTAAATTAACGAAGTTGAATTCATTTGTAATTGAGTTTGGTTATCTATGTTTTGATTATAATGAAATGCATTATTTTAAAATTTTAAATTCCTTGTAAATTTTGGGACGTTACAACTTGGTATCAAAGCACAGCTTGAGTGAATCAAACACATCTCGGTGTGTTTGGCCTCAAGTTGCGGCTATGAAATTTTAAATTCTTTTACTAAAATCTTTTAGAATAAAGGAAAAAGGAAAACCCGTTTGGGAAACGGTGATCGAGGACGCAGTGTGTACAGTCAGCCGACGCCAATTGGGAAGGTACAGTACTTAGTGTATTTATCGCTTTCTAGATCATAGGGTATGCATGCTAGACTGCTTATGTGGTTTACACTGTACTGTATGTTGATTGCTTGCTAGTAGGATTAATGCTAGTTAGAATAGGTTGTTAAGTGAAGGCCCTATAGGTTGTATGCAGTAAGAATCGTATAGCCTTAGAATATTGGATTTAGTTCTATTGCGCAGCTCTTGTTTGAGTCCAACCGTTCTAGGATAGAATCTCGTATTCGAATGTCTATTTGATTTGCACTGCATGCGACTTGGTAATCGCGAGGCAACTCGTTATGGCTAGTAGGGATTCGGTGGTAGCAAGGGTAGTGGTTTGGGGTGAAATTCCTAGGGAGCTAGGAAGAGTGTGTACATGCGTCGGTATAGGCATACGTGTATAGTTTCTGTTTGGGCGAGCAACTAATTGGGCACTCGGGATGGGACTCGGAGCGGACAATGATAGGTGTGGATGGTAGTAGTAGAGCTCCTACTACCGGAAGCACATGATCAATGTTCGAGTCGGGGAAAGTCGCGAGGAATCCAAGGATTCGAGCGTGAGCGTGGTAGGATGAGTTATTATGTGCTAATAACTCGTTGTAATTTCTTTTTCCTAGAATGGCCATCACTAGAAGAAACAACACGGCTGAACCGCGGGCTGAGGCCGGGATCACTGCGGAGCAGACCCGGGAGATGATTGCTGCTGAGGTGGTGCATGCGACTGGGGAGGCAATTCCTGAGATTATCACTGCCATCCGAGATGAGGTGGTGGTTCTGATGGAGGAGCGAATTGCAGCGATTCCACCGCCTACAGGGGAACAACCCCGTACCCGAGAGTTCCAGTATCGGGATCTCTCCGCCTGTTCTCCGCCTGAGTTCAAGGGAGACCCGAATCCGACCATCAGTATGCGATGGATATCCGATATGGAGTGTGCTTTTCTGACCAGTGGCTGCCCGGACAATCTGAAGGTTCGCTTTGCAGTGAACTTACTTCGTGACGGCGCGAAGGACTGGTGCGCTACGGCATTGACGCCTGCCGAACGTACTACCTTGACCTGGGAAGAGTTTGTCACTCGTTTTCGCACAGAGTATGTACCTCCGGTGGAGATGGAGCGGATCGCTAAGGAGTTCCTGGAGCTCACGCAAACTACAAAGACGGTGAAGGAGATGAATCAAAAGTTCACCGAGATGGCATTGTTTTGCCCCCAGTATGCCGCCTCGGAAAATATGAAGATGTCTCGATACAAGGACATGTTGCGTACCGAGATTAGGGAATTCGTGAGCACATCACAGTATGCTTCATTATTTGCGATGATGTACGCGGCCCGGAGGAGGGAACTTGAGTTGGAGACCCAAGCGAAGAAGAGGAAGGCGGCACAGGCGGTGACGCCAATCTCTGCGGTGCCAAAGAAGTCGAAGTTTACAGATTCACGCGCGGGTCCAAGAAGTAGTGGGTTTAAGCCCAGGGATACTGGTGGTCAGAGGACTGATAGATGTTTCAAGTGTGGGCAGTCCGGTCATTTCAGCCGGGATTGTAAAATGCCGTTGATGGTCTGCTTTAACTACAAGCAGACGGGCCACGTGAAGGCCAACTGTCCGAGCGCTAGAGCAGCTGATGGAGGTTGGGCGCCGAGGTCTCCTGCGAATGCCCCACTGCGCATTAATGACGGTCGAGTGGGTCAGCCGGGGACGGAAGCGGCTCGGGGTAGAGTTCACCAGCTGAAGGTGGACGAGGCGCAGGCGACGCCTAAGGTGGTGACAGGTACATCCCTTTGCTTTTTCTTTTTGTCCTTCCTTTCTATGTCTTGTGTGATTATATATTGGTAACTTGTATGTTAGGTACATTCCTAGTTAACTCGGTGCCTGCGGTTGTGATGTTTGATAGCGGGGCTACTCATTCGTTTGTGTCTCGCACTTTTAGCGAGAGTTTGGGCCGGGTAGTAGGAAGGTTAGCGTGTCCTCTTGTAGTTGAGGTGGCGGATGATAGGACCTTGACGGTCACGAATGTGTATCGGGGATGCACGTTGGAAATTTCAGGCGTGGGATTTCCCATCGATTTGATTCCGATTGCGATGCGTGAGCTTTGTGTGATCGTGGGCATGGATTGGATGGATACGTTTGATGCAGAGATTGTTTGTCGTCACAAACAAGTGCGGGTTCGAACCCCAAGCGGGGGAGAACTGTTGGTTCAGGGATACTCGCCGAGACGGACTTCGGCGATATGTTCAGCTGCGAGAGCTCGGAGATATCTTCAGCATAGTGGGCAGGGATTTTTAGCGTATGTGATAGATACGCGCGGTGAGGAAGAGAAGAAGACCGCGGAGAACGTCCCAGTTGTACAGGAGTTTGCGGATGTATTTCCCGATGATCTACCGGGGATACCTCCCGAGCGACAGGTAGAGTTTCGTATCGATTTGGTTCCAGGTGCTGCTCCGGTAGCCAAGGCACCTTACCGCCTTGCTCCACCAGAAATGAAGGAGTTGTACTCTCAATTGCAGGAACTTCTCGAAAAGGAGTTCATCAGACCGAGTTGCTCACCTTGGGGAGCCCCAATTCTGTTTGTGAAAAAGAAGGACGGGTCTCAACGGATGTGTATAGACTACCGTGAGTTGAATAAGCTTACGGTAAAGAATCGTTATCCTCTGCCAAGGATTGACGACTTGTTTGATCAGCTTCAGGGAGCCTCGTGGTTCTCTAAGATTGACTTGAGGTCGGGGTATCATCAGATGCGGGTGAGGAGTGAGGATACGGAGAAGACGGCCTTTCGCACACGATATGGCCATTATGAGTTTGTGGTGATGCCTTTCGGGCTCACCAATGCACCAGCAGCGTTCATGGATCTTATGAACAGGGTGTGTAGCCCAATGCTGGATCGGTCGGTAATTGTGTTAATCGACGATATTCTCGTATATTCGAAGACGAAGGAAGAGCACGAGATGCATTTACGAGAGGTTTTAGAGGTTCTGAGGCAATAGAAACTTTATGCTAAGTTCTCCAAGTGCGAATTCTGGTTACGAGAGGTCCAATTCCTAGGACATGTCGTGAATCAGAACGGTATTATGGTCGATCCGGCCAAGATTTCAGCGGTGATGCGGTGGGAAGTGCCGAAAACTCCCACCGAGGTACGAAGTTTCCTGGGGTTAGCAGGGTACTATCGGAGATTTATCCAAGATTTCTCCAAGATTGCGTTGCCTATGACCCGTTTGACGAAGAAATCAGCAGCTTTCAGCTGGGGTGAGGAGCAGCAGAGGGCTTTTGAGGAGCTACGCAGACGGTTATGCGAGGCTCCGGTGTTAACCTTGCCCGAGGGCATGGAGGACTTGGTGGTATACTGTGATGCTTCCCACCAAGGTTTGGGTGCCGTGCTTATGCAACGCGGCAAGGTTATAGCTTACGCTTCGAGGCAGCTGAAGCCTCATGAGGCGAACTACCCGACTCATGACCTAGAGTTGGGAGCAGTGGTGTTTGCACTAAAAATCTGGAGACATTATTTATATGGCGTCAAGTGTACGATCTACACCGACCATAAGAGCCTCAAGTACCTGATGGACCAGCAGAATCTAAATATGCGTCAGAGAAGATGGCTCAATGTGGTCAATGATTATGATTGTGAGATACTTTACCACCCCGGTAAAGCAAATGTGGTCGCGGACGCACTTAGTCGACATCCGGTTGGTGAACCATTGAGGGGTTTGTGTCAGCGATTGACAGTGGTTGCACCTCTTCTTGAGTCAATAGGTAGCGCCCAGGAAGTGGCAGTTCTTGAAGAGAATGCCAAACGCGAGAGGGTTTCGGGAGAAATCCAGAATTTTGTCCGAGATAGTCGAGGCTTATTGACTCGGTACGGTAGAGTCTGGGTTCCATTCACTGGTGGGAACCGACAGATACTTTTGGATGAGGCGCACAAGTCCAAGTTTTCGAATCATCCGAGAGCTACTAAGATGTACAGAGACTTACGAGGAGATTATTGGTGGCCCGGCATGAAGCGGGATGTCGCCAAGTGTGTTGAGGTGTGCATGACATGTCGGAAGGTCAAAGCGGAACATCAACGACCGCATGGGAAGTTACAGCCGTTGGAGATTCCGGTGTGGAAGTGGGAGCAGATTACGATGGATTTCATCACGAAGCTTCCCAAAACTCAGCGAGGGAATGACGCTATCTGGGTAATTGTGGATCGTCTGACTAAGAGCGCTCATTTCTTGGCCATCAGGGAGAGTTCCTCGGCGGAGAAACTTGCAGAGGTGTTTGTGCGAGAGATTGTAGCCAGGCACGGGGTGCCAGTTTCGATTGTCTCCGACAGGGATACTCGTTTTACCTCCCGGTTTTGGGAGAAGTTTCAGTCGGAGATGGGTACACGGCTACATTTTAGCACGACTTTTCATCCACAGACGGACGGACAGAGTGAGCGGACTATTCAGACCCTCGAAGATATGCTTCGAGCCTATGCTATCGATTTTGGAGGTAGGTGGGATCAGTACCTTCCTCTGGCAGAGTTTTCCTACAACAACAGCTACCACTCTAGTATTGGCATGCCGCCATACGAGTTGTTGTATGGTAGGAAATGCAGGACGCCCGTGTGTTGGGGCGAGGTTGGTCAGCGGGTATTAGGGAGCACCGACATTGTACTGAAGACGACCGAGATGATACAGATGGTGCGGGACCGTCTGGTTACTGCTTAGAGTTGGCAGAAGAGCTACGCCGACAAAAGGCGATCAGATTTGGAGTTTCAGGTGGGTGATTATGTGTTGTTGAAGGTTTCACCCTGGAAAGGGGTGATCCGGTTTCGCAAGAAAGGAAAGTTGGGGCCCCGCTACATTGGGCCCTACAAGATCATTGCTCGAGTGGGAAAGGTAGTTTACCGTTTAGAGTTACCGGATGAGCTGAGTTTGATCCACAACACCTTCCACGTTTCTCAATTGCGGAAGTGTGTAGTAGACGAGTCTGTCGTGATTCCTCTCGAGGACATTCAGATTGACGAAAGGCTCAATTACGTGGAAAAGCCGGTTGCCATTCTTGACAGGAGGACGAGGACCTTGCGTAACAAGGTAATCGGTTTGGTTAAGGTCCAGTGGAAGCACCGAAAAGGTTCCGAGTGGACTTGGGAACCCGAAGCTGAGATGCGGGAGAATTATCCGAAACTGTTTGCGGACGTAGACTTCGAGGACGAAGTCTAATTCAAGCGGTGGAGAGTTGTAAAGCCCATATTCCGGTATGTTTTATTTTCTTTAAGTTAATCCTTTTTTTTTTTTAAATTGCTAACGGGATTAACGGGAAAGTTAGTTACGTTAAGTGTACGTAGAGGGGCCGTTTAGGTTCAGCTGTGAAACTCCAACTGCAGGGACCATTGTTGCATTTTTCCTAAATCTATGTATGGGGTTCGGCCCATGAGTTGCAGCCTTCCCCTCTCGTTTCCTTACGTATGTTTCACACAAAGAAAACAAAGGAGAAAAACAAAACCCTAGTCTCTCCCTCTTAATTCACGGCCGACAACCACCCACCCATCCCTTCGCCGCTGCTACTGCCGCCGGGAGTTCGCCGGAGTCAAGGAGGGAGAACGAGAGAGAGAGAAAAGGAGAATCGCCATAGCCATCGTCGTAAGGTAAGTCCTCGTTCCCTTTCGGTTCTTTTCCTTTTCCTTTTCCTTTTCCTTTTCCTTTTCCTTTTCCTTTTCTCTTCCGGCGAAGCAACCACCGCGACCCCACCACCGCCGTACGCCACCACTATGGTGGCTGTGAGTTGGGCGGTCGTCGTCGTGCGGGTGCGCGTGTGTGCGCGTATGGGCAGCCGAGAGAGGGACGGTGGGGTGCGTGGGTGGTGTGGGGTGGCCGAGATGGGTGTGTGCGTGTGGGTGCGTGTGTGTGCGTGTGTGCGGGTGTCGCCGGAAAACCGCCACCGCCGCCGTGCCCCACTGCCGGAGGTGGCAGTGGGCGGTGCCCGTGGCCTAAACCCTAATACCGTCGTGGCCTTAACCCTAAACCGCTTGTGCTAACCCTAAAAACCATCTTATGATTTCAGGTGAAGTTTTCTTAGTCTGCCCCTGTTTTGTTAAGATCATAACTTTTTCCTCGTAACTCGGTTTGAGGTGAAATCGGTGCCCGTAGTTCACATATCGAGTTGGGAAGGTTTTTCGTGTTTTACTGAAAATCTGATTAAGCCTATAGCTAGGTCTAAATTGGCTGTTTATACAATCTGTTCCGAAACTTCCAGCTTTGATAGTCGTTCGGAGAAAATTCATATTAAATTGTAGAAAAATCGTTAGAACGCGTGCGATATGTCCCTGGAACCCTAAGACATGGGAATTTGTGATTATGGAATTTGGTTTCTGGAATTATCAGCTTAAAGGGGGTAAACAGGTCCCGAACAGACCTGTGTTTTTAGAATGAAAGCTGGAATGTTTAGTTTGTAAGCTAGTAGTTGTGGTTCGGATTGGGACTTCCCTTTGACGTTTGTTAACACATATTTAGGTGGAAAGAGGTGAGGGAAGTTGACTGGTTGGTGTTGCTGATTGCGAAGGCTTGCATTGCTTTAAGGTGAGTTCTCTCACTGCGTAGACTAGGAGTTACATATATGTTGTGTTTGGTTTCGCGTGTTATTGGATGCTTATGTGAATTAGTTGTGTTGTGATGACTAGTTGTAAATTACTATAATATGTGAAACGATTGTGTCTTGTGTACACCTCGGTGGGACTGAGGGGCTCGGTGGGACCGGGGGCTCGGTGGGACCGAGGTATTTGATTACATGTTAATTTTGATATGTTATTGTATTATGTGGTTGTGGCGATGTTTGCCTACTTGCGAGTAGGGGCGATATATGTGTGATTGCTACCTGCGTAGGTGGAAGAATTCACTAAGCTTTGTGCTTACCCGTTCCCCCACATTTTATGATTTCAGGTACGGGCGGCAGTCGAGCGTGACAGTACACACAAGCGCGTGGCGAAGGCTTTTCCAAATGTTCACTTTTAAACATTAAGTTTGAGTTTAGTACAATTTCCGCTGCATGAATTATAGTTGGCATTTTTAAATTAACGGAGTTGAATTCATTTGTAATTGAGTTTGGTTATCTATGTTTTGATTATAATGAAATGCATTATTTTAAAATTTTAAATTCCTTGTAAATTTTGGGACGTTACAAATATACCCTACAGGATACTCGAATCCGATCATTCATACTATTAACTGTCGATTAACTTCCACGAGTTCTAAAAGACTCCCAAAATTTATTTCACACGAATCATCAAACCAGTAAATTTATAATCACCCACGAAGGTCATTTCACCATAGCCATTCATCACAAGTGAGCATTCCAGGGTTACTACTATCATCACTATAAATATTTTAAAATCGGCTACAATTCTCCGATTACACTAAAGGTGTTTGGCCTTAAGCCCAAAAGTCGACACCTAAATATACCACTTACCTCAAAAAAGTTACTGTGCATTTATTCTCTTAATTACAAAGGGCATCATTCCCTTAACCGATACTATTCGGCCTACAGTACCAACACGCGTGGAATACCCAACCTTCCACCGTCGACGTATTTTCCACACTCGTTCTACGAAGCCAAGTTATGTCGTATCGAGGATACATCTCGGCGTCTACCTCCCAGGTAACTGTTCAATACTATAACCTCCTAGTGCCTACTGGAAAGTCAAGGTCATAAAACATAAATACCGGGGTCCCACCCCGAGATACCTAACCGACCATTACTAACGACTGACTATAATGCCTATGGATCCAATGCAATACAATCTCCCAACAACATGCCTATCCCGGGATGACTCACTCACCCAAGCATGTAAATACTCAACGTGCAATAAATGCAAAACAGTGCGACGAAAGCAACCTATCAACAAGACTCCACACCAAGCCATTAAAACCGGGCAATTGACCCATGACTATCTCCAAGTCAAAACCGAACAAAATGCTCCACGCTTGCTAGACCCATAGGTCGGGAAAAAATGTGTTTAAACAATGTTTAAGCAAGCAATACTCTAAATCAACATTAACCCCAAAACTCAACACCGGTTAAACAAAAGGGTTTTCCCAAAGGACTCACACCCTTATAATTCTCAAAATGACACATAACACTCAAAAGTGCATTTCTCAAATGGTTTACAAAAATTATTTACAAAATATTTTCAACACCAAGATTTTTCATCTCAAAAAGATCATATGCAATAAAACTACTATTACCAGGTCGGTAGTTACGCAAAAATGGACACGCTCGTCCCACGTAGGAGAATCATGTTGAAAAATCATTCCATTGCAGTTCAGTTTACTCACAAAACGCAAAACGTAATAAATAATTTCTTTTAAAACGAACCACCACAGTTCTGGTATGGATTGACTCATGACATGCACGCAAGGTAACTTCTTAATTTAAACGGTGTGCAACAATTTTCACACGTACTTCAAAAGAAGCCCAAGTGGCAATTTGCTCAAAATTATTTTCTGACCATCCAAATGGTATGGAACAAAGTTTACCAATCAAAATTTGTGCGCGTCAGTTTATTATACAAAACAAGGAAACGATTCATAATTACACCTCAATCAAAACACAAAATAACTTGTGCAAGTTCCAAGTTTAAAGACAAACTAATTCGTTTCCATCATTTGAAAAAATATCGACTAAAACATCATAAAACCTTAAATCGGGGTAGGCATGCAAACTGGTAACACTTCCATAAGGAATTTTCTAAAATCGTCATCACGAAGCATTTCCTCAACATTTCGTACTTGGGACATATAACGTCAAAACACCAAAGTTTAAAATGTATTTGTCAAAAATGCTCAAAATACTCGTTCCCTCCAAAGCAAAAGTTTTTAATTTTCCAAAAATAATCGGCAATTCTAAATTAACCGAATGTCAACAATCTACGCATTTATATTTTAAAAATATAACACATTGTAAACGTATGCATGATATTCACAACACTAAAACACCCCTTTGACCAAATGGTCTTTCATTCCGACAAGAAGGAACTAAAACAATTTCATGCACGATTCGTTTATCAAAATGTCGAGAACAAAGGTTACCCAAGTATGCATACCCCTAAGTCGATAAAGCGCATTTTCATGGAAATGATAATAAAACATTTAACTGACTAAAAGCGCACCAAAAAAACTCATTATGAAATGTTACCAAAATATTCTTCCATGCATCACTTAAGTCACGCATAAATCAATCCATACACTGAACTATTTGCAACAAAATACTTAGTAACACAAACTTCATGAACCTCAATGACTCTAAGTCAATAAAATAGCACCATACAATGTGCCCCCAAAGTCAAATTTTTAAAAGCAAAATCAGGTATGAGACGCCAAAATCCCAAAAATCTCTTTCCACGGTAAAACCATAAACAACATTGTTTAACAAACTCATTTTAAACAAATCACCAGAATAGTTTTATACAGACATCGTGGAATGTAACTTTCCGTCTCAACTCTAACATATGTGGAGGAGTTCCAATGTTAAAGTCACAAACCGTAGTCATTTGTCCAGCATTTTAAACGCCACCAAAACACGGATATCATCTTACCCGAAAGAACCGTTGGAAAATAACAAAATGAAACAAATTCTAACAAAGTTTGCAACTCCCGTGATAAAACGGTTTCATGTACTTTCAAAACCTTAGTTCGAAATCTTGTGTGTGTGCTGAACATTTCCCAAAATCCCAAAACACAATCCATAAAAGGATTGGAAACACAAGAATTAGTTAATGCAATTTATTTTCAATATAAACTTTGTGCATGACTCAGTCGGCATTCGACGTCTCGACTCATACCCCTCCAAAACTCCCCGATCCACAATCGTCATCCGGACATTTAAACCTCTTATGCAAGTTGGCAAATTACGTCAGATAATCCTTACGGTTTTTCCTCAATTCAAAGTCGGCTTAATAAGCCTATGCTTCTAGCACAACCATCAATCTTGACCCGAAATGGCCTACTTAAAACAAACCTCATCCTTATCGTCACTCCAAGTGATTAATACTAGAATCGTCCTTCTATTCCAAAGACTACTAGTTTAGAACCTTTATCACTACCCCCAACGATCATCACATCAAAGCAAATCAAGTACACACCTGTACTAGCAGGTTTACTATAGTTGTTCCTCCTTGTGATGGCTATTCTGGGTAGATATTACAACGAGTTATTAGCACCCAATAACTTACACTAACAACGCTCACGCTCAACTCCTTGGATTCCTCATGACTTTCCCCGACTCAAGCATTGATCCTGTGCTTCCGGTAGTAGGAGCTCTACTACTACCTTCCACACCTATCATTGCTCGTTCCGAGTCCCATCCCGAAGTGCCCAAGTAGTTTCTCGCCGATAACTATACCCATGTGCCCGCACCAGCATATGTACACACTTTTCCTAGCTCCCTAGGAATTCCACCCCAAAACACTACCCTGGCTACAACGAAATCCCTACTAGCCATAACGAGTTGCCTCACGAATACCCCGTCACTTGCAGCGTGAAACAAATAGACATTCGAATACAAGATTCTATCCTAGAATGGTTGGACTCAAATAAGAGCTGCGCAATAGAACTAAATCAAATATTCTAAGGCTATGTGATTCTTACTGCATACAACCTATAGGGCATTCACTTAACAACCTAATATGACCAGCATTAATTCCTACTAGCAAGCAATAACCCTACAGTATAGTGTAACCAACACAAGCAATCTAGCATGCATACCCTATGATCTAGAAAGCAATAAATAATGTACCTTTTCCCTTGGCTCCGGCTGACTGTACACACTGCGCCCTCGATCACCGTTTCTCAAACGGGTTTTCCTTTCTTTTATTTCCCAAAAATTTTAAGAGAAGAATTTTATAGACGCAAACTTGAGATCAAACACACCAAGATGTGTTTGATTCACTCAATCTGTGCTCTGATACCAACTTGTAACGTCCCAAAAATTACCATAAATTTGAACTTTTAGAAAAATGCATTTCATTAAAACTAAACCATAAGTAATTTAAATCTCATCAAACGTTTATCAAACTTCGTTAAGTTAAATCGCCAATTATAAAACAACACAGCGGAAATTGTACTAAATCCAAAATTAATGTTTTAAAATAGATAATAGTAAAAGTCTTCTCCGTGCGCCAGTGTGTACCGTCACGCCTTGCTGCCACTCGTACCTGAAATCATATTTTGTAGGGAAAGGGTAAGCACAAAGCTTAGTGAATTCCATTACATGCGCATATAGCAATTATATGCACATCACCCCTATCCGCACATGAGCAAACAACACAACAGTTACAGGATACAAGTAAACACATACAAGTAATTATGTACCCAATTCCTCAGTCCCACCGAGCCTCGGTCCCACCGAGTTCACACAACATTTCTACCCGCTTCCTCGGTCCCACCAAGATGTATATAAAACACATTTATACTAAGCATTTAAACCAATCAAATACTACGCACCACAATACAACTAGTTCACACAACAAATCAGTAGTACATACAAACTACCGCGATATACATACAATCCCTATCTACGCGGTGAGAGAACTCACCTTGAAAGCAACGTAGAATTCGCGAACTATCACACGGCTATCCAACTCCAAAGTCACTTCTCGACACCTAATTGAATGCTATAAAGCGTTAACACGAGGCCCGGACCCTTAATTAAACACATAAGATTAAACGGCGATAAATCGTCTTTTCGGCCTAAACTGCAGGTCTGTTCGGGACCTGCTTAGCCTTCTCTAGCCCACAAATTCAGAGATTAAAAATTTACAAACAGCTAGATCCAGGTCCTAGCTTTCCAAGGACATATTAAACGCGTTCTAACGATTTTCCTACGATTTAATATGAATTTTCTAAGAATGGGACGCGAGTCTGCCGAATTCGGACCTGCTGTAAAAACAGCTATTTTACACCTAGCTAGAGGCCGAACCAGACTTTCTCTAAAACACGAAAAGTGTGCCCGACACAGAATGTGAACCGTGGGCACCGGTTTCGCCTCAATCCGAGCTACGATGGAAAAGTTATGGCCGATACCAAACAGTGGCAAAATAGGGTTTCACATAAAATGACGATTTTGAAACGGTTAAAGTTTTCGCGATTGGGGTTACGGTTTAGGCGACTACGGCCGAACAACACAACCACCACCCACTGCCACCTCCGGCAGTGGTGGTTGGCGGTGGCGGCGGCGGCCACCACCCACGGTGGTGGTGGTTCGGCAAACGAAAACCAATAAAAGGAAAAGGAAAGAAGAGGGTATTACCTCTCGGCGACAAACCAACGGCACCCCAACTCTCTTTCCGGCAGATTCCCAGAGGCGATGGCGGCGTCCGGCGGTCTCTCTTCTCCTTCGCTGCACTCTCTACACCGGCGACTCTCTCTCCCTCTCGGTTACTCTCTCTCACTCGGCGACTCTCTCTCTCTCGGTGACTCTCTCTCTCTCTCTCTGCGATGGCAGTCGCAAGGAAGGAAGGGGGGGAGAAAATAGGGTTTTGGGGTTGTGGTGTGTTTCGCAAGAAAGAAAACGAGAAGAAGGGAGGGGGGGTCGGTCCTTAAGCCGATCCCCATGCACTCTTCCACTTAAATGACACTTTTGGTCCCTTGACTTTCCACTACCTTGCCATTTTGATTAAAATTTTCCCATCGATATCCTAATTGGTCTTTCTCGTTAAACCCCCTAACAAAGCTCGTTTTAAACAAAAACAAATAATAAATAAATAAATACGCAAAAATAAATCATACCGGGACACGGGCTTTACATATATATATATATATATATTGTACATAGTATACATACTCATTCGAAAGAAAAAGAAAAAGATCAAAAAGAACAAAAAGAATGGTCTATGTGAAAAGAACCCAAAAAGAGTAAAAAGGGTCAAAATGCATTTTAATCTTTCATACTCCTAAATATTCTAAGAAATGAGCTCAAATTCAAATATGGGGAGATTGTTGGGTCACCAAAGATTTGAAATTGACTCACCGATGTTTTCCCTAAAATCCTACTTAGAATATTTTAGTTTGGTTATTTGAATGACTTGTATAAAATAGCAATTGTTCGGTGAAGTCGAAGAGCAACCGAAACCAAGCTTGAAGACTCTCTACTTGTGGAAAATAGAAGACTCTTCTCAACAAACCCAACAAGTCATTGTCCACCGAATTTGTCCTCACAATTCGGTGGACCTCCTCTCCACCGATGAAGACATCAAAAATCGGTGAACATCGTTCCACCGAATTTGTCCTCACAATTCGGTGGACCTCCTCTCCACCGATGAAGACATCAAAAATCGGTGAACATCGTTCCACCGAACTTGTCCTCATAATTCGGTGGACCTCCTCTCCACCGATGAAGACTTCAAAAATCGGTGGACATCGTTCACCGAATTTGCACCGATGAGATTCTTAAATCGGTGGGATCTTTGTGAAAATGGTTATCCTTACAGATGGTTCTTAAAACCTTGACAATATTATCGGTGGAATTCCTTCGGTGATATTGTCTTGGAGTACTCATCAAGAAGACCATTTACTTCGGGACAAAATATGCTTACAGGCAAAAGTAACCTTTTGTCTTATTATCTTTTTAGAAGATGTCATTTCAGCATGGCTTCTATTCCTTGTTTCAAGAAAAAGGTGATGGTGACTTATCAGCTTTTTAGAAGTCCACTGGTACTTTTCAGAAGTCCTTTGGTATGTTACAAGTAACTGAAGGATATTCGTACTAAGCATTTAATGCTCAGTACCTTACCTTCACTATAAAAGGAAGAAGACTCCTCCATGCAAATTACGCTTTCTGGATATCTCTCTCAGTGCAAGAAATTTCCACACTGCTCTAAAACGTGATAGCTTTGTTCTAAGTGTTCTTAGTTGTTGTTGTTAGTATACTTTGTGCAAGATTGTTAGAATAGTTTATCTGTTCTTTTCCGCAACAGTCTTAAGTTTTCTATGTGTAATTCTTGTTGAAAGATTTTCAATAATAGAATTAAAATTGTGAAAATTTTTGTGTATTATATTCAACCCCCCCCCCCCCCCTTCTACAATACTTGTTTTAGCCATCTGGGACTAACAATTAGCATACAATATAACACAGTTGTTTGAGCCCAAACCTCTACTAAATTCATCAAAATTTCTATTATAACATCACTGTTCGTTAGTTTTGAAAGATATGGATATTGATTTCGGCCATAAACCGTTCAGACTTTTTTATTACTGGTTAAAGGAAGTCGAAGTCCAGAAGCTGATTATGGATTCTCGGAAGTCCCTGTCAGATCTAATGTCCTTGACTACAATATCATGGATCGTCAAAAAAAAATGTCAAATTTGCTTTGAAGGTGGAGCAAAAATCTAGTATTGGTAATTTGTATGGGGTTGTAACACCCACAAATCTAGAAATAACAACTAAATTAAAAGTTTTACAATACATCAAATAACAATTAAATTCCTTTCTTATGGTCACCACTCGCTTACTTAAATTTGTAATCCAATGTTTAACATCAATAAAATACAACCCTAAACTTACCCAAAGTCTAGATTAGAGCCACGTGTTACTAAAACACAATAATAGTCACTATATCCGAATGCGGAAGACATCATCGAATAACTAGATCATTCACGTGTATCTAAGTAGCATTCCACTCTTCGACACGTCGCTAGTACAATTCCCCAACAAGGACCTTATGCATATGCCGACAAATAAAAAGTGTTAGGCTTAACGCCTAGTGAGTTCAAGAGTTTTCATCATTTATATAAAACGATAAACTGAAAGAATGCTATTTAAATCATGATTTCCAAAAATAACTGTATTAAATATGAAAGCAACATCTTTCCCAAAATCCACCATCTTCGTGATGAAAACCCAATACAAAACATTCATTCAAATATGAATTCGAAAAACCCAATACTCATTCAAAACGTGAATAATGATTACTGCTCAATTACTGAAACTTGGATAAAACTCTATTATCCAAAATACTGAAACTATGGGTAAGGATCAATACCTAAAATCATAAATTATGGAGAACACTCCATACTCGAAACGTCACCGAAAAACATGGATAAAACTCAATACCTAAAACAACACCTTTTGGTGACAGGGTAGACCCGCTTTACCATTGGTTGTGACAGAACACATAAGTAAGCCACAATTCAATGTTATATAAGTGTCACTTATGAAAAAATAAACATTGATATCAACCTTATCCGGGTCTTTACTCAAATGGGTTAACAAGATCAACTCTATCCAAGTCTTTCGCTTGGGGAGTCACCAAGTTCAACCTTATACGGGTCTTTACCTTGGGATCTCCCAAATCCAAGTTAAGCTCGTTCACTAGAAATGACAGCCACTACGAACTATACGGTCATCAAGTTATCCAAGTCTTTACCTTGAGTTTCCCGCTACGAATCACACGGTTATCAAGTTCAACTCTATCCAAGTCTTTACCTTGAGTCCTCCATTGATCCGAGTTTCTAGCTACAATACATGGATAACCATTCCATTCCCATCCGACTTCTATGGCTATGGATCCAACCTTCTAAATAACATGACTCTCAATGAATGACCAACACACTCAAACATGTAACTTACAAGTAATATGTCATAACTGCTTATAACTTCAAAAGATCGACATAGAGCAAATCAAACCGGAAAAATGTCCCCAATAATCAATTGAGTCAAAACTGAGCAAAAAACTCAACTATTCAATTGACTATTAAGTTAAAGTCGGTATAAACCAGTAAAACACAAATACCAATGTTTATACCACTTATGCCCCAAAATGTGAATATATTTATCATCGATTTGAAGGTTGGGCAAAATCCCAAAACACACCATAACTTCAAGAAAGCATATGTAAATAAGCAATGACACCCAATGTGCTCAACAACTCAACCACATGTGATTTTTAAATAATTTAGAAAATCAAAATACCAAAACTTTATTAACATCTAGTGATCCCATATGAGGAATAAGTTATCAAAGCCCACACATTTTATGATTTATCTATCAAAATGTCTAACAACCCCAAATATGGGTATTGCAATAAATTTATAAAATCAAACGTACCAAATAGGCAAAACTCATCAAATAATCCGACATTTGATAATTATCAAGTAAACCACACAAGTCCTTTAAAATGGACATTTTTGGCATGTACATAGTTTTTTTTAAATCAACTTCAACTCACCTTGCTAGGTAAAGTTAAACCTAGATTCCAAACCCATCTCTAGCCTCCAAATTGGTGATGATATTAGATCAAAATACAAAACCCGCCAAGGAAACTTCTCAAGACTAAAACCCAAGCGAATGAGACAACAAACATTAACTCAAGCTTCAAATCCACCAATAACCCAAACATAGATATCAAAATGCTCAAAAGACTTACCTCTTCATATATGCAATATCAACCACTATGATTCTTCCCTCTCTAAGATCTTTTCATTTGCACCACAAGCCTCGAAAATTTCCACTTATAGTGCCAAATTCGCCTTAGATGAGAGGAAAAGGAAGGGGGAGAAATGAGGAAGAACCCTATAAAATCAGGTTTTTAAACCATCTAGGTCAATCACGCGACGAAGCCCGTGACTTAAGTTGCGTGGCTAGTCGCTCATGTCCTACAGATCACCAAACAGTAAGTCACATGACTCTAGTCGCGACCCAAGTCACGTGGCTAGTCGTATGAGGCCCTATTTTGTAACTTTTCTTCGTTTTTCACATCCGTTTTCGATCCCCAACTCTTGTAGTATGATAATTATATAAAAATCTCATTTCCACACTTATTTAAAATATCCAACAGTTACCATTTTACCCTAATTGGAAACCCAAAGTTATGCATGTTCCAGGGGTAGATGGGGGTTTAGGAGGGGAAGGGATCAACAATTCGGTGCATATAGGGCGTACTTGGGGAAACATGAAATCATCTCCTTGGGTCGAGATTCTGATTTGTAAGGTGTAAAGTTTACCTCTTCTTTCTTTAAATAAACTTAGGGATAGGACTTCTATCTCTTTTTGTCTAGACAAATGGGGGTCCGATATTTTCGTTTACGTGATTGCTTTTGGAGGTTGTTCAACTTCGAAATGATTAAAGAGGTAAAAGGGAGGAGTACGGGATGGGATTAGGCTAGAGCTCTGAGGGGGCGGGAAATTGACGAGCTAGCTAGCTAATCTGACTTCTCTTTTACAAAAAATTTCAACCTTTTGAAGATTGCAGGGACAAATGGTGATGGATTTTGGATGAAGACAGTATGGTCTATGTAACACCCCATTTTTATATATTTACCAAATAAGATGTCGTACATCATTCCAAAATACATCATAAATACTCCAATAATAAATAACATAACATTCACAGCAAAATTCTAAACATCATTATTAAAATAATCTTAAAAGTGAACCCGTCCCATACCGGGTCACTAAATCCACCCCCCCCCTAAAAAAATCATAAAGACTTAAACAAATACACCAAACAATAAAAATTACTGGAATCCTAAGCAAGTCCCTTGCCTTGTCGATTCCCGAACCTCCTGCTCCTGAGATGTATACTATAGTCAAGTAAATAACTCAGTGAGTTCACGGTTTACGTGCAATCACAATACACACACCTTAAACATATAAATGCCAAATAAATAGTGTCATGAAAGATATATGGAACCCATTGAGATCTCTTAACTCCACTCCGTTAGGTAGGGACCTGCCATGTCACAGGCATTCCATGGGCGTGTGGGTTCACAAAGAACTAACCGCCCATCCTGGGTCGTGCCTCCCCAAAATGTGACACATCGAGCCGATATCCCGTACCCCGGTTAACGCACCATGTTAACCCGACCCCAATTCATATGCATGTGGTTGACGTTAAATAAATGTAACATAATATAGCATGCTTGCACCATAATTTAAAATCATATGCATGTAAATCACCATTTGCAAATAACGTGCAATTAACACCTTAGCAATTATACACATAATATCGCACCTCATACATGTAAAATTAATTTGTACATATGTATACATCCCAGTGAAATCTCGTGAAAGACTCACCTGATAGTGTCGATTCGCTAGAACTTTGCTCCAAATAATAACCTATAAATATAGATGCAATAATATCCATTAATGTCTATATTTTTTCCAAAAGTCAACCAAAAAGTCAACTAATGATTAACCTCAATCAATCCTTAATTATACTCCTCTTATTTATCTACATTGTCTAATAAAATTCAATAAATAACCAATCTATTTTATTTGCGTCTAAATAAAAAAGTATCGACATCTCGATGTCCCAAATAAATTAATTGGAAGCCTCGTAATAAATTAGTGTTACTCTTTTAATAATTAAATAATACTAAAAGAATATTTAAATTAATATATTAGTTTCAGTAAATTATTTAATTAATAACCCGCACATAATTAAGTTATTTAATTACCAACAAGTAATTAATTTATTAAACAATGTTGGACTTCCATAAGAAAAATCCAAATTCTAAGTAACTTGGACTCTTCCTAAAGCCTAAACAGAACAGACCCAACAGCCCCCTTCAGCTTATGACCAAAAATCGTCAGAGCCTCGCCGGAGGAGGTCGTAGGTGCCGGCGAACGTCGGTTTTCCGGCGACAGCGCCGGTTTTCCGACGATCTCCTTCTCTTGAGCCATTTGACTTCGTTTCTCATCCGTTTATGACGATTCTTTTTCCTAAACCTTAATTTTCGATTCCTCATCATTTAAGAACAAGAATCACTCAAAAACATCGAGATTTGAGGGAGATATTTCAGTTCCAAGTTTCAGTTTTTACCGAAAACGATAATTTCAACGTTTTGATCGAGTTGACAGCCTTCCGACTGTCCAATCGACTTCAAAATTTATCTGGACATTCCTTACATCATTTCTAACGTCCCTATATGATTAGTTTTGAGGTTCATAGGGAATACATACCTTAACACTGTGAATCACTATCGAAAACGAGCCTAACTTCAAGCCCTTTGATATCCCTCTTCGCCGCACCGATTGTCGAGATTCCAACGCCGAATCTCTTCTAAATGACGACACTAAAACCCTAAAAAAATCTCAGCCAACCACTCCTATGTATATATATATATATATATGTTTGCATGGAAGATGATGGACTAATCCGGAAACTTGCAGGAATGCTCACGTCCCTCTAAAAATCAACATTTTTGTTTTGCGCTTGCTTTATGGTAGACTTTCAGTTTAGGTGGCCTTGAATAATTAAGGCATTGATTTACATTCGGTCTTATGCCCATGTTGTGAGGAGGCATCTGAGACTTTGATCACCGTTTTGCAAGGTGTAACAAAGTTAGAGTGATTTGGGATCTGATTCGCAATTTGTGGGCGCCTTGGTTGAAGTTCATTTGGCAAGCGACAATTTGGGCCACGTGTTATCTCTTATGGGATCACCGTAAGAACATTACTTTTTTGAAAAAACTCTTCACCATTGTTTGGGTAAAAATCCACCGGTCACGATCGACGTTAAGACCAACTATAAAAACTTAAGAATAAATCTTATATTAAGATAAAGTCCTGACGACCACATATGTTCGATACCATGATCGTCACTTCTGGTGATGGTCGTAAGTTTGTCACGGCGTTTGACAAGCGACCAGGTTCGTCCAGAACTTCCGACAGTATTATCTAACGACCATCGTAAGTTTCCTTACGACGTAGACTTATTAATGTACGACAAACGTTTCTTCTTTATCTCTTAAATGCAGGTCTCAAGTGTAACAACCCAGACCAACCGTACCAGATATTGTCCGTTTTGTCCACACACCTGGACTCACGGTTTTAAAACGCGTCTGATAGAGGAGGTATCAAGTCCCTTATAAGGTAACATTTGTTCCACTCCCCAACCAATGTGGGATCTTACAATCCACCCCCTTTGGGAGCCCAGCGTCCTCGCTGGCACAATAGTCCGGAACCTGGCTCTGATACCAACTTTAACAACCCAAACAATTTTAAACATGCAATTCATATAAAATAGAATATCCCAAAATCGCGTCTCAAAATTTCTTACATAACATCCAAAATTTGGTTGGCGGAACTGTTCGGTTTTGTTCAAAAGACGATTTCTAAAAACATAATATTTGCAACGGAAGCTTAAAAATTGAACAACATTAAAACATTTTAATACCCACCAAGGATCCATTTGCATGAACATGAAAGATTAAAAACCATACATAGGGGGTTTGTAGAAATTACAACCTTTGTAGTCCCTTGAACAAGTCTTCTTGTATGATGAAGATGGAGATGGCAAAGAACTCAAGGAAGAGTCCCTCTAGAGGAGTCCACCACAAGCAATGACACCTTCTTCTCGGAATGCTAGTTCCTCTTCTATCTTGATGCAAGAACTCTAACAATCACTACAATAGTATTGAAAGGAAGAACACAAAACACACACACACACTATGTGTGTGTGTTTCGGCCCTGAACAAGGAGAGAGGGGAGAGAGAGTTGCTTGGTTAGTTGTGTTGCCTAATTACTCTCTCTTGAAAATGCCAAGTATATTAAAAACAAAGGCATTTTCTATTGTACCATAAAAGGGTCCAATGAGAGTCCATGCAATATTACAAAATAAACCCTCCTAATTTAAGATGGTTAAAATCATATTTTTTTAAGTGGTAGTATTTTGTCCAGATTTCTTTAAGCTGTGGATTAAGCTGTCCATTAAGCTCTGTTGTGAAACAGTGTTCAAGATAAGCCAAAAGTGTTCAGATCATCTTAAAAGGTGAGTTTATTCAACTCTCTTTAAAATTAAGCAATTAGAATGGTAATAGATATGTTTTCTTTGGGATTGAATCATCTGTAGGCTTAATTTGCTAAGAAAATCGATACTGGTTTAAAGTTGTGAAAGAGACGATGAACAGTACACTTAGCGCAAGCTTTGGCTGCGCAAAGTGATAGAATTCGCAAGCATGGCTTGCGAGTTTTGAAGAATTCGCAAGCGTGGCTTGCGAGTTTTGAAGAACTCGCAACAGTGGGTTGCGACTTTTGAGCTTTTCGCAGCTTTGGCTTGCGAAAAGTGTAGCTTTTCGCTACAGTGGCTTGCGAAATTTTTGGACTTTCAGTAGCAGTTTGAAGCTTTTATGTGAAATGCAATCTGATACTTATATGCTATTTGTTATATGATTATAACTCAGAATTTGATACGAAAGCCATGATATGAATAATTGTAAAGGACTTATTTATGAGTCCGATCATATAGTTAACATTTGAGATGTTGATCCCCGATGCTAATTAGAAAAAATGGGGATAATTATTGTAATTAATATTCTGTATATAGACATATAGAATATATGATGTATCGTACAATCTTAGTATACGATAGAAAGAGAGATGATGCACAGTTATTATGTTGCGTTAACTAGAAATAGACATCCGGTCATCAGAGGGCCACTTAGTACGGTTTAATGGGAACCGTTTATCAGCCATTGACCGAAGGGATGTAATTTCTAGTGGTTGAGTGTATCTTGGATTACCAGAGGGCCCTTGTTGTTAAGCGCGATATAAATTAAATCCCATTTGGGGGCCAGTGTTCAAGATGGTGAGAAAAGTGAAATGTGGAATAGGCAGACACTGAGTTTGTAATTCCCATTTCAGGCGGAAGGTTTGAGATCTTCAAATTTTAGGGAAGTTCAGAGATAGGCATAAAGTAATTTGTAATCTCTACTTCCGGACTAAGAAATAAGCAGGTATAGAAACTGTAATTTCTTTGGATGGGAGTTACTTATAATCTGGTATGATTTATAGTAACTCTTGTTGATATTATTACGACTAGATGAATTAGTCATAAGGATGGGAGTTGGGTGGATTCCTGTTGTTGAAAAGAGCTTTGGTACGGTAAGATGGTTGATAACAGGTTTGATATATCTGTTAATATTTTAGTTGTTAAATTTTAATTTGATTTGAATATTCTCACTAGGCAAAAGCCTAATGTTTCAAATTAAATTTTCTTACCAGGTACAAGCTCGGGGAAATAGTCAGGGGAAGTGAGATGCAGTAACTAGAAGAAATCAGACTTATAGATGTTAAAGGATCAAGATCTTCTTTTGATGATTTTTGGGACGCAAGCTTAGATAATCTAGTAATCTGATGATGTTGATATGATTAGATTAGTAAGATTATTCAAGTTAGATGTTTATGTACATATAAAACTTTACTTTTGATCCTTTGGTCATAAAAGTCTGATATTTTGATGGTCATAACTTGTGAATCTTGTGGTGTAAATTGGCCCTGATTTTAGGGTGTTATACATCAAATGCTTTGGTCAGAGATTTGAGGATCACATTTACGGCTCTCCCTTTGGAATAAGGATAGCCAAGTCTATCCAAATAGTCAAGGTGCGTCCTCATTTTGTGAATATAAGAGCTTACATCTTGACCTTCCTCCATCTTTGTCCTGTGAAGTACCCCAATAGTATTGAAGCGTTCACGGACCATATATATTTGGTAACATTCCCATAATCGGTTTACCATGTCAAATGCCCTCAGTGGAAACGTTTCCATTCTTTCTAGTAAGGATGGAACCATGGTTTCAAGCATAAGACGTGATACATCATTTGAATCATCATTATGTTTCAATCAAGTATCGTTAGCTTCTATGGAGGAAAGGGGAGGTTCTTGAGGAATAAGTACGAGGAGTACGTATGATTTGTTTTCACGTCTGAGAACGCGTCTCAATGTTTTGAAAACAAATTGGGAAGTTCTGGAAGGTTAACTTTTCTTCCAAAAGAAAAGGTCTTAGGGATGTGTTAATTGTAGTGTTTGCATTTTGGGCCATCTACAAAATTTTAACAAAGTTAATATAGTATTTTCAATATTAACTTTTAGCAAATTAATTACCCTTTAGTTTTCTAAAAACATCAATTTGCATAAAATCTAGGATCCAACGTTGCAAAACAAATGAAACGGTTAGGTGACCTTTATCCCGTTCATTTAATCCAACAAGGTAGATAACGTTTTATCGATTACATCGAATGTAATTCCTAGCGTTATGGGATCCTTAACAACTTGTTTGTTAATTGGCATGTTTGATCCCATCTATACCTTGGGTTTCTAATGCTTAGGTGACCTTTATCACAAAAGATTCTCAATCAAGTCATCCTACTTGAAACAACATGTGAAACTCACATCCATACGTTTAGGTGACCTTTATCCCACAAAGACATAAGAATCACCTCATCCATCTCAAGACAATCCAAGTGGTTAGGTGACATTTATCCCACAAGGGTGTCATAGTGACGTACGAGTGTTTTTCAAAAGGACGGCATAGACTTGCGTTTATAAAAGGGATTTTAGATGTATTATAATTCTAGTTTTATAAAACAACATATTGTATCATGTATATTGCATGCATCCAATATCACATGGTACTTATTATTAAAAAACATATTTTACTTTTATTGGTTCTTTTAGTTTAAAATAAAATCTCCATTTTATTAACTATTTTGTTGCGGTCAATTTTAAACTAATATCCTATATTAATGTCGAGTTTGAGCGCATTAGAACCAATTTTAGTCATTTTAATAAAACGCCATTTTATTATTTAGACATGGAGTTTGAATGAGTTTTAAAATCCCAATTTTAACTCATTTTACCACTTCAAAAAATTTTAAGAGTTTTATAATAAAACTCTTTTATTTTAAAACCTCAATTTTATCATTTTACAATAAAATGTTACTTTGAAAAGCTAAACTCCAAAAGATGATTTAATTTTATGTTCAAAATATTATCTAGCATGCAAAATCCTATTTCAAACACACATGATGATATCAACATAAAAAAATATAAAATATGTAGAAAGTGTATAAACCAAGCCAAAATCTAGTGACAATTCTTGTGAACCAAACAAGAATGTCAAGACAATTCCTAAGGGACAAGATGACCAAAAAAAATCCAAATTTGAGGTCTTCAAGCTCCCACTTGCAAGAACATCCAAATGCATGCAAAACTTCTAGGAACTCCATGGCTTCTTGAAAGTCTTCAAAAGGTCTTCATTCTTCAAACTTGTTACATTTTATATAAATAAATCCAATCTAACATAAATCTGTTTATATATAAAAATTAACAAAAGGAAGAATGTCTATTTACTATTACATACTTTATGAATAAATAAATATTACAACCATAAAAAGGGGTCTTTGGCTTGTTTATACACATTATATACATTTACAAAAAATATAAACAAACACTTTGTTTTTCTAAGGCAACTTTTATGACCAAAAATGCATGTAAATTTTGGTCACATAAAATAACAATTATGGGGGTGTTTGGGATTGCGTTTCAAGGGTGCTTATTTGCTTATCACGTTCCTAGGAAGCAGCTCAGTGTTTGGATTCAAAGTGGTTTTCTTCTTATCACGTTCTAGAGAAGGAGAAACGCGATTTTTTGAGAAGTAGGTTGAGACCTACTTTTCCACGCCGGAGTTTTTTTAGAAGGAGATAAGCAGAAGCAGATAAGCAGACGCAATCCCAAACACCCCCTATATATAAAAAAATTGCCAAAGATGCCATGTATGAACTTCTTCATACAAAATGAAAAATCATCCATGGCTTCCAAAAACCAAGTATTTTTCATATAAACAAAAATCTAAACATGCATGCAAAAGAGGCTCTGATACCACTTGTTGGGTATTGTTCAAAAGACGATTTCTAAAAACATAATATTTGCAACGGAAGCTTAAAAATTGAACAACATTAAAACATTTTAATACCCACCAAGGATCCATTTGCATGAACATGAAAGATTAAAAACCATACATAGGGGGTTTGTAAAAATTACAACCTTTGTAGTCCCTTGAACAAGTCTTCTTGTATGATGAAGATGGAGATGGCAAAGAACTCAAGGAAGAGTCCCTCTAGAGGAGTCCACCACAAGCAATGACACTTTCTTCTCGGAATGCTAGTTCCTCTTCTATCTTGATGCAAGAACTCTAACAATCACTACAATAGTATTGAAAGGAAGAACACAAAACACACACACACACTATGTATGTGTGTTTCGGCCGTGAACAAGGAGAGAGGGGAGAGAGAGTTGCTTGGTTAGTTGTGTTGCCTAATTACTCTCTCTTGAAAATGCCAAGTATATTAAAAACAAAGGCATTTTCTATTGGACCATAAAATGGTCCAATGAGAGTCCATGCAATATTACAAAATAAACCCTCCTAATTTAAGATGGTTAAAATCATATTTTAAGTATCTTAAACTTTCTCCTCAAGTCCCTCCTTTCAATTTTAGTTATAAAATAAATCCATCATATGTATTATTTTATATAACCAAAATTTATTATTTGCATCTAAAATTATAAATCATATTTATTAATATTTTCAAGAATTAATTAATATTTATCAAGAATCAAATTCTTATAAATATCAATTCGGTGTCTACTTGTTGTTCGGTGTGACCCTATAGGATCATATATTACCGGTAATATTATTTTATAATCATTCTTGAGCATATAGAACCAACAGGAACAACCTACACAACTGAGAATAATACTAAACGGAACTATGGTGTCGCTACACTATCGGGCATCCTTGCTAACCGTCCTGCTTAGTTGCCAGAGCCTTTCATTACCTGTTTCCCTAAAAAGGTTTTAAATTTGAAAAAAAACGAGGGTTAGACCATGAGGTCTATTGAGTCCCTCTTAACAGTTATCAAAGCATTTAAAACAGTTTATAATTTTCAACATAAAACATCCATAAATCTGTTCATATAAAAATCATTCACGGATAAAGGTCCGCCCCTCGTAAATTGGCACCCTGAAGTCACCCTAGGGTGACAACGAGTCAGTCTTATGCTGCCTTACAAGGCCACACTACCCCTGGCATAAACGGGTCACACCTCCCGACACGAGCTGGCGGGCCACACCCCCCGACTTAGCCAATTTACATCTCACACAATGTATGCATACATCCCATATAAAACTTTAAACAACTTTCATGCGATTAAAAGCATAATAATAAAACATGGCATTTCTCCTCATGTACTTGCTTTAGAAAACACATTAAGAGTTGCGCATTTTAGTTAGAAAACTCACCTGATGCTCTTACTTCTCTTTTTCTAAATTGATCCTGACTCCCAATCGATTTTCCTGAATGAATGGACACAAACATAAACTGATCATACAACTGTCCGGATACCCCTTCCCGGATGACACTACTCTTCGGGTAACATTGCTTTCCGGATAACTCTACATTCCGGATGATTCAACTGTCCGGGTAACATTGCTTTCCGGATAACTCTACATTTCGGATGATTCTACTGTCCGGGTAATTCTATTGTCCGGGTAACTTTAGTTACCGGACACTTATGCCTACCGGATACATTCTCCCGGTAACCTACAACACAAGAACTTACCGGACACATTTCCGGGAACCTTTATCCCCTAAGACTTTCCGGATAACTTGTTGGACGAGTTCTGGGGCTTAGAATCCTTCTACATGTCTCCCAAACCGAAAGATAAGGTGATAAATAACCACCTAATGTTTCATAACCAATCCCCCCTTGTTTTACTAACCAACGCAGATTTAAAGATGTTCAAATCCTCCTATATGGTCTCAAATGACTTAAACAAGATAAAACCCTCAAACCCAAAAATCATCAAACGAATCTTAAATAGAGTTATGGATTAAGGATTACCTGATATGATTCTTGCAGAAAACGAATTCCAATCTTACGCTTTCTTCTGATTCGAAACTTGTTAGCTCTTCTCCTCAAATGCACAAAACCTTCAAAAACTATTTTCTCCTTTCTCTCAAAGCTCAGTCGCCAAACACAAAGGAATAGAATGTTACATAGGGTTTTGTGCCCTTTTATACTCTATCCCCTATTTACCATCTAGCCCCTCAACTTCCACTATAAAAAAACTTAACACAAAACATAAAAGCCCTTCGAAAATAGTCTCGGTCGTTACAACACTCCCCCCTCAAAAGAATTTTGTCCCCGGAATTCCATTTTCAAAAAGGTGAGGGTACCTGGACTTCATATCAGATTCTACTTCCCACGTGGCTTCTCGTCCCTTGTGATACCTCCACTGAACTTTCACTAAACGAACTTCCTTGTTCCTCGTCTTTCGTACTTTACTGTCTACGATCTCGCTTGGTTCTTCCTCGTACATCAGTTTCTCATCAATGCTGACATCCTCTAACGGAATAGCCACATCGGACTCGGCCAAACACTTCTTCAAGTTGGACACGTGAAAAGTCGGATGAATTCTTCTTAACTCTTCTGGCAAATCTAGCTTGTAAGCTACCGCGCCAACTCGTTCAATGATAACGAGAGGTCCAACATATCTCGGCCTCAACTTCCCTTTCTTCCCAAAACGCACCACTCCTTTCCAAGGCGAGACCTTAAGCATAACTTTGTCTCCCACTTGAAACTCAATAGGTTTCCTTCTCCTATTCGCATATTTCCTTTGACGATCTTGTGCGATTCTCATCCTTTCACGGATTACTTCAATCTTATCCGCCGTTAATTGTACAATTTCTGGTCCGGCCAACTGCCTTTCTCCTACCTCATTCCAACACAACGGCGTACGGCACTTTCGCCCATACAAAGCTTCAAATGGCGCCGCTTGAATGCTTGCGTGGTAACTATTATTATAGGAGAATTCTATCAACAGTAGATGCACTTCCCACGACCCCTTGAAGTCGATAACGCACGCCCGAAGCATATCCTCCAACGTTTGAATGGTTCTCTCGCTCTGACCATCCGTTTGAGGATGATAGGCCGTGCTCAACTTTAGTTGTGATCCCATCTCCCGTTGTAAACTCCTCCAAAATGCTGACGTGAACCGACTATCACGGTCAGACACTATGGATCGCGGCACTCCGTGCCTAGCCACTATCTCATTAATATAAAATCGGGCTAACTTCTCCAAAGAATCCGACTCTTTAATAGGTAAGAAGTGCGCTGACTTGGTGAGAATATATACTATCACCCAAATCGCATCATTACCCTTCGGAGTCCTTGGTAACTTTGTGACGAAATCCATGGTGATATTATCCCACTTCCACACCGGTATTACTGTAGACTGGAGTTCCCCATATGGTCGCTGGTGTTCTGCCTTACCCTTTAAGCATGTCACACACCGCTCCACAAAATGAACGATATCCGTCTTCATCCCCGGCCACCAGTAAGACTGTCTCAAGTCTCGATACATCTTATTCGTTCCCGGGTGTATGGAATACCGCGACTGGTGCGCTTCTTCTAAGATACTTGCTCTCAGATTGCCCAGTTTAGGAACCCATACTTGGTCTTTCATACACTTCAGTCCACCATTGCTGACTTCGAACAGCGATGCAACTCCGACTACTCTTTCGCTTTTTACGTTCTCCTCCCACAACGCTTCCTCTTGAAATTTCTTAACTTCTTCAAGAAGGTTCGAGGTTGCCTCGACTCTGAAAGCTACGACTTTGGTATATTCTCCCCGTTCCTTCCGACTCAGCGCGTCGGCCACCACATTGGCTTTACCTGGGTGATACAAAATATCACAGTCATAGTCGTTCAACAGCTCCATCCATCTCCTCTGTCTCATATTTAACTCCTTTTGATCGAACAGATGCTTCAGACCTTTGTCATCAGTGTAAATCTGACACTTTACTCCATATAAGTAGTGTCGCCAGATTTTTAGCACGAACACCACCGCCGCTAAGTCCAAGTCATGAGTGGGGTAATTCTTTTCGTGATCCTTCAACTGTCGAGAAGCGTAAGCAATTACCTTCCAGTTCTGCATCAGCATACACCCCAGCCCAAGCTTAGAAGCGTCACTGTATATCACAAAACCCTCTGATCCATCAGGTAATGACAGAATCGAAGCACTGCTTAAACTTTCTTTCAACTTCTCAAACGCAGATTCTTGCGCTTCAGCCCACACGAATTTGACGTTCTTCCCTCTCAAAGAGGTCAGCGGCGAAGCTATCCGAGAGAAGTCTTGAATAAACTTCCGGTAATAACCTGCTAAACCGAGAAAGCTCCTCACCTCCGATGGGGTTCTTGGCGCCTCCCAATCTTTAATGGCTTCAATCTTAGCAGGATCTACCTTGATGCCGTCCGCCGACACCACATGACCCAAAAACTGGACTTCTCTTAACCAAAACTCGCACTTTGAAAACTTCGCATATAACTTCTCATGTTTAAGCAATTCCAGCGCTGCTCGAAGGTGCCTCTCGTGATCCTCTCGGGTACGAGAATAGATTAGGATATCGTCAATGAAGACGATCATACATTTATCCAACAATGAGTTACACACCCGGTTCATCAAATCCATGAACACCGTTGGCGCGTTAGTCAACCCGAAGAGCATGACTAAGAACTCATAATGTCCATATCTCGTACGGAAATCCGTCTTTGGCACATCCTCCTCTTTCACTTTCAATTGATGATAACCCGATCTCAAGTCTATCTTTGAGAAGTAACTCGATCCTCGGAAGCGGGTACTTATTCTTCACCGTTACTTTATTGAGCTCACGGTAATCTATGCACATTCGCATAGATCCGTCATTCTTTTTAACAAAAAGTACCGGTGCTCCCCAAGGCGATGTGTTCGGACGAATAAAACCCTTGTCGAGCAACTCTTGCAACTGGGTCATCATTTCTTTCATCTCCGTTGGTGCTAACTGGTAGGGCGCACGTGCAATCGGTGTCGCACCAGGTAACAGTTCTATTCTGAACTCCACCTGACGATCTGGAGGTAGACTCGTCAAATCATCCGGAAACACCTCCGGGTACTCACTCACTACCGGGACATCCCCCACACTCTTCTTCTCCTTCTTAGCATCTAGCACGTAAGCTAAATACCCCAGACATCCCTTTCCCAAACATCGCCTAGCTTTCATCAACGAAATCAAACACGACTTCCAATTCCGTTGATCTCCGTAAATTACCACCTCTTTTTTATCGGGCAAGGCAATACGGATCAGCTTCTCATTACAAACTATGATGGCGTCATTCTCCGCTAACCAGTACATCCCTAGGACTACATAAAACTCTCCCATTCTCATAGGATACAACCTTAAAGGAAAGAAGCGACCATCCACGTCTATGCTACAACCCTCATAGACCTCCTTCACCCAGACTCGACAATCATCTGCTATCTCTACCTCAAACCCAAAGTTCAACCTCTTGGGTTTCACTTGCAATTTTTGAATAAATTTGGGCGACACAAACGAACGGTTGGCCCCCGAATCAAACAATACTTTAGCAAAATTCGAGTCTATAGGAAAGGTACTTGTTACTACATCAGGCGTGTTCTCCGCCTCTTCAGCCGACATGTGGAAAGCCCTTGCTCTGGCGCGAGCCGGCTCCACTTTCCTCTCATTACCCCTTCCCCCGCTACTGCCACCTTCACCCCCAACATAACCTTTCTTCAGTTGCGGGCAATCCCACTTGACATGACCCGGCAAACCGCACTGATAACAAGACCCTGGGTCGCGACTGTCTCGAGCTAGATGCCCCGCTTTTCCACACTTGTAACATCCTCCCTTATCAGCCCAACATTCTCCCCTATGCATTTTGTTACACTTTGCACACGGTTTCTCTACTGACTTAAACCCCGCTCGCAGATCGGGTCTGGCTGTATTCGGCCTCTTACTGTCCCGACTCGGCCCATCCCACTTACGCTTGTCTCCGATTCTTTCGGTCATCTGTCTGGTCTTATCCTTCTCAGTAAGTTCCACGGTATCTACCGCAGCCTGAAAGGTGGATGGATCTTTTACCTTTACCAACCCCCTTATGCTGCTTTTCAGCCCATAGATGTACCTCTCTATCCGCCTTTCTTCAGTAGGCACGTACAACTCAGCAAACCGGGCCTTCTCGATGAACTTCGACGTGTAGTCCTGAACTGACATTGACCCTTGCTCCAATCCCAGAAACTCCTCTTCTAACTTTTTAACTGCTACCAAAGGACAAAACTGTGCTCGGAACCTCTTAACAAAAGATTCCCACGGCATATTCTTCGCTATCTCCGATCCCCTACCTCCGGTCTCAACATCCCACCAGTAAATGGCCTCAGACTTCATCATTGACATTGTAAAAAGTACTTTATCTTCTTCGGCGCGCATGCTAGTATCAAACGCCAACTCCATTTCATGGACCCATTTTAAAGCTAGAACGGGGTTGCGCTATCCGTTGAATGTTGGAGGTTTGCACGAAGCGAAGGTTTTAAACGAACACCCTTTCACTGCTTTCGGTTCAGAAACAACAATCAGAGTTGTCACTGAATTGTTTCCTATTTCGGTTCGCGGTGTACTACCCTCCTCAGTCTTTTTCCCCGTACTGCTCTTGGTTCCTCCCTCAGACGTAGTCTTATGCTAGTTGTCTAACACTGCTTGCAAGGTCTTTTGTAGTTTATCCATTTCTGCTGTGAACTTATCCTCAGTCACGAAAGCCGGTGCGGCCTCAGGTTTACGTCCTCTCTTAGCCTTTGTTTTCTTTACAGGCACCGAACTTTCCTGTTCGGATATCGCTTGAATTTCTGGTTCCTCAACGCTCCTAGTCTTGCGCTTAACATGCGCTTTCTTTTTCTTACCTTTGCCCTTAGTGGTCATTTCTCCCACTTTCTCGATATCGTTCCTCTACCCCTCCCGCGGCCTCTACCTCTCCCACGAGTGGCTGCCGCTCTTGGAGAGTTCACTGGTCCATCCTCCGCCAGTTCCTCAACTCGCGCAGCCTCATCATACGGCGTAGTGCTCTTGGTTTGTGCTTCCTCCACGAGTGGAATCGACCTACTTCTCAAAGTTCTTGCAGACATTCTGGTACACCACAACAACAACGAAAGACTCAATTAATACTAAAGACTTATTTAATACAGCAGCAACGGAGTAATAAGGCAATTTAAGCACATACATGTACCTGTAAGTTCACAATTACACTGGCCAGGTGTAACTCCAAACTTACCTTACATGACCGTCCTCGGTACCTTATTAGTCCTATTTCTATAATAGTGCCCTTCTAACGCATTCCTGGTTCTCAGTTGTGATTTCTACCCCCCCCCCCCAAAGTTTAAGTCTAGGCCCATCCGGTCACCTAAATCCCTTAACTATGGCTCTGATACCATCTGTAACAACCCAGACCAACCGTACCAGATATTGTCCGCTTTGTTCACACACCTGGACTCACGGTTTTAAAACGCATCTGATAGAGGAGGTATCAAGTCCCTTATAAGGCAACCTTTGTTCCCCTCTACAACCTTATGAGAGTTTTTACTTGTTTAAGATATTTGAGACTCTAATGAGAGGAAAGTGGAGCCGGCTCGCGCCAGAGCAAGGGCTTTCCACATGTCGGCTGAAGAGGCGGAGAACACGACTGATGTAGTAACAGGTACCTTCCCTATAGACTCGATTTTTTGCTAAAGTATTGTTTGATTCGGGGGCCAACTGTTCGTTTGTGTCGCCCAAATTTATTCAAAAATTGCAAGTGAAACCCAAGAGGTTGAACTTTGGGTTTGAGGTAGAGATAGCAGATGATTGTCGAGTCTGGGTGAAGAAGGTCTATGAGGGTTGTAGCATAAACGTGGATGGTCACTTCTTTCCTTTAAGGTTGTATCCTATGGGAATGGGAGAGTTTGATGTAGTCCTAGGGATGGCCTGGTTAGCAGAGAATGACGCTAGCATAGTTTGTAATAAGAAGCTGATCCGTATTGCCTTGCCCGATAAGAAAGAGGTGGTAATTTACGGAGATCAGCAGAATAGGAAGTCGTGTTTGATTTTGTTGATGAAAGCTAGGCGGTGTTTGGGAAAGGGATGTCTGGGGTATTTAGCTTACGTGCTAGATGCTAAGAAGGAGAAGAAGAGTGTGGGTTTCCGGATGCGTGTCCGGTAAATAGGAAGATATTCGGAAGGGTAGAGTAATCTGGACATTAGAGTTACCCGGAAAGTAGTGTATCCGGAATGTTTGGTCGTCCGGAAAGTAGAAGTGTTCGGACAGTTGTGGTGTCCGGTAAGTAGAAACGTCCGGAAAGTAGTGGTGTCCGGTAAGCCATATCCGGACAGATTGGTTAGTCAGCTTATATGTTTTATCCTTTCACTCAGGTAGATCGTTTGGAAGTATAGAACAGAGTAGAAAGAAAGTAAGCATATCAGGTGAGTTTTTTTAACTAAAATGCGTGACTTTTAATGTGTTTTCTAAAGGAAGTACATGATGAGATATGCCATGTTTTATTTTGATGCTTTTGATTGCATAATAGTTGTTTACAGTTTTAAATGGGATGTATGCATACATTGTTTGAGTTGTAAATTGGCTACGTCGGGGGGTGTGGCCCGCCAGCTCGTGTCGGGAGGTGTGACTCGTTTATGTCAGGGGTAGTGTGGCCCTGTAAGGCAGCATGAGACTGACTCGTTGTCACCCTAGGGTGACTTCAGGGTGCCGATTTACGGGGCGGACTTGTCCGTGAATGATTTTATATGAACATATTCGTGGATGATTTATACTGAAAATTATAAACAGTTTTAAATGTCTTGATAACTGTTAAAAGGGACTCAATAGACCTCATGGTCTAACCCTCGCATTTTCAAACTAAAACCTTTTCAGGGAAACAGGTAATGAAAGGCTCTGGCAAGTAAGCGGGGCGGTTAGCAAGGATGCTCGGTAGCGTAGTAACACTATTACTTAGTTAGTATTATTCTCAGTTGTGTAGGTTGTTCCGCCAACCAAATTTTGGATATTATGTAAGAAATTTTGGGACGCGATTTTGGGATATTCTATTTTATATGAATTGCATGTTTAAAATTGTTTGGGTTGTTATAGTTTCAAGTCATTAATGATCCAACGGATATAACTAAAGATAGCCATCAAGACCATTCAATGCAAGAACCGTTACACATCATTATAAAGAGCATTTATGGCGACCGAGGCTATATAAACGAAGGCCGAGGTCTCATTTTGCACATCAAGTGATTTCTAAAGCATTCAAGAGGATTCAAGCAAGCGATTTCATTTTACTTCGAAGAAACTCACAACACTCAGTTTAAACTCATTACGCATAGAATCTTACGATTAGTTATATTTGTATCCTATTGTAATCTTTTGTTCTCTAGATCACTGTTCCAAAAGGACGTCGTCTCTGTTTGCCGACCATAGTGCATCGACGACTTCTATTGTCGTCCGCGGTTTGTACCCTCGACGGGGTTTTCCACGTCACCAAATTCTTTCGTCTTTTTTATTTTCTATTTCTTGTCATGTGATTTGTCGAAGGTTCCAATTCTTTAGTTGTTAAGCTCCAGACCCCTTAAGTTATATTTTGAGGTGATTTTTTACATTAACAGTTTGGCGCCCCCCGTGGGGTACCATCTAGAGAAAATTTTCGACAAACATGCGTCCTACTAACGGTTTCTTGGGAAAGTCTTTACTTTTGAAAGGAACATGTCTGGACAAGAATCCAACCGTAATTCTCTCACTCAGATACGTATGGATTTAGAAGTTGCACGCAATCGTATCAATGCATTAGACGAGCAGAATCGCAAGGTTGTCGAGAAAATCGCGTACCTGAGAAACCAGAATCCAGAAGGATCCTTCGGAAATCAATATGGCCAAGACCGTTCCTTAACGTGCCTTTTGCAGGTCAAGACCCCATGCATCCTCCTCAGTAGTTTACCTTTCCGAGGCCGCCACCGAACACCTTCGTCGTGCCGATTCCGTCAGCTATCGCTTCGACATTCCCGATCCCAACATTGTCAATCCCGACAATGTCAATCCCTTCGATGCCTATGCCGACGATGTCATTCCCAACGATGCTAATGCCAAATGTGCCGATCCCGCCGATACCCATTCCAACAATGTCGTTCCAAATGCCAACCAACATTCCCTACAACGGTGAAGACGCTGAGTCGTCGCAACGTAGTGGTCTTCGAGCGACGATCGACATGACCACTCAAGACTCATGATTCATCCTAGTGAATCCGGCGATCCCTAATGAACTTAATCCAGATGACCCAGTAGCTCGACGACTGAAATTGCTAGAGAAACATAATCAAAAGATGATGTCGCTACTTTCCAAGTTACCCAACGTTGGCGCTGTACCAGTGGACCTCGATCCAACCTCTCTAGATACCAAATTTCTCCTTTCATCGAAAAGATATCCTTGGTCGACATCCCAAAAAAATATAGCGTCCCCACCTATACTCCAAAGAATTCAAGAGTGACAGACACGACCGAGCATATCACACAATATAAGCAGTTGATGTGGACTGTATCGATCCCTCACCAGTATCAAGAAGCTTGCATGTGTAAGAGTTGTGGGGCAACCCTCACAGGAGCAACACTTCAATGGTTGATCAATATAAACCCAAATTTATCAGCATTTTTGCTGAGTTAGTCAATCAGTTCTTCAACAAATTGTCAGCAGTCGTAAGATGGAGAAGCAGAACAGTGACTTGTACTACATTAATCAGAAAGTCGGAGAATCAGTCCATAGTTATTTCAACCATTTCAGCTTAGAAATGAAAAGCATTCGGAACTGTGTCAAGACCGCAATTGAAGCTTACAAGCGTGTTCTAGATGATAGTTCAGAGTTATACCTCAACCTGACCAAATATATTCCTGAAACCTTCGAGGGTGTCAGAGCGAGGACGTTGGCTCACATGCGAGTCGAGGATGATGTCGCTTTCTGTCGAAAGCATTCGAGTGACAAGAGGTCGCTAAGTGTGAAGAAGCCCGACTTCAAAGTCAGGGAAACTCCAAAGCAAGGGTCGTCGCGACAGAGCGAGGACGTTGGCTCACTGTTCCAAAAGGACGTCGTTCCTGTTTGACGACCATAGTGCACCGACGACTTCAATAGTCGTCTGCGGGTTTTACCCTCGACAGGGTTTTCCGTGTCACCAAATTCTTTCGGCTCCATTATTTTTTATTTCTTGTCATGTGATTTGTCGAAGGTTCCAATTCTTTAGTTGTTAAGCTCCACACCGACCTTAAGTTATCTTTTGAGGTGATTTTTGGAGCTTGTATTTTTTTGGATTTGCATGTTAGTGTTTTTCAATAGGTCTCCAGAAGACTAAAGAAAGGATCTATTCAAAGGGGGTCTTGGCTCGAGAAGCCAAACTTCATGGCTTCTTCGTTATAGTTCTTTTTGGTGGCTTTGTTTGTTTCATCTTCTCGTTATTTTGTTTTCTAATCTCGCAGTTGTCGTTTGTATTAGGGTATTTTCTCTATTCTTCTCGCCCCCCTTTACTACACCTCGCAGTTCCTCCCCTCTCTTCGGGGGGGGGGGGGGGGGGGGTGGGAGGCCTCTGGTTTGTTCTCTTTTCGCTTTGCTTAATATATGTTGCCTTTCAAAAAATATCAATAACTCACAATAATTACATTTACTAAAATCTTGTTATTGTATCATTATAAACAACTATTTTAGGGCGCAAAAAATTACTATAACAAACCACTTGGGCTGTGGCGTACTAGTAACAACTTTGGAAGATGTGGTGGAAAATCTAATCTACTGGTGCGGGATCGAAAAAATTGTTGATGGACTTGGGTTTAAGGTTGATTAGCCACTGGAGTGCTGCACCTGTGAGGGTCGCACCAAAATTTTTACACATGCAAACCTCTTGATACTGGTGGGGGATCGACACAGTCCACATTAATTATTTGTACTGTGCGATATGCTTCGTCAGGTCTGTTACCCCGAATATTTTGGAGTGAAAGTGGGGATGCTATATTTCTTCGGGACGTCGACCAAAGCTATATCGTCGATAAAAGGAGATGCTTGGAATACAGAACGTGGCTCGACGTCGACTCGCACAACGGCTCCTGGTAACTTGGAAACCAACGACAACATTCGTTCGTTTTGTTCCTCCACCAGTTTTAATCGTCGAGCGACCGGGTCGTATTGATTGAGTTCATTGGTCATTGTCAGCTGTATTGGGATAAACCCCGAGTCTTGAGAGGTCATGTCAACCGTTGTATGGAAACCATTTCGCTGTGACGACTCGGCGACTTCACATCGTTGATGGGCATCATCGGGATCGACATCGACGACATGGGCATCGTTGGGATCAACATCAACGGCATGGGTATTGTCGGAATCAACATCAACGGCATAGGCATCATTAGAATCAACATCGACGGTATGGAGACGTTGAAACGCCAGTTGCGGGATAGGCATTACGACGGTCTTCAGTGGCGGTCTCGGAAAGGTATACAGTAGAGGAGGAGGCAAAGGATTTTGACATTAAAAAGGCACGTTAAAGAATGGTCTCGGACCTCATTGATTTCTGGAAGAGCCTTCTGTGTTTTGATTTCTCAGAAAGGCAATTGCCTCAGCGTCCTTGCCGTTCTGTTCGTCCAACGTATTTATACGATTACGCGCAACATCCAGTTCCATACGCATCGGTGAGAGAGATTTGCGGTTGGCTTCTTGTCTAGCTATATTCCTGTCACAACAAGAAACTTTTTCCAAGAAACCGTTAGTAAGGCGTACGTTTGTCGAAGATTTTCTCTAGCTGGGCGCCAAACTTTAAACGCCAAAAATCATCTCAATGGATAACTTAAGGTCGGTGTAGACCTTAACAACTAAAGAATAGGGACCTTTCGGCAAATTACACGACAAATAACAAAAACGAAAAGGAGACAGAAGATTTGGTGACGCGGAAAACACCGTCGAGGGTAAAAAACAATAGAAGTCGTCGTCGGTGCACTATGGACGTCAATAAAGGACGTCGTCCTTATGTAACAAGTGTCGAAAGTACAAACGATTACAATATGAATAAGAAACAAACTAATCGTAAGATTCTATCATGTGTCGAGAGCTAAAATTGAACGTCGAGTAGTCTAATGAGGCGTCGTGAGATTCTTCGAGAGAGAATATGAATACTTGCTTGGATGGTCTTGAAATCACTTGATGTCGGAATGAGACCTCGGGCTTGGTTTATATAGGGTTGATCGTCATAAATGCATCTCTCAATGATGAGTAACGGTCGTTGCATTGAATGGTCTTGATGGTAACTTTTAGTTGTATCTGTTGGATCATAAATGGCTTGAGACCTGCATTTAAGAGACACAGAAGAAACGTGTGTCGTACATTAGCAAGTTAATATCATTAAGGAACTTACGATGGTCGCACGATACCTTCGACGGAAGGTCTGAACCTGATTGGTCGCTAGTCATGATCAACTCACGACCATAACCATAAGTGTCGACTATGGTCCCGAACATATGTGATCGTCAGGACCTTAGCTTAATACAAGGTTTTGTCTTAAATTATTATCATTGGTTTTTAACGTTGATCGTGACTTATGAATTTTTAGCCAAACAGTTACCAAAAATAAAATTACAATAACATAATTATCAGTAATAATTGTTATGATTAACACTTTCTGGATATTATAGATCACATAGATACAAATACATAATTCAAATAATTTTGTTTCAAAAAAATATAAAGATGATAGATTAGGGGCAACAATATATTTTTAAGCTTTTAAAAAAATCATAAGTAGTTATTATTAAAATATAATTACAACAATATTTTCCTAAAAATAACAATTACATTATTTTAATAAACTAATTTTGAAGATTGAAAATTCCATTGCTTAGTTTCAATTTAAAAGTCTTAGGTGGCGTTTGATTCGCGGGATTTCGATGGAATCTGAAGTAATTAGAATGATCAATTCCATTGATCAAACATCTAGGCGTTTGTTTTACCTATGGATTGGAATTTAATTCCAAACATTCCACCATTCATGAATTTGGTCATTTCATCACAATTGAGAAGAAATTTCAATTCCATTCCATCTCATTTTCTCAAAAAAGACATGACTATCATTATCTTCCCTTCTTGATTTATCCACGCCTATATGAACCTCCGCGGACCATCACCGATCTGAACTACCATACCACCGACCACCATCGATTTGAACCACTGCTAACTACCATCGATCTGAACCACCGTCGACCACCACCTATCTAAACCACCACCGACCACCATCGATTTGAACCACCGTCGACCACCATCGATCTAAACCGATGTCGACCACGACCAATATAAACCACCACCGACCACCATTCTGAACTACCGTCAGCCACCAACAATCTGAACCATCGTCGACCACCGATCTGAACCACCGCCGACCACCACTATTCTGAACCACCTCGACCACCATCGTTCTGAACAACTGTCGACCACCATCGTTCTGAACAACTGTCGACCACCATCGTTTTGACCAACCGCCGACCATCGACCTAAACCACCACCGATTTGAACCACTGCCGACCACCAACCATCACCGTTCTGAACCACCACCGATTTAAACCACCGTTCTGAACCACCGCCGACCACCAACGGTCTGAACAACCGCTGACCACCACCGATTTGAACCACCGTCTAGCACCAACGATGTGAACCAAACAAACAAATTTCAATTTCTTTAACAAATCTATTCCAATATCTGTCAACATTTCATTTCAATTCCAAGTTAAATTCTTTTGATATATTGAGTTTCATCCAAAATTATTTTTCGAACCAAACGCCCGAGTTATTAATTGGAGAAATTGACTAATTAACTACCTTGGACGCACCTCTTTCACCTTTTAACCTATTTATATCTTATTTAATCAAAACAGTTAAAGTTTTACAAATATCGGTTTTACAGTTTCTAAATATACTTTTTTTTTAAATTCAAATACAATTATGGTGGGGTACGCTTGGAAAAAGAGCCATGACAAAATATTCTTATGGTTTGCAAAATGATTCATCAAAATCACGTTTTATTTGTAAAAAATACATTTTACAAGTTACAAAATACATATTTTCAAAATCCTGCTATCTTGGTTTATATGGGAAAAGGATGAGCTAAAAAATAAAAATAAAAATAAAAATAAAAATAAAATGACTGGTTTTTATTGACTTATTTGCTTATTGCTTTTCTTCACCGCAAATAAGTTATTTTTAATGTTCGAATTGAAACAAAGAAAATTGCTTATAACTTTTCTCCACCACAAATAATTGTTTTTGATAAGTTAATGCATTTTAACTTATTTGAAACTACTTATAATTTATTTGTCCAAATTACATTTTTATCCATAACTTTCTTTTTATCACTATATAAGTTGATAAACATTTTAAAAAATAAGCATAAGTTGTCTTGAACAAGCAATCGCAAATACCCACTAAATATTCAATAACTGCTAAATTTATAAATAAATAAAAACATTTGTGTTTACTTAATTTGGTTTCGTATAAACAACCTTGAAGCCACCACGTGTATGAACTAGGGAAAGCCCACGCCACATTAATTGCATTAAAACTCAACTTTTTTTTCTTTTTCTTTTTCTTTTTCTAGAAAGGATAAAAAAACCCAAAGAATTATTGTGTTTGGAGCAATGTTCTAAAAAACTCTGTCTTGGTGCCGCCATGGTGCGCCATGGCACCAAGGTTTGGCCTTGCCGCCACGTTAACCCCTTTGGCGTGGATACAAGGTGTCGAACTCGTTATGGCGCGCCGTGGCACGCCATGGCACGTTATAACATTACAAATCTGTACTTTCGATTCTTCGAATATATGCACTTCGAAATTCGATTAGAATTTGTTCATTACTATATATTAGAATTTAGAAATTCTTTTGTTTATCATTATATATGAAGTTAAATTGTTAATAAACTAATCATTATTGTTCAAGATACTGACATAAACACACACACACACACGTTTATATACATAATATTATATGTAAATTTGCCGCCTTAAGTCACGCCTTGGAAAACGTCATGGCCTCGCCGTAACTCGTAAGGCTTGAGGTTTGATCTCGCCGCCACGCCACGCCTCACGTCATTTAGAACCTTGGTTTGGAGTCATGATAAATTTTAGGAACAAGTAAGTATTTGGACATTTGAAAACCTTTTAAATTAATCATTGGACTTTTGATAACCTGTTAAATATATCATTATTACTTAAGGATGTAACTTACAACCTAAATAGCAGCTAAAACTATAAAAGAATATGTCATCTACTTTATCCACGTAAAAATTAAAAATGTGCTCACTTTGAACGTATTTACGAGACAATTATAATGATGTAATTTATTAGTAATAGCATATCAATAGCATATATTGTATTTATGGAAAATAGAGAAATTAATGTGTGATTAGTCCGTAATTATAGGATAGGTCAATTTTTGTAATCTATATAATTGATATGTTGTGATGAATGAAGGTAGGCAAAAATTATTTTCCACTTTCATGGTATCAAGAGCCCAGGTCTCACCCTAGCCACCCTCCCCTACACAGCCGGCCGTTTCTTTTCTTCTCCATCATGACCGGAACCACCCCTACTCCCCCCACTCCCCTTCATCCGGCAATCACCGTGACCAACATCAAGAATTTCGTTCCGGTCACTCTCGAAATGGATAGCGGTCAATATACTTCGTGGGCGGAATTGTTTAAAATTCACTGTCGTGCCTTCCAGGTCCTCGATCACATCATCCCTCCCAAAACTTCTTCTTCTATCGCCCGCACCACTGCTGAACAAGAACTTTGGGATCGTTTGGATGCGATTGTCATCCAATGGATATATAGCAGCATATCCAACGATCTACTCAACACTATTTTGAAGGCTGATGCTACTGCCACACAGGCCTGGTCCTCATTGGCGAGTATTTTCCAAGATAACCGCAACCAACGAGCCATCTATTTGGAACACCAACTCGTCACCACAAGGCTTTCTAATTTTCCCAACTGTTCCGCCTACTGCCAGGCTCTCAAAATGATCTCGGACCAGTTGGCTAATGTCGGGGCGGAAATCTCAAATCAACGCCTTGTCTTACAACTCATAGCCGGTCTCCCCAAAGCATACGAAGGCATTGCCATGATGATACAACAATCCAACCCTCTTCCTACCTTTTATGAAGCTAGATCTAAACTAATTTTGGAGGAGACCCGAAAACAAAATCAATCCTCCGCCACCGCCGCGTCTGCTGGAGCGGCTCTCAATGTGCAACAGTCCCGTGGTCCAGATCAGTCTCGCCACAACTCAGCCCCATCGTATGATTACGGCTCATATCGCGGACAAAACCGTGGTCGCGGCCGTGGTCGTGGAGGTCGTGGCAGGGGCAGCCGCTTCTCAAAGGGGGGTGGAAATTCCAACACCTTCTCTGGTCATTTTGGATCTCGTCCACAATGGCAAAATCCACTACCTTGGACTCCTACCCCACAACATTGGCAACCCCAACAGTCCCCAGCCTACGCATGGAACCAACAGCAGCCCGTCCCTTCAACTTGGGTTTCGCAACCACCATGTCCCTATCCTACTGCGGCTCAGTTCACTCCAGCCCGATCCACTGCCCCTGGTTTACTTGGACCATGACCCACTGCTCAGCCACATCAAGCTTACACCGCCTCTGAGGTACAATATACCCCCACAGACATAGACCAAGCTTTTGCTACAATGTCTTTAAACCAACAGGACCCCAACTTGTACGTAGATAGCGGTGCCACGTCCCATATGACTAACAATCCAGGTAATTACTCCTCTTATGTCAATAATGGTAATTTTCGGAACATAATTGTAGGTAATGGCGCGCAAATTCCAATCCAGGGCACCGGTAATCAAACTCTTTCTCACCCGTTTCCTCCTTTCTCCCTTAATAATGTTCTTTACGTTCCTACTATTGTCAAAAACTTATTATCGGTTAGAAAGTTGACAACCGATAACAATTTATCCATAGAATTTGATCCTTATGGATTTATTGTGAAGGATTTCCAGACACGGACACCGCTCCTTCGATGTAACAGTGTTGGCGATCTTTACCCCCTCACACTCAACTCCGCTACTCAAGTCACAAGTCCTTCTACTTTTGTTGCTGTCACTCAAGATCTATGGCACTCACGTTTAGGCCACCCCGGCTCCAATATTTTGTTTCATTTGCATAAGACTGCGTCTCTTCCTTTTCGTAATGTAATAAAATCTATTAATAATAAAGTTTGCCCCCCGTGTGTTGTGGGCAAACACATCCGATTACCGTTTAATACTTCTATGTCTACAACCTCCTCATCTTTTGACATTATACATAGCGATCTATGGACTTCTCCGGTTTTATCTACGGGTGGCCATAGATATTATCTTCTATTTTTAGATGACTACACTAATTTTTTGTGGACTTTTCCTCTCGCTAATAAAAGTCAAGTATTTCATACCTTTCTTACCTTCTATAATCTCATTAAAACTCAATTTTCAAAATCAATCAAAAATCTTCAATGTGATAATGGTCGCGAATATGACAACGATGCATTTCGACAATTTTCCAATAATCACGGTATGACTTTCCGTTTCTCTTGCCCATATACCTCCTCCCAAAACGGAAAATCGGAACGAAAAATACGGTCCATAAATAATCTTATTCGCACCATCTTATCTCACTCATCGGTTCCATTGAATTTTTGGCACCATGCTTTGGCCCATGCCACATACCTCCACAATATTCTCCCTACTAAATCTCTACAATTCTCAACCCCTACATACCGTCTTTACAATCAACATCCATCATATTCAACTCTTCGCGTATTCGGCTGTCTCTGCTTTCCTCTCATTCCCTCATCCAAAATCCATAAACTACAACCCCGATCCACCCCATGCGTCTTTCTCGGTCATCCTCAAAATCATCGTGGCTACCTTTGCTACGAACTTTCCTCAAATCGTCTCATCGTCTCCCGTCACGTTATCTTCGATGAGACATCCTTCCCATTCACCGCCATGCATACGTCCAATCCCTCCTATGAAACCTTTATTTCTGACCCTCATCCATCCTTGTGGTCCCATGCAACTAAATACACAAATCAAGCACCACCTACCCCCACCCCCCATTCTTCCCCCACCCCTTCTGTTATGCCAGATCCCTACCCATCCTCCACAAATTCCCCAACTTCTAATCCTACAACTACCCCACTTAGCCCGCTCACCTCTAACTCTTCGCCCCCATCAGCGAGCTCGAACCCACCACTCCCTCCCACCCGCACAATACATACCCGAAGTATGTCTGGAATCACCAAACCCAAACAACTCTTTAACCTACACACCACCACCTCTCTCCCCCTTACCTCGTAACCCTATCGATGCCCTTAATAATCCGGATTGGAAACGCGCCATGGCCGATGAGTTTCGTGCCCTTATCGATAATAAGACGTGGGTTTTGGTACCTCGACATTCGGGAATGAACATAGTACGTAGCATGTGGGTATTTCGACACAAAACAAAATCTGATGGGACATTGGAGCGGTACAAGGCTCGTTTGGTTTGTGATGGACGCTCTCAACAAGTTGGGATTGACTGTGGGGATACATTTAGTCCCGTGGTTAAGCCGGCCACGATTCGCACCGTCCTTACATTAGCTATTTCTCATCGATGGTCCATACACCAACTTGACGTGAAAAATGCGTTTCTTCACGGGACATTGCATGAGATGGTCTACATGCATCAACCAGTTGATTTTCGTCATCCAACTTGCCCGGATCATGTGTGTTTATTGAAACGGTCCTTATACGGTTTGAAGCAAGCCCCTAGAGCGTGGTACGAACGGTTTGCCACTTATGTTACCAAAATCGGCTTCACCCACAGCAAGTGTGACCATTCGTTATTCATTTATCATCAGGGTCTGGACACCGCCTACATTCTTTTATATGTCGATGACATAGTTCTAGTCACCTCCTCAGATTCCTTACGTCACAGAATTATGACTTTACTTGCTTCCGAGTTCGCAATGAAAGATCTCGGACCTCTCAGTTTTTTTCTCGGCATCGCGGTGACCCATTCATCCCCGGACTCCTTATTTCTATCGCAATCCAAATACGCTCTTGAAGTGTTACAACGAGCAGGACTAGCATCGTGTCATCCGGTTGCCACTCCGGTTGACACAAATTCGAAACTGAGCTCGAACGATGGTACACTTCTGGACAACCCCACTGAATATCGGCAACTTGTGGGAGCTTTGCAGTACTTAACCATCACCCGTCCCGACATAAGTTATGCAGTTCAGCAAGTTTGCATGCATATGCATGCCCCGCGAACTTCTCATATGAACGCGTTGAAACGCATCCTTCGCTATGTTCGTGGAACCATTACCTATGGACTCACATTTCACAGCTCGAGTACTAACTCTCTAGTTGCCTATACGGATGCCGATTGGGCCGGGTGCCCGGATACTCGTCGGTCCACTTCTGGGTATTGCATTTATTTGGGTGATAATCTACTATCTTGGTCCTCGAAACGTCAACCAACAATTTCTCGATCGAGCGCTGAAGCAGAATACCGGGCTGTCGCAAACGTTGTGTCCGAGACGTGTTGGCTACGAAACTTACTATGTGAGTTGTTTCATCCTCCATCTAAAGCCACATTAGTGTATTGCGACAATGTAAGCGCGGTGTACTTATCTACCAATCCAATTCAACATCAAAGAACAAAACCTATCGAAATCGATATTCATTTCGTTCGGGAAAAGGTTGCTCGCGGCCAAGTTCGGGTATTGCATGTGCCTTCACGTTATCAAATAGCCGATATCTTCACGAAAGGACTACCTCAGATACTTTTTGATGACTTTCGATCCAGTCTCAACGTCCGTGAACCTCCCGTTTCGACTGCGGGGGTGTAATAGCATATCAATAGCATATATTGTATTTATGGAAAATAGAGAAATTAATGTGTGATTAGTCCGTAATTATAGGATAGGTCAATTTTTGTAATCTATATAATTGATATGTTGTGATGAATGAAGGTAGGCAAAAATTATTTTCCACTTTCAATTAGGAAAAACGTATTTAAGTTATGAGAGCTTTTAAGTGAGGGTTCTTGGTCTTAAATCACATCTAGGAGAAGGAACAAAGAAAATTGAGGATTTTGGGTTAGCGACTTTTTCTCTTATAAGTATCACAAAAGTACACATATTTTTACTTTGATGCTTTCAATCTTTGGTTCACTTTAACCTTTTGGTTTAGGAGATGGGTTTCTATGCTTAGTATGTCACAATGTTTTATTGCAAATGTACAACTAAAGTTGGTTTGTTTAAGTATGAAATACATGTTATATGTTATATGAAATGTCGGGTTGTTACATGAAAATGTAACTTTTTCTAAAAATATGTTGTCTAATATTTTGCCAAAAACAATTCTTAACGCAGAAAAAAATGATATGCATAAACTTTTGGTTGATGAGATTGGTTATTTTAGTTAATTTCCCCATTTTTTATCTGTAGGTGGACAAAGTGGTGACATCTTTTCTGTTTTTTTTATTTTTATTTTTAGTTTTACCTTCTAAGTAGGTTGCATGTTAGAATTTTAAGTAATAAGAATGTATTTAACAGGTTTTAAAAAATCCAAGGATTTATTTAACGTGTTTTGAAATATCCAAGGACTTATTAGTTTCAAAAAATTATGCAAGTACTTAATCACTCGAAACATTAAAATCAATTGAGTTTTTTTGGACTTTTACCTTTTTTTTCTTATTCTTTTCTACGTGCATTTTGTTTTAAAAATAAGGGAAGTTGTAAACGAATCCTACATTTAGGGACCGTTTATTACATATTTGTTTGTGCGTGTTTATCGGTTTAATTTACTTTATGGAATAAAAATGATAAAGATTAAGACTTTTATTTGGTAAGAACGATGACAAGGATTTAGGGATGGTCCTGAAGCATTTCATGTCCTGAGCGAAAAGACTAAAAAATGCCTCCAACCTAAAAAACAGACAAAACATGTACGCTATTGTTTACCGTATAAAGGACTTACCGGTGAATTGACAATTTTCAAATGAAAGAAACCAATCTAATCTCCACTCACCATGGGCCACATGTAGATCATTTTTCAACCGTCGACATTTTTTTATCAACATAAATATGTAATAAACTGCTAGATATATGGCAAAATGGGTGATTTAAAGGACTACTAATGCAAAAGAAGAAAATATAATTTAATAAATATTTTGGAATATATTAGAGAACTTAATGTGAAAGTTAAAAATAGAAAATATCTTTAACATTATACAAGAATTAGTGTTTATAATATCAATTTGACAAACAACTAATTAGGCAGATAAACCACAAGTTGTATGCAAATTGACATTGTTATATAATCATTAAGCGAAATTAAAACAATGTGATTACCAGTAGAATATGAATGATGCATCTAATAGAATATACCAACATGCTATGAAATAGATATGGTTAATTCTTTTAATAACTTTGTTTCATGTACTAAGTAATAGCTAAAAAGCTCTGCAATATCGGAGAGTTCACATTTGTGGCATTTCATCGAATAGTTGGAGTTGGAGGGCATCATCAAGCTTATTGATATTATAAACAATGGACAACAAATCAAATCACAAACATAAAGCAAATAATAATGAGCAACCAATATATGCACAATAGCAAATTGGAAAGGGCACAAACCTTAAATCAAACATGAAAGAGGCAAAACCTTAAATTAAGAATTGAGAGCAAAATTTATTCGAGAGTGATAGACTATTGAAAATAAAAAATCAAAAGTTGAAATAAACCTAGGGTAGTGGTGGATTGAATTGTCAATTGATGCTCTTGGACTATGATGCCATGTGCCATCACCCGAGCTGCACACGACCAGGGTCGGCCCTGCAAGGACCGAGAGTCTTATTCGGTAAGTGAGAATGATGAATCGTATCCGGTAAACGCTTAACGGATAAAAATATTGCATATAATGTCATTTTAATGGACTAAAATCTTACCCCGTATATTAAGTGAAAGTGTTGACTATTACCAGTAAGCATTGGGTATACGACTTAGTGAACCGTTCATGAACAGTTTGACGAGAAGTTTTCTTATGTTCATTTATTTAATAAACGAACAAACATGAACACATTTTTTTAGTTGTCTAGTTGATAACGCCAATTTTTAGCGTTATTTCTGGTCCACAAACCACTGAGAGTGGCTTGTTTTGAAGCAAAGAAGCGGCATTTTCATGGTTTTCAAGTGAATTGTGCAGGTATTCTGGAAGAAAGAGATAGGCGAGAAACATAGCGGAAAAGCCCAAAAAGAAGCCCAAGTCCAGACCCGAACCTAGACCCGAGCCTGAACCCGGGCCTCATCAGAAAAAACGCGCGGCCTACCCTGCAATCTCAAGCCGCTGCGCAAGTCGCGCAACCTACAGTTTCAGCTCTTAACTCCTGCAACTTTCAGATTTAGGGTTATCTCGTTTCGCGTGCGACGAGAGACGGAAGGGAGGAGATTTTCAGAGGGATTTTCACCACTTTTGAGCAACGATAGAGAGACGATTGAAGAGGAGTTTACCACCATCATCGGATTAGAGCCGAGAGAAGGGAATCCATCAGTACTACACTCACGTTCATGATCACGATGTTTTCGCACTTTGATTTCTACCCTTTTCTTGAGTTTTTATCCAATCCCAACATGAACTAATCTTTAGATGTTGGGGGGTTGGAATGACTATCGTTTTGATTAGAGGTGGCATGTAACCGAATGACTTTATTGGTTGAATCTATGAAGCATGTGATTTACGTTTTCTTATACAGTTGTAGATTGATCACCTCCAATTGATTTCATGGTTTTTAATTAAGTTCGAGAGAATTAGTTAATGACTAGATCTAGTAATCATGTGCCGAAAAGGAGGTTCGGGTAGAGAGAGCCGAATCGCCATTTCGTCCCAAACAGTTCTGACCTAATGTTTTTCTACGCCATAGGTGGAGATCGAGAGATAAAACTTGTGGGTTTTAAAATAAAATCCATTGTTGCTTGAAAAAGAACAACGGTGAGTTTTCAAGAACTAGGTTTCATAGGATCAACCGGTAATAATTGTTCGGGTGATTGCTCATTGATAGCATAGCCATAGGAAGTCCAACCCTCAACCTTTTCTCTATCAAAGGCTTTTCCAAGATTTACATCAATCTAATTTAGTTTAGTTAGTCTTAGATAATTTCTGAACCACAAACCAAAATTTCGATCGTTCAGTTAATAGGGATTATAGTCATTGTGATACTCAGTACCTAGTTCCGTTGGTTCGATACTCGTACTTCCAAGTACATATTACTTGATTCGACCCGTACACTTGCGGTTAGATTAGGGGGTGTAAACCCACCTATCAAGTTTTTGGCGTCGTTGTCGGGGAGCTAGTTTGCACTGATAGCACTACCATCTTTAAGCGTTATTACATTGAACATTTATTTTTATTTTTATTTTTATTTACTTTTATTCAGTTTATGGGTTACTAATTTTTATACTTTCATTTTCAGGTACTAATTGGTTTATGCCAAGAAGAAGTCGAGGGAAAGGTATAGAACCGATTGATCTAGAGATTGAAAGAACCACCTGTCAATTACGGAAAACATCTAAAGTCAGAAAGCAACTGAGAATGGGCGACGAAAAGCCTATCAACAACCCACCTCCGCCTCCTCCAGCGAGAGTTCCTATGCGGTCATTTGCCAACCCGAATGTGGCAGCCGCACGTATGGGCATACAACCTCCAACCACTGGCGCAAATTACTTTGAAATAAAGCCGAGCACGATTGTTATGGTGTAACATCACCAGTTTGGAGGGGCACCGACAGAAGATCCTCACAGACACCTCTGTGCAATTGAAAGGATTTGTAATACTTTCAAAATCAACGGAGTAAATGAGGATGCAATCAAGTTACGTTTGTTCTACTTTTCACTCAAGGGCAGAGCAGAAACCTGGACAAAAAACCTACCGACAGATTAGATCAGAACCTGGGCAGACTTGAAAGCTGCGTTTCTCTAGAAGTTCTTTCCACCGGGTAGGACCGCTCACCTTATGGCCGATATTACCCATTTTGCTCAGTGGGACCCAGAAACGTTATACGAAGCATGGGAGAGGTACAAGGACGTGTTGAAAAAATGTCCTCATCAGCATTTAGACGTGTTGCTAGCGTACAAGAGAATGAGGAGTTGAAAGCCATCAAGGCTCAGTTGGCCGCACTCACTAACTAGTTGAAAGGATCTTCTATCCAACCAACACTTATGGTGGAAGAGGGTATGCCGGAAATGTTCTCGCCGGTGAACGAACCTGAACAAGTCCAATTCCTACAGAATCGGAACAACCGGCCACGGAATGACCCTTTCTCCAATACATCTAATGAAGGATGGAAGGGACACCCAAATTTCTCGTAGAGTCAACAACAACGCCAACCGAAGGAAACAATGGCCAACAACAATAGCAGCAATACGATAACCCTTCTAACCCTTCTAATTCTTCTCAATCTAACAATGTTTATCATCCTCCAAGTTACAACCAACGGAAGTTCGACGAAGGGCAATCCGGAGAGAAGAAATCAGGGATATAGGACATGATGATGAAATTCATGTCCAAGATGGATAGTAATGTCGAGGGATTAGCGGGTACGGTAAGAACGGTAAAGGCAGCTACTGATCAGAACACGACTTCGATAAATCTCCTTGAAAGGCAAGTGGGGCAAATTTCCGAGGCCCTACAAAATCGAGCCCCCTGGCAGTTTCCTAGTCAAACCGAAAGGAAACCACGAGAAGACTGCAAGGCCATCCATCTGAGAAGCGGTAAGGAGTTGATTGGAGATCCTACACGATAGTCGCTGACAAAAGAGACTGAGGTGTTGATCCTATAGAAGTGGAAGAGATGGAAGCTGATGAAGAGATAGTAATAGAGTAGTCAAAGAGTAAGGAGAAAAAGAAGGAGAAAGCAAGCGTTTCAAAGCAACCGCCGGTTAAGCCGGTCGCACCAAAAGTGCCATATCCGAACAGGCTTAAAGCCCACATGGATGATCTTAATTTTTCTAAGTTTCTTGAAGTTTTTAAGAAATTACATATTAACATCCCTAATGCAGATGCGTTGGCACAAATGCCTTCTTATGTGAAGTTTTTGAAAGACATCCTCTCTAACAAGAGGAAGATTGAGGAACATGCAACAATTGCACTTCACTTACTGAGGAGTGACATAAGCTTCCCCCGAAGCTTAAGGATCCAGGGAGTTTCACTATCCCTGTTCATATTGAAAATTCCGAGTTTAGTAAGGCTTTATGTGATCTTGGAGCAAGTATTAACTTGATGCCATTGTCTATTTTCAGGAATCTGGGACTCGGAGAAGTATAACCTACAAACGTCACTCTCCAACTCGCTGACAGATCCATCAAGTACCCGTACGGGGTGATAGAAGATGTGTTGATCAAGGTGGACAAGTTTTATTTCCCTGTAGATTTTGTGGTGTTAGACATGGTTGAAGACAAGGAAATACCTCTAATCCTTGGTCGACCGTTCTTGGCCACGGGAGGAGCTCTGATCGACGTGAAAGGGGGAAAGTTGACATTGAGAGTGGGCGAAGAAGAGGCCGTATTCAATGTATTCCGGGCAGCCAAGAAAGGCATGGGACCTAATGAATGTTATCGAGTGGACGTGATGGGATCTATGCCTCAAGAGATGTATAACCAACAAGTATCGGATGATCATCTCATGAAAGCGTTGGTTGGCATTAACACCGATCAGGAAAGTGAGCCAGTATTGCAACTCAACGCCTTACCATCCTACAAGGGCCCTAGAAGACCTATTGTGGAGGATTTGGGTGCACCAATTCCCAAGTCTGAACCTTCATCAAAGACACCTCCAAAGCTTGAGCTTAAATCGTTGCCTGCTCATCTCGAGTATGCATATTTGGGAGACAAAGAGACACTACCGGTGATCATATCTTCTAAGTTGAGTCCCGACAAGAAGGAACGGTTACTAAGGGTTCTTAGAGAGCATCAAACCGCCATTGGATGGACGATAGCTGATCTGAAAGGTTTGATTCCCACTTTATGTACACATCGCATCAATCTCGAAGACGGGCACCGACCGGTAGTTCAACCCTAACGTCGGGTTAACCCGAACATGAAGGAAATGGTCCGCAAGGAGGTATTGAAACTCCTTGATGCTGGAATTATCTGTCCAGTTCCGGAACAACAACAACAAACTCATCCCCTCTCGGACGGTTACCGGTTGGAGAGTGTGTATAGATTACCGGAAAATGAATGATGCAACCAAGAAGGATCATTTTCCTCTCCCGTTTATTGATCAGATGATGGAACGATTATCTGGGCACGAGTAATATTGTTTCTTAGACGGCTATTCCGGGTATAACCAGATTCCTATCGCACCCAAAGATCAAGACAAGGCGACTTTTACTTTCCCGTACGGCACCTTCGCATATCGGAGAATGCCTTTCGGCTTGTGCAATGCTCCGACCACCTTTCAGCGATGTATGATGGCCATCTTTTCGGATATGGTGGAGCGAACTATCGAGATCTTCATGGATGATTTTTCAGTGTTTGGACCTTCTTTCGATACATGCTTAGAGCACTTGGAAGCCGTTCTACGAAGGTGTAAAGAGACAAGCTTGGTGCTAAATTGGGAGAAGTGTCACTTTATGGTGACTGAGGGAATTGTGCTTGGCCACAAAGTGTCAAAGGCGGGAATCAAAGTAGACAAAGCAAAGGTGGCGGTGATCGAGAATCTTCCATATCTGAATTCCGTCAAGGGAGTCTGAAACTTCTTGGGACACGCCGGGTTTTACCGGTGATATATAAAGGATTTTTCTAAAATTACTAAACCTTTGTGTTCTTTACTTCTTAAGGATGCCAAATTCGAGTTCACTAACGATTGTATCCTTGCTTTTGACAGGTTGAAAAAGGAACTGATTTCAGCACCTATCCTCACGGCTCCGGATTGGAATCTCCCGTTTGTCCTCATGTGTGATGCGAGTGACACTGCCGTTGGAGCAGTGTTGGGCCAAAGAAAGGATAAGCGAATACACGTGATCTACTATGCCAGCAAGACGTTAGACGAGTCTCAGATTAATTATGCGACCACCGAGAAAGAGCTGCTAGCCGTCGTTTATGCCTGCGAGAAATTCCAGTCTTATTTGGTTGGAGCCAAGGTAATTGTATACACGGATCACTCGGCATTGAAGTATCTGATGGCCAAAAAGGATGCTAAGCCCCGACTCACCCGATGGGTGCTTCTACTCCAAGAACTTGATTTGGAGATTCTAGACAAGAAAGGGTCCGAGAACACTGTTGTAACATCCCGCAAAACGAAACATACATATAACATACATTCCATAACATGTTTACAACAAAGTACTTCATCTTTCACATTTGGTCCCATCTAAAGTCTGAACATAAAAATTCATTACAACTTGATCCACTTTGAATTACATAGTAATAACAAAAATTATAACTACAAAAGCATCTGTAGCATCATGATGATAATCTTCTCCAAAGCTAGCCAACAAGTATTCTATTTACTTGTTCTTACTAGAATCACCACCTGGAATACATAATTTTTAAAACAGAAAATGAGGGTTAGACCTAAGGGTCTAGTGAGTAAATCCCTGCCATTTGTAATTCATTAAAATTCATTTATATAAAACACACTTTATATAAATACACATACATCACACGTGAGTTAATACCAATTAACATTTATGCATCATACCTGTCTCATTCCACCTTATCCCTCCACCAATGGCCAATATCAATTGGTTGCGAGCCAATTTATCACATCGGTCCAAAGCCCGGCCACGTATTATATTACCATATAATACTCACGTAATTATAATATCTCAATGTATTATAATTACCCACGTATGACATATTCATACCACATATCAAATATTTGTTATTCACGTAATGCATTCCAGAAAATACTTTTTAAAGTACAACTCACCTGATCTTTTAAGCAAGGTCCTTCAAACTTTCTTCAAAATAGATTATCTTTTAACCCAGATCCTTAGTATCTGAAACAAATTAAAGTATACATACTCTTTAACACATAAACAGGAAAACCCAACTTTTCGCAACCCACTATTACGAAAAGTTTACTTTTCGCAACCTACAGTTGCGAGTTCCTCACTTTTCGCAACCAACAGATGGGAAAACCTCACTTCTCGCAACCCACAGTTGCGAGTTCCCTACTTTTCGTAACCAACAGATACGAAAACCTCACTTTGCGTTTTAGCTGCTTGCGCAAAGTGGACTTTTCGCAACCAAGGCTTGCGAATTCCCACTTTTCGCGAAAACACTGTTCATCGCCCCTATCAGAAAAGTTCAGTTTAATTGCAGGAATTTCATCTTATACCCAGATTGTACAGAAGTGTTCTAAACCCCTTTTAACACTCTAAATTGCAACTAAAATTCATAAATTCATCTAAAATTACCTAAACCCACCTCAAAATCCAAAAGAAACCTAATTCTTATAAAAGAGTGTTTGAATAAGAACATTACCTCTTTGATTTACTGCACCAATTAAAATCCCAGCTGAGTATCTTTCAATTCTTCTTCTTCTTCTTCGAATTTCTTCCTCTCTCTCTCTCTCTCTCTTTCTCTCTGCCGTATTCACTCACACACACAAACACTTTGGATATTCTTTTTGTTTACTAATTGAAGACTTCATCTGATACATGATATACTAGAGTCGGTCAAGTGGAGGAGTTTGGCAAAAAGACCAATTAGACCCTAGGCTTTACTCATTTGGAAAAACTTATCCCCAACCTTCCAATTAAAATTAAACTTATCCCTAAATTTCTTAACTCCATAAAATACTAAAAATAAAGACTTATAAAATTTCGATTTTAATTTGGATAAAAATACCTGGTTATTACAACATCTCCCCCTTAAAAGAATTCCGTCCCGGAATTCAGTTAAGAGAACAGATGAGGGTATTTGGCTCTCATTTTCGACTCCGATTCCCACGTCGCATCCTGACCTTTATGATGTTTCCACTGAACCTTTACCTGTCTGATCTCTTTGTTCCTCAGTACTTTGACTTTGTGATCAACTATAGCTTCCGGTTCCTCCACATAGTTCAGCTTTTCATCAACCTGGATATCCGGTAGAGAGACTGCCTGGTCTGAAGTCACCAAACATTTCCTAAAATTTGATACATGGAACGCGTTGTGAATCCTGCTTAATTCTGGAGGTAAATCTAGTCGGTAAGCCACTTCCCCAATTCTTTCAGTTATTGCAAACGGACCAATATACCTCGGACTGAGTTTACCTTGCTTCCCAAAACGTATGACTCCTTTCCAGGGCGATACTTTCAACATTACAAAATCCCCAACCTGAAACTCTAATGGTTTCCGACGTCGATCTGCATAACTTTTTTGTCTGTCTTGAGCCACTTTTAATCTGTCCCGAATCTGAGTAATCTTATCCGCTGTTAACTGTACTATTTCTGGCCCTGCTAATTATTTCTCCCCCACTTTATTCCAACACAGAGGCGTTCGGCATTTTCTACCATACAATACTTCAAACGGTGCCGCTTGAATGCTAGAATGATAACTGTTGTTGTAGGCGAATTCTATCAAAGGCAGATGTTTATCCCATGATCCCCCAAAATCGACTATACAAGCCCGGAGCATATCTTCTAAAGTCTGAATTGTTCTTTCACTCTGTCCGTCAGTCTGTGGATGATATGATGTACTCAATTTTATTTGCGTTCCCATCTCTTTTTGAAAGCTTCTCCAAAATCTAGAAGTAAATCGACTATCTCGATCGGAAATAATCGAGATTGGAACTCCATGTCGAGTTACTATTTCATTAATGTACAATTTAGCTAAACGTTCCAAGGAATCAGTTTCTTTTATCGGCAAGAAGTGAGCAGACTTCGTCAATCTATCCACAATCACCCAAATAGAATCGAATCCCTTTGAAGTTCTAGGCAACTTGGTAATAAAATCAGTAGTGATCTGATCCCATTTCCACATTGGTATATCTAGTCGTTGTAACTGACCAAACGGTTTCTGATGCTCAATCTTTACTTTCTTGCAGGTAGTACAATCTTCCACATACCTAGCAACACTTCTCTTCATTCCCGGCCACCAATAGAATTGTTTCAAATCTCTATACATTTTATTTGTACCTGGATGAATAGAAAATCGAGATTGATGAGCCTCTTGTAGTACACGATCACGTAATCCACCCAAACGAGGCACCCAAATTCTGTTTCCCATACACCATAACCCACGGTCATCTTTCCCAAGCAATACTGATATTCCCACTAACCGTTCTGATTTCAAACTTTCTTCCTGATAAGCATCTATCTGGCACTTCAGTAATTCGTCAAAGATATTTGGGAGGAGTTCAGCTCGTAGCGATATCGCCTTTATCGTTCCACTTCTTTCTTGACGACTTAATGCATCTGCTACCACGTTCGCCTTCCCGGGGTGATAAAGGATTTCACAATCATAATCATTTACCAATTCCAACCATCTTCTTTGCCTCATATTCAGTTCCTTCTGATCGAAAAAATGTTGGAGACTCTTATGGTCAGTAAAAATTTGGCATTTAGAACCATAAAGATAATGTCTCCAAATCTTCAATGCAAAGACAACCGCTGCAAGTTCCATATCGTGAGTAGGATATTGTCTTTCGTGATCCTTTAATTGACGAGAAGCATAGGCAATCACTTTTCCACGTTGCATAAGTACACATCCCAATCCTAGTTTAGAAGCATCACTGTAGACCACAAAATCATCGGAACCTTCTGGCAATGCTAATATCGGCGCGCTGCAGAGTTTCTCCTTCAATATTCTGAATGCCTCGTCCTGTTCTGCCTTCCATTCAAACTTTAAATTCTTCCGAGTCAACTTGGTCAATGGTGTCGCGATTCGAGAAAAGTCTTTTATAAATTTCCGGTAATATCCAGCTAGACCCAGAAAACTACGTACTTCGGTTGCTGTCTTCGGTGGTTCCCATCTTTCAATTGCTTCTACTTTTGCTGGATCCACTTGTATACCCTTCTCTGAAACTACATGACCCAAAAACTGAACTTCCCGCAACCAGAATTCACATTTAGAGAACTTAGCGTACAACTTTTCTTTCTTCAATAACTCCAAAATCAAACGAAGATGTTGCGCATGATCCTCTTGGGATCGGGAATAAATAAGTATATCATCAATAAACACAATGACAAATTTATCGAGATAAGGCTTACATACCCGATTCATTAGATCCATAAAAGCGGCTGGAGCGTTCGTCAATCCGAAAGGCATTACTAAAAATTCGTAGTGGCCGTATCTTGTGCGAAATGCAGTCTTTAAAACACCCTCTTCCTTAACCTTCAACTGATGATAGCCAGATCTGAGATCAATCTTGGAGAAGTAACAAGCTCCAACTAATTGATCAAAAAGGTCATCAATTCTTGGAAGTGGATACTTGTTCTTGATCGTTCGTTTATTCAGCTCCCGGTAGTCGATACACATTCTCATTGAACCGTCTTTCTTTTTCACAAACAAAACTGGTGCACCCCACGGCGAAGAGCTAGGTCTGATGAAGCCCTTATCAGATAAATCTTGAAGCTGTGCCATCATTTCTTTCATTTATGGTGGTGCTAATCGGTACGGCGCGCGAGCAATAGGAGCGGCTCCAGGGATTAAGTCAATACCAAATTCTAATTGTCTAACAGGAGGAAGACTATTCAAGTCTTCAGGGAAAACCTCGGGATACTCACTAACAACGGAAATATCTTCCAGCTTACTCTTTTCAGGCCTACTATCTATCACATAGGCTAAATAACTCGAGCAACCCTAGCTAACACATTTACGGGCTTTTATCATCGATATAAGATTGGATTGATGATTCTTACGATCACCATAAATCACTACTGCCCTCTTATCAGGTAAAACAACGTTGATTATTTTCTTATCGCAAACTATGTTAGCCCGATTCTCAGCTAACCAATCCATTCCTACTACTACATCAAATTCGACCAACTCTATTGGGAATAGTTGTATCGGTACTCCACACCCCTCTATGTCTATCATACAACAATCATAAATCTCTTTAACTGCCACTTGCTTATCATTTGCAGTATCTACTAATAAGGCATGTTTAAACATTTTAGGCTCTAAATGCATGTGAGCAGCAAAGGAGGGAGACACAAAAGATCGGTTTGCACCAGAATCAAATAACACTTTAGCACGCGTGGAGTTTATGAAAAATGTACCTGTGGCCACATCTGGAGTTTCCTCCGCCTCTTTAGCTGTCATTTGAAATGTACGACCCCTCGTTCTGGGCGGTTCTATTCTTGGAACCACTGGTCTAGTAATGGTTGGCTTCCCGGATGTACCCCCTTGTTGTATTCTACCTCGTGGACAATCAGATTGGAGGTGATCCGAAGAGTTGCACAAAAAGCAAAACCGTGTTATTCGACAATCTTTAACAACATGACCGGTTTTCCCACACTTAAAACAAACCCGCGACTCCACTTGACAATTTCCCTGATGGTAGCGATTACATCTCGGACATGGTCTTTCCGCTGGTCGGAACGACGGACGGTTATCAAACCTCGGGAATCTAGACTTCTTTGGATCTTGTGGTGGTCCTTCCCATTTCCTTTTCCCCAAGCTCTTATCACCGGCATCCCTTTTATTGTCTCGTTCAACATTTTCTGCAGCATCCACAGCAGCGGTAAACGTATCTGGCCTTGTTGCAGTCACCAGTCTTCGAACTTCTGAATTTAACCCATAGATAAATCTCTCCATTTTCATCTTTTCTGTAGCAACATAATATCCTGCAAAACGGGATTTTTCTAAAAATCTAGCAGTATAATCTCTGACTGACAAATTCCCTTGCTGTAGATTCATAAATTCTTCTTCCAATTGTCTGACAGCAGCTTGTGGACAGAAGTGTGTTGTGAAAGCTAACACGAATTCCTCCCATGAAAAAGTAGTATATACATCCGCTCCTCTCGATTCTGTATGAGCCTCCCACCAATACAGAGCATCACCTTTTAGCATTGCTGCTCCATAAAGCACTTTGTCTTCTTCAGGACACTTACACGTCTTGAAGATGGCTTCTATTTCTTTTAGCCATCTCATTGCCTTGACCGGGTCCCGATCTCCTGAATAGGTAGGGGGCTTGCAACTAAGAAACATTTTATAGTCGCACCTTTTCATCACCGGTAAGATAGTAGAGGTAAGTGGTATTTCAACTTCGTGTTCCGGATTTGATCTTTCAGTTTCATTGTGGCGATTATGTTCAAACATAGCTTGTATGTTATCTTGTAACCTCCCCATTTCTGCCATCAAATCGTCCCGTGTAACAAACTCTGTGCCCTGTGGTTGTGTTCTTCCTCCAGTTCGGCCCCCAGTTCCCCTTCCGGTCCTGCCTCTACCACGATCTCCTCCTCTTCCCCCTGTTCCTATTGGTGGATTCTCTCCACCCGAATTCCTTCCTCCTCTTTGATTCCTTTGTCTAGTGCCACTTGCCATTCTGTAGATTCAAACAAAGTTAATATACACATAAGCACATACCCTATATAACAAGGTATTCCAGTTCAAACATGCACCTGTAAGATCATAATTACACTGGCCTGGTGTAATTTGAAATTACCTTACATGATGTTCCTTCCACCTTTTATACTTAGCATCCCCAGGTTCTAAAAATAATAGGGACATCCTACTTCACATGCAGTTTAAGTCTAGGTACAGATACTAATACCTAAATCCCTTAAACTAGGGCTCTGATACCATCTGTAACATCCCGCAAAACGAAACATACATATAACATACATTCCATAACATGTTTACAACAAAGTACTTCATTTTTCACATTTGGTCCCATCTAAAGTCTGAACATAAAAATTCATTACAACTTGATCCACTTTGAATTACATAGTAATAACAAAAATTATAACTATAAAAGCATCCGTAGCATCATGATGATAATCTTCTCCAAAGCTAGCCAACAAGTATTCTATTTACTTGTTCTTACTGGAATCACCACCTGGAATACATAATTTTTAAAACAGAAAATGAGGGTTAGACCTAAGGGTCTAGTGAGTAAATCCCTGCCATTTGTAATTCATTAAAGTTCATTTATATAAAACACACTTTATATAAATACACATACATCACACGTGAGTTAATACCAATTAACATTTATGCATCATACCTGTCTCATTCCACCTTATCCCTCCACCAATGGCCAATATCAATTGGTTGCGAGCCAATTTATCACACCGGTCCAAAGCCCGGCCACGTATTATATTACCATATAATACTCACGTAATTATAATATCTCAATATATTATAATTACCCACGTATGACATATTCATACCACATATCAAATATTTGTTATTCACGTAATGCATTCCAGAAAATACTTTTTAAAGTACAACTCACCTGATCTTTTAAGCAAGGTCCTTCAAACTTTCTTCAAAATAGATTATCTTTTAACCCAGATCCTTAGTATCTGAAACAAATTAAAGTATACATACTCTTTAACACATAAACAGGAAAACCCAACTTTTCGCAACCCACTATTATGAAAAGTTTACTTTTCGCAACCTACAGTTGCGAGTTCCTCACTTTTCGCAACCAACAGATGCGAAAACCTCACTTCTCGCAACCCACAGTTGCGAGTTCCCTACTTTTCGTAACCAACAGATACGAAAACCTTACTTTGCTTTTTAGCTGCTTGCGCAAAGTGGACTTTTCGCAACCAAGGCTTGCGAATTCCCACTTTTCGCGAAAACACTGTTCATCGCCCCTATCAGAAAAGTTCAGTTTAATTGCAGGAATTTCATCTTATACCCAGATTGTACAGAAGTGTTCTAAACCCCTTTTAACACTCTAAATTGCAACTAAAATTCACAAATTCATCTAATATTACCTAAACCCACCTCAAAATCCAAAAGAAACCTAATTCTTATAAAAGAGTGTTTGAATAAGAACATTACCTCTTTGATTTACTGCACCAATTAAAATCCCAGCTGAGTATCTTTCAATTCTTCTTCTTCTTCTTCGAATTTCTTCCTCTCTCTCTCTCTCTTTCTCTCTGCCGTATTCACTCACACACACAAACACTTTGGATATTCTTTTTGTTTACTAATTGAAGACTTCATCTGATACATGATATACTAGAGTTGGTCAAGTGGAGGAGTTTGGCAAAAAGACCAATTAGACCCTAGGATTTACTCATTTGGCAAAACTTATCCCCAACCTTCCAATTAAAATTAAACTTATCCCTAAATTTCTTAACTCCATAAAATACTAAAAATAAAGACTTATAAAATTTCGATTTTAATTTGGATAAAAATACCTGGTTATTACAACTGTGGCAGATCACCTCTCGAGACTTGAGCGGAGTGAAGACCAAGGCAAAGACAAGACCCTCATCAATGATTCCTTCCCGGATGAGCAACTCTTCACGGGTAGTCACTCGGAACCTTGGTATGTCGACTTAGTGAACTATTTGGTGGGAGGAGTAGTGCCTTATCAGATGAACTCCCATCAAAAGAAAAGATTCTTCTTCGAGGCCAGAAGGTATTATTGGGATGATTCGTACCTCTACATGCTTTGTGTTGACGGCATGATCCGGAGATGTGTTCCGGATGACGAGAAGGCCAACATTCTAACTCACTGCCATACCTGAGAATGTGGAGGCCACTTCAGCACCGATGGAACAGTTGCAAAAGTCTTACAATCGGGATTCTTTAGGCCCTCAATGTTCAAAGAGACTAGAGACTTCATCTCTAAGTGCGATCGCTGTCAAAGAACGGGAAGCATATCGAAGAGAGATGAAATACCCATGAGAATCTTCATGGAGGTGGAGTTATTTGACGTTTGGGGGATCGACTTCATGGGACCATTTCCAAACTCACACCGTAACGAGTATATACTTGTAGCGGTGGACTATGTCTCCTGGTGGGTGGAGGCGATCGCAACCTCTATGAATGATTCCAAGGTGGTAATCAACTTCTTAAGGAAGAACATCTTCTCAAGGTTCGGGGTTCCAAAGGCGTTGATAAGCGACGGTGGTAGCCACTTCTGCAACCGGTATTTGAAGGCGGTCCTCAAGAAATACTCGGTGAAACACAAGGTAACTACTAGGCATGGCAATTTGGCCCGACACGGTGGGGAACCCGGTCCCCCGACCTGACCGGGGCCGGGGATTCCCCGCCAAACCGGGAACCGTGGCCGGGGCCGGGGAAACTCCATTTCAGAAAACCGGGGACGGGGCCGGGGCCGGGATGACCATCCCCCGACCCGCCCCGGACCCGGTATATATATATATTATTAAAAAGTTATATATTTTATATATTTATTAAATATATTATACATTTTAAATTTTTTTTTAACTAGTGACTTATTACCCAATTCCAAAAGAAACCCTAGACTTATTACCCAGTTCAAATCGACGCCTCCACCCTCGACGGGAATCCATCCTCCAGAGTCCAGACCTCCGGCCATCGTGACTCAACCACGGTGAAACTTCTGCCGACGCCGGCCGCTGCACTCCCCCCACACCCTTCGCCGGCCGCCGCACGCACGTCACTGCAGTCTGCACTCCCACACAGACCGCCGGTCGCCGGCCCGCCGCTGCCTCTTCAGTCTTTACTCAGGTATGGTTTAGCAGTTTAGATTTATCCATTGTAGGAATAAAAGATTTGATTCATCTTTCTTTCCTACAAATTAATTATTGGTTACTAGATCTATCTGATGATGGATGGGTTCTTAATTGGAACTTTACCCATTTGTTTGTTCGCCTACTGTAATTTTTATTACTTATATATAGCAATCCAAAGTCTATGTCTTATGTAAACATGTATTTTTATGAACCCAAAAAGTATAATTAATTGCTATACTTTATGTTTGTCCTTTTAATCAATGTTTTACATCTTCTATCTGTGCTATATTATAAAACTACAAGTTAAAGATTAACTATATAGGTTGTTTGGTTGGTTTTTCATGAATCCATGTATATTAACTATATAGGTTAAGATGACTATATGAATTAAGTTAATATTGTTTGTTTTGTATATTGAATTAGTTGCTTTACTCTTACAATGTAGATTGTAGAATTCTTTTGTTAAACTTTACTATGAAAACAGGTCGGGGAACCGGGTACAAACCGGCGACGGGGTGTTGATCGGGTCTTGACCGGGTGTTGACCAAAAGTTGACCGGGGACGGGGTTGGAATCCCCGTACCCGCCCGGGGCCGGGGGACGTTTACAAAAACCGGGGCCGGGGCCGGGGATGGGGAACCCCGCCCAATACCCGCCCCGTTGCCATGCCTAGTAACCACGCCCTACCACCCACAAGCCAATGGCTTAGCCGAGGTGTCTAACCGGGAACTTAAACAAATTCTCGAAAAGACGGTGAGTGCATCAAGGAAAGACTGGTCTATCAAATTAGACGATGCACTGTGGGCTTACCGAGCCGCTTTCAAGACCCCGATCGGCACCACACCGTATCGACTTGTGTTCGGGAAATCATGCCATCTACCTGTCGAGCTGGAGCATAGAGCTTATTGGGCGATCAAGAAGCTCAACATGGATTTCAAGGAGTTCGGGCAACGCCAGTTGTTGCAATTGAACGAGTTGAAGGAGATTAGACAAGACGCCTTCGAGAATGATGCTATCTACAAGGAGCGAACAAAGCGATTCCACGACAAGGGTCTCCACCCAAAGGTAATTTCTCCTGGAATGCAAGTTCTGCTATTTAATTCTCGTCTTCGTTTGTTTCCAGGGAAGCTGAAATCCAAGTGGTCTGGGCCATTCACCGTCAAGGAAGTCTTTCCATATGGAACCGTCGAACTGCAAGGAAAGGACGGTTCAACGTTCAAAGTTAACGGACAGAGGGTGAAGCCCTATTACTGTAACACCTCGATATTTCCATAATTTCGTACATTTTGGGAGAACGTTTAATTAATGAGAAAGCGCTATTTTTAAACAAAATGTACGATTTAAATGTTGAAGGGTCAAAGTGTAATTGACCAAAGTGTTAAGCGAATTGGGAACTTTTGAATTGTGAGGGTTGGTTTTGGTTATTTGGTTATAATTTTTGGTTTATTGGTAAATAGATGAAATGGGAGTTTATAAGGGGGAGGTCGGCTGAAAAATTGAGAAAATATCTCAATTTTGGTTCTTTAAGTCGGTTCCCAAGCAGAGCAGAGAGTTTGTAAATTAGTAAGCAATCCTACCATCTTTTCCAAATCAATTGCTTTTAGATTGATACTTATAAGCCAAATTAACTTCTGATTCAGCTATCGAGTTGTTGAAGAGGCATGCGTGAATCAAAGCTACTGATTTGGGTCGAAGTTTTGTCCAGGTGAGTTCATCTCACTTTTGTTTTATGGATAACAAAATTGAACGATTTCCATGTTAGATTGTTTAACTGATTTAGAAATGTTGTAGTGATATGTATTTGACTGAGTATTGAGCTATTGAGGGATTCGATGGTAAATATTTAGAGCATGTCGAAGTTACTGGGTAAACTTGTAGTATCCGGTAAAGTCTTATTTGAAGGTGTCCGAAAGAAGAATAGTATCCGGTAAGTCCTGCTTTCCGGTAGTATCCGGTAAAGATTTAGTTTCCGGATAGTTTGGTTACCAGATATTTTATCGAATTACCTTGGTTTCCGGACGTTATTCGGATTGTTTGTATTTCTGGTAGATTATGTTTTCTGAAGGTATCCGGTAGATTATGTTTTCCGGATATAAGTTCCGGACTGTTCCCGGATTCTGATTGTTTCCGGATACGAGTTCCGGACATTTTGACCGGGTAGTTTTGATGTCCGGTAAGTTTTGATGTCAGGATAGTTTTGATGTCCGGATAGTTTTTAGGTTCCGGTAATTAATGAGTTTCCGGTAACTTTTGACAGGGAACATTTTATTACTTGAAATTCAATATTAGCAGCATGAATATACTTATAACTTGATTTTAAGTATGATATGATTTTACGTATGATTTGGCTTAATACGCATTCATGCTAGGAAGTGTAATGGATCCATAAGCAGTAGTATTATGTGAACACGTGGAATATGCGTGGACTAATCGTAATTCCCGTGTAATTGATCAACGTGGAATAGGCGCGGACTAATCGTAATTCCCGTTGAATGGAAATTAGGAATAGGCGTGGACTAATCATAATTCCCATTTCGTACTGATATGAGAAATCTTGGGATAGGCGTGGACTAATCGTAATTCCCGATTTCTATTGGAAGATAAGAGATAGGCATGGCTTAATTGTAATCTCTACTTCCTCTCTAAGAAATAAGCATGGACTAATTGTAATTTCTTGGATATGAGCAATGATCTAGAATCCGTGGAGATTCGTAGTGGGCTCTTAAACATGATGTTATATTTACTCAGTGTTTGTCATATTCATGGAATCGGGTATGATTCCCGTCATCGAAAGATGTTATCTGTACGGTAAGAAATACTGTAAACTGGTTAAATTATATGATTTGCTTACAAATTGGTTTTCAAAGCTTATAAAGTTTTAATTTGAAAACTGGATGTTCTCACTAGGCGTAAACCTAATCTTTTCAAATTATATTTTCTTACCAGGTACTAGCTCGGGAAGGGATAAGTAGGGATGAGTGTCGAGAAGTCCCAGAGTTATGCTTTTGGAGCTGTGTTGGAGAATTTAGTAGAACTAGGATTATTTTGGAGACATTATAGACAACCCGTATAATCTGATATAATTAGTTATGAATTAGATTAGTCGGTTGTTTATAATAGATCAGTTGTAAATATAAAACTTGTCACTAATATTCCATTTATGTGTGACAGTTATGGAAGAGCTTGTTGTGGACCTTATAATTGAAGGTTTATGTTCATTATGGTTTTTAGGGTGTTTCAGTTTGGTATCAGACCCTTAGTTTAAGTGAACTAGGTATGATCGTGAGATACCTAGACTTAAGCTGAGATGATTAAGATATGATTTGTGAGATTGGGTAGAATTACTAAGACGGGATAGTCCTAGAGTCGACGGAAATACGTGAATTAAGAAGTGTGATGATGGCAACGAGGATTCTTATGTATAGTATGTTCATAAATTCAATTAGCTACTGTTATTATGAATGTATTGTTACGTAAGCATACTTGTTTTATATTGTTATGCTGATTAATAAACGTTAAAGTACATTTCATGTGTTGGGATCGTGTATAACCATTTCTTATTGTTATCTTTTGTGTAATCCAGAATACGATGGTGAATACGCCAACCAGATCTCCTAATTCCTCAGAAGAGAGAGCAGTAAATGAATGGGTTGTGGAGAAGCAACCCGAGAGGTTTGGAACTCATGAGAGTCCACCAAGGCTACCTATAATGGGAGGAGGAGGAAGTCAAGAGCAACAAACGACTGCCGGTACCTCTAATCCAGGGATGACAAAATCCACTATGGAGTCCAGAATGATGGAAAATATGATGCGAACGATGAATGCGGCACTGGCACAGCAACAAGAAATGTTCATGAAAGTGTTAAATGACAGAAGTGCCGAGTCACGAAGATCGAAGACGGGAACTGGTATTGTAACTCCGCCTGTTAACCCGGTGTTGAATGTTAACAGGAGAATGGAGAAAGTTTTTTCTTATAAAACGTTTCTGAGCTGCAAGCCACCGGAGTTTGATGGATCAGATAATCCGATTGCATGCATGGATTGGATTAGGGAGATGGAACAGGTTTTTCGAGCTTGTGAGTGTGGCGACGAATCGAAGGTCAGGTTCGGATCTCAGATGTTACGTGGGAACGCTTTGACCTAGTGGAATATTGTAACATCGATAGTAACGACTCCAGTTTTGCATGCCATGACCTGGGAGTCATTCAAAAGGAAGATTCTAGAAGAATACTGCAACGAGAATGAAATGGACCGGATTGAAGAAGAATTTCGAACGCTTAAGAAGGGGAACTTGTTAGTGAGAGAATATACTCGAATATTCTTGGAAAAGCTAAACCTAGTGGGGCATGTGGCCCCAACTAAAAAAGAGAAAATTAAAGCCTATATGAAGGGCTTACCGGCTGATATGATGTCAAGAGTTCGAAATTCTAAAGCCTTGACATTGAGGGAAACGATAGAGGAAGTGTATGTCAGAGATAAAGAGGAAAAGGAACAAGGGGGAGAGAAAAGAAAATGGGAATGCCGGTCGGAATCTTATCAGAAATCTAAACAGTTTGGCAAGAATATTCATTTTGAACCACGACGAGACCCGAATTGGTGCCAGAAATGCAGAAGCAAACATTTTGGTTCGTGCCGAGTGGCTCTACCAGAATGTAACAAATGTGGGAAAAGTGGTCACACTATGAGTAACTGCCCCATTCAAGGACCAACTTGTTTTGAATGTAAGCAACCTGGTCACTACCGAAGGGACTGCCCAAAGTTAAAGAAAAGTGGAAATTAGGATAAGAATCTGAATACTCCAAAGCCATATGGCAGGGCATTTCGTATGACGGACGATGAAGCAAAGGAGTCGAAGGATGTGGTTTCTGGTACATTGATTTTTTAATTCTATTCCTGCGCGAATATTATTTGATTGTGGTGCCAATATGTCTTTTGTGTGTCGCGATCTTTTTATCAAAAGTTAGCTATGCTTACCACTACGTTGGAAGATGCCTTAGTAGTTTAAATAGCTAACGGGGATTAAGTCTTAGTTCGTGATAAACTTGAAGGTTGTACCCTTATGATAGAAGGGAAAGAATTCCCGGTTGATTTGATTTTGATGGAGATTGGGGGGTTTGATATAGTAGTTGGTATGGATTGGTTGGTGAGCAACCGGGCATAAATCTTTTATGCCAAGAAATTAATTCGGATCCCTATGCCCGAAAATGATGTTGTATTCATCTATGGGGAAAAGAGAAAAGGGGAGGTTCCGTTGATTTCTATGGCCAAAGCGCGTAAGTGTCTAGTAAAACGATGTTCATCCTATCTAGCATACGTTTTGGATGCAAAAGGAGAAAAGAAGCGAGTGGAAGACATAAAGATAGTAAATGAATTTACAGATGTGTTCCCTGATGATCTTCCACGCTAACCACCAGAACGACATGTAGAGTTCAGAATTGATCATGTTCCTGGAGCGGCACCGATAGGGCGTGCACCGTACCGTCTACAACCGACTGAAATGAAAGAGATGATGTCTCAACTACAAGAACTGCTCGACAAAGGATTTGTTAGGCCAAGTTCTTCACCTTGGGGAGTTCCGGTACTATTTGTCAAGAAAAAGGATGGCACTATGAGAATGTGCATCAACTACCGAAAGTTGAATAAGGTGACTATTAAGAATAAGTATATGCTCCCAAGGATTGATGACTTATTTGATCAACTCCAAGGTGGAAGATGCTTTTCCAAGATTGATCTGAGGTCAGGCTATCACCAAGTACGAGTAAAGGATGAAGATGTTCCCAAGACAGCGTTTAGAACGAGGGTATGGGCATTATGAATTTCTTGTGATGTCGTTTGGGTTGACAAATGCTCCAGCTGTGTTCATGGATTTAATGAACAGAGTGGGTCGACCATTCTTAGAAAAATCTATTATCATGTTTATTGATGACATACATGTTTATTCAAAGAATGAAGCCGATCATGAATGCCACCTTCATGATGTCTTAGACGTTCTGAGGAAGGAGAAATTGTACGCAAAATTTTCAAAGTGTGAATTTTGGTTAAAAGAGGTACAATTTCTGGGGCATGTGATTGATTTTGAAGGGGTCAAAGTGGATCTAGCTAAAATAAAAGCAATCACCGAAGAACGCATCAGAGATACGGAGCTTCTTAGGTTTGGCAGGTTACTACCAGAGATTTATAAAGGATTTCTCAAAAATCGCATCTGCTTTGACAATCCTGACACGGAAGAATGTGAAGTTTGTATGGACTGAAAAGCAAGAGTCAGCTTTCAGGACATTACAAAAGAAGCTATGTGAAGGCCCTGTTGTTGCACTACCAGAAGGAACATAAGACTTGGTGGTGTATAGTGATGCGTCAAAGATAGGTTTGGGGTGTGTATTGATGCAACGTGGCAAAGTGATTGCTTACGCATCAAGACAACTCAAAGAGCATGAAAAGAATTACCCTACCCATGATTTAGAATTGGCAGCACTGGTGTTTGCATTGAAGTTGTGGCGACATTATTTATATGGAACAAAGTGCACTCTTTTTACTGATCATAAGAGTTTGAAGCATGTCTTTGATCAGAAAGAGTTGAACATGAGGCAACGGCGTTGGTTAGAACTACTTAAGGTTTATGATTGTGAATTGCATTACCATCCCGGTAAAGCAAATGTTTTGGATGATGCCTTAAGTAGAAAAGAATATAGTGGATGTTTGAAAACGGCTAACGCCAGAATTGATGTGACATCAAATCTGATTGAAAGAATCAAAGTGGCACAAGTAGAAGCTCTATTAGAAGAAATCTAAAAAAGGAAGTCGTGGTCAAGCAACGTCTTCAACTGACTGAAGATGGTCGTGGGGTCAAATTGTTCCAAAGCCGCGTTTGGGTGCCAAAGGTGGGAGGAAACAGGGAGTTAATTCTTGAAGACACCCATAAGTCCAAATATTCTATACATCCTGGTAGTACTAACATGTATAGAGATCTAAAACTACACTATTGGTGGCCAGCTATGAAGCTAGATGTGGCACAATGTGTAGAGAAATGTGTGACATGTTCGTTGGTAAAGGCTGAACATCAACGACCTTATGGGAGTCTACAATCTTTGGAGATTCCTGAACAAAAATGGGATAAGATTACCATGGACTTTGTGCCTAAGTTACCAAGAACGTTGAAAGGTAACGATACTATCTGGGTAATCGTGGATCGTTTAACCAAGAGTGCTCATTTCTTGGCAATGAAAGAAGCTTCACCAATAGATAAGCTAGCTAAGTTATATATCGATGAAGTGGTGTCAAGACATGGTATACCCATGTCTATAGTTTCTGATCGTGACAGGCAATTTACTTCAAGGTTTTGGCAGTCACTACAAGAAGAATTGGGCACAATAGTGATTTTGAGCACTGCTTATCATCCACAAACGGACGGGCAAAGTGAAAGAACCATTCAGACTTTGGAAGATATGCTCAGGTCTTGTGTGATCGATTTTGGAGGTAACTGGATACGCATTTACCCTTAGTGGAATTTGCGTACAACAATAGTTATCATTCCAGCATCGGAAGAGCACCTTTCGAAGCCTTATATGGACGGAAATGTAGAACTCCAGTGTGTTGGGTAGAAGCTGGAGAAAAACAGTTTGTTGGTCCTGAAATTGTTCAACAAACGGTTGACAGAGTAAAGGAAATTCGAAAACACATAAAAGCAGCTCAAGATCGACATAAGAGTTACGCCGATCCAAAAAGAAGACCAAAAGAATTTCAAGTTGGGGAGCGGGTAATGCTAAAGGTATCCCCGTGGAAAAGTATTATAAGGTTTGGAAAGCGTGGAAAGTTAAGTTCTCGTTTTCTTGGACCTTTCACTATAATCAAGCGAGTAGGGCTTCAAGTTTACTAGTTGGATCTTCCACCTGAATTGGAAGGAATCCATAATACTTTCCATGTCTGTTATATTCGGAAATGTCTATCTGAAGAAGAAAATGTTATACCGCTTTCGGAAATAAAAGTAGATGAGAAGAGTCGTCGCATGGCGAAACCGGAAGCAATTTTAGAAAGGACAACTAAGAAGCTACGACATAAGGAAATAGTTATGGTTAAAGTATAATGGAAGCATCATAGAGGTGCCAATGTAACATGGGAAGCTGAAGAGGATATGAAGAGTAGATATCCTCAATTGTTTGTCTAGTTTCGATTTCGAGGATGAAATCATTTTCAAGTTGGGGAGATTTGTAACACCTCGATATTTCCATAATTTCGTACATTTTGGGAGAATGTTTAATTAATGAGAAAGCGCTATTTTTAAACAAAATGTACGATTTAAATGTTGAAGGGTCAAAGTGTAATTGACCAAAGTGTTAAGCGATTCGGGAACTTTTGAATTGTGAGGGTTGGTTACGGTTATTTGGTTATAATTTTGGGTTTATTGGTAAATAGATGACATGAGAGTTTATAAGGGGGAGGTCGGCTGAAAAAATGACAAAATATCTCAATTTTGCTTCTTTAAGTCGGTTCCAAAGCAGGTAAATCAGTAAGAAATCCTACCATCTTTTCCAAATAAATTGTTTTTGGATTGATACTTATAAGCCAAATTAACTTCTGATTCAACTATCGAGTTGTTGAAGACGCAGGCGTGAATCAAAGTTACTGATTTGGGTCGAAGTTTTGTCCAGGTGAGTTCATCTCACTTTTGTTTTATGGATAACAAAATTGAACGATTTCCATGTTGTTAGATTGTTTAACTAATTTAGAAATGTTGTAGTGATATGTATTTGACTGAGTATTGAGCTATTGAGGGATTTGATGGTAAATATTTAGAGCAGGTCGAAGTTACCGGGTAAAATTGTAGTATCTGGTAAAGTCTTATTTGAAGGTATCCGGAAGAAGAATAGTATCCGGTAAACATTTAGTTTCCAGATAGTTTGGTTACCGGATATTTCTCGGATTACCTTGGTTTCCGAACGTTATCCAGATTGTTTGTATTTCCGGTATGTTTTTTGAAGGTATCCGGTAGATTATGTTTTCCAGATACAAGTTCCGGATTGTTTCCGGATTCTGATTGTTTCCGGATACGAGTTCCGGACATTTTGACCGGGTAGTTTTGATGTCCGGTAAGTTTTGATGTCCGGATAGTTTTGAGGTTCCGGTAATGAATGAGTTTCCGGTAACTTTTGACAGGGAACATTTTATTACTTGAAATTCAATCTTAGCAGCATGAATATACTTATAACTTGATTTTATGTATGATATGATTTGACGTATGATTTGGCTTAATACGCATTCATGCTAGGAAGTGTAATGGATCCATAAGCACTAGTATTATGTGAACACGTGGAATAGGCGTGGACTAATCGTAATTATCGTGTAATTGATCAACGTGGAATAGGCGTGGACTAATCGTAATTCCCGTTGAATGGAAATGAGGAATAGTCGTGGACTAATCGTAATTCCCATTTCGTACTGATATGAGAAATCGTGGGATAGGCTTGGACTAATCGTAATTCCCGATTTCTATTGGAAGATAAGAGATAGGCATTGCTTAATTGTAATCTCTACTTCCTCTCCAAGAAATAAGCATCGACTAATTGTAATTTCTTGGATATGAGCAATGATCTAGAATCCGTGGAGATTCGTAGTGGGCTCTTAAACATGATGTTATGACTTACTCAGTGTTTGTCTTATTCATGGAATCGGGTAAGATTCTCGTCATCGAAAGATGTTATCTGTACGGTAAGAAATATGGTAAACTGGTTAAATTATATGTTTTGCTTACAAATTGGTTTTTAAAGCTTATAAAGTTTTAATTTGAAAACTAGATGTTCTCACTAGGCGTAAGCCTAATCTTTTCAAATTAAATTTTCTTACCAGGTACTAGCTCGGGAAGGGATAAGTAGGGATGAGTGTCAAGAAGTCCCAGAGTTATGCTTTTGGAGCTTTGTTGGAGAATTTAGTAGAACAAGGATTATTTTGGAGACATTATAGACAACCCGTATAATCTGATGTTATTAGTTATGAATTAGATTAGTCGGTTGATTATAATAGATCAGTTGTAAATATAAACCTTGTCACTAATCTTTCATTTATGTATGAAAGTTTTGGAAGAGCCTGTTGTGGACCTTATAATCGAAGGTTTAAGTTCATTGTGGTTTTTAGGGTGTTTCAGTTACGAAGGAGAAACGATGGTAGCTGACACCACGTTTCTAGAAGAACCGAAGGAATGATCAGGCGGAAAGGTCGAGCCACGACCGAAACCAAGGCGCTGGGTGGGAGGCAACCCACCAAGTTTGCTTTTCGTTCTTATTTAATTTATGTAGTATGTTTTTAATTTACAAAAAAAGCGGGAAACAGTGACTTACGCGGGCAAGGCCACGGGCACAAGTCGCGAGCCAAGCCGCGCAAGTCTCTGTTTGTGTTCGAGGAACAGAGAGTTACGCGGGCCACGCCGCGGGGTCAAACCGCGAGCTAGGCCACGTAAGTGTCTGTTTGGAAAACCACTCGGCCCCACACGCGCGGGCAAGGTTGCGGCTTCAGGCCGCAAGCCAAGCCGCGCGGCCTTCTGTTTGGTACTAGGGTTCTTATGCAGTTTTCTTTTGCTTCTTTTCTTCATTGTTTCTTCTTTCTTCTTCATTTATTCTTCTCTTTTCTCTCATTCCCTCTCGTTTTTCTCCCTCTCTAAACTCCATTTCAAGGTAGTTGTCTCCATCTTCAAGTTCAAACAAGGTATGTGTTCCCTCTCTTGTCTGTTTTTACTCTTCATTGCAACAAGATATGTGAGTGGGTGTTCTTTATCCCCAATTTCTTATGCTTTTCTCCCCAATTTCAAGTATGTTTACCAATGTTTGAGTTCTTACAATGTTAGTACATACATGTTAAATGATGCTAGATTGCAAATGCATGCTCTTTCCTTGAAGCTATTAACTTGATTTGTGAACTTTATCGTTGTATGCAATCTAGTTGGGTACATTTATGTGGAATTGTTCTTAAAATGCTTGATTGGGGAACTTTTGGGAAGTAGTATAGGAAAGATTTTTGGGATGTCATGAATTTTGCTGAACCACCCCCACCATTGTGCATAAATGGAAATTTGGGACTTATTGGTAACATGAAGTCCTTATGTATTATGTTGGGTTTAATCGTTGCAAGCGTCACCAAACCTAGGTTTCACCAAGGGTTGGGGTTCGTTGAAATTGTCCAATGGTGAAAATCATTGATGCTCTTTTAGATGCATGCATTTGACTAAGGGGGATTTTGTGGCCATGTGTTTATTGAATAAGTTGCTGGGATTAAGAAGTTTACTTAGTTGGCCATTATGTGTTCATATGACTTCGTGTGTGATGTTTTTGCTTTCTTGTTAGTTAAAAGAGACTCAACAAACCTAAGTTTCACTTAGGTTTGGGGTGGCCATTGTTTTAACATCCACACACACACACCCCATTGCAAACCTCGGTTTTACCGAGGTTTGGGGTGCCGTATTTGACCAACCTAGGCCAAAGCCTAGGTTTAGGGTGGCCATTGGTGATTTGACTAACGTTGGGTTAATCCTTTGCATAACATGAGGCACCATCCCAGTAAACAAATGGTCTTCTTGGATTATGATCGCATCCCGCAGTACATCCGTGATCGAATGTATAATAGCGAGGCCCATGACAAAGGCACCCGAATAACAAAAATGGGGGAGAAGAAATGCCAACCATTCGGCGAGCGTGGCATCATACTCGAGACATTACTAGCCAACTCTTTGGTAACGGTCATCATCCGCCAACACTCGTGGGAGCGGTTTATTGAAACCCCGATCATGTATGACGCGGAAGTGGCCAAAGAATTCTACGCCTGCATGATCCCTGCGGTCTACCATGAACGGTATACCGTGAAGATGGGTGACAGGATCGTCCGGATCTCACCGGATGACATCTGCGCATATTACCATGCCCCCCGCCGACCAGAACTGAGTGTGTCTTATGGGTTGACCCGCAGCGAGGCTTTCCGCGCTAAACTAACCCCGACCATCGCCGAATCTCTCCGACAAAACGGACATTTGGGTTGGAACAAAACATGCGACCACATCCTGAAGAGCGACTTACACACGTACCTCGCATTTCTCATGCTCTTCGTGAAAGCCACCCTCAAACCGTCATCTCATAACACCACTGTCGATAGCCAAGTTGTAGAAGTCCTATACTCTCTCCAGAACAACCTCCCGATGGACATCGGGCACATCATCTGGATGGAACTTCTCGATGTCGGTATGACCCTCGACGGTATTTTATCGTTTCCTTGTCTAATTACTCACTTTTGTAGGGAAGTCGGCGTCCCAATAGTACGCCTCACCGCCTCGAAGAAAGATTTCCAAAAAAGGCACTATGATATCCAAATCAAGGCGGCAGCGGAGTTGGACAAGAAACGACGGCAAGACCCGAACTATTGAAGAAGAGCACTCGCGCCACCACTCCCAGACTCATCAGACAGTGCTTCGGATAGCGATCCGGACTTTGACCCATCCGAGCCCCAGGCGGACACGACTGAGCATACCGGCGACACACCCCCATACATCCTGCGGCTAGCTCAACAGATGGAGACCGGCTTCCGGGATGTGAACCAGTGTCTGGATGAGTTCTCCACACGCCTCACTCAGGCCGGTATCCTGGAGGTGTCCGCACAGCTGCATGGTCGATGGAGGGTGAGAGGCCGACAATCCGGGGGGCATCTTCATCGCGCCGCTAGCTATGGGTTTGTCATCACCATCTCTGTTTTTGTTCTTTGTTGATGTATTTTTACTGCTTTCTCTGTTTCTATTCGGATAACTGTAATAACTGCACAATTATACTTCTAACTTTTGTACCGCTCCAAGCCGAGACTTTCACATTGGGGACAATGTGTGGGTAAGGTTTGGGATTGCCCATACTTTTGAATGTTTAGATCATGTAAGCTAAATCTTTGTGTTGGTTGTTTGAGATTAACCATTGAGGGGAGAATCTTGTGATAGCAAGGTGACCATTAAGGGAATACCGGGAAAAAGTATGACTAGGGACATTAATGGATACCACCTAATAGTGAGATTCAAGCCTAAAATGACGCGCTTCATTGCGAGGGATTCAAACACATAATTCTGATACACTTTTTCGAATTCCTTGTCGTTTTATAGATTGATCTCGCTATAATTTTGCATTGAGTAGCAAAGACGACCATTGGGATATTAGGTAAAGGTATAGTAACCTCATCGTGTGGACCTTAAGAAATGATTCCAGGCATTGTGTGCAACTTTTTAAGCCAGTATTTATCTATCGCCACTTTTACCATTTTGTGTGCACCCAAGCCCCTTTGCAGCCAAACACTTACCTAACTTTTCAGTTCAAACCCCACCAATTAACCCTAGCCAAAAGCCTTAGCCAACCCTTATCCGACAATGTGTCAGTCATGAGCAGGAATGAACGGTAGAAAATAGAGCAAGAAAGAAGATGCAGCCAGTCAGAAAGAGTAAGATAGAAAAAGAAAAAGGGTCAATTTTGCCCCAAACAAAAGAAAGAGGGACAATGTTGCCCCCCCCCCATATAAAAAAAATAGGAGAGAAACAAATAAATAAGAGGGTCAAAGCGACCCTAGTGATGACAAAAAGGGCCAAGTGATAAAAGAAGAAGTGAGCAGAGTTCAGAACTACTCGAGATTGACACATTATGGAAAATGTGATTGTGGTTTACTACAACTTTTACCGATAGTCCCTGTCTTGCTACTTAATTCCTTCATGAGATCACCTTTATTTGGACATTAGTGCGTCTTTCAATTGAGTTGTCATGAAAATATTCGGGTATTATTGTACATAACTTCTAAAAACATGACTATACGTGTGACAGCCTAGGTTCGAGAGTAATGAGAGCATCCAGTGAGGTAAGGTCGAGGAAAAATGTTTTCCCTAGCATGCTTGGACCTAGTAATAACTTAGTGCGATCGGAGCAGTCGCGAGTTCAACTCGCAATGGAAGGGTATCGGTCAAACAAGATAAAGATGAGGGGAGGGTGAGATAGGCGTTCACTGGTAGGGATAAATATGAGTGCAATACGTGTGACCGTTTGGGGAATTATGTAGTTATTGTTTCATTGATGTATGCTTTTATTCTTTTTATCGATAATTTTCTTGAGGATAAGCAACGCTCGGTTTGGGGTTGTTGACAACGCCGATTTTTGGCGTTATTTCCGGTCCACAAACCACTGAGAGTGGCTTGTTTTGAAGCAAAGAGGCGGCATATTCATGGATTTCAAGTGAAATGTGCAGGTATTCCGGAAGAAAGAGATAGGCGAGAAACAGAGCGGAAAAGCCCAAAAAGAAGCTCAAGTCCAGACCCGAACCTAGACCCGGGCCTCATCAGAAAAACGTGCGGCCTCGCCCGCGGCCTGAAGCTGTGGCGCAAGCCGCAAAATCTACTATTTCAGCTCTTAACTCCTGCAACTTTCATATTTAGGGTTATCTAGTTTTGCGTGCGACGGGAGGCGGAAGGGAGGCGATTTTCAAAGGGATTTTCACCACTTTTGAGCCACGATAGAGAGCCGATTGAAGAGGAGTTTACCACCATCACCGGATTGGAGCCGAGAAAAGGGAATCCATCAGTACTACACTCACGTTCATGATCACGATGTTTTCGCACTTTGATTTCTACCCTTTTCTTGAGTTTTTATCCAATCTCAACATGAACTAATCTTTAGATGTTGGGGGTTGGAATGACTATGGTTTTGATTAAAGGTGGCATGTAACCGAATGACTTTATTGGTTGAATCTATGAAGCATGTGATTTACGTTTTCTTATACAGTTGTAGATTGATCACCTCCAATTGATTTCATGGTTTTTAATTAAGTTCGAGAGAATTAGTTAATGACTAGATCTAATAATCATGTGCCGAAAAGGAGGTTCGGGTAGAGATTGCCCAATCGCCATTTCGTCCTAAACAGTTCTGACCTAATGTGTTTTTCTACGCCATAGGTGGAGATCGAGAGATAAAATTTGTGGGTTTTAAAATAAAATTCGTTGTTGCTTGAAAAAGAACAACGGTGAGTTTTCAAGAACTAGGTTTCATAGGATCATTGATAGCATAGCCATAGAAAGTCCAACCCTGAACCTTTTCTCTATCAAAGGCTTTTCCAAGCTTTACGTCAATCTAATTTAGTTTAGTTAGTCTTAGATAATTTCTAAACCACAAACCAAAATTTCGATCGTTCAGTTAATATTGATTATAGTCATTGTGATACTCAGTACCTAGTTCCCTTGGTTCGATACTCGTACTTCCAAGTACATATTACTTGATTCGACCCGTACACTTGCGGTTAGATTAGGGGGGTGTAAACCCACCTATCACTAGTTAAATGAACGAACATGATGAATGACCTCGTTCGTTCATTACCAAAACAAGGTTGAGAATCGTAAGAACCGATCTAATCCCCAATTTGGTTTTGATCATATCGTTTTTATTTAAAGTTGTTTTTAATTAGAAAAAGAGCATAAACATCATTTTCGTAATAAATATTCACCAAATGAAACACATACAGAGATTCGCCAAATGAACAAAACACAATTTTCATAACTATGCTGTTTCACCTCAGGAAATCCAAACATAGTGTTCATATATATGTTATTTCACCATATGAAATCAAAGACAGTTTTCATCTATAATATATTTCACCCCATGAAATCAAACACAATTTGCGTCTATATGCTATTTCACCTCACAAATCAAGCGTATCTCTGGTTATTTTCTAACAGCCATGGAAACACTAATAGTTTCACTTTTGGTTGAATTCTCAATGTCAAGAGGGAAATTGTGTATCGCTTTGCTCCAACGCATTCAAATGCTGCCCTATCATAAGCCTTGGCACCTCTAATACTTTTATCAAACGGTCCCATCCAAACCCTAACACCATTACGCTTCGAATCGAATCGCGACCGCATACTTTCCTACGGCCGTCGGCGTACTCCTCTGTAGTGAACCTTCACCTTCTCCACATACTCGGTTTCCTTCAAATCGATCTCCAAATACAGTTTTTCAGATCTACTATCGACTAATGGCGGGATTGTTGAAGAAGTTAAGAAATCAAAGTCAAATGTAGCTTTATGAAATAAACTACAGATATAAGATAAAATAGGATTAAAATTTTGAGATGATATTCGTAATCATTCATGCCTCGATTGAGATTGAACGATGTATAATAATTGAACGTGTTTTCGGAGTTTGATAGTGAAGAGAGGAAAACAGTTGGAAATTTTAAAGAGAGAAAAAACCTACCGGTGGTGGCGAACTAGAAACTATGTGTGTTCTTTCCCCCTTCTCCTGGTTGTATTTTTAACAAAAAAAATAAGAATTAGGTTTTATTACCAAGCAAGGGAATTGGGAATTGGGTTTCTATTGGTCATCTTATTTGGGAAAACTCGAATTACAAATTTTCCCTGAAACGTTCAAATTACACATGAGATTAGATACAACTTTCAAAAATACTATAAAAATTACATCGTTTTAATGACCTTTGATTAAAAACCCTTGGATGATTGAGATTAGTCATTACAGTTCTCAATCAATTTACGGTTCTCATTTAATTATCGTCCTATATATAGGGGGTCTTCTTTTAAGAACATGACAAATTGACAATTTGTGGAACCCTGAGGTCCATTTTAAGCCACTAAATGATATTAAATTAGTAGGTTAGTTATTTTACTTTAATTAATTATTTATTTAATATAAAAAAATAAATAGTTAAAATCACCAGCAGATTTTAATTAAAACCTTGGGCGAAGGAAAGAGCACAACCCACGAATAGTAAATGTTTAGTAGACACATCCTTTTATCTATTACTCTCCCTGATTCGTATATCAATCATGAGAGCTTAGAAAATATTCCCATCTTAATGCTTTCCACATGTTTCTAAAATGTAACCTTAGGCAACTATTTGGGAAGCAAATCTTCCACATTTTCCGCATACCTTACTTGATTCACTTGAATCTTGAGGAGAGTTTGTTGTTGCTGATTTTATAGAAACTTAAGCAGATAATGTTTTGTGTTATCACCCTTGATGTATCTTACTTTCATGTCTTTGATAGTATGCATTATTTCCATATTTGTGGGTAGAATATTGGTTGAACTCAAAACACTAGCTCATCTAATATGTGTAATGATAGTCATTAACCATGTACACTCTTGAACAATCTCGTGTATAGTAATATCGTTGGAATAGTTAGAAGAGGTAGTTACATAAAGTTTGCTTAGTACTTCCAGGAAATCGACATGTTCCCTATGGTAATTCTTTGTCCAATCTGAGAACAACCTTTGTATGAGTCGGACAAATACCTGATATCAGCAAATACATATCAATACATTGTTTGGTGTTTTTCTATAAGGGTTGGTACATTGGCCGCTACAATCTTAATAGGTATTGAAGTTCCATTATCAATCCCATTTTTGTTTCTATAGGGAAGTTATAAGCCTCATGTCAATGGTTCCAAATGATTAGATCATTTCAATGACGTTGTGTTGACGTTGAACTAAATCTAGCTAACAAATTCGTTGAGAATACAATATATGGTAAAGTGTATAGTGCTAAGTACAATAATGCGCCTATTGTACTTATGTATGGAATTCCAGCTCCCAAAAACCTCTTCGTCATTATCCTTAAGACGAAATAGATCTTTCCTTATATCCAACACTTTGACCGATCATGGGAGTGCTAGCCAGATGCGCTTTGTCCATATTAAATCGCCTGATCATTTTCTGGACATATGCGGATCGGTGGATTAATATTCCACAAACTCGGTATCCTAACTCAAGTAGTTAGATAAAACCAAGTTTTCCCAAGATCTTTCATCTCAAATTAATATTTCAAGTAGGTTGTGGTTTCTCTTATTTCAACAAAAGTACCTATTATGTCTATAACATCGACATATAGAGCTACATTGAAACTCTGGAACTTGTTTTCCTAGGTAAATACGCAAGGGGACATTTCATCGTTCTTATATCCTTTTCGAATCAAGTATTCACTGAGGCGGGTATGCCGCATCCTCCTAGATTCCTTTAATCTATAAAGTGAGTGTATCAATTTTATTGCAAACGCATTCTTGGGTTTAGAGTTACTTGATTTGGGTAATGTAATGCCATCAAGCACTTTTACGTATCTCTGAATCTAGATCCCCATAGAGATATGTATTAGCCACATGCATGAGCTTCATTATCCAGTCCTTCGAAAACTACTAGGCTAATAATTAGAAGAACGTTATAACGTCCATCACGAGAGATTAAGTCTTCTCGTGGTCAATCCAGGGCGTTGGAGAAACCTTGCGCCAAAGGATAGCCTTATACATTAGGACTTCTTTATTCTCGTTACGCTTTCTGACAAAGACTAAGTTATGTCCTACGGGATTTACACTTGGTCGGTTAGCACTACCGGACCAAATGCCCGATCATTTGCCAAAGTATATAATTCTTTCTAGATTGTATCTCTACATTTAGGTAAATATGCTCTTTGTTGACATTATTCAACTGTGTATGGTTCAATGTCGCCGTGCTCTATCATCTTATGAGCAATGATATATGCGAATAAATCATCAATGAGTATATATGACCTGTTCATCGACTCATATGTACTCTCATTGTTTATCTGAGATTTTATTTCTTCTCTAGAATCAGTATTAACTTCGGAGCGTCCTCTAGTGATGATTCATGGACATAATTATAATTAGAGACAATCTCATGAGCGTTTTATGTATTGATGATAAATGGATGTACCTTACTCTTCTCTTCCTTTAGAAGAGTATCCATCGAACCAAGTAGCTTCCACCATTTCCGTTTGGTAGCTACGATCTCAACCACACCACCACTATATGTGATTGCAACGCACTTTCCAATGGCGTTGTGCCCCCGTTGGGACTTTTAACCTTACGGGTATATTACCGGTTCGTATGTAGGATCTTGTCACTTCTAGAATAATAATTAATGTATAAGGTACCGAATCTGATTCGTTTGACTTCAACATTACGTTGTAAAGTTTAGGGATCAAAATGAGACAGAATGAGAACATTCCATGACAGTTCATGTCGTTCCCTTGGAAAATACTTTTTTCTATCTCCCGCTAACAACGAGAAGATTGTCAACAAAGTGACAATCCGCAAATCATGCGATATAAGGATCATTCGTCAAAGGTTCTAAATAGCGGATAATCGTTGCAGATTCATATCCAATATATATACTTAATTGTTTTTAAGGGCCCATTTTGGTGCGTTGTGGGGATGTAATTGGCACATATATTATACAACCAAACATGCGTAAATATAAGAGATCAGACTTATGTCCAGTTACCAACTGGCACGCATGAGACTGGTTAGCTAGCAGTGGGTCTAAAAACGAATAAGTAAAGTTGCATGTAATATTGCATAACCCCAGGTAGATGTGGGTAAACTGGTGCGCAAACCAATGCTCTAGCTACCATCTATATTCTTTTGATGAAAACTTCTACCGTTCTACAAAACCATTTTATATTTACACATGGGGTATAAGAAACTTTACATTGATCTTAATGTAATAATCATCAAATCCTTCTGATGTAAATTCTCCAGCATTCTAAGTCATGTTGACTTGATGAGACAATCACGGTGGTGAGCCCTTAAACGTATAGTTAGTGATAGGAGTGAAACGTTTCATGTGGACAATAATATGACATGTGTTCATCATGTCCAAACCAGAACCATAAAGTATTTTAATGGCCCACATTCTGGATGTTTATGTCCATAAATATCACCTTGTATACGTTGTATGAATGGAATATTTTTGTATTACGTTCTCAACTTAGGATGGTCTCATTCCTGTATTGGCTAAGGATCAGGGTATACAAAATTTCTAGGTATTCGAGACGGCATATTATAATGGTGATGTTGCTTCTTGTATTGCAGAAGTCAACAGTTTGCAATTTGGTTAATTACCTCATCTTTCCTTTTACTTGAAAGAGAATGTGTCTATGTGTATTTTGCAATACACGAATCACTATGTCATGACCATGGTGTCCCACGTGGCCATGTTGAAACATATATGTGTCATTGTTCTAAAGTTCTTTTTTTGGTGATAAAATATGCTTTAATGACCTAGATAATCCAATAAATTGACACGTTAATTTCTCTAATATATGTTCCTTTCATATCATTAGAGTTTATGTTCATATACCCATTTCCATTCTTAGAATGCGATTTACAGTTGATACGAATATCTTTACAAGGTTCCTATTAATATAGTGCTTTTAGTGACTTTTAATCTTGTACTAACAAGAAAATGACAGTCCATCGTATAAGTATTATGGCGGGGGAAAATAGATATTAGTCTATCTCTTTAGATTATGCGCGGGAGTTCTCACAGAAAAAAAAAACTCAAGTTCTCCTCGATACATTCCTACACGAAACGGAGAATATTGAGAGTTTTGTATTAGTTTTGTATTTGTTTTGATATATTTCTTTATATGTAATGGTTATAAACTTGGGTGTATATATGCATATGAAATTACTTTTATGGTTAAAATGCATTTAAATAAACTTATATTCAACCAATCTTAGATATGATATGGTTCATTTTCTACTTGTTCCATTTTCTAGGGGGGATTTTTTCCCGACTTTTGCTATGAACTTGACCCTTTCCACAACTTTGTCCGCATGATGCATAATTGTCATATGTGTGTGGATCAATATGTTTAACTCACGTCCTTTATAGTTTTTTCCACCTCCAATGCTTTCCTTATTGACTTCGAGAATTTTCTTTATCCATGTATGTCTAGCGTTTAAAAAAAACTTGTTACACCGTTTAGGCACTTGCATTAGGTTAATGAGTTTGTTAATGGTTATATTGCAACTTATATTGTTTCATTAGTATGATTTCTAACATAGGAAAGATGGAAATGATGTTATGAATCACGTCATCTTTTGTGAGTTCCTTGCCACAACGATTGACACGCATTTTGAGACATGACATTTCTTTGTTGAAATCGGTTACTCTCTTGTAATCGAGTAAGTGGTTTTCATTCCACAGTATGATTAGTCTGGGAAGTACATGGTAATGAATATTCCCGAATTTCCTTTTTAGGACGTCCCACGGTTCCTAGGGGTTTCTAGTTAATGGTATTCCTTCCGATTGTTGTGGTTGATGTTTCGTCTCAAAATTTTCAAGGTATTTACAACCAATTTTTAAGGTCAATAGCTTTTGATAGTTTTTACATATTTGCATATGGTTCTCAATTACTTTTGTGTCCAAGATGTCGTAATAATAAAGAGTATATGATTTCTAAAACAATGAATCATGGTCTATGATCATTATATTATGCATGAAATTTCATTATCATAACAATATTGGGTTTTTGTACGCTTACATTTTGTTGATAATACTTCATCAATATTTCAAATTGCGAAAAAAAATCACTCAATCTATTGGATTTCCAGGTAGTAGGGGAATCACATGGATTTCTTAAGTCCCTACAAACCTTAGAGCTATTTACACACGTTTGACAAAATCCAATCGATATTTTGCGATTTATTTATATTGAAGATGACATTGTTAATTATGGAGCTTTTGGCATGAGGCCAAAATGAGTTTGGCATATGAAATTAATTTCAATATACTAATACCTTAATAGTATTTTGAGAGATTTTGTCATGAGACAAATAAATATTGGTTTTGACATAAAGTCAAAATCAAAATTTTAACGTATTAATAGTATTTTGGGAGTTTTTGCTAAAAAAAAAAGTTATGTTGTGAGGGGGGGTGTAACTTCCAAAAGTTATTTATAAATTATGAGTAGGAACTCATAATTATGGTAAACATTCCAATATTATGTGGAAAAAAATCGAAAAATACTAAATAAATATTTGAATAGTATATGGATAAATCAATTTAAAAACTAATACATGACTAAATTAATAAACATTTAAATAAAATAATCAAATTCTCAAATAAATCCATTCAAATATAGTTATACATCCATAATTGTAGATCGACTTACCAAATATATTAATGTAACCATAATACTATAATATGACTTTGAAGAACAAGAAATCTTTACAAAATTCTCTGCCATAAATAAAAAAATTTATTATTCAATAATATTTGGAAAGAAAAATATATTATATTTTTCTCTTAATATAGGTGTCAATCGTAATTTACATAAATTTTTTCTTTTTATCTTTTAATTTTATTTAAATAAAATTGCAAATTTAAACAAATATTTAAATTATTAATATATATATATATAGAGAGAGAGAGGAAAGTTCAAATGTGAACTCAAATTCAATTGTGAACGTGACGAATCATGGCCCATTGATTCAATGACTCATATTAAATAGAGTTTTTGATTGAAATTGTTAATTAAGGTGATTGTGGTAAAAAGGGAAGATAGTTTAAACTCACGCCTATCATATTTGACTTTTTATTTTCTTTTTTAATTAAAAACTTTTACCCTCCTTAAAGTTTAAAATAAATTATCTTAAAAATTACTAATATTTTAATCAAACAAATTACATCAAAAAAAACAAAAATTCCATGCTCTTCAATATGACATCCATCTCGATATAGTTTTTTTTGTTGTTTTAACCGTTTTTACGTGAAATGTCATATATGTGTTATATTCATTATGAATATTTATGTACGTTCAAGTGTTTACAACATCTCGACACCGTAAGTCCGTAACTCGACATCACCTTCTACAACACGTTCTTCAACGTCCTAAGGCATCGTGTTCTTCATTACCGTAACCCAACACCCATCGAGATGAATCGGGAACCTATCGAGTTTCGATTGTGAACCGAGGAACGAAAGAGAGTGTGTCACGTCTCTACACCTTCACGGGTCACTCATGTATTATTCTTCATGAATAATGTATCATTCAGTATGAATAATACATCATTCAGGATGAATAATACACGATTCATGAATTCGTGTATTATTCATCCTGAATGTTATATTATTCATACTGAATACTGTATTATTCATCCTGAATATTGTATTATTCATCATGAATAGTGAATGGACGTTCATCTTTGTTATTCATATTGAATGTGGACACCTGGAAATGTGCATACATATTCATAAAGAATAAAACCAAGTCTCGGTTGTTAATCGGAAAACAAGTGCGTCATGTGTTCACACCTTCACGGGTCATTCATATATTATTCATCATGAATAATGTATCATTCAGGATGAATAATACAACATTCAAGGTGAATGATACATGATTCATGTTTAATAATACATGAATCAAGAATTCGTGTATTATTCATCATGAATGCTGTATTATTCATTTTGAATACTGTGTTATTCGTCGTGAATAGTGAATGAAGTGCATACATATTCATACTGAATATAACACATACATAGCATTTCACGTAAAAACGGTTAAAATGAAGAAAAACTATATCGAGATGGATGTCATATCGAAGAGCATGAAATTCTCGTTTTTTTGATGTAATTTGTTTGATTAAAATATTAGTAATTTTTAAAATAATTTATTTTAAACTTTAAGGGGGTAAAAGTTTTTTAATTAAAAAAGAAAATAAAAAATCAAAGATGGTAGACGCTGATTCAAATTTCCATATTTGTCCCTAATCACTTCTCAATTGGTTTCATTAAGTTTTAACCATTGATTAGTTTTTCAAATCTTGATCAATGATTGTGACTTGTCCTCATGTTCACAGTTGAATTTGAATTCACATTTGAATCCACTCCTATATATATACTATAAAATTTATTGATCTTTTAAATCCACAACAATAATAAAGAATTTGAAGCTCAACAATGTATATCCATCAGCCCATAAAAACATGCATATTTATATGTATGTAAAATTTTGTAATACAAAAGAAAAATAATTATTTATATATTATAAAACAATAATCAAAGCGTTTTTGTCATAAGAAAACCAGAAAGGTGTTATCTATAACATGTATATGAACAATTTTTTTTGGATAGCATCATGGTATCACATATTATGCAGATTTTATAAAGAGTAAATTACATTTTTGGTCCTTGTGGTTTCCATTCAATATCAACTTTGGTCCCTATTTCAAACTAATTACACTTTTGGTCATTATGGTTGTTATTTTGTTTCAATTTTGGTCCTTTTGACCAACTTTAATTAAAATAGTTATTTAACTTAAGGCTATTTTAGTCCATCTACCTTTTATTTGTCTTTTTCATTTTTTGTTTTTATATAGTAAATTATAATCTTAGTCCTTATGGTTTGCCTTTTTTCTTTTCTTTTTTGTCTTTCTAACCTTTTCATTTTCTAACCTTGTTATATTAATTAATTAATGATAATTTTTACTAACAAGACATTAAAAATACACATTTCATTTTGTAAATTACACCATTAGAAAAGTATTGTCAATATCTTTAAAATAAATAATTATTGAATATTTTTTAATTTTTACGCAATTTATCCAATATATATAAATTCGTGTACACTAATAAAAAAAAACTTTTCTATTTTAAGTTGTGTTTAAATTTTTTATCACTTTCTTTTATTGTGTAAAAAATTGAAACTTATGTGTCAGTTAATAAAAAAATGTATAGTTTTTACATTTAACTAAATATTTTTTAAATGTGTATCAAATAAAAAACTTTGTAATATAATAATTACTTTTTTTTCATAATATAAACTTAAATTTATTGTAATGAAAAATAAGTAATCAAGTAACAACCACACACTTTTAACAAGACTTTTCTAATGGTTTCATTTAAAAAATGAAGTATGTATTTTTTTACGTATTGTTAGTAAAATTTATCATTAGTTACTTAATATAATAAGGGTTTAAAATGAGAAAGGTAGGAAAGACAAAAAAGTGGAAAAAAAAAACCCACAAAAGTTTAAGTGTGTGGTTGTTACTTAAATATTTATTTTTTCGTTACAATAAATCTAAGTGATAAACTTTGATTTTTTACATAATAAAAGAAAGTGATAAATTTTTTAACACAACTTAAAATAGAAATGGTTTTTTATTAGTGTACACGAATTTATATATATATATATATATATATATATGTGTGTGTGTGTGTGTGTGTGTGTGTGTGTGTTGGATAAATTGCGTAAAAATTAAAAAATTGTCAATAATTACTTATTTTAAAGATATCGACAATATTTTTCTAATGTTGTAATTTACAAAATGAAATGTGTATTTTTAATGTATTGTTAGTAAAAATTATCATTAATTAATTAATATAATAAAGGTATAAAATGAAAATGATAGAAAGACAAAAAATAAAAGAAAAAAGACAAACCACAAGGACTAAGATTGTAATTTACTATATAAACTAATAAAACAAAAAACTGAAAAAGACAAATAAAAGGTAAATAGACTAAAATAGCCTTAAGTTAAATAACTATTTTTATTAAAGTTGGTCATAAGAACCAAAATTGAAATAAAATAACAACCATAATGACCAAAAGTGTAATTAATTTGAAATAAAAACCAAAATTGATATTGAGTGGAAACCACAAAGACCAAAAATGTAATTTACTCTTTTATAAATTAACAAACATACAAAACTAATACATGAATATGATTTTATGCCACTAGCAAATCATATTTTGCACCAATAATATAAAACATAGTAGATTATTATTTTAAAACTTAAATATATAAAAGTTACCTCAAACATCGAATTTCGGCCTGATTTCACGATTACTTCATTCTAAGGAGCATACGTGCTGATAACGTGTTATAAGAAAAATATGACAAAATAATAGTAAATAGAGAGAATGAATCTGTATTTTATATTAATCATAGACTCTTTAAATAGGGAAGAGTTTACAAAGAAAAACAAACATTTATTATGGTACAAAATCCTTCAACAAAAAGTTACTTTTTTTAAATTTTCCAAAAAGGATATTATATAGGAGAGTTACCGGCATAAAATCCGTCGATAATCCACTAGTGATTTATATAAATTAACTTTTTTTTAATTTTCCTTAGAAAAAAAATACTTTTTATTCTATAAAAAATCACCGGAGGAATTTATTATTTAAATTAAAAAATAAAACCCGCCGGTGCTTTATAAAACAAATGATTTTTTTACCAACAAAATTTAAAAAAAAATTCCAAAACTTCGTAGAATAAAAATAAATTTAGAATTTATATTCCGCCGATAATCTGTCGGCTTTTAATTAATTAAAGATACTTTTTCCTAGAAAATCTAATTTAATTTAATTTATTAAAAATACCGACGGATTATCGGTGGATTTTATTTAATTTTAATTTTTAAAATAAAATAAATCGGTAAGCGACCAGTAGTATTACTTTTTTAATCCTTTATTTAATTTATTTTAATCTTTTTTGTATCACTACATACCATATATATTTGGTTCACATACATACATACATATATCTATATGTTTGTATATGTAGCGGTTCACGTATATGCATATTAACATATGTATGCATGTATGTATGTATGTATATATGTATGTATATGTTAGTTGACTATAATGAATGTTAGTTGACCATGATGGATCTTAGTTGGCCTTTATTGGGTTTTATTGGTCTTTAATGGATCTATTGGGTTTTATTGGTCTTTAATGGATCTATTATGCTTTAATGTATTTTATTGGGCTTTAACGGATCTTTGAGACTTTAATGGATATTAGTTGAGCTTTACTGGATATTAGTTGGGCTTTTATGGATGTAATTGGTCTTTATTTGGTCTTATTTAGCTTTAATGAATCTATTGAGCTTTATTTGGTTTTATTGGGCTTTAATGAATATTAGTTGACCTTTAGTGGATCTATTCGACTTTTGATATTAGTTGCGCTTTAATGGATCTATTGGGGTCTAATGAATCTTTTGAGACTTCATTTTTATTGGATTTTACTGAATACTAGTTGAGCTTTTATGGATCTATTATGCTTTATTTAGTCTGATTGGGCTTTAATGGATATTAGTTGGGTTTAGCCGGATCTTTTGGGCTTTAACGGATATTTACGGTCTTATAATAATAGTAGTAGTAGTAATAATACTAATAATAGTAATAGTAATATAATTATAATAATAATAATAATAATAATAATAATAATAATAAAAGACGATGATCGACAACCCCGGGTCCTTTATTTTTTTAACCCTTTTATCCAAACCAAATACAAAAATAACCACCTTTAAAAAAAATCAAAAATAACTCATCACTTCTCCTCAAGCATTGCTTGGGGAGAAGTGGCCCACGATGAGACAGTTTTCCTAATTAATTAATAACAAAATGAATTAAAATAAGACTGATTTGACACAAGATTCTTTGACTTGACACAAGATTCTTTGACTTAACACAAGATTCCATGAGTTGACTGATTTGACAACACATTTACCACAAAAAACCAAAAAATACCTCGAAAACCACCCGGGTTCGCGTCGGCCGGCGCTACCCTCCTCCGGCGGCGCGAACCGGCGTTTGACCGGCGTTGACCAGCGTTGACCAAAAAAAATTCTTTTTTTTAAAACTTATTTTAAAAATACATTTTTAAGTTTTAAGTAATTTTAAATATGATTTAAATTAATACGTTTTATAATTAAAATTTAATAAAAAACGTTTTATAATTAAAATTTTAAAAATACGAATTTTAATTAAGATAAAAAATTTATTTAATATTATGTAATTTTAATTAAATACGTTTTTTAAAATTGTTTTTTCTTTCAAAAATAAATTTAAGATCAAAAATAAATTAAAGATAAATTTTAATTAAAATAATTTTAAAATTTTAAAGTATAAAGAATCCGTTTTCAAAAATAATTAAAATTTTAAAGTATAAATTTTTTGTTTTGTTATGCTGTGATGTGATTTGACAACACATTAATTTTTTTCTTTTTTAACTTCATTTTATTTAATAAATACATAATAAAAATCATGTATTTTCAAAATCATATATTTTTATTATTCTGAAAATCACATAAAGAATTAGCACGTAAAATTTAAGATAATTTTAATCAAATACGTTTTTCAAAAATTTAAGAAACATTTTTTAAAATTTTAAGATACGTTTTTTAATTAAAATAAAAAATATTTAAGTAATATTTAAGATACTTTTAATTAAATACGTTTTTTAAAATTATTTTTAATTATTTTCAATAATTACAAAAATAAATTTTAATTATTTTTATTACCATATAACTTTATTACTACCCACTTTTTATCATCTAATTTATTACATCAAACTTTATTACCATCTAACTTATTACCATTTACTTTTTTTACCATCACTCCACCACTCCAACTATATAAATATAACTCCACAACTCCAACTTTCACCACTCCAACACTTTCACAACTCCAACACTTTCATTATTAGATTATAATTAATGACCAAATATTAATTAAAATAAGTTTGTCAAACGCACATCTTCGTCCTCGTTGAACTGTATGTAGCTTAAACATTGCTCCCACATTAGTCCCTTTGACCGTATCCATGCACATGCGTGGGGGATCACGTTGTTTTCCTTTGTTCCGTAAGCACGTGAAGCATGTGGAAATGCTTCCAGTATCCAGATCTAAACGATTAAGTGAAATGTTTTAATTTAAATAATAGTTATGAAACAATGGACTTTTAAACAATTAATGGGATTTTTATAATTTACCTTAAACGCGTACACAAATCCATGTAATGTGTACCTAACTTGTTCGCCAGACGCTTTCCTATACTCGTGAAATGTTTCACGTTTTGGTAAAGCGTCTTTCAATTGCTTGTACAGGCGACGCCATACGTAAATACCCCATGGATATCTATCTCATCAAAAAAATACCCACTTTAGTTATGGAATTATTATGTAATGAATAGAAACAAATACCTATTCCATGCATCCAAGTCTTCGACTAACCGTAACAATTCTTGATCAATTAAATTTCTTCCTTGAAGACTAATAAATCCGGTAGAAACCATAAGCAAAAGACATACACGTACCGCATCGGTGTCTTCTAATTTCTTGAAATGTAACACCCCGTTTACCACGACACAATATTGTCCGCTTTGCCCCACTGGCTCACGGATTTGTTCTTGGCGACCTGGCAAGGACTTCGCAAGGACTTCCCAGGAGGTCACCCATCCTGGTACTACTCCCACCCAAGCACGCTTAACCACAAAGTTCCCATGGAACCCGCATGCTTGTGGCCCCAAAACGCGTTGTGTCTGGTAAGGCCAAGGTTTACTAATATACCCAGCATCTCTCCTGTCCACGGCCGATGTGGGATATGCCTAAGGTGTTACACACCCCCCCTTTAGGGACTCATCGTCCTCGATGAGGTTTGCCCCACCATCCCGAACGGCACAGGAGTGGCTCTGATACCATTTGTAACACCCCGCTTAGCACGACACAATATTGTCCGCTTTACCCCGCTGGCTCACGGCTTTGTTCTTGGCGACCTGGCAAGGACTTCGCAAGGACTTCCCAGGAGGTCACCCATCCTGGTACTACTCCCACCCAAGCACGCTTAACCACAGAGTTCCCAAGGAACCCGCATGCTTGTGGCCCCAAAACGCGTTGTGTCTGGTAAGGCCAAGGTTTACTAATATACCCAGCATCTCTCCTGTCCACGGCCGATGTGGGATATGCCTAAGGTGTTACTCAATTTATTTAATAAACCCCAAACATAAACTTTTACAAAAATTGGAATGTTAAATGAAACCTTCCACATTTTTGAATACGCGGTCTAGATCACTCCTATGTACATTATAATCGTCACTAGCGCTCAAAACCCTTACTTTGAAGGATTCGTCGCTCGTCTCCGATAATGCAGGTTTTGTTTTTGGAAAACCGCATGCCGGTAACGAGGCAAAATTCTGGTTGCCCGAAACGTACAATGTGACCTCCGACGTTAAAAAACATCGCTTCTTTAGAATTTGGTGGGTCTGCCTGCATTTGTAACATTGCATGAACGAGCAACGGATCTACATTTGTTGTCTTGATTGTGAGCCAATGACTAAAACAAGTATTATTAAAAATACGCAGCCTGTTTCTCGACCTACGTATGATCGTTTGAATTTGTTTAACAATTTCGAGACTTGCTTTTGATGTCACGATTGTTGGGTAATAATCTCCCTAAAATATAAACATTGTATATTAAAAGGAGATTTAATATAAAGATGTTAAAATAACATATAATGTAATATACAAAAGTTTAAATAATAAGAATTCAAATTATTTGTATCAGTTTTTACCATGATGAACGAAGATGGTTAACAACGGTGAATGACGGTCGACGAAGGTGGTGAACGGCGGTCAACGGCGGTGCAAGGGTTGGAGTGGTGAAAGTTGGAGTGGTGGAAGTTGGAGTGGTGGAGTTATATTTATATAGATGGAGTGGTGGAGTGATGGTAAAAAAAAGTAAATGGTAATAAGTTAGATGGTAATAAAGTTTGATGTAATAAATTAGATGATAAAAAGTAGGTAGTAATAAAGTTATATGGTAATAAAAATAATTAAAATTTATTTTTGTAATTATTGAAAATAATTAAAAATAATTTTAAAAAACGTATTTAATTAAAAGTATCTAAAATATTACTTAAAAAAATTATTTTAATTAAAAAACGTATCTTAAAATTTTAAAAACGTTTCTTAAATTTTTGAAAAACGTATTTGATTAAAATTATCTAAAATATTACGTGCTAATTCTTTATGTGATTTTCAGAATAATAAAAATATATGATTTTGAAAATACATGATTTTTATTATGTATTTATTAAATAAAATGAAGTTAAAAAAGAAAAAAATTAATGTGTTGTCAAATCACATCACTGCATAACAAAACAAAAAATTTATACTTTAAAATTTTAATTATTTTTTAAAACGGATTCTTTATACTTTAAAATTTTAAAATTATTTTAATTAAAATTTATCTTTAATTTATTTTTGAAAAAAAAACAATTTTAAAAAACGTATTTAATTAAAATTACTTAAATTTTTTATTGTTATTTTTAAATTTTAATTAAAAAAAATTATTTTTAAAATTTTAATTATAAAACGTTTTTTTAAAATTTTAATTATAAAACGTATTAATTTAAATCATATTTAAAATTACTTAAAACTTAAAAATGTATTTTTAAATTTTTTAAAAAATTTATGTATTTTTAAAATAAGTTTTTAAACAAAAGAAAATTTTTTTTGGTCAACGCCGGTTCGCGCCGCCGGAGGAGGGTAGCGCCGGTCGGCGCGAACCCGGGTGGTTTTCGAGGTCTTTTTTCGTTTTTTGTGATAAATGTGTTGTCAAATTAGTCAACTCATGGAATCTTGTGTCAAGTCAAAGAATCTTGTGTCAAATCAGTCTTATTTTAATTTATTTTGTTATTATATAATTAGGAAAACTGTCCCATCGGTGACAACTCTGGCAGCCTCTCCCCTTCTTAATCTCATTCTTAGGTAAAAATTCAAATTTTTGTCATTTTCTTTCTCATTTTCGGCATTTATCAATTATATATATATATATATGACGATAATCAAATGAGAACCACAAATATGTTACAAACTCGTGAGAACCAATATAAAAATATTTGTCTACATGATTTTTTTCATCAAAACCTATGATTTAAAATATTGTTACACATATGTTCGTGTTCACCTTGTAAAAAGATTACATGTGAAAAAGGAATTCTGTTTCACCTAGTGAAATGAAAAATACTTGTAAAAATATTCACATGGTGAAACAAATCCATGTGAAACTATCATATAACGAAACAAATATATGTGAAACAAAAAATAATAAATCCTAGCATTTGATGAAAAAATATCGTGTAATTTTTTTTATATCAGTTCTCACGGTTTATAACATATTTGTGGTTCTCATTTGATTTAACCCCTATAAATTTATGTATGTATATGTAAACATATGGATCTATTGGTGGATATATTAGTTTATCTAAAATATGTGTATATATATGCATGGATGTATATATATGAATATAGTGTAATTGTGTATGAATCTAGTATAGAACCAATTTATGTAAGTGAATTTGTATTGTATATGGAACAAATGTAAGTAAATTTGTGTATGTGTATGGAACAAATGTAAATGAATTTGTGTATGTAAGTGAATTGAGAATGAATGGTCAAACTTCACATTTTGAATTGATTTGGAATGAATTTTCAGATCTCATACAATCATATGTGCATTTTGGGATGTATATGTATATGCTAGTGTATTTGAGTTTGCATTTGGTCATTTTGGGTAAAATTAGTGTATGTATGTCTATAGGGAATGCATGTACACTTCAATCCCTAGCATATGTAATAGATGTTTAATGATTTCTAATGGGTTATGTTGGATTGTAATGTACTATAATTGGCTATATGAGCTCTAATGAGTTATGTTGGGTGGTAATGTGCTATACTTAGCTATATGAGCTCTAATAGGTTATGTTGGGTTGTAATGTACTATAATTGACTATATGAGCTCTATACTATTGGATTTGTAGCTATGTCGACTAATACTGATAGAGATGGATGTATAAACGAGTAAATAAATGTGGTTCAATAAATACAATTTATGTGTTGAAGTAGAACGATTTTTTGGATTTTTCTTTCTCCAAAAAAGCAATATGTTCAACCGAGACGCGCATAGTAAGGGGTAGCATTACTTATAATATGTCCTTGTAAGAAATGTCAACTTTTAAAGTATAAAGGGAGAGAGGCGGTTCATTTAGACTTATTAAGAAAATGATACATGCTTTCTTATACTCACTGGTTTGCACATAGGGAAATAACACTCGAAGTTCAACAATCACAACCGACAGTGCGGACGAAGATTATAATGAGTTTGATGGTGTTCAAAAAATGGTGATGGACCAAAATGTTCCCTGTACATCAAGTACGTGGGACGAGCAAGAACCAAATCCACTTGCATGACGTTTCTAGGTGATGTTAGAAGTTGCGGACCAGCCATTGTGGGAGGGATGCAAGAGATTTTCGAAGTTACATGCAATGTCAAGGTTTTTGAGTTGGAAGGCATATTGCAATGTACCAGAAATAACCTATAATCGTATCATTGCTATGGTAAAAGAAACTGATACATGACGGTGAACAACTGGTTGGTATACGAGACAAAGAAGATGTTAAAGCAACTTAATCTTCCGAAAGATAAGATTCAAGCTTGCAAAAACCATTGCGTGCTATTATATAAGGAATATGCCTATGATAACGGTTATTGAGTGTGTGGAGAGCCTTGTTACAAGACAGCTGTCTGAAACAATAAGGTACCTAACTTTGGTTTTGATCTATTTGTCGATGAGTCTGACGAAGAACCTGACTTGTCTAATTACTCCTCAAGTGATTAAATACTATGTTAATCTTAGTTTTAGTAAACTTTGTCAAGTTGTTTCCATGTTTACTTATTTATTTGTCACCTTTATGAACTTGTTTACAAAATGTTTTGCTTGACATATGTTATTGGGTGGAATCTAACATTGTGTTGTATACTTGATGTATTGTTGTATATTTTCTAACGTTGCTTTGTAGACAAATCGACAATGTTGTGTACCCTTCTTCCAGATGATGTAGGGGCATACTCCTTCTAGCCGAGCTACAGGAGGAGCCTCTAGTAGTGGTTCGACACACCTAGACAAGTTAGAGTCTGGGAATGTGCACCGTGGAAACACTACTCCAGAACTGCTCTTGGCACATAGGACGCAACCTAAACCCCACGACAAAGAGTTAATACATTTCTATTAACTTATTGATCAAATTAATTTTTCTTTGTATTGATACTAATTCAATTCATTATATAGTTGGTCTTATTGCGGCACACTCTGATGGGCCATCCGGATAAACTGGTCCTTTATTGTAGGGCCATGGTGCACTTGGTCCCAAATCCCTACGAGAAAGGTTCCTTTTCTGGTATGATACTCCGCAAGCAAGGAGCGATAGAAGCAAGTATTCTGTAATAAATAACAAGAGTATGGTACTATAGGGGAATCCAACACCTAGTGATTTACATTCAAAGCCTGGAACAGGCAGGATTATAGGGAGCTTATACTAACCCCACCCAGACAAGGTATTTACAGCGCATGAGGCATCGGATGTGGGAGTGTTTTCAGGTTTGTAGTACATATTTAACTTGTTATATCTTTAGTAGTTTTATTTTGAACTTAAAATAACTGAATTTTTACGTACATGGTTTCTACACGTGGGATGCAGCTTTGGACGACCAGATTTAGAGATATGGGAGAGAAAAATATTCAAAAACATACAGTGACAATTTGAGTTCCGCCAGGACTAGAGCCATCTCTATATCCAACCGGAATGGTTTTCCCTATTTCGAGAACGACCCTAACCAAGATATGAGCTTGTTGAAGAACTCCCCTTAGTGGATCTCTCCGGGGGTATGGCATATGATGATCGATCGCTGGAACAACGAGCATTGGAAGGTTATTTCCGTAGGGTCGCGTGCGAACCGGAATGCCGAGGTGGATGACTATATAGGCAAACATTCCGACTAATCGATCGGTTTCGTTGAGCACATTTCTTTGCTTGGTAGGACCTTAATATGTTATAATCAACCAATTGCTTTAGTAGCTTGATTTTTAATATGTTATAATTAACACATGTTTGTATTATTTCACTTTTGTAGATGCAAGCAAGAAAAGGCGTGTCTCCGATCGCTTTGGAACTCTGCAATCATACCCATAAGAAGATGTTGAGTTCAGATACCTCTTCTTCAGATATCGGGGAGTACGTGACTTCAAGGTGTAGCAAGGTTGTAAGTATTTTTCATAATTGTTATACTATAAACTTTAGAATAATATAGTTTGTGTTTAACTTTAAACTTTATAATTGGGTAACTATCTATGTTAGTGTGTCTGTATATATCGAGTTTGGGTTGCCATTTGTTGGGCAAACATTAGAATTGTTTAAGTTAGAAATTTCGTATATATCTCCATCTATATATCTAGTACGGGGTGTCATTTGTTGGGCAAACATTAGGATTGTTTAAGTTTGTTGGAAACGTCCAATTTACAGCCGTTATGATGTCGAAATTGATTTGTAGTGTTTTGTAAACCATAGGGTGACTATATTACCAATCTCACCCAAAAGTAGGGGTGTTGCGGTGTGGTTTGGTGTGGTTTAGGGCCAAACCGCACCAAACCGCACTGCAAAATGTGGTGCGGTTTGTCCCTATGCACTTTATGCCTAAAACTAAAAATTATAAGTTTAAAAATACATTATAAAATCAACGATAAAGTGACTGTCGTCCAAGAAATAAAGATTTTTAATACATCCGATTTCCAAATACATATTATATAATTAAAGGAGTGAATTGTGGATTTGTCCTTGTGGTTTTGTGTTTTCTTTGACTATGGTTCTCATTCTATGTTTATTATGGATATAGTCCATGTGGTATGCAATATATTGTGGATATGGTCCTTCAACACTAACACCGTATAATTGTCAATTTACTTTTCTTTTAAAACAAAGAATATTGAATTGTGGATTTGGTCTCTATGCATCACTATTCATTTTTAAAACCCATCTATCATCTATCTTAATTATCCTAACAATACTTTCCATATATAACTTTAATATAAAATGATAAATATATTCAATTTCATTAAAACCTTATATATAATATACATCAATTTCATTATTATTTTAATATAAAATAATAATACATTGTTAGAAGAATTTCTATTTCTTCTCTATTTTAACTTTAACCGTTAAAAATATACTAAAAAGTTCAAAAATCTTTATATTTTATAAGATGCTCTAAAGAGGATAAACATCAAACAAAATCTAAATTAAAAATGTCATGCAAACATTTATTCTAGACATAATTCTTTTAGTGATACCCAAATTTATTTTTAAATATTTCAACTTTAACATTATCATAATTTAGCTAACCATACTGTAGACGATAATCCTTGGTCGATGCTACCATAGGACTGAGCTCCCACTTGTAATAATAACGACTCATTTATGATTAAATTATCGAAAAAATAGAAAATTTTTTAACAAAATTAAATGAATTATTGTTTTATATTAAATGAATTATTATTTTATATTAAAATAATAATGAAATTGAATGTATGTATATTTTATATAATTTTTTAAAGTAATTGAATGTATTATCATTTTATATTAAAGTTATGGAAAAAAAATTAGGATAATTAAGAGAGATGGTAGATGTGTTTTAAAGATGATGGGTGATGCATAGGGACTAAATCCACAATTCAATATTCTTTGTTTTAAAAACGTATAGATTAATTAAAATGGAAAAAGTAAATTGACAATTATACTCATCATGTGCAAGACACACGATGCCTTTAACCTTTTAAACTTAATGGTGTTAGTGTTGAGGGACCCTAACCACAATATATTGCATACCACATAGACTATATTCATAATAAAAATAGAGTAAGGATCATAGTCAAAGATAACACAAAACCACAGGACCAAATCCACAATTCACTCTAATTAAAATGTTCTAAGAAGTAAAAATAATTATACTTCAAACTAAATCATGGGTACGGGGTGATGGGACTTTGGGCCAAAACACGAAGTCCAAATTTTGTTACATATAAATACTAAATTATATATATATACATATACATATATAAATATATATATATATATAAATATATATATATATGTTATATATAAAATTATAAAATAAGAATATACAAAATATGCAGTGCGATTTAAACCACAGTTTGATAAGTCAAAAACGTAAAACGCGCCGCATAGTGCGGTTTGGTAAAAACGTAAACCGCAAAATAGCACTGTGAAAGTTCTAAATTAACCGTGCTTTGCGGTACAGTATGGGTGGTTTAGATGGCCCCCTACCCAAAAGTACGACAATGACGCCTTCAACTATCCCCTAGTTGATACAAAGTTGTGGCTTCAGGGTGGTGCGTCTTCTTCTTTCTAGGTGTGTACCTATTTTTCTTTGATGATGTTTATCTATTTCATTTATAATTCATATTAAATATTCTAACATCTTTTTTATTCTATAGGAAATTGAGGCCTTAAGATCCCAAGCTCAAGATTTTATGGATCGAGACGAGTGCCAACGGGAGGAAGATGAGAGACGACAGAAACAGTATGATAAGATGGATGCTTTGGTCAAGCAGCTCATTCAATCTCAACAATTTCTGCCACAACCGCTGCCAGAGTTCAAAGTATTTGTTTGTTTTGGAACAAATTTAATTGTGTTTGGAAGAATTTGTATCAGAACATTTTAATTTTTGTTTGGAACAATTGTGTGCTATTTCCTCCCGGACAATTATATTAGGCATTAAATTAGTATATGATATTTTAAGGATGAGACTCGAGGACCAAATGCCCAATCCGAACATGTACCAATCCGAAACCGAACCAAAACTGAACTGTATGCGTGTAATTGGTTCGGTTATAGGTTCCCAAATTTCTACAATTTCGAGATTCGGTTCTCGGTTCTAATGTTTTCTGAAAAATACCGAAAACGAACCGGAACATTTTTTCTGGTTTTTAAATTACAAAAATAACATTTTTTTTCTGGCGCTAGGCATTTTACCGGCAGATTCATCCGCCGAAAATTAGTAAAAAATTTGTTTTATAAATAATTTTTCTAAATTAAATAAAATCAAAAAGTTTTAATTCAAATAAACCGCCAGATTATCCGCCAGTAAATTAGTTTAATTATTTATTTCATTTTCATTAAAAAGAATTCCTTAAAATTTTAGTTAAATTATCGGCAGATTATCCATCGGAAACTTAATTTTAATTACTAATTGATTAATTAAGTCAAGGAAATGAAAAAAATAGTGACCGATTTCCGCCAGAAACAGTCAATCCGTCGGAAATTGTGATTTCCAACGACCAATTTTCCAGCAGACAAATCTCCCAGAAAACCCCTTTGTTTAGTAGTGTAACCTACACATCTCCCAGAAAACCCCTTTGTTTAGTAGTGTAACCTACACATGGCCGAAATATGGTCTCGGTCCCAAATAGTAATCCTGTAACCGGTCCTGGTCCCCACCCAAATCGTTTCCACTTATTTTTTATTTTTTTAAATTGATTTTTAACATACAAAATATTTTTTAAGAAGAATTTGGTCAACCAAATACACTAACAAATACATTTTTATTATAATTGAGTCAATCAAATACACTAAAAAAATAGGTTTTTGTTATTTGTCAATCAAATATGCATTAGAATATTTAATTGGTTCAATCGAATACTCTGAAAGTAACGTTTTTTATTATTATAATACACTTAATAAAATACACTTAAATATAAATTTTGGTCTTCATTCAAATACACTTAAAAATACATTTAAAATAAATTATAAATATATTTAGAATAAATTATAAATAAAAATTCGGGCCGGTCCCATAGCTGGTCCTGGGCCGGGCCTTGTTTTTGGTGGAAAATCGTTACCGAACCTTAAACGGCGAGCCCAAACCTGTCCCAAGTCGGTCTCGGTTTCGGTCCTCCGTCGGTCCTGGTTTTTTTTTTGTCAATTTTTTGGTTTTCGGTTTTTTAACTTTCGTATTTGATGGTTTGACACGGGGTTTTCACACCCCGAGGATCTAACCGCAAGTGTACGGGTCGAAGTCAAGTAATAGTACTGGAGAAGTACGAGTATCGAATCACGGGGAACTAGGAACTAAATATCACAATTACTATAGATTCTATTAACTGGACTGTCGAAATTAGAGATTGGTTTATAGACTAATTAAATTGCAATAAATGAGATCAAATCAACACAAGACAAAACAGAACAGCTTTGAAAACTTTGATAGAGAGAAAAGCTGAGGGTTGGAACTCCTATGGTTCTTACATACAAACGTCTGACTCAATTCAATTACCAATTATTCCTATCAATGAATGCCCAATCTTTATCTAATCGTTGTTCTCTCTCAAGTAACACCGATTTTATTTATAAAGCACAATTCCTTTTTCAAGCAACCGTAATTTCTATTTCGAAAACAATAGTTTTATCTTTCGACCTCAACATACAGGTTTCAAAATGCATTAAGATTAAGATTCAAACGGGACTAAGATTTACTCAGTATCTCTCGATCCTTTCTTACCTTAGCTATGCAATTCCTAATTCTGTTTCTCAATTACTTCTCTCGAACATTAATTGAAAACAATAAAACAGTTGCAAGGTAGCTAATCTCACAAAAGCATTAAACACCAAATTGCATTCATTCATTCAATAAGAAAACTGATAAAAGTTTCAAGTCATCTGTTTATAAATTCACACCACATTCATTCCAACCCCCAACATGAACCGGTTAGTTCATATCGGTGGTGGATTCAAACACAATAGAAAAAGATGAAAATAAGTATGTGAACATGATAATCGTGATAACGGTGAATGTAATGGTTACTCCCTTCTATCGTGGTCGTCTCTACGTCGGGTGATGAATGTGTATCTGATCCTCTCTCTATCTCCGCTCCAACGGGTGTCACTTGGCTTCGAAAATCGCCCACGGGACTGCTCTGGCCGTAACGTGAAAACTGGATCCCGAACGAATGACCTAAACCCCGAATAAAATAGCTGATTTTCGACAAACAGAGGGTTACGCCACTTGCCACGCGACTTGCAAGTCGCGTGGTAAGTCGCGCGTGTTGTTTTTGCAGCGTGGGTCGATTTCTGGTTCGCGGGTCGGGTCCTGGTTCGGTCGCGGGTCTTGGCTTTGGCTTTTGGGCTTCCGTTAGGCTTCGTTTGGACTCGTTTTGGGTTCTTTTTAGCTTCTTTTTCTCGAGGAATGCCGCCTTTTGGATAACCTGTGTAAATCACTAGATAAACCGTAAAATACACGCCTTTTTACTTGAATACAAGCCAATCTCATTGGTTTGAGAACCGGAAATAACGCCAAAAAGTGGTGTTATCAACAACCCCAAACCGAGCGTTGCTTGTCCCCAAGCAAATTAGCGATAAAACAGAATTAAAGCACATATCAGTGAAAATATAATAACTGCACAATTTCCAATCGGTACCAAGTGATGCATCGGTGATTTCCCATACCCGTGAATATCTATCTCACTCTCGCCTAATTCTCATTTCGTTTGACCTATGACCTTCCATTGGGAGTTGAACTCGTGACTGTTCCGATCACATCAGGGTTAGACTAAGTCTGAACATACTAGGGAAAACATTTCGTCTCGACCCTACCTCACAGATACTCTCGTTTCGCTCTTGAACCTAGGTTATCGCTCGTGTTGTCATGTGTATGGAGTTTATGTACAAGAACACGCAGTAATTACATGACAACTATAAAGAAAGACGCACAAATGTCCAAACTTTTGATCTCAGAAGGAATCAAATAACAAGACAGGGAATATCGGTAAAGGTGGTCATAGACTCTAATCACGTTTTCCAGAAGATCATCCAGGTCTTTACACGGGTTGTAACGGGGCTAAGGTTAAGGTTAAGGTTAAGAAACGAAGGGTATAAAGGATTAAAAATCCTCGGCGTGTCAATCATTGGCAATTCCGAACTTCTCGTTGCTTCACATTTGCCCACTTGGTCCTTTTTCGTCACTATTGGAGTCGCTTTGACTCACTTATTATGCACCTCTACTAGAGACTATCTAACTAACGGTATTTATTTACTTTTTTTTTTGGACTTCATTGGTCCTCTTTTCTAATTCAATGGTTGCATTGACCCATTTTATTCTCGTAACTGGCCTGATTTCTTTTTTTTTCCGCTCTATCTCTCTAAGTTCATTACTGCTTCCGATCGACACACTTTCGGATAAGGGTTGGCTAAGGCTTATGGCTAAAGGTGTAATGGGGGTCTAGAAACGAAAGGGGTGAGTGTTTGGTTGCAAAGGGGCTATGGATACATACAAGGGTAAAAAGGGACGATAGCTAAAAACAGGCTTGACAAAACACACAATGCATGGAATCACGTCTTAAGGTCCACACGATATGGTCTACTATACCCTTACCTAATATCCCGATGTTCATCTTTGCTACTCAATGCAATAATGTAGTGAGATCATTCTTCATTCACGACAAGGAATTCGAAAAAGTGTATATGAATTTGGTGTATGAATCCCTCGAAATGAAAAAACGTCTTTTAGGCTCAAAACTCACTATCGGGTGGTCTCCACTAATGTCCCTAGTCATGTCCTTTCCCGGTCCTTCCCTAACGGTCACGTCACTATCACAAGATTCTTCCCACAATGGTCGGTCTCAATCATTCAAAACAAAAATGATTTAGCTACTTTGATCTAGACACTCAGAAGTGCAGGAAATCTACGTGCATAACTTGGGCCCGATTGGGCAACCCCAAACCTTACCCACACATTGTCCCCAATGTGCAAGTAAAGTCGTGGGTGATGCGACTCATTGTGCAGTTATTAAAAGAACAGGCAAGGCATTACATATATAGCATAAAAAGACTACCCAAATTTTCTATAACTAGGCACCCCAAACCTAGGCCGTGGCCTAGGTTTGCCAAATAGAAGCCAACCCCAAACCTCGGTGAAACCGAGGTTTGCACAGGGTCAAAGGTGAGTGTGTAAAGATGTTGAAAAAAACTTGAGGCACCCCAAACCTAAGTGAAACTTAGGTTTGATGCATCTCGTGTAACTAAGAATCGACTAAAACGTCATACACCACTCGTTTAGCAGAAAGATTTAGAACGTACCTGTTTTTCCTGGCCGATTGAGATTCTCTTAAAGATTGAGCATTTGGAGAAGGAGGGAAGAGCATGTACACACAAAAGAAACAAACAGACGACGAAAGGAAAGCAAGAAAATAGAAACACACAACACAAGAAAGGAATAAAAATTTGCACGAAAAACGAACGAGAGCCAACAGGGGACTCCCGCGGTTTAGCCCGCGACTTGCAAGTCGCGTGGCAAACCGCGTAACTCTCTGTCTCAGAAAACCAACAGAGTGCCCCGCGGCTTGCTGCGCGGTTTGCAAACCGCGTGGCAAGTCGCGTATGTCCCTGTTCGTTTTTCGCTTTTTCGATTTTTCGATTTTTATGGTTTTTCGGGAATAAGAAACGCACTAAAAATAAGCAGTTAATAAAGAAAAACTAACCTTGGTGGGTTGCCTCCCACCCAGCGCCGTATTTTAAGTCGTGGCACGACTGTGTGGTTTTCAACTTGGCTCCATATCCGCAGACTTGAATCGCCCACACTTGCGATTTCCCGCGGATTTCTCTCCCCCTTCTTCTCTTTCACCACTTCCCCTTTCCAGCAACTTGAATCTCTCGTTCTCGCCGCCAACTCGGAACGTGATCTCACCCTCTTCCATATCAATCAGAGCCCGGCTCGTGGCCAAAAATGATCGTCCCAATATGAGTGGAACCTCTTCATCTTCGTCTATATCGATCACCACGAAGTCTACCGGGAAGTAGAACTTACCAACTTTGACGAGCATATCTTCTATCACTCCGTAAGGATATCTGATCGACCTATCCGCAAGCTTTAATGTCATGTACGTTGGCTGCACTTCACCCAGTCCGAGTTTCCTAAAAACAGAAAGAGGCATCAGATTAATACTTGCCCCTAAATCACATAGAACCTTATTAAAATTAAAACTGCCAATTTGAATAGGAATCGAGAAACTCCCTGGATCTTTAAGCTTTTGGGGCAGCTTATTCTGGAAAATCGCGCTGCACTCTTCAGTGAGTGCAACGGTGGCCTGGTGATCAAGTGTCCTCTTTTTGGAAAGGATCTCTTTCATGAATTTCATGTAAGAGGGCATTTGGGTGAGAGCATCTGCAAAAGGAATATTAATCGTTAGCTTTTTAAAGACCTCAATAAATTTGGAAAAATTAACCTGATCCTTATTTGCTTGCAGCCTGCTCGGGTAAGGCACTTTCGGGATTTTCAGCTTGACCGGCGGTGTCACTTCTTTCTTTTTCTCTTCTCTCCTCATACGCTCTTCATCAGCCTCTAATGCATCCATGTCAATGATCTCCGCCTCATTCTCGGCTTCCTTTGCTGGCTCCTTATTCAGTTCCTTGCCATCTCTCAGATAGATGGCATTGCAATTCTCTTGGTTCCTCTTTTCTGCCATACTTGGAAATGCTCCGGGAGGTCGGGTTTGTAGGGCTTCAGAAATCTGCCCTACTTGCCTCTCGAGAATCTTGATTGCGGCCGTATTCTGCTCAGTTGCGGCTTTTACCGTATTCACCGTGCTTGCTAGCTCTCCGACCGTGCTGTCCATTTTTTACATGAACTTCATCATCATGTCTTCGAGACCCGGCTTCTTCTCCCCGGATGGTCCTTCGTTTCTTTGCTGAAATCCTGGAGGACGATAAGCATTATTAGTTTGAGCAAAATTAGAAGAGTTAGAAAAATTACCTGATTGTGGTTGACCGGGCTGATTCCATGAAAGATTGGGATGTCTTTTCCACCCCTCGTTATAAGTATTCGAGAAAGGATCATTTCTCGGTTGGCTCCGGTTTGACACAAAGTGGACTTGATCAGGTTCTTGATGGCTGTCGGCTTGCAATTGGCTCGTAATCGCTGCTAGTTGGGTTTTGATCTCCTTAAGCTCATCCGATTCTCGAACACTTGCTACTCGTGCAATGGATGATCGTGGAGTGGAGTAGCTATGTTCGGCAAGGTTCTCGATCAGCTCGACCGCTTCTTCATAGGTCTTGTTCATGAGCGCTCCCCCCGCTGCAGCCGTAATATCGTTCTTGAATTGTGGGTGGAGGCCTCCAAAGAATGTTTGGATTATGACCCACCCATGAAGACCGTGATGTGGACACTTCTTCAACATGTCCTTATACCTCTCCCAAGCTTCGTATAACGTTTCCTGATCCCATTGCGCGAAGTGCGTAATGTCGGCCATTAACTGTGCGGTTCTTCCCGGTGGGAAGAATTCCTGGAGGAAAGTTGCCTTTAATTGTGCCCACGTGGTGATAAGGTCTGATGGTAGGCCTTCGATCCATATTTCAGCTCGACCTTTTAGTGAAAAACTGAACAGCCTCAGTTTGATTGCGTTCTCCTCCATCCCGTTGATCTTGAAGGTGCTGCAAATCCTCTCGAATGCGCGGAGATGTGCATGAGGATCTTCGGTCGGTGCTCCTCCAAACTGATTTTGCTGCACCATTACAATGGTGCTCGGCTTTATTTCGAAATAGTTGGCCGCAGTGGTAGGCGGCTGAATACCTATGCGGGCCGCTGCCAAATTCGGGTCGGCAAACGACCGCATAGGCACCCTCTCCGGAGGTGGTGGTGGATTATTGCGGCGAGGTGGTCTCTCGTCGTCAGACATCTCGAATTTCAGATTCCGCTTAGCTTTCGCTTCTTTTCGTAGACGACGAGCGGTTCTTTCGATCTCTGGGTCGATAGGCTCGAGTTCTTTTCCTCGGGTTTTCCTCGGCATAAACCAAGCAGCACCTGAAATCGCAATTACACGAACTTAGCAATCCAGAAATTCAAAGTGATGAAATAGAGTACGAAAATAAAAAAAAAATGTCCAATCTAATAGCGCGTATAGCTGGTAGTGCTATTAGCTACAACTAGTTCCCCGGCAACGGCGCCAAAAACTTGACACGGGGTTTTCACACCCCGAGGATCTAACCGCAAGTGTACGGGTCGAAGTCAAGTAATAGTACTGGAGAAGTACGAGTATCGAATCACGGGGAACTAGGAACTAAATATCACAATTACTATAGATTCTATTAACTGGACTGTCGAAATTAGAGATTGGTTTATAGACTAATTAAATTGCAATAAATGAGATCAAATCAACACAAGACAAAACAGAACAGCTTTGAAAACTTTGATAGAGAGAAAAGCTGAGGGTTGGAACTCCTATGGTTCTTACATACAAACGTCTGACTCAATTCAATTACCAATTATTCCTATCAATGAATGCCCAATCTTTATCTAATCGTTGTTCTCTCTCAAGTAACACCGATTTTATTTATAAAGCACAATTCCTTTTTCAAGCAACCGTAATTTCTATTTCGAAAACAATAGTTTTATCTTTCGACCTCAACATACAGGTTTCAAAATGCATTAAGATTAAGATTCAAACGGGACTAAGATTTACTCAGTATCTCTCGATCCTTTCTTACCTTAGCTATGCAATTCCTAATTCTGTTTCTCAATTACTTCTCTCGAACATTAATTGAAAACAATAAAACAGTTGCAAGGTAGCTAATCTCACAAAAGCATTAAACACCAAATTGCATTCATTCATTCAATAAGAAAACTGATAAAAGTTTCAAGTCATCTGTTTATAAATTCACACCACATTCATTCCAACCCCCAACATGAACCGGTTAGTTCATATCGGTGGTGGATTCAAACACAATAGAAAAAGATGAAAATTAGTATGTGAACATGATAATCGTGATAACGGTGAATGTAATGGTTACTCCCTTCTATCGTGGTCGTCTCTATGTCGCGTGATGAATGTGTATCTGATCCTCTCTCTATCTCCGCTCCAACGGGTCTCACTTGGCTTCGAAAATCGCCCCCGGGACTGCTCTGGCCGTAACTTGAAAACTGGATCCCGAACGAATGACCTAAACCCCGAATAAAATAGTAGATTTTCGACAAACAGAGGGTTACGCCACTTGCCACGCGACTTGCAAGTCGCGTGGTAAGTCGCGCGTGTTGTTTTTGCAGCGTGGGTCGATTTCTGGTTCGCGGGTCGGGTCCTGGTTCGGTCGCGGGTCTTGGCTTTGGCTTTTGGGCTTCCGTTAGGCTTCGTTTGGACTCGTTTTGGGTTCTTTTTAGCTTCTTTTTCTCGAGGAATGCCGCCTTTTGGATAACCTGTGTAAATCACTAGATAAACCGTAAAATACACGTCTTTTTACTTGAATACAAGCCAATCTCATTGGTTTGAGAACCGGAAATAACGCCAAAAAGTGGCGTTATCATGGTTCGGGTGAGTTTTCAGTGACTTCTGCTCGTAGTTACATTGATTCTAAAATTTTGGTGGTAGATGTTTCTCCTACCAGATGGAATCAGTTTGTTCCTATCAAAATTAATGTCTTTACTTGGCGGTTGAGTTTGAACAAAATTCCTACTCGAGACAACCTTGATAAAAGAGGAATTGATGTGCATTCCCTCATGTCCGGTTTGCAATTTGGAGATTGAGTCGGTGGGTCATTTATTTTTTTTCTTGTCAAATGGCGCGTGATGTTAGGAAGCAAATTGGTTGATGATAGAGTTTGGATATTCTAGAGTTTAGGTCCAATTCGGAGTGGATTGGTTAGTTATTATCTTTGCGTTTGAAGAAAATGGAGTCGGCTTGTTTTGAGGCGGTTGTTCTAATGACTTTATGGGCTATTTGGTCTTTTCTAAATGAGACTCTTTTTAGGCTCCCTAAGACTAAGAAAGCGGCACTGTGGGATGACATTGTGACTCATTCGTTTTTTTGGGTTACAAATAGGAGTAGAAACCATTATGTCAAGGTATTTTTTTGCCAATTTTTCTACCATTTTTGATTTTATTATAATTTTTCATGATTTATTTTCCTTCTCAATGTCAATTCATCTTAAAAAATTGTCGCTTTTGTCTATTTTCAATGAACCATATTTTTAATTCAAAGATCATTCCACTTGAATTTTTATTTTATTTTATTACCCAAATCGACACTATTGACTTTTCCTTTGGTCAACCTACGTTAACTTTCTCCCGAAGTCGAATCATGATTTTATAAACTTTTGATCCACCTTAAAAGTGCACCCATCCAGAAAAATTGTTGGATCCACCGTTATTAAGAGGGCGTGAGTTCAAGTCACCTTTTTAGCAAATTTACAAATTTTTAGCTTTAAATTTTCAATATCTATACATTTTGTGAAAAGAATGGAGAGAAACAAGGAAAAATAACCCTCAACTTTCCCTTGTTATAATTAAATTGTACCATCATTGAAAAAAATGTAGTAGGATCACCTCAATTTGCTTGTTATCTGGAAATACAAATTCGCTATGGGGTCAACATTAGTTTTGTTGAATGGTGTTTCAACATGACATATATAACAATGCCTCCATATCTTTTAGGACTCAATTTTGCATGTTGTAGCATTTACCGAGTTATATATGCTTTAATCTTTACCCAAATCTTTACCGTGATTCGGGCTTTTGAAGAATGTGAGAAAATGATTCTACATTTGACCTGCTTTTGATATAAATATATATACATAAAGCAACATCCTTTATCTCATAATCATTAAGTTTAAACCCTTGATACACAAAGACCGTTAGATGAGTTGACTTTGACGATTGGTGAAATTTAGTTGTGGGAAGGTTTATGAAAAAGAGAAAGTCTATCTTCAGCCAACCTAGTCTTGTACGTACATGATTTATACTCAAACCAAGTGAACTCATCGTACAAGCTTTCTTCGTTGGGTTCCATTAACGAATCCAATGGTGTGATCTTCTCCGTCAATGGTGGACCTCCAAAATATATCATTGAAACCCTTGACTTCAACATGTTTGCCACCACCCTATGCTTTACACTTCTGAACCTTCCATTCGTCACCACCTTCACCAAAATCAAAGAATCTAAAAACCACATCTCAAAAGATGAGATATTTGTTTTTCATCAAATAATCTGTATATTAAATAGTAATATCAAGAAAACCTATTATCAAAACAGGGTTGGCCAAGTTCCAGTGAGAAGTGTCAAATTTGGTGAGAAACGTGAGAAATGGTTATCAACCGTTGGATGAGAAATGGACGAACATTAGGATGAGTTGCATCCGAATTAATTCCCTTTTAAGCCGCAATTCATGGGAAAGTATTTGATTAACAGTGATCAACGATTTAAAAGTACTTTTTGTTGGAACTTAGTATAGAGATGAGATATCTAGTCCCACATAAGAGCCAAGCCAAAATTTAGAGCACCTAATAAACACCAATCATAGAGCATTAAATGAATCATTTAATGGTTTGGGCTTGGTGTGTGGTGTTCTTGGTGGGCTCTCTTTGACATAAATATACATATATTAAATGTCAAAGATCGGGCCTTGAGCCTTTTTCTGGATTGTTTTCCGGATATGTTTTCTGGATGATTCTGGATACCTTTTTCCGGATTGTTTTTCGGATACGATTTCGGATAGTTCCAGATTCCTGATGGTTTTCGGATGGATTTACCGGATGCAGTTCCTGGATGGTTCCGGACTTGGAGTCCGGATACTGTTTCCGGATGTTACCGGATTGTTTGGGATTCCAGATGGTTCCCGATATGTTTTCCTGACTCGATTCTGGATTAGTTACTGGACAAGTTTTATGAATATTTTATGTAAAGGTTGTACTGTTCAAGTGTTTTCCGAATATGAAACATATTTTGATTTTAACAGTACGAACATAACTATAACTAGACTGCGAGTTGATATGTGTTTTGAGTTGATACCACATATGCTAGGAAGTGTAATGGATCCATAGGCACTAGTATTATTTGATAAATGAGGAATAGGTCGGGCGCTTAATGGTAATTCCCATTTAGTATTGTGATTTGATAAACGTGGAATAGGCGTGGCGCTTAATCGTAATTCCCGTTGTTTTGAAATGAGGAATAGGCCGGGCTCTTAATGGTAATTCCCATTTCGTATTGTGATGAGAAAACGTTGAATAGGCAGGGCTCTTAATTGTAATTCCCGTTTTCTACGGGAAGATAAGGGATAAGCATGGCTCTTAATTGTAATCCCTACTTCCACTCCAAGAAATAGGCATGACGCTAATTGTAATTTCTTGGACATGAGCAATGATCTAGAATCTGTGGTGATTCGTAATGGCGCTCTTGAACATAATACTATGACCTACTTAGTGTTTGTCATACTCATAGAATCGGGTATGATTCCCGTCATCGAAAGATGTTATGTGTACGGTAAGAAAGGTTGTGATCAGGTTAATGTATATGCTTTGTTTACAAATTTGGTTTTCAAAGCTTATAAAGATTTTGATTTGAAAATTGGATGTTCTCACTAGGTGTAAGCCTAATCTTTTCAAATTAAATTTTCTTACTAGTTACTAGCTCGGGAAGGGATAAGTGACGAGGGATATCAGAGTTATATTTTTGGAAGCGTGATGGAGAAGTTAGCATAAACGAAGATGTTTTGGGAGATTGCCTATACAACTCGTATAATCTGATCTTAATGTTAAGGATTAGATTAGTAGGTTGTTTTTGTTAGTTCACTTGTATATATGAATCTTCGTACTAATTCTCCATTTATATATGAAAAGTTTGGAAGATGTTGTAGAATACTTTGATAAATTTAAGGTTTAACTTTATTGTGATTTTAGGGTGTTTCACTTATGTCCAGTTACCAACTGGTATGCATGAGACTGGTTGGCTAGTAGTGGGTCTAAAAACGAATAAGTAAACTTGCATGTAATATTGCATAACCCTAGCTACCATCTATATTCTTTTGATGAAAACTTCTACCGTTCTACAAAACCATTATATATTTACACATGGGGTATAAGAAACTTTACATTGATCTTAATGCAATAATCATCAAATCCTTATGATGTAAGTTCTCTAGCATTCTAAGTCATATTGACTTGATGAGACAATCAGGGTGGTGAGCCCTTAAACGTATAGTTAGTGCTAGGTGTGCAACATTTCATGTGGACAATAATATGACATGTGTTCATCATGTCCAAACCATAACCATAAAGTATTTTAATGGCACACATTCTGGATGTTTATGTCCATAAATATCACCTTGTATTCGTTGTAAGAATGGAATATTTTGGTATTACGTTCTCAACTTTAGGATGGTCTCATTCCTGTATTGGCTAAGGATAAGGGTATACAAAATTTCTAGGTATTCGAGACGACATATTATAATGGTGATGTTGCTTCTTGTACTGCAGAAGTCAACAGTTGCAATTTGGTTAATTGCCTCATCTTTTCTTTTACTTGAAAGAGAATGTGTCTATGTGTATTTTGCAATACACGGATCACTATGTCATGACCATGGTGTCCCACGTGGTCATGTTGAAACATATATGTGTCATTGTTCCAAAGTTCTTTTTTTGTGATAAAATATGCTTTAATGACCTAAATAATCCAGTATTTTGACACATTAATTTCTCTAATATATGTTCCTTTCATATCATTAGAGTTGATGTACATATACTCATTTCCATTCTTATAATGTGATTTTCAATTGATACGAATATCTTAACAAGGTTCCTATTAATATAGTGCTTTTAGTGACTTTTATTCTTGTACTAACAAGAAAATGACAGTCCATCGTATAACTATTATGGTGGGGGAAATAGATATTAGTCTATCTCTTTAGATTATGCGGGAGTTCTCATAGAAAAAAAACTCAAGTTCTCCTCGATACATTCCTACACGGAACGAAGAATATTGAGAGTTTTGTATTTGTTTTGATATATTTCTTTATATGTAATGGTTATAAACTTGGGTGTATATATGCAGATGCAATCACTTTGATGGTTAAAATGCATTTAAATAAACTTATATTCAACCAATATTAGATATGATATAGTTCATTTTCTACTTGTTCCATTTTCTAGGGGGAATTCTTTCCCGACTTTTGCTATGAACTTGACCATTTCCACAACTTTGTCCACATGATGCATAATTGTCATATGTGTGTGGATCAATATGTTTAACTCACGTCCCTTATAGTTCTTTTCACCTCCAATGTTTTCCTTATTGACTTCGATAATTTTCTTTATCCATGTATGTCTAGCGTTTTAAAAAAAAAACTTGTTACGCCTTTTAGGCACTTGCATTAGGTTAATGGGTTTGTTAAAGGTTATATTGCAACTTATATTGTTTCATTAATATGATTTCTAACTTAGGAAAGATAGAAATGATGTTATCTATCACGTCATCTTTTGTGAGTTCCTTGCCACAACGATTGACACGCATTTTGAGACATGACATTTCTTTGTTGAAATCAGTTACTTTCTTGTAATTGAGTAAGTGGTTTTCATTCCACAATATGATTAGTCTCGGAAGTACATGGTAATTAATATTCCCGAATTTCCTTTTTAGGACGTCCCACGGTTCTTGGGGGTTTCTAGTTAATGGTATTCCTTCCGATGGTTGTGATTCATGTATCGTCTCAAAATTTTCAAGGTATTTACAACCAGTTTTTAGGGTCAATAGCTTTTACATATTTGCATATGGTTCTCAATTACTTTTGTGTCCAGGATGTCGTAATAATAAAGAGTATATGATTTCCAAAACCATGAATCATGGTCTATAATCATTATATTATGCATGAAATTTCATTATCATAACAATATTGGGTTTTTGTATACTTACATTTTGTTGATAATACTTCATCAATATTTCAAATTGCAAAAAATAAAATACTCAATCTATTGGATTTCTAGGTAGTAGGGGAATCAAATTGATTTCTTAAGTCCCTACAAACCTTAGAGCTATTTACACATGTTTGACAAAATCCAATCGATATTTTGCGATTTATTTAATTTTAAGATGAAATTGTTAATTATGGAACTTTTGGCATGAAGCCAAAATGAGTTTGGCATATGAAGTCAATTTCAATATACTAATACCTTAATAGTATTTTGAGAGATTTTGTCATAAGACAAATAAATATTGGTTTTGACATAAAGTCAAAATCAAAATTTTAACATATTAATAGTATTTTGGTAAAAAAAATGGTAAACATTCAATATTATGTGAAAAAAAATCTAAAATAAATATTTGAATAGTGTATGGATAAATCAATTCAAAAACTAAAACATGACTAAATTAATAAACATTTAAATAAAATAATCAAATTCTCAAATAAATCCATTCAAATATAATTATACATCCATAATTGTAGATCAACTTACCAAATTAATTAATGTAACCATAATACTATAAATATGACTTTGAAGAACAAGAAATCTTTACAAAATTCATTGCCATAAAATAAATTATTCAATAATAATTGGAAAGAAAAGTATATTATATTTTTATTATTTAAATTAAAAAATAAAACCCGCCGGTAATTTATAAAAAAAATAATTCTTTTACCAACAAAATTTTAAAAAAAATTCCAAAACTTCGTAGAATAAAAATAAATTTAGAATTTATATTCCGCCGATAATTTGTCGGTGTTTTAATTAATTAAAGATACCTTTTCCTAGAAAATCTAATTTAATTTAATTTATTAAAAATACTGACGGATTATCGGCGGATTTTATTTAATTTTAATTTTTAAAATAAAATAAATCGGTAAGCCACCAGTAGTATTACTTTTTAATCCTTTATTTAATTTATTTTAATCTTTTTTGTATCACTACATACCACATATACATTCGGTTCACATACATACATATATCTATATGTTTGTATATGTAGCGGTTCACATATATACATATTAACATATGTATGTATGTATGTATGTATGTATGTATGTATGTATATGTTAGTTGACTATAATGAATGTTAGTTGACTATGGTGGATCTTAGTTGGCCTTTATTTGGTTTTATTGGTCTTTAATGGATCTATTGGGTTTTATTGGTCTTTAATGGATCTATTATGCTTTAATGTATCTTATTGGGCTTTAACGGATCTTTGAGGCTTTAATGGATATTAGTTGGGCTTTTATGGATGTAATTGGTCTTTATTCGGTCTTATTTAGCTTTAATGGATCTATTGAGCTTTATTTGGTTTTATTGGGCTTTAATGAATATTAGTTGACCTTTAGTGGATCTATTCGACTTTTGATATTAGTTGCGCTTTAATGGATCTATTCGGGTCTAATGAATCTTTTGGGACTTCATTTTTATTGGGTTTTACTGAATACTAGTTGAGCTTTTATGGATCTATTATGTTTTATTTAGTCTGATTGGGCTTTAATGGATATTAGTTGGGTTTAGCCGGATCTTTTGGGCTTAAACGGATATTTACGGTCTTATAATAATAGTAGTAGTAGTAATAATACTAATAATAGTAATAGTAATATAATAATAATAATTATAATAATAATAAAAGACGATGATCGACCGACGGTGACAACTCTGGCAGCCTCTCCCCTTCTTAATCTCATTTTTGGGTAAAAATTCAAATTTTTGTCATTTTCTTTCTCATTTTCGGCATTTATCAATTATATATATATATATATATAGAACGGTAATCAAATGAGAACCACAAATATGTTACAAACTCGTGAGAACCAATATAAAATTATTTGTCTACATGATTTTTTTCATCAAAACCTATGATTTAAAATATTGTTACACGTATGTTCGTGTTCACCTTGTAAAAAGATTACATGTGAAAAAGGAATTCTGTTTCACCTAGTGAAATGAAAAATACTTGTAAAAATATTCACATGGTGAAACAAATCCATGTGAAACTATCATATAACGAAACAAATATATGTGAAACAAAAAATAATAAATCCTAGCATTTGATGAAAAAATATCGTGTAATTTTTTTTATATCAGTTCTCACGGTTTATAACATATTTGTGGTTCTCATTTGATTTAACCCCTATAAATTTATGTATGTATATGTAAACATATGGATCTATTGGTGGATATATTAGTTTATCTAAAATATGTGTATATATATGCATGGATGTATATATATGAATATAGTGTAATTGTGTATGAATCTAGTATAGAACCAATTTATGTAAGTGAATTTGTATTGTGTATGGAACAAATGTAAGTGAATTTGTGTATGTGTATGGAACAAATGTAAATGAATTTGTGTATGTAAGTGAATTGAGAATGAATGGTCAAACTTCATGTAAAGCCCGTATCCCGGTATGTAATTTATTAGTGTTAATTCTTTTCTGTTAAGTTTGATTTATTGCGGTTTCCGTTAACGAGGTTAGTCGAGTTGGGTCTAATCGTCAAAGTATCGGAAATTTTTGGTTAGTGGCGAGAGGCTTGCAAGTTGAGGGACTAAATGCGTCAAAAGCCAAGGCCCCCCCTCCTCATGGGTTCGGCCCATGCAGGATTTGTTGAGACCCATTTGTGTGTGAGGGTTTTGTGGCCGTGATGAACAAACAAGAGAAAAAGAAATAGCAAAACCCATTTTTGTTTATTGGTTGGGTGTGTTGGCGTCGTGAGCAAGAAACAAAAGAAAAGAAACCTACGGCTGCTATCTCCCCACCCCCCTTGTGTGTTCGGCCGAGAAGAGTGAAGAAGAGAGAGATCGAAGAGCGAGAGGGAAATCGAAGAGAGAGAGAAGGATCGAGAGAAGCCGAGAGAGAGAAGGAAGGTGCTGCCGGCGACGAGGAGAGAGGAGGAAGAAGGTGATCGCCGGAGAGTTCGGTCGGTTTAGGGGACGAGAAACCGTTGCGTCGAGGTAGTTCGTAAATCTTTCGGTTGTTTAATTGTCTATAAACCGCCATAAACCGCCACCACCACCGCCGCAGCCATGGCTGCCGGCGGTGGGGCCGCCGCTGCACGCCGCTGTGGTGGCGGCAGTGGGTGCGTGGGTGTGTGGGTATGTGCGGGTGTGTCGTTGCGGGGGAGTCGGGAGTGGGTGACGTTGGGAGGTCTCGCCGGAGGGTGTTACCGTAACCCTCGTCGCCGCCGCCAACCACCACCGCCGCCGGAGGCGGCAGGGGGTGGTGCGCGGTTGTGGTCCAGCATAGTACAGCCCTTTCCAGTAAGCTTGTAGGCTGTTCGGGTCTGTTTGGGTTAAGCTATGTCTTAATGGGTTTATAAACAACTTTTGTCATTTTATGTGAAAACGTTTGTCTGCCACTGTTTTGCGACGGCCATAACTTTTCCGTCGTAGCTCGGATTGAGGCGAATCCGGTGCCCACGGTTCACATTCTGTGCCGGGCACACTTTTCGTGTTTTAGCGGAAGTCCGGTTCGGCCTCTAGCTAGGCGTAAATTGGCTGTTTATACAGCAGGTCCGGATGTGGCAGGTCGCGTTCCGTTTTAATAGTCTCAGTTTCTGCCACTGTTTTGAGAAAGCCATAACTTCTGCTAGGAATGTCGGATTGGGATGAAATCAGTGCCAAAAGTTCCCATTCCGAGTCTAGTAAGTTTATTATGTTTTGCGGAAAAACCAGTTCGGACCGTAGCTAGTGTCAAACTGCTGTTTTATAACGAAAGGTGCTGTTTTTCGCTGTGCAGTTAATCAGTTTTGTAAAATCCATAATAAATTGTAGAAAAATCGTTAGGAGGTGTATAATATGTCCTTGGAACCCTAACTCTGAGCACTTTCTGGTTATAAAATTTAATTGAGGATTTTCTGGGTTTATGGAGGTCGGAACAGGTCCCGAACAGACCTGTTTGGTTAGACCGAAAAGTCGTTTTAGTGACGATTTAAGGGTGCGCCGTGTTTTAGGGTCCAGGTCTCGTGTTATTACATTTTAACGATTGTTTAGGTGTTGGGAAGTGATCTTGGATTTGTGAAGCTTGAATTATTGTTTGTGAGCTAGGCGCGCTTACGAGGTGAGTTCTCTTAATGTCGGTTATTTTTACATTACGATTTGTACGTGTGTGGTAGTTTTAATTGTTTGTGATGCGGGACTAAATAGTGGGGTGTCTAGTCGGACCTTTATTGTTATGACTACGCGGGTGGCGTAGGAGTTCGGTGGGGCCGAGGTTTATATACGCGGGTGGCGTAGTAACTCGGTGGGGCCGAGGTTTATATACGCGGGTGGCGTAGTAACTCGGTGGGACCGAAGGTTGTATACGCGGGTGGCGTAGGAACCCGGGGGAGCCGGGTAATGCTTGCACGGTTATTGTGTGGTCGGGTGGACCAGCTTATGCCTTTGGGTGGGATGGTGTAGGTATGCATGTTTATGATTTGTTCGTAGACTTGTATGCTGTTTATGTGCAATTATTTGTTTAGAGGTGGTGTGGAAATAACTGTGTTATTTATGGTGTCTGAATTCACTAAGCTTCGTGCTTACCCTTTCCCAATAAAATTGTGGTTTCAGGTGCGAGTGGCTCCAAGGCGTGACGAGTACACACTGGCGCGTGGGAAGAGTTGATTACTTTTATGATTTTAATTTTAGACATTTATTCCGCTGTTTATTGTTCGTAAGAATATTAATTATGAGTTTGCAAATGAGATGATTGAATTATTAAATGAGTTTTTATTAATGAAATGTTACTTTAAAATTTTTAAATTCCTTGTAATTTTTGGGACGTTACAACTTGGTATCAGAGCACGGCTTGAGTGAATCAAACGCATTTCGGTGTGTTTGATCTCAAGTTTGCGGCTATAGAATTTTCTTTAAAGTTTTTGGGAAATAAAAAGAAGGAAAAATCCGTTTGAGGAACGGTGATCGAGGGCGCAGTGTGTACAGTCAGCCGGAGCCAAGGGGGAAAGGTACATTGCTTAGTGTTGTATTGCTTTCTAGGCATAGGGTATGCATGCTAGATTGCCTGTTGTTGACACTATGCTGTATGATGACTGCTTGCTAGTAGGAATCAATGCTAGTTATAGTAGGTTGTTAAGTGAAGACCCTATAGGTTGTATGCAGTAAGAATCATATAGCCTTAGAATATTTGATTTAGTTCTATTGCGCGGCTCTTGTTTGAGTCCAACCGTTCTTGGATAGAATCTTGTATTCGAATGTCTATTTGATTCACGCTGCATGCGACTGGGTATTCGCGAGGCAACTCGTTATGGCTAACAGGGATTCCGTTGTAGCAAGGGTAGTGGGATGAGATGAAATTCCTAGTGAGCTGGGAATAGCGTTTACATATGAGTACGTATGCAAAAAATTGCTTTCTAGAACATAGGAGTATGTATGCTAGATTGCTTGGTGCTTAATACACTGTATTGTATGGTTGTTACTTGCTATTAGGAACTTATGCTAACTTTGATAGGTTGTTAAGCGGATGCACTATAGGTTGTATGCGGTAGGAACCGAATAGCCTTAGAATGTTGGATTTAGTTCTATTGCGCAACTCTTGTTTGAGTCCAACCGTTGTAGGATAGAATCTTATATTCGAATGTCTATCTGGTTTCCACTGTATACGACTGTGCGTGCACGAGGCGACTCGTCAGGGTTAGTGGGGGTTCCGTCCTAGCAAGGGTAGTGGGGTATTATGATTATTCCTAGGGAGCTAGGAAGAGTGTGTACATATGCCGGTGCGGGCATATGTGTGTAGTTATCGGCGAGAAACTACTTGGACCCATCGGATGGAACTCGGAACGAGTGATGATAGGTGTGGAAGGTAGTAGTAGAGCTCCTACTATCGGAAACACAGGATCAATGCTCGAGTCGGAGAAAGTCACGAGGAATCCAAGGAGTTGAGCGTGAGCGTTGTTAGTGCGAGTTATTATGTGCTAATAACCCGTTGTAATATCTACCCTGAATAGCTATCACAAGGAGGAACGACTATGGTAAACCTACTAGTACAGGTGGGTACTTGTTTTGCTTGAGGTGATGATCGTTGGGGTAGTGACGAAGGTTATAAATTAGTAGTCGTTGGAATAAAAGGACGATTCTAGTATTAATCACTTGGAGTGAAGATGAGGATGATGTTTGTGTCGGGCCAAGATGGATGATTGTGCTAGAATCATAGGCTTAGAGAGCCGACTTTGATTTGAGGAAAAATCGTAGGGATTATTTGACGTAATTTCCCAACTTGCCTAAGAGGTTTAAATGTCCGGATGACGTTAGTGGATCGGAGAGATTTGGAGGAGTAGGAGTCGAGGCGTAGAATGCTGACTGAGTCATGCACAAAGTTTGATTTTGAAATAGATTGCATTAACAAATTCTTGTGTTTCAAATCATTTTATGGATGGTGTTTTGGAATTTTGGGAAATGTTCAGCACACACACAAGATTTTGAAATATGGTTTTGAAAGTGTATGAAATCGTTTTATCACGGGAGTGCAAACTTTGTTAGAATTTGTCTCATTTCGTTATTTTTCCAACGGTTCTTGTGGGTAAGATGATATCCGTGTTTTGTGGTATTTAAAATGTTGGGCAAGTGACTACGGCTTGTGACTTTAACATTGGAACTCCTCCACATATGTTAGAGTTGAGACGGAAAGTTACATTCTACGATGTCTGTATAAAGCTATTTGAGCGATTTGATTAAAATAAGTTTTGTTTTACGGCGTGTTGAGTCGTGTGGGTTTAATTTCACGAGGTGCATATCTTATTTGTTTATGTGACCATTTGGGGAAATCTTGGAAATCAATTTAAAGAACCCCACCTTTTGAGATTTTATGAGGTTTTAGTCGATATTTTCAAATGATGAAAACAGATTGGTTTTTATTTTCAAGTTTGAAACTTACACGAGACAGTTGTGTTTTAACAGAAGTATATTTGTAAACCGTTTCATCGTTTTGTATGACTAGCCGACGCGCGTAAGATTTGTTGGTGAACCCTGTGCCACGACATTTTATGTTGGAAAAAGAGGAATTTTGGGGTCAACTGTCGTGGAACTGATTTTGAAATTTGTGCACACTTCTGTCGCACCCGGTGTCAGGTCGAGCGGTTACTTTAGGTGCATGTCATGAGTCAATCCATACTGGAATCAAGGCGGTTCATTTTAAAGAAATTAGTTATTACACTTTGTTTTTATGTGAGTAAACTGGACTGCAAATGAACGATTTTCAACATGATTTTTCTATGCGGAACGAGCGTGCCCAGTTTTGCGTAACTACCGGTCTGGTAATAGTAGTTTTATTGCATACGATCTTTTTGGGATGAAAAACTTTGACGTTGGAAACATTTTGTAAAGGATTATTGTAAACCATGTGGGAAATGCACTTTTATGAGCTATGTGTCATTTTGAGAATTTTTAAGGGTGTGAGTCCTTTTGGAAAACTCTTTTGTTTGAACCGTGTTGAGTTTTGGGGCTAATGTTGATTTCAGAGTACTGCTTGCTTAAACTTTATTTTAAACGCGTTTTGACCGACTTATGGGTCTAGCAAGCGTGGAGCATTTTGCTCGGTTTTGACTATTGAGATAGTCATGGGTCAATTGCACAGTTTTAATGGCTCGATGTGGAGTCTTGTTGATGAATTGTTTTGTCGCACCGTTTGACATTCATGGCACGTTGAGTATTTACACGTTTGGGTGAGTGAGTCAATCCGGGATAGGCATGTTGTTGGTAGGCTGTTTTGCTTTGGAACCTTAGAAACGTTAGTCAGTCGTTGGTAGTGGTCGGTTGAGTATCTCGAGGTACGACCCCGGTATTCATGTGTTATAACCTAGGCTTTTCGTAGGTACTAGGGAGATTTAGTCGTGGGCACATACATGGGAGGTAGTTCCGGTGTGCTGGGCCTGGAGGCGTTACCTGAGAGGTAGGCGTCAGGGTGTATCCTCGATTTAGTATAACTTAGCTTCGTAGAGCAAGTGTGGGGCATACGTCGACGGTGGAAGGTTGGGTATTCCACGCGTGTTGGTACTGTAGGCCGAATAGTATCGGTTAAGGGAATGATGCCCTTTGTAATTAAGAGAATAAATGCGCATTAACCATTTTGAGGTAGGTGGTATATTTAGGTGTCGACTTTTGGGCTTGAGGCCAAACACCTTTAGTATGAACGGAGAATTGTAGCCGATTTTAAGATAATCATGGTGAGGGTAGTTGTAACCCTGAAATGATCACTCGTGATGAATGGTTATGGTGGAATGACCTTCGTGGATGATTATAAATTTACTAGTTTGATGATGCGTGTAAGGTAAGTTTTGGGAGTCTATTAGAACTCGTAGGAGTTAATCGACGGTTAATGGTAGGAATGATCGGATCCGAGTATCCAGTTGGGTATGCTGGTGGGCAACTTTAGAATGGTTAGAGCTTGAGATTCGACTCGGGATGTTTGGAATATCTAGGGTTGGGGGACAACCGAAGTCGCTTGACTAGGAATGATTCCAATTGTTGGGGTGTTCTGCCGATTATAATCCCAGTGTCCTAGGAGTGCGTTAGTTAGAAAAGTATTCGAGAAGTTTTAGAAGGGATTTCAAGTGGACTTAGGAACCTGAGGTTGAGATGAGGGAGAACTATCCGGAGTTATTCGTAGGCAGAGACTTCGAGGACGAAGTCTAATCCAAGTGGGGGAGAGTTGTAAAGCTCGTATCCCGGTATGTAATTTATTAGTGTTAATTATTTTCTGTTAAGTTTGATTTATTGTGGTTTCCGTTAACGGGGTTAGTCGAGTTGGGTCTAATCGTCAAAGTATCGGAAATTTTTGGTTAGTGGCGAGAGGCTTGCAAGTTGAGGGACTAAATGCGTCAAAAGCCAAGCCCCACCCCCCCCCCCCTCCTCATGGGTTCGGCCCATGCAGGATTTGTTGAGACCCATTTGTGTGTGAGGGTTTTGTGGCCGTGAGGAACAAACAAGAGAAAAAGAAATAGCAAAACCCATTTTTGCTTATTGGTTGGGTGTGTTGGCGTCGTGAGCAAGAAACAAAAGAAAAGAAACCTACGGCTGCTATCTCCCCACCCCCCTTGTGTGTTCGGCCGAGAAGAGTGAAGAAGAGAGAGATCGAAGAGCGAGAGGGAAATCGAAGAGAGAGAGAAGGATCGAGAGAAGCCGAGAGAGAGAAGGAAGGTGCTCCCGGCGACGAGGAGAGAGGAGGAAGAAGGTGATCGCCGGAGAGTTCGGTCGGTTTAGGGGACGAGAAACCGTTGCGTCGAGGTAGTTCGTAAATCTTTCGGTTGTTTAATTGTCTATAAACCGCCATAAACCGCCACCACCACCGCCGCAGCCACGGCTGCCGGCGGTGGGGCCGCCGCTGCATGCCGCTGTGGTGGCGGCAGTGGGTGCGTGGGTGTGTGGGTATGTGCGGGTGTGTCGTTGCGGGGGAGTCGGGAGTGGGTGACGTTGGGAGGTCTCGCCGGAGGGTGTTACCGTAACCCTCGTCGCCGCCGCCAACCACCACCGCCGCCGGAGGCGGCAGGGGGTGGTGCGCGGTTGTGGTCCAGCGTAGTATAGCCCTTTCCAGTAAGCTTGTAGGCTGTTCGGGTCTGTTTGGGTTAAGCTATGTCTTAATGGGTTTATAAACAACTTTTGTCATTTTATGTGAAAACGTTTGTCTGCCACTGTTTTGCGACGGCCATAACTTTTCCGTCGTAGCTCGTATTGAGGCGAATCCGGTGCCCACGGTTCACATTCTGTGCCGGGCACACTTTTCGTGTTTTAGTGGAAGTCCGGTTCGGCCTCTAGCTAGGCGTAAATTGGCTGTTTATACAGCAGGTCCGGATGTGGCAAGTCGCGTTCCGTTTTAATAGTCTCAGTTTCTGCCACTGTTTTGGGAAAGCCATAACTTCTGCTAGGAATGTCGGATTGGGATGAAACCAGTGCCAAAAGTTCCCATTCTGAGTCTAGTAAGTTTCTTATGTTTTGCGGAAAAACCAGTTCGGACCGTAGCTAGTGTCAAACTGCTGTTTTATAACGAAAGGTGCTGTTTTTCGTTGTGCAGTTAGGGTGCGTTTGGTACGCAGACAGGACGGGACAGGACAGGACAGGACAGGACGGGACAGGACAGAACAGGACAGGACAGGACAGCTGTTCAGTGTTTGGTAACACATAAATAGGACTGGACAGGACAGAACAGGACCAGTTAAATGACTCATTTACCCCTAGTGATTTGTTTAGTGGTGGTGGCGGTGGCGACGGCGACGGTGGTGGTGGCGGCGACGACGGTGGCGGTGGCGGTGGTGGTGGTAGTGGCGGTGGCGGTGGTGGTGGTGGTGGCGGCGACGGCGGTGGTGGTGGTGGTGGTGGTGGTGGCGGCGATGGTGGTGGTGATGGTGGCGGTGGCGGTGGTGGCGGTGGCAGTGTCGGCGGTGGTGGTGGTGGTGGTGGCGGTGGCGGTGGTGGTGGTGGCGACGGCGGTGGTGGTGGTGGCGGTGGCGGTGGCAGTGGCGGCGGTGGTGGTGGTGGTGGCAGCGACGGCGGTGGTGGTGGTGGTGGCGGCGACGACGGTGGTGGTGGTGGTGGTGGTGGCGGCGGCGACGGTGGTGGTGGTGGTGGCGGCGACGGCGGTGGTGGTGGTGGCGGTGGTGGTGGTGGTGGCGGCGGCGGCGACGGTGGTGGCGGTGGCGGCGGCGGCGGTGGCGGCGGTGGTGGTGGTAGTGGGAAAGAAAGAAGAAGAAGAAGGGGTATATTTGTCAAAAAAATCCTTGTTCCACTTAGTTCTAGGGGGTAAGCATAGAACACCCTTGTCCCATGATGGTTCCACTTAGTTCCACTTAGTTCTACATTTGGTCGCACCAAACATGGGACAGGTGTGTCCTGTCCTGTCCTGTCCCATGCTGTCCACCCTACCAAACGCACCCTTAATCAGTTTTGTAAAATCCATAATAAATTGTAGAAAAATCGTTAGGAGGTGTATAATATGTCCTTGGAACCCTAACTCTGAGCACTTTCTGGTTATGAAATTTAATTGAGGATTTTCTGGGTTTATGGAGGTCGGAACAGGTCCCGAACAGACCTGTTTGGTTAGACCGAAAAGTCGTTTTAGTGACGATTTAAGGGTGTGTCGTGTTTTAGGGTCCAGGTCTCGTGTTAATACATTTTAACGATTGTTTAGGTGTTGGGAAGTGATCTTGGATTTGTGAAGCTTGAATTATTGTTTGTGAGCTAGGCGCGCTTACGAGGTGAGTTCTCTCACTATAACTAATGTCGGTTATTTTTACATTACGATTTGTACGTGTGTGGTAGTTTTAATTGTTTGTGATGCGGGACTAAATAGTGGGGTGTCTAGTCGGACCTTTATTGTTATGACTACGCGGGTGGCGTAGGAGTTCGGTGGGGCCGAGGTTTATATACGCGGGTGGCGTAGTAACTCGGTGGGGCCGAGGTTTATATACGCGGGTGGCGTAGTAACTCGGTGGGACCGAAGGTTGTATACGCGGGTGGCGTAGGAACCCGGGGGAGCCGGGTAATGCTTGCACGGTTATTGTGTGGTCGGGTGGACCAGCTTATGCCTTTGGGTGGGATGGTGTAGGTATGCATGTTTATGATTTGTTCGTAGACTTGTATGCTGTTTATGTGCAATTATTTGTTTAGAGGTGGTGTGGAAATAACTGTGTTATTTATGGTGTCTGAATTCACTAAGCTTCGTGCTTACCCTTTCCCAATAAAATTGTGGTTTCAGGTGCGAGTGGCTCCAAGACGTGATGAGTACACACTGGCACGTGGGAAGAGTTGATTACTTTTATGATTTTAATTTTAGACATTTATTCCGCTGTTTATTGTTCGTAAGAATATTAATTATGAGTTTGCAAATGAGATGATTGAATTATTAAATGAGTTTTTATTAATGAAATGTTACTTTAAAAATTTTAAATTCCTTGTAATTTTTGGGACGTTACACTTCACATTTTGAATTGATTTGGAATGAATTGTCAGATCTCATACAATCATATGTGCATTTTGGGATGTATATGTATATGCTAGTGTATTTGAGTTTGCATTTGGTCATTTTGGGTAAAATTAGTGTATGTATGTCTATAGGGAATGCATGTACACTTCAATCCCTAGCATATGTAATAGTTGTTTAATGATTTCTAATGGGTTATGTTGGATTGTAATGTACTATAATTGGCTATATGAGCTCTAATGAGTTATGTTGGGTTGTAATGTGCTATACTTAGCTATATGAGCTCTAATAGGTTATGTTGGGTTGTAATGTACTATAATTGACTATATGAGCTCTATACTATTGTATTTGTAGCTATGTCGACTAATACTGATAGAGATGGAGGTATATACGAGTAAATAAAGGTGGTTCAATAAATACAATTTATGTGTTGAAGTAGAACGATTTTGGATTTTTCTTTCTCCAAAAAAGCAATATGTTCAACCGAGAAGCGCATAGTAAGGGGTAGCATTACTTATAATATGTCCTTGTAAGAAATGTCAACTTTTACAGAATAAAGGGAGAGAGGGGATTCATTTAGACTTAATAAGAAAATGATTCATGCTTTCTTATACTCACTGGTTTGCACATAGGAAAATAACACTCGAAGTTCAACAATCACAACCGACAGTGTGAACGAAGATTATAATGAGTTTGATGGTGTTCAAAAAATGGTGATGGACCAAAATGTTCCCTGTACATCAACTACGTGGGACGAGCAAGAACCAAATCCACATGCACGACGTTTCTAGGAGATGTTAGAAGTTGCGGACCAGCCATTGTGGGAGGGATGCAAGATATTTTCGAAGTTACATGCAACTTCAATGTTTTTGAATTGGAAGGCATATTGCAATGTACCAGAAATAACCTACAATCGTATCATTTCTATGGTAAAAGAAACTGCTACATGACGGTGAACAACTGGTTGGTATACGAGACAAAGAAGATGTTAAAGCAACTTAATCTTCCGAAAGATAAGATTCAAGCTTGCAAAAACCATTGTGTGCTATTATATAAGGAATATGCCAATGATAACAGTTATTGAGTGTGTGGAGAGCCTCGTTACAAGACAGTTGTCCGAAACAATAAGGTACCTAACTTTGGTTTTGATCTATTTGTCGGTGAGTCTGACGAAGAACCTGACTTGTCTAATCACTCCTCAAGTGATTAAATACTATGTTAATCTTAGTTTTAGTAAACTTTGTCAAGTTGTTTTCATGTTTACTTATTTATTTGTCACCTTTATGAACTTGTCTACAAAATGTTTTGCTTGACATATGTTATTGGGTGGAATCTAACATTGTGTTGTATACTTGAATTATTGTTGTATATTTTCTAACGTTGCTTTGTAGACAAATCGACAATGTTGAGTACCCTTCTTCCAGATGATGTAGGGGAATACTCCTTCTAGCCGAGCTACAGGAGGAACCTCTAGTAGTGGTTCGACACACCTAGACGAGTTAGAGTCTAGGAATGTGCACCGTGGCAACACTGCTCCGGAACAGCTCATGGCGCATACGACGCAGCCTAAACCCCACGACAAAGAGTTAATACATTTCTATTAACTTATTGATCAAATTAATTTTTCTTTGTATTGATACTAATTCAATTCATTATATAGTTGGTCTTATTGCGGCACAGTCTGATGGGCCACCCGGATAAACCGGTCCTTTATTGTACGGCCATGGTGCACTTGGTCCCAAATCCCTACGAGAAAGGTTCCCTTTTTCTGGTATGATGCTCCGCAAGCAAGGAGCGATAGAAGGTAGTATTCTGTAATGAATAACATGAGTCTGGTACTATAGGGGAATTCAACACCTAGTGATTTACATTCAAAGCTTGGAACGGGCAAGATTATAGGGAGCTTATACTAACCCCACCCAGACAAGGTATTTATAGTGCATGAGGCACCAGATGTGGGAGTGTTTTCAGGTTTGTAGTACATATTTAACTTGTTATATCTTTGGTAGTTTTATTTTGAACTTAAAATAACTGAATTTTTACATACATGGTTTCTACACGTGGGATGCAGCTTTAGACGACCAGATTTAGAGATATGGGAGAGAAAAATATTCAAAAACATACAGTGACAATTTGAGTTTCGCCAGGACTAGAACCATCGCTATATCTAACCGGAATGGTTTTCCCTATTCCGAGAACGACCCTAACCAAGATATGAGCTTGTTGAAGAACTCCCCTTATTGGATCTCTCCGGGGGTATGGCACATGATGATCGATCGCTGGAACAACGAGCATTGGAAGGTTGTTTTCATGGGGGCGCGTGTGAACCAGAATGCCGAGGTGGATGACTATATAGGCAAACATTCCGACTAATCGATCGGTTTCGCAGAGCACATTTCTCACTTGATAGGACCTTAATATGTTATCATTAACCAATTGCTTTAGTAGCTTGATTTTTAATATGTTATAATTAACACATGTTTGTATTCTTTCACTTTTGTAGATGCAAGCAAGAAAAGGCGTGTCACCGATCGCTTTGGAACTCTGCAATCATACCCATAAGAAGATGTCGAGTTCAGATACCGGGGAGTATGTGACTTCAAGGTGTAGCAAGGTTGTAAGTATTTTGCATAATTGTTATACTATAAACTTTAGAATAATATAGTTTGTGTTTAACTTTAAACTTTATAATTGGGTAACTATATATGTTAGTGTGTCTGTATATATCTAGTTTGGGTTGCCATTTGTTGGGTAAACATTAGAATTGTTTAAGTTAGAAATTTTGTATATATCTCTATCTATGTATCTAGTCTGGGGTGTAATTTGTTGGGCAAACATTAGGATTGTTTAACTTTGTTGGAAACGTCCAATGTACAGCCGTTATGATGTCGAAATTGATTTGTAGTATTTTGTAAACCATAGGGTGACTATACTACCAATCTCACCCAAAAGTAGGGGTGTTCGCGGTGTGGTTTGGGGCCAAACCGCACTGCAAAATGTGGTGCGGTTTGTCCCTATCACACTTTATGCCTAAAAACTAAAAGTTTTAAGTTTTAAAATACATTATAAAATCAACTATATAGTGATAGTCATCCAAGAAATAAAGTTTTTTAATACATCCGATTTCCAAATACATATTATATAATTAAAAGAGTGAATTGTGGATTTGTCCTTGTGGTTTTGTGTTTTCTTTGACTATGGTTCTAATTCTATGTTTATTATGGATATAGTCCATGTGGTATTTGACATTAACGGTATTAGTGTTGAGGGACCCTAGCCACAATATATTGCATACCACATAGACTATATCCATAATGAACATAGAATGAGGACCATAGTCAAAGAAAACACAAAACCACATGACCAAATCCACAATTCACTCTAATTAAAATGTCCTAAGAAGTAAAAATAATTATACTTCAAACTAAAGCATGGGTATGGGGTAATGGGACTTTGGGCCAATAGACGAAGTCCAAATTTTGTTACATATAAACACTAAATTATATATATATATATATATATATATATATATATATATATATATATATATATATATATATATATATATATAGGGTTTTCTCCTGAACCTCCCTCTATATATATATATGTATATATATATATATATATATATATATATAAGGTTGGGTTCACGTGAAGGTAAGAAAAACAACGAACTTTCACAGTAAAAACACTGTGAAGGTTTACCATCACAGTACCTTCACAGTGTTTTGCTGTGAAGGTTTAGTGTTAATTTTTTGGTCTCACGGTTTCACGGAAATAGCCTGGTCTTACATGATCTCAAGTCTCTCTCTCTCTCTCTATATATATATATATATGTTATATATAAAATTATGAAATAAGAATATACAAAACATGCAGTGAGATTTGAACCACAGTTTGATAAGTCAAAAACGTAAAACGCGCCGCATAGTGCGGTTTGGTAAAAATGTAAACCGCAAAATAGCACCGTGAAAGATATAAATTAACCGTGCTTTGCGGTGCAGTATGGGCGATTTGGATGGTCCCCCTACCCAAAAGTACGACAATGACGCCTCCAACTATCCCCTAGTTGATACAAAGTTGTGGCATCAGGGTGGTGCGTCTTCTTCTTCCTAGGTGTGTACCTCTTTTTCTTTGATGATGTTTATCTATTTCATTTATAATTCATATTAAATATTCTAACTTCTTCTTTATTCTATAGGAAATTGAGGTCTTAAGGTCCCAAGCTCAAGATTTTATGGAGCGAGACGAGTTTCAACGGGAGGAAGATGAGAGACGACGGAAACAATATGACAAGATGGCTGCTTTGGTCAAGCAGCTCATTCAATCTCAACAGTTTCTGCCACAACTGCTGCCAGAGTTCAAAGTCTTTGTTTGTTTTGGAACAAATTTAATTGTGTTTGGAAGAATTTGTATCGGAACATTTTAATTTTTGTTTGGAACAATTGTGTGCTATTTCCTCCCGGACAATTATATTAGGCATTAAATTAATATATGATATTTTAAGGATGAGACTCGAGGACCAAATACCCAATCCGAACCTGTACCAATCCGAAACCGAACCAAAACTGAACCGTATGCATGTAATTGGTTCGGTTATCGGTTTCCAATTTTCTACAATTTCATGATTCAGTTCTCCGTTCTAATATTTTCTGAAAAATACCGAAAACGAACCGGAACATTTTTTATGGTTTTTAAATTGGAAAAACAACATTTTTTTCTGGTGCTAGGCAATTTACCGGCAGATTCATCCGTCGAAAATTAGTAAAATAAATTGTTTTATAAATATTTTTTTTAAATTAAATAAAAATCAATTTTTTTAATTTAAATAAAACCGGCAGATTATCCGCCGGTAAATTAGTTTAATTATTTATTTCATTTTCATTAAAAATAATTCTTTAAAATTTTAGTTAAATTATTGGCAGATTATCCGTCGGAAACTTAATTTTAATTACTAATTGATTAATTAAGTCAAGGAAATGAAAAAAATAGTGGCCGATTTCCGCCAGAAACAGTCAATCCGTCGGAATTTGTGATTTCCAACGACCAGTTTTCCAGCAGACAAATCTCCCAGAAAACCCCTTTGTTTAGTAGTGTAACCTAGAGGTGGCCGAAAATTGGTCTTGGTCCCAAATAGTAATCCCGTAACCGGTCCCGCTCCCCACCCAAATCGTTCCCACTTATTTTTTATTTTTAAAATTGATTTTTAACATACAAAATATTTTTTAAGAAGAATTTGGTCAACCAAATACACTAACAAATACATTTTTATTATAATTGGGTCAACCAAATACACTAAAAAAATTGTTTTTTGTTATTGGTCAATCAAATATGCATTAGAATATTTAATTTGTTCAATCGAATACTCTAAAAGTAACGTTTTTATTATAATACGCTTAATAAAATACACTTAAATATAAATTTTGGTCTTCAATCAAATACACTTAAAAATACATTTAAAAATAAATTATAAATATATTTAGAATAAATTATAAATAAAAAATCGGGCCGGTCCCATAACTGGTCCCGGGTCGGGCCTTGTTTTTGGTGGAAAATCGTTACCGAACCTTAAACGGCGGGCCCAAACCTGTCCCAAGTCGGTCTCGGTTCCAGTCCTCCGCTCCTGGGTTTTTTGTCAATTTTTCGGTTTTCGGTTTTTTAATTTTCGTATTTGATGGTTCAGGTGAGTTTTCAATGACTTATGCTCGTAGTTACGTTGATTCTAAAACTTTGGTGGTAGATTCTTCTCCTACCAGATGGAATCAGTTTGTTCCTATCAAAATTAATGTCTTTACTTGGCGGTTGAGTTTGGACAAAATTTCTACTCGAGACAACCTTGATAAAAGAGGAATTGATGTGCATTCCCCCATGTCCGGTTTGCAATATGGAGATTGAGTCGGTGAGTTATTTGTTTTTTTCTTGTCAAATGGTGCGGGATGTTAGGAAGCAAATTGGTTGATGATAGAGTTTGGATATTCCAGGTCCAATTCGGAGTGGATTGGTTGGTTATTATCTTTGCGTTTGAAGAAAATGGAGTCGAATTGTTTTGAGGCGGTTGTTCTAATTATGGGCTATTTGGTCTTTTCGAAATATGACTCTTTTTAGGCTCCCTAAGACTAAGAAAGCGGCCCTGTGGGATGACATTGTGACTCATTCGTTCTTTTGGGTTACAAATAGGAGTAGAAACCATTATGTCAAGGTATTTTTTTTGCCAAATTTTCTACCATTTTTGAAATTATTATAATTTTTCATGATTTATTTTCCTTCTCAATGTCAATTCATCTTAAACAATCGTCGCTTTTGTCTATTTTCAATGAACTATGTTTTTAATTCAAAGATCATTCCACTTGAATTTTTTTTTAATTTTATTACCCAAATCGACACTATTGACTTTTCCTTTGATCAACCTACATTAACTTTCTCCCCATGTCAAATCACGATTTTATAAACTTTTGATCCAGCTTAAAGGCGCACCCATCTTGAAAAATTATTGGATCCACCATTATTGAGAGGGCGTGAGTTCAAGTCACCTTTTTAGCAAATTTTCAAATTTTTAGCTTTAAATTTTCAATATCTATACATTTTGTGAAAACAATGGATGGAAACAACACTACAAAAATAACTACTTTTGTCGGAGGAAAATGTCGCCGGCAAACGTCTTGAAAGTCGCCGGCAAAAGCTCAAAATCTTTTGCCGTCGAACTTTTCCGTCGGCAAAAGTTTTCGTGAAAGCTGGCCGCTATAAAGGTTTTTGTCGGCGAATAACATGTGTCGCCGGTAAAGATACATTTGCCAGCGAAAGAGAGTCATCGGTAAATACGGAAGTCGTCGGTAAAAACATCGCTCAAGTAATCGTATAAAATCTTTTTCCCGACGACTAAATATTTTTGCCGGCGTAATATTTTTCGCTGGGAAAAGTTTTTCTTGACTTTTCAGTCAAACATTTATCGGCCAAAAAATCCGTCGGCAAAAATTATTTTTTTATTTTTACACAACCTTTTACCGGCAAACAAACTCGTCAGCAAAAGTTAGATTTGACTCTTTTGGTCAGGCTTTTCTCAACGGGCAAAACCGTCGGCAAAAGTTAGGTTCGGCTCTTTGGTCAACCTTTTTACCGAGGGAAAAACCCGACAAAAAAAAGTTGTTAATCATATAATAAAACATTTGTCAATGCATTTGGACATACTTTTATCAACAAAAATAACAAATAAACAAATATAAAAACAATTTAAAAGATAAATTAGCTAATTAATAAGAAAAAAAAACATTACATAAATATCTTAAAAACATAAACCAAACCAAGTGAAAATATCTTTTTGACATATATAAAAAAGAAATATAGATAAAATGTTCTAAGCTAGTCGAGAGTTTCTGAACCGTCATCTTTCTCATGGATTGACCCAAATGGTTGAGTATTAGATGCATCATCAAGGACAAGCGGTGGTTGGACCGTAGACAACAAATGCTCTGGCACACTAAATCCAGGTACAAGGCCTTGAATTTGTTGAAATAACTTATTCGTCTCATTTACGTCTCTTGTTTGTTGTATCGAAAGATCACCTTGAATACCAAGAACTTAATGGAAAGACATAACCTAGAAATTTTTTATTTAGAACTTAGAAGCAATTCAACCCATCTCATACATAGTATTCTCATGTATAGAAGTTTTATATCAACCGGTCTAGATCCATGATAAGGAAAATCTCACCCAATACAATAAGATGGTGACTTTGGCCATGCAGAGAACACCATAAAAGATTCATACAATTCAACATAGTAGTCATGAGGTATTGTATTTACATGATTAGTCATCAACAAAGATACAAATTTGGTGCCACGATAAAATCAGTCCAAAAGATCATAGTAGTGTTTGAAAAAGAAAATCCCATAAAATGATCATTTTCTAGTACCTAACAATCGACTTGGCACATTTAATAATAACAATCAAGCAAATATTGGTGGAAACGTTCAAATAAACCCTCATATATTAACAAACAGCCAAATGGAATTACATCATCTTGATTTAAATTACCAAAAAACACACAATCTAATCATAGTAAACAATAATAAAAACTCATGAAGTAAAAAGCTCCCCCAGGTATGAATCCTTTTCACATAATTTGCATTAAATAATGGATGTAAGCAAACCTACGTCCAGTCCATTTGTAGAAGTGCTGCAGTACATAGATAAAAAGGTACACACCATTATGATTTAAACAACAATTGAAAGCAAAAGAAAGATCACATAAATAAGATTATACAACACATTAATGACATACCTCCCAGTAACTAGTTCATGTTCAATCCTAGTAATTCATGATCACTGCATCACCACTGCACCTACCTCCCACTTATATATCTAATAACCTTAATTTATATACATGCTTGTACAACACACTTGTCATTCCCTTAATTTTAACCGTAGCTAATTATGTGTCCTTAATTTATAATTGATCATGATAGCTAGCTAGTTAGTTGTATCATATAGATGATGCATGCTGAATTCATCCATCTGTTTAATTAAGATATATAGCTAGGTAGGATATATATATATATATATATATATATATATATATATATATATATATATATATATATATATAATTCACTTGCATAACCTTGTTAGTTTGGATGTTTATTACTTTATTCATAATTGATTAATTTGGTCAAAAAATAAGTACCACTAAATGAACTTAATTTGTTATATGTAAATATTGTATATGTTTATATATATATATTATAGTGTTGGGTTCGAGTGAGAAGTTGAGGTTAATGTGAGAAGCATGAGAAGTGGTTATCAATCATTCGATGAGAAATGGACGTACATTAGAATGAGATGCACCGGGATGCACCGGATCAATTCATTTCTAAGACGCAATTCATGGGATGGCATTTGATTAAAAGTGATCAACGGTTCAAATCCACTTCTCACACTTTTCACGCTAACCTCAACTTTCACACAATATTTTGCCTATATATATATTAATTACTAGTAAAGATTGAAATTGGTTGTATATTAAAACAAAAACCATTAATATGGCAGTACAGAGCATGGATCCACCTATACATGATATTCATGTCGACACTAAATATGTTTTTTTGTTCTTTGTGTACCTGGTATATATAGTAGTGTAGTTTCCAGAAATGTCGTGCTCATCTTTTTAATTGCATGCCCCGATCTACTTGCTCACACTCAACAACTGCATGCTTCTTTATTTTGGCCTTAAAGATAAAACAAACCCTTCAAACTTTATTTTAGAAATTGAATATGTTGACCATATGAATGGGAAAATCTTTTCTTATATCCTCCTCCAAACTGATTTGTGTAATGAAATCTAGTAATAAGATGCCCATATCACAAAAGACGACAAACAACCAAAGAATGTTAAATGAAGAAGCTTGATCACCAAACATACAGTGATGAACATACCATGTATATACCTATATGAAAAAACAGCAAAGGCAAATGCCAACCAAGCATACAATGTATAGTACACCTACAAGAATCCAATCTTTGTTACTATTTTGTGTCTCAAGTCCAAACCAATTCTTCATTTTTCACTAAAGACAACTTTATATCTAAGACAAAATGACAAGTTGATTGCATTTTTGTGCCAAGAGGCTATTTTCATGATTTAAAGTTTTGAACCCCAAATAAGTATTGTTTCAACTTTCATAAAAATGATATAATCCAAGATACCCAACATGGAATTAATAATTAAAGGTCTAGTTTAGGCAAAAAATAATAGAATCAAAACTCAAACTCAAACTATATATGAAACGTCTACTGCACAGATAAACCCCGATATCAAATTCCAAAAACCAAATTGGCATATGAATAGAAAAAGAAACTAGGAAATTACTTGAAGTCACACATTCATGTGGGTGGGCTAACTAAATTAAAGAAAGTAAAGATGGTACCTTTTAGGAGTGAACCAAGAAGGAGCAGGTTCAAATAAAGACGTACGAGTTTTATCCATGTCTAATTCATCACCGGTAACTCGGGATTCAACCCAGCAACATGAGAAACAACGTCAACAAGTTTTTTCTGCAGCGACTGAAGTCTGTGAAATGTTAGTTCATCATGAGGCGCAATACACCCAATGTTGTCATCCAGAGCACCAAACAGAAGGGCAAAACGGTTCGTCTTATCAGAATCCTGCAGGAGCATTCGTCCGATCAGAAGCTGGAAGCATCTGCAACCGTAAAAATTTAGTCACGTGTGCCTCAACACGAAACTCAACCCTTGAAAGGATCTTCTGCCCTTTCCAACTCTCGGACACCTTTGTTGCATGATAAAATATCTGCAAATTTAATGCAACACAAATAAACATTAGCCAGAAAACAGACTAAGAACATTGATCAAGGCATTTCAATAAGTTTTCTGTGGTACAGGTCGAACCAATTCGACCACCAATACAGTGCCTAACCTCGATTACTGCCACATATAGGAACCTAGAATCAACGAAAAAACGATTACCGGCAAGGAACCTAAAATCGAACAAAACTACAAATACTGGGAAAGAGGAAGAGAAAGGCAAATCGATATTGAATCGAAGGGAAGAATTTGAGGGGAAAACTGGGATTTTTGGCGCAATCAAGAGAGACATGGGAAAATTTAGGATTTATGGCGGAATAATTTGGGGATGGGGTGTTTGGGGATTTTTTGGGGAAAATTTTTGGGATGATTTTGAAAAACCCGCCAACTATTTCCAAAAATTTTAGGGATTGAATATTATTATTAATATTGTTATTGGAGTTAAATTAAAAAATACATAACCGTATCAATTTTTATGGGGTGTTTACTTGACAATTATAATTTCAGTATTTCTAGATTTAAAAATAAATATAGTTTTTTTTAAGTTTAAAAAAATTATAAGTACACATTGATTACCTGTAATTTGAGATTGAAAATAATTGTGTATGTGTATGCAGTAAAGTGGTCAATAATCGGTCCAGACCAGGTCCTATAATCGGCCCCATAACTTGTTCCGGGTCGGGTCTTATTTTTGATGAAATCGTAACTGATTAAGGACCATCGGACCATAACCGGTCCCTACCATGTCAGGCCCATTTGGCCATCTCTAATATGTAGTATGTAGGTTGCAGGTATATGTATGTAGAGGGAACTGGGTACATAACTTTAGAAACTCGTTTAATATACATCGTTGATCATCTACACAAACGATTGAGATTTATTTCTATGGTCTGTAATATATGTATGTACAGTGGATATATGTATATATGCAATGTATGTATGTATGTATGTATGTAGTGTGTGTGATAGTGAGTGATATTTGGGTTGTAATGAGTCGTAACGTCTGGGATGTTAAGGTGTAAATGGATCGTGTTGGACCGTATTAGGTGTCCTATACATTGTTATAATAAGGAGTATTGTATTATGTTTGGTGGTAATATGTTAAATTGGGTCCTATTGGGTTGTAATGGATCATACTTGACCTTATTGGGCCCTATCGACTATAATGGGTCATATGGGGTTGTAATGGGTCTTATTTGGTCATCTTGGTTTGTAGTTTGTATATTGGATGATAATTGGGTGTAATGGGTAATAATGCATCGTATTGGGTTGTAATAGGTAGTAATGGATCGTATTTGGTCATCTTGTAAGACGTATTAGGTTTTGGTTGGTTGTAGCAGGCAATAATGCATCTTTTTTTTAAGTATATAATATTCATATATGGCAAATGAAACAAATAAACTCACACACTCTCTTCACATTTGGCGATGTTTGAACCCATGACCTCCTACAAAGCCAAGGACTCCGATACCGCTAGGCTAAAGGCCCTTTGGTATAGTATTAGGTTGAAATATGTCGTATTATGCGGCAACAAGTCATATTGTGTTGTTACATCTTATTGGGTTGTATTGGGTTATATTGTAATGTATTAAACTATATTATATTATAAAACATTTATGTAAAACTCTTAAAACGACTTATTAAGAATTAGGTATTGATTAGACCATCCACAACAGCAATCCTATCCAATCAGATTGTAAATAAGACAAAAAAACTTTTTAAAAAAATAAATAAAAAAGAAAATCAAACACAACAATCTCGTCGTCCAACGAACCAAGATCGAGTCTTTTATTTTTTAAAGAAATTGACACATGTCAATTTCTTATTGGTTGGTTTTAGATTTTTAGGATAAAACTTATCTAATTAAAAATCAGACTTTTACAAATAAATTAAAAAATAAAAAATATACCAAAATTCATGGTTTTCAATTCCCTACAAATAGAGACCAATCTTGACATATTTTCATCACACCAATTTTTCTCTTCATTTCAATCCTCTTGTTATCTTGCTACTTTCTTTCAATTATCTGCTATGGATCCAGACTTCCCAAATCTTCTTTCGAATTCTCAACATCCTGATAGCTCTCGGTATCACCCAAACACACAGTATGAAAACTCTGATTGTCTCCCAATTATTGTAGGTTTCTAATTGTTTAACCTATATTATACTTATAATTAAAAAAAATTATATGTATAAAAAATAAAATATATAATTTTTGTAAAATAATATTGTAGATTAGATTGGATTGTAGGGGATTGTGGTTGGAGTATTAAACTTTTGAGATTGGATTGGAGTTGAATATTATGTAAGTGGATGAGAGAGAAACTAATATTTTAATTGAGATTGGATTGGTTGAGGATTGTTTTTGTGGATAGTCTTAGTAATAGGGGTGCTCAAATTCCGACCAACCCAACCCGAATTATATATATATATATATATATATATATACACACACACACACACATACGTTAGACATTAGACCAACCTGTAGTTAGTAATATTTAAAATTATATTACAATTTCATCAGTAATTAATTTTATTTTCTTATTCACATTATCCTTCAAAAAAAATTGAGTTTGTTAGCCTTTTTGGTATGTTCTCGTTTTTATTTTACTTATTTCAAACGTAAATGTTTAGTTAGAGATAAAATAACATACAAAAGTTTCAACCCGACCAACCAAACTCAATCCGCACGATTTTGGATTGGGTTGTAGTTTTGATTAGGTTGGGTTGGATTGAGATTTTTCAAACCGCAAACATTGGGTTGGATTGGGTTGTTCATATATCTTCAACCCGGCCAATCCAACCCATGTACAGCCGTAATTAGTAAAATTTCAAGTTCACAAGTGTTTACGAAAAGTACGATTTTTAAATAAGGAAATCTTTCGGCAAAAGTGTAAGTGGAAAATATTAATAAAATTTATATATTGTTGCCGATAAAAACGTCCTTAAAAATCATTATAATTTCAAAAATATTTTTGTCGAACAATTTGAGAAGTTCGTTGGTAAAAGTACAAATAGATAATATTAAAGAAATTAAAATACAATTCCGACGGGTGTAGAAAGTCCGCCAGCAAAATGTAAGTGATTTATTATTAATAATATAAAAATACTTTCGCCGGAAAATTTAGGAAGTCCGTCAGCAAAAGTTTAAGTGAAATAAATTATTAATTATAATAAAATAACTTTTGGCGGGTAGTTAGTGAAATTCGTTGGTGAAAATGTCATTTAATTTTTAAAAGATACTTTTGCCGGCGGTTTGAGATATCCGCCGGTAAAAGTAACCTTTACCAACGGCTTATATGAAATTTGTCGGCAAAAACTCCTATTTGCTGGTGGCATTTTCCTTAGGCAAAAAGTTAAGACTTTTACCGGAGGATTTCATCTAAGTCACCGGCAAAAGTTACTTGTTATCTGGAAATACATATTCGCTATGGGGTCAACATTAGTTTTGTTGAATGGTGTTTCAACATGACATATATAACAATGCCTCCATATCTGTAACGTCCCAAAAATACAACAGAACATACATAGCATTAAATCATAACATTTACAAATCTGGGTCCCGAATTTTCATTACATTACTCTAAAACTGAGGTTGGCGGAAACAACCTATACACAACTGAGAACAACTACTACTACAAGTGGAACCGGCACTGTCTCTAACTGCATCTGTACTCTATCCTGCGCTTGCTCACTTACCTGAGCCTCCTACTATATGTTTACCTGAAAAGGTTTTAGTTTTGAAAAGCGAGGGTTAGACCATGAGGCCTAGTGAGTTCCCTCAGAAAACAACATGTATAAACAATATTAACTCATTTATAAAATTTCATCATAAATCTTCACATATCATCAAACATGGTACTGCACCGTGTAATGGATCACATAAACATTCCGCGATCGGGGCCCCAGCAGACTCCCCTCTCGCCTCGTATCGGGGCCCAAGCAGACTCACCTCTACCCGAATAGGAGGGAAACGAATTCCAACCTACCGGCCTGTCATACATATCCAAGGGATCATCGGATCCCGAGGCTCTCTGATCCCACAGTGCAGACCGACTCCACATAGCATACTCATTCATTTCATAAAACATGCAACTTATAATCATTGTAAATCATAATTCTCATTTCATCATGCCAAATATTCTTTTTAATAAAATAAGTATTTCATGGGAAACATGCACATCAGTTCGTAAACATTTCATGCTCGTAAGGAACCATAATCAGTAAACATTCAACTTTCATTAGAGTAAAAATCATGTGAAATAACATGGCATTTCTACATAATCACTTTCTTTGGAAAAAACACGTAAAATCACGTATTTTAGTTAGAAAAACTCACCTGGTGCGTTTAAGATCTTTTCTTACTTTGCTTCTACTTTCAAGAGATCTACCTGAGAAATGAATGACATACAAACTGCTCAGACCCTAAAACCAGCTTACCGGACACCAAGTTGCCGAATGAGCTAACTTACCGGGTCCAGATACTTACCGGGTACCAGACTTTCCGGAACCCTACACTTACCGGATACTTATACTTACCGAATACTTATACTTACCGAATACTTATACTTACCGGATACTCTCCCGGTAACCTTCATCACCAAAAGCCTACCGGATACTCTCCCGGTAACCTTCATCACCAGGAGCTTACCGGGTAAGGCGCTGGGACAAGTTCATAGGTCAAATCCTTGCTAAACGCCTCTTAATCGAAACGATAAATCGATAATCGGTTTAATAAACATGCTACGTCCATTTCTTACTCTTCTTTGATACTCAAACACGATTAGAGTGCTTAATCCCTCTCAAGGCATTATTTACAACTTTATAAGAAAACCCTCTACATATCTCAACAATCAACATAACAATCAAAACTGGATTAGATTTCGAAATTACCTGGTAGACTCACTTACAGAATCGCACTCCACTCCACTCCACTCCACTTCTCCTTCCAATTTGATGTTTAGTGATCTTCTTCTTCAATTTACACTTGAACCCTATTTCTTTCTTTCTCTTCTCTATTTCTCTCCTTCTCTTCTCTTGCTCAGCCACCAACAATAGGGATGAAAATGGTTTCTCTAGGGTTTTGAATTAATTTATATCTTTCATAAATTGTAAAAAGGGCCCTTAACTCAAGCTTTCATTTCTTAAACTTTAGCCACCAAACCTTCACATTGTACTAGAATTTCGGGTTGTTACAACACTCCCCCTTAAAAGAATTACGTCCCCGGAATTCCTCATTGGAAAAGACGCGGGTATCATGCCCACACCACAACTGACACTTCCCCAAGGTAATGCCACTTCTGACTCAGTCAATCACCTCATTAAATTCGAAACATGGAACATTGGATGCATTCCCTTCAGTTCTTACGGTACTCTAACTCGTAGGCTACTGTTCCTATTCGATCGGTCTTAACAATAGAAGATTAAATAAGGCTTCTCATGCATCTTACTTCCTTTAAGGAGGAACTTGGCGGAATTCCCCGCTACAACACGAGATTCAGTTACTAAGAAACAATCACTCACTTGACAGCTTGGCACAAGGCCAACCCTGTACATCCCGACAACTCACAACCCTGAGTTCCTTCATCGTATCACAACTTACAACCCTGCACCATCCAACAATTGTCTATGCAGATAACATTTCCCTTTCTCGGACCACCTAGACCACAGTTCGCCAATCACCTCTCACATCCTCACTACTTCACCACCCCATACTTATACGTAACTAAGAGTAGGAACCTCCAAACCCATCGTTGAAGTGTTCACCTACTCAAATTAAACTTATCCTGAAACACATCAATTCCTCGCTGATTGCCACGTTCGTTCAGTCATATAAAACATAACTCCGATTATCCTCACTCCACCGGGAGGAGTAACCCTGGTCACACCATACTATTCTTACTAGCTTAATCACTGCACGACCAATTCGTTTAAACATTTCTCATAAAGTCACTAACTTAACTCATTCAGTTGTCTTATCCACTTCTTTCCTGCACAAAATCATACACAATTTCCTTCCTCAATACTCTTCCCAAAAGTGTGCACACTTATCAATGGCGACTTACACACTACTCCACCTTTCGGTGTTACCGTCAAGCTTACTACTTCCAACCTACTCACTTGTTCCAACATACTATCTTCCGACAATTTCCATGCTGAAAATACTTTCTCATTATTGTACATAACCAAACGGTTGCACTAAAATTCTAACTTAAGGCATTCAACCATAGCACCTCGAACTGACACCAGTGTTTGTTGTTACTACACATTCTTTGATCTTCAACTATTACCTTCTCGGATAATCCTTTCACCCATAGGAACAATTCTCAATCATTAAAGATTTCGCATCTACTACCCCACATTTTGATTAACCCAACCATCATCTTCTTTAACTTACATTGATTTCAAGAATATACTTACTTAACGACTCACAAAGCCAGAAAAAAACGCTTGGTCTCTCATTTGGGCAAGCACCCATTATTGCTCTGACATTCTACTCCGATAATAGACGTATCACACTGCCACCTACAACTACGTGTTCCAACCTCTTGCTTAACAATAAGCACACCTCATCCGAAATCCCGAAAAAAGGCTTCCATCTAATGCTTCATCTTTCTAACATCACGTTACTACAACACTATCTGGCACATTTATCTTGGCAATTATTGCCACTACCTGACTGTACATTCCTCACCCATAACATCACACTGCAGACCAAAACTCTCATGGCCATTCATACACAATTCAAACTCGCCTTCAAATTTTCCCGCATAAATAATCGAGTCTATCTCACTACTTTGTCCTTTCTCACTCTAGTTGAACTATAACTGTCTAGTTCCCAATTAGCTCAACTGTAATCGCTCTTGCTAGCTCCTTACGATCCGAGCCCTTACATAAACAGGACACATTCCCTCTCTGGACGATATAATATACACACTCGCTCCGTTCGTGCTACATACCTTATCTTTCTACGAACCCCCCATACCTCGTAAGTAGAACGCTTATCCACAACAGCAGTCTCTCACTAACTTAACACCCCTACAAGGTGTTCTAACAACTTTCGCTTTCCTGGTTCAAGTCCTCGGCCTCAGCCAACTTACACCGTTACCGACTTCAACAACAATAGTCAACTTGTGGATACTTTCTCAACCTATTCTTAAACATGGGTTCCTTACGGAACCAGGTCCTTCCAACATATCATAATCAACTTCATATTCAGTCGTCCTAATTTCAAAACTTACTCATGTAACATCAATATTACAAGCTCACCTCAAAACTCATATCCCACACCGCGGATTTTTCATTTCTGCCTCACAACACTACTTATAACGAGTTGCTAAAATCAACACCTTGATGACTTCTAGTCCTTCCCCCGGACACCATCGTCCCTCGACAACTGTATTCCCAGTCACCGAGCAAGGGTACAGACCCTCATACACCCGACACTATCATCCAATCCCGACTCTTCCACTGTCCAACTCTCCTCTTGAACACATATACCAAAACTACATACGTTCTCCCCCGACTTGTCCAACACCTTTCCACTCTCGGAGTTCTTCCTTAGCTTAAAATGTAATACTCTACGACCTAGCGGGTTCATAGCCTTCATGCATGACAATACAGTAAATAAATCATTTTGCACATTTCATCATTTAAAATAAACAACGTTTGGAAAAAACTTGGGTACACATGACCCCATCACTCTTATAACTTCAACGTCCTACACAACGATTCGAGAATCGTTTGCATGCATCTCTCCGTGAACCTTAATCTTACTCAATTCGAACGATGTTATTACGACAGTGATACGTTGAATGAAAATCCTTTCATGCGACACAATTCTGAAAGAAATTACTAACACTAAGTAAACCAGTCGGTTCTCACACCCTTTTATATGATATCAACAGGTTAAAACTCATTTTGATTGTAAAAGTTTTGCTGGCAAACGTTTTCTCGACCTCTTTGTAACAATTTAACTTATCATGAAAAGTATGAAATACTTTGCAAATCGTTAAGCTCAAAATTTCATTGTGCAATGTGAATGAAATCACCTTTTCTTTAAACATACGTTTGCACCTTCTGACTCAATTTCGATCAAAATTGATATTTACACATTTAACTTAAATCGTGAAAATTTCATGTTACATATAAGAAAGCTATGCATGAAACTCTACTTGCAATTGAAGGCTACTCACCCTATCAAGGTCAACCTCTTTACACACGCAACTTATTCTTGACACTCTACCTTCGACCAATGGTCGCCCTCTCGGTCATGCAATAACTTGTTGTACATGCGTTTCACATCTCACTTACTCAACCATTTCACACTATTTTCGTTTGATCAACTATCTCACTTTCTACTTCTACATGCTTCTGATTCACTACAGGTATCTTATTTCATTTATCCTGCCATGAAAAGCTCGACTAAGGAGTCAGGGCTCCATTGACACTTTCAAGATTTCGACACTGTCCTTCCTTATCATCCGAACTGATCTACTTCGCAATCTCTTGAACTGGGACTCTCCTGAAACAGGAGTCTTACTCAAACTCAACATCCATCCTCTTCGAATCCACGAAGAGCTACCTCTAGGCGACTCATAACATTCTATACAATATTTCCTCTCTTCGGTGTATACATACATCACATCATATATGATCTTTCACGACACCTCCCAAACAAGGGAGCTCGGTCTATTCCTCAGGGATCTTGCTGACCTTCTAGATTACTGGAACACGACATATAAACTAGCTTAAGACTACAACTTTGGAATAATAAGGTAGGTCAAGCACACATATGTACCTGTAAGTTCTCAATTACACTAGCCAGGTGAAATCCCAAACTTACCTTACATGACTGTCCTCGGTACCCTATTAGTCCTATATCTACTATAGTGCCCTCCTAATGCATTTCCCTATCTATAATGGTGCCCTCCTAACACATTTCCTGATTCTCAGTTGTGATTTCTACTCCAAAGTTAAAGTTTAGGCACATCCGGTCACCTAAATCCCTTAAACTATGGCTCTGATACCATTTGTAACGTCCCAAAAATACAACATAACATACATAGCATTAAATCATAACATTTACAAATCTGGGTCCCGAATTTTCATTACATTACTCTAAAACTGAGGTTGACGGAAACAACCTATACACAACTGAGAACAACTACTACTACAAGTGGCACCGGCACTGTCTCTAACTGCATCTGTAGTCTATCTTGCGCTTGCTCACTTACCTGAGCCTCCTACTATATGCTTACCTGAAAAGGTTTTAGTTTTGAAAAGCGAGGGTTAGACCATGAGGTCTACTGAGTTCCCTCCGAAAATAACATGTATAAACAATATGAACTCATTTATAAAAATTCATCATAAATCTTCACATATCATCAAACATGGTACTGCACCGTGTAATGGATCACATAAACATTCCGCGATCGGGGCCCCAGCAGACTCCCCTCTCGCCTCGTATCGGGGCCCAAGCAGACTCCCCTCTACCCGAATAGGAGGGAAACGAATTCCAACCTACCGGCCTGTCATACATATCCAAGGGATCATCGGATCCCGAGGCTCTCTGATCCCACAGTGCAGACCGAATCCACATAGCATACTCATTCATTTCATAAAACATGCAACTTATAATCTTTGTAAATCATAATTCTCATTTCATCATGCCAAATATTCTTTTTAATAAAATAAGTATTTCATGGGAAACATGCACATCAGTTCGTAAACATTTCATGGTCGTAAAGAACCATAATCAGTAAACATTCAACTTTCATTAGAGTAAAAATCATGTGAAATAACATGGCATTTCTACATAATCACTTTCTTTGGAAAAACATGTAAAATCACGTATTTTAGTTAGAAAAACTCACCTGGTGCGTTTAAGATCCTTTCTTACTTTGCTTCTGCTTTCAAGAGATCTACCTGAGAAATGAATGACATACAAACTGCTCAGACCCTAAAACCAGCTTACCGGACACCAGGTTACCGAATGAGCTAACTTACCGGGTCCAGATACTTACCGGGTACCAGACTTTTCGGAACCCTACACTTACCGGATACCTATACTTACCGGATACTTATACTTACCGAATACTTATACTTACCGAATACTTATACTTACCGGATACTTATACTTACCGGATACTCTCCCGGTAACCTTCATCGCCAGAAGCCTACCGGATACTCTCCCGGTAACCTTCATCACCAGGAGCTTACCGGGTAAGGCGCTGGGACGAGTTCATAAGTCAAATCCTTGCTAAACGCCTCTTAATCGAAACGATAAATCGATAATCGGTTTAATAAACATGTTACGTCCATTTCTTACTCTTCTTTGCCACTCAAACACGATTAGAGTGCTTAATCCCTCTCAAGGTATTATTTACAACTTTTTAAGAAAACCCTCTACATATCTCAACAATCAACATAACAATCAAAATTGGATTAGATTTCGAAATTACCTGGTAGACTCACTTGCAGAATCGCACTCCACTCCACTTCTCCTTCCAATTTGATGCTTAGTGATATTCTTCTTCAATTTGCACTTGAACCCTATTTCTCTCTTTCTCTTCTCTCTTTCTCTCCTTCTCTTCTCTTGCTCAGCCACCAACAATAGGGATGAAAATGGTTTCTCTAGGGTTTTGAATTAATTTATATCTTTCATAAATTGCAAAAAGGTCCCTTAACTCAAGCTTTCATTTCTTAGACTTTAGCCACCAAACCTTCACATTGTACTAGAATTTCGGGTTGTTACAATGTCTTTTAGGACTCAATTTTACATGTTGTAGCATTTACCCAGTTATATATGCTTTAATCTTTACCCAAATTACAATGTTTTAGGTTTTATTCTTTTAGCTGTATGACGATTCGTGATTCGGGCTTTTGAAGAATGTGAAAAAATGATTCTACATTTGACATGCTTTTGATATAAATATATATACATAAAGCAACATCCTTTATCTCATAATCATTAAGTTTAAACCCTTGATACACAAAGACCGTTAGATGAGTTGACTTTGACGATCGGTGTTGTGGGAAGGTTTATGAAAAAGAGAAAGTCTATCTTCGGCCAACCTAGTCTTGTACGTACATGATTTATACTCAAACCAAGTGAACTCATCGTACAAGCTTTCTTCGTCGGGCTCCATTAACGAATCCAACGGTGTGATCTTCTCCGTCAATGGTGGACCTCCAAAATATATCATTGAAACCCTTGACTTCAACATGTCTGCCACCACCCTATGCTTTACACTTCTGAACCTTCCATTCGTCATCACCTTCACCAAAATCAAACAATCTAAAAACCACATCTCAAAAGATGAGATCTTTGTTTTTCATTGAATAATCAGTATATTAATAAATAGTAATATCAAGAAAACCTATTATCAAAACAGGGTTGGCCAGGTCCAGTGAGAAGTGTCAAATTTGGTGAGAAACGTGAGAAGTGGTTATCAACCGTTAGATGAGAAATGGACGAACATTAGGATGAGAAGCATCCGAATTAATTCCCTTTTAAGCCGCAATTCAAGAGAAAATATTTGATTAACAGTGATCAACGATTTAAAAGTACTTCTCACACTTCTCACAAAAAATAACACATTTCACATGAACGCATGTCTATCAAAACAAAGGTTAAATGTAACAAAGGTTAAATGTAACAAAGACCCAAACTTTCTTTACAAGTAACATGATATTTAAATACGACAAATGTATACTTACACTGAATTTGCACCATTGATTTTCTTGGGTTTCTTATTTCTTGGTTGTTATTCTTCTCAATTAAAAATGATTCAAAATATTGTAAACAATATTAAAGTATATATATTTTTAAACAATTCATATTGTTTCTATTGAAGCCGTTAAAAATAAAGTGTATATATATATATATATAGAGTAACTAAAATGGAATTAATACATGTCTATAAATCTTTCCATTTTAAAGAATGACGACAAAATTACCTGTAATAAATCATCGACATTGATGAAAAAGGAGGAGTCATCAGGTGGGACCGCAACCCATGTTCCATCAGCCAAACAGATTTGGAAACCTGACGTGGTGTTAGATCTTGCAATTGATATAAGGTGTGGGTCCGTATGTTCTCCGAACCGAATTCGGTTCTGACCCACACCTTTTGGAAACGGATTCAAACTTAGACCCGCATTTACATGTGGGGCTAGGTCTGAATCCGATGGATAGTGGTTGAGCCTGAAGACCGAGTCGGCCTTCTCATCGCTCAACATCCTGCTTAAAACACTCTTTGGCTCTATCTTCAGTCCCTCAGCCATTAACTCCAGTATTTGACACCCCAAGTTTCTTACTTCTTCCACGTACTTTTTTGCTAGCAGCCTTCACAAATGTACAATTCATTATTTTCAAATGATGAAAATATACAACTTCCGGAAAGAACAATGTTGTATCATTCAAGATTTAGTTAGGACCAAACGTTTATCCGGGTAAGCGCTTACCATGTCATATATTACCTTACCGGATTAATATAGTTAGGACCAAGAATCTTACCGGTAAGAGCGAGGCAAGGACCAAGGGCCATACCCGGTAAGTGTGAGTGATGACTCTCACCACGGTTAGTGCTTACCGGATAAATTGTTACCTACGATGACGTTTTAGTAGACTAAAATCTTACCCAGTAAGTAAGTAAATAATAGTGTTAAATTTTACCGGTAAGCGCTTACCGGGTAAGTGTTTGATAAACGGTCCCTTAGTTTGAAATTAAAAAATGTTGGGAGTTACCATAAAAAAAAAAAGTTTATAGGACGCCTAAAATAAATAAGCGTCCTAATAGAGTATTTTATAGGACCACAGTTTATACTTTATAGAACAAAACCAAATAACGTCATATCTAAAATTGGTACAAAAAATTTATATGACACTTTTGGGTGTTGTAACAAGTTTTTTAGAACATTTTTCAAATAAAACGTCTTATTACCCATTTTATAGGACACTATTTGAAAATGTGTCTTATAAACACAAGTGTCCTCTAAAAAGATAAAAGATAGGTTCATATGACACTTCTCAAAAACGTCCTATAAGCTTAGCTAATGTGACGCTTTATTTTAAAAATGTCCTAAAAACCTTGTTACGACGCTAAAAAACGTCGTATAAATGTATTGCAACACTTTTAGATATGACGCTTTTTTGTTTGGTCCTATAAGTAAAGGTTATATAGAACACTCTAATAAGACGCTTATTTTTTTTAGACGTCCTATAAACTCAATTTTATTGTAGTGACTAATTGCTAAGGACACTCTAGAAACAGCTAAGCACAGTCTTGAATCTTTATGCCAAGGTATATTCTTGGTTCAGTGGTGTATATCTTGATACACGTGGAGGATGTGTTTTACAGGAATATCCCTAACAAAACTGATATAGTAAATCCTACATGGAAATAGAATCTGAAAAGGGTAAGATGTATGCAGAATTGATTTCTACCTCAAATAATAAAACAGTTGTTTCCATGAATCTCGTGGATTATGCAAAAATGCGTTAAGCGAACAAAAGAAACGAGAAAATAAATCTTACGAGAAGATATTGGAGTTCGTTGGGAAATTATTGGAAGCGAGGAGAAGATATTCGAGCCACCCAATGTCTCCATTTGGTCCAATTTTGTTGCAACCGTATCCTAACGGATTTGGAGGAGAATACTTGTTTTTTTCGGACGGGCTCATGTTGAAGAACCCAATGGCTTCGTTTTCTAGTTCTGTCACCAGCCATGGCGGCACGCCATGGTTGATGACCTTAAAGAAGCCGTAATCTTGGCAAGCGTTGACGATGAGGTTTTTGGCGTCCTGAGGACACGAGAGGTCGATTACTGGGATACCCGTAAAATGGTTATTGTTTGACTTGGTGGTGCATGATTTTACAGTGGGGTTGTTTTCGACTTGTGACACCATCACCATGTTGGTGGTTTGGTGGCAATTAAAGAGGAAACTATCTGCCTATTTATACACGTTAGGGAGCAGGAAGGAGTAGTCACTCTAGCATATGCATATATATATTTATATATGGAAGGAGTAGTCAGTCTAGCATATGCATATGCATATATATATATATATATATATATATATATATACACATGCATACATGCATAAATATATATATATACATGCATACATGCACATATATATATATATATATACACACACATGCATAGAGGGAGCATAATTTGTAAACCATCGTAATCTTGCAAACCGTGTAAACCATCGATTTCATGGGTTAATTTCATGAAATTGTTTCATATCATTCATTTCTTGATGAAATTGTTTCATATATTTGTGTTTTTATGTAAAAACGAAAAAGTTTCATCAAACGTAGAAAATATATGAAACAGTTTCATAAGAATAAAAAAACTACATAAAAAACACAAATATATCAAACAATTTTATCAAGAAATGAATGATATTAAACAATTTCATCAAAATAAACAATTTTATTAATTTAACCTATGAAATTGACGGTTTACATGCATATATATCTATATAAAGCAGAAACATCAATTGTCCACGTGGCATCTCCTCCATCCAGTATTGGCGTCTTACTATTCCCCTGATTTTTTCCTTTTCTTTAAAGTTTTTCCATTAAATCCAAAGCGCAAACCCTTCGTCTTCTACGGTTAAACTTCTTTCATATTCTCCATCTCTAGAGATCAAACAACGTCTTCTCCATCTCTCGATCAAAAGGCTGTGGATTGACATGGTACGCCTCTCTCTCATAGATATATAGATTCTCCATCTCTCAATCAAACATCTTCTATGTCTCTCGATCAAAATTATGGATTGACATGGTATGCCTCTCTCATATTATGGGTTTCTAATTCACTTTTCTCGATCTTCATCTACTCTCCTGTCTCGGTTAGTCTCTTGACATCAACCGTCGATTCACAAATTAGGGTTGTTGGCTACTTGGCTTCTTGGGCAGATTTGAGGAGTGCCATTAGAGAGGCCGTTGTTTCTTCTTCTCAGATAGTTTGTTGTGTCTATGGTGTGTTTCCTTTCTCTCTAAAGTTCCAGCGCCAATATTTCCATGAGATTGGATACTCAAAACCTAGAATGGTATGTTTGCAATTAATCAAGGCTATTCATTTATTTCGTGTACCTGTTCATGTTTACTTCTTTTCTTATGCTCATATAGAATCAATACAAAACCCATAAACATTCAAGGTCACATTTCCCCACAAATTGTGTGAATTAAATCCGTGATTCTAAAACCCTTTCTATGGGATTCATGTCCCCTACATTTGTTTTCTATTTTATGCTTTTCATACCCCAATTTTGAGTCCCTCACTCTCTGAGGTTAGGCTTAGTACCATATCGTGTCTTGCATTTACGCAATAATAATCATAGGAAACGAGTTGGTCCCATTGATGTGTTTGCTTACATGATTTGAAATAACTCATGGCAATGTGCATCTTATTAGGATTTAGAGCTCCCAACTCACAAAACAAAGAATATTGTGAGCTACATGAAGCAAATGGAAGAAACCAAGGGTCCCATTGATGAAAAGCTAAAGCTTGCTATTCCAAATCGACATAGAAATCACGTGAGCTTTTGTTTCCTTTATATTATAAATCGACATAGAAACTTGGTGAGTGATTTCTCTCAATTTGTTTTGATTTATATAATTTACAAACGTCATGACCAGTACCTCCAATGCCTTTAAGATTCTTCATCGACTAAAGAAACAATATCACCAGGGAAACATATTTGAGGACTGCAAGAAAGAACGGTAGGTTTCGGTTCGGTCGTATTTCAATCCTTAATTTCTTGAAGTTTTTTTTGTCACCATTTATGTTTCAGCTTAGAACAAAGTATATTTCATACATCTCCCCCTCCTACACCCTACTTTTGAGTGGGGTTTGTTGTATCTATTAGGTTTGGTTTGGTTATGTATTGAGAAAATTTTATTAAATGAACTTGGAGTAGGAGTATGACTACAATTGATGATAGCACCAAGGATTTAACATGAAACCTTAAACCATACTATGCCCATATTTTTGTTTTGTTTTACAAAGTTACATATTCATATATACTTCAAATTAAATTCTGACTGAGTTGTACTTTTCCCATATTTTTGTTTTGTTTTATAAAGTTACATATTCATATATACTTCACATATTAAATTGGTTCCTTACTAACTATAAGGAAATATGATTCACACAAGCATGTGGAACAACATTGTCCCAAAATACAAGGGGCTATATTAGATGAGGGCATGTCATATGAAATACAAAATCCCAAAAGTCGTTCTAAGTGTTTGGAATCTTGTGCTCACTCACCCAATAATTTGTCAATTGGACTTGTGTTATTTGTACATCGTACTTTTTTTTATAAAAATATATTGCAACTCTTTTTAATCTTTTATGAAACACAAGTAAAAACAAAACACATGAGTTTCACATCTAACAGATGGATTCTCAAAGTTTAATTATCCAAATCGACTCATGTTACAAAATGGTCTTATGTAGCAACAAACAACTTAGTATATAAATAAAAGTTGCTATCATTTGGGATCCTTTTACTCCCCATTTGCTTATATATCTTGATGCTCTCCCCCCTTTTTTCTTACTTATGTTGGAACTCGATCATGTTCTTGGTTTTGGGTTTTCATTTTTGCCATTGTAACATTTGATGCCCTAGATTTCTGTTGAAGATAAAAAGTCACTTTGTCTTTCGATTTTGTCAAGTTATTACCACAATCTTATGTTTCTCTGTTGTAGGTGAATGTGGAGGTTCATGTGGCGACGGGTGGAGTGCCTAAGAAGAGGACCTCGATGTGTTCTTCGTTTCGTCAATCCTGCAGGTACGCCTTTCTTTATATACTTCTATTTGGAATCATAGGGATTTTTTAATTATTGTCCTCTTCGGTTTTTATAGGTTTTAGGGTTCTTCTTTATAGATATGTTCTTCACCCAACCCCATCTCTCAATCTGTTCTTCTTAGGTTCTATAGGTTCTATGGTTTGCTTAATGCTCGACATTGAATCCATTATGTTACAATACTCTAAATAGCTTTTGCTTTAAATTATTGCCTTCCAAATTTCTACGGTATATATGTTTTTATCCATATGTTAGTACTATCCCAACATGTAGACTTGGCAGAAAAATTAATGAAGTTTTGTTATTTGAGGTTCATAATGATACCACTATCACTAAGTAAAACTGGAAGTGATCCTTAGAAGCAACCATCTTAGTTTGCATTTTATTTGGGAATAAAGAAATTAGCATACCAGCTTGGTTTTGTTGATCCATAGATACTTTTGGTTTCTATTGCATTTTGTAAAAAATCAAAAAAAAAAGTTGGATGTAGAGGTTTTTATTGATCGAGAGCAAATTGATTACGATTATAAGTAGCAGCAAATCTATCAATCATATAAGATCGTCTTTTTCATCTTACAAGAGATCAAATAAATTTTATGCCAAATACGATTTTTCTGTGCATTTTATTGAATGGGTAACAACCTACAACAACAAAACACATTAAAAATTTTGAACCATCATTATTTCAGCTATCAAAACCCACAGAAAATAACAAAGAAATTGAAGTTTAAGTGACGGGCCATACATATAATAGATCAGATGTGGTAGTTCAAATTTATAAATTGCATTTAGTTTTATTCTTATGATTTGCATGTAACCGTCTCAGTTTTGCAGAGAAATTGAAGGTTCGGAGTTCTTGAGGATGTGAGTGTTGGTGGCTAAAGGATGTGAGTGTTGGTGGCTGAAGGCGAACTTTCAGTTGCATATGATTAGAATGAAATTGTTAACTAATGGTGCTAAATAGTTTGTTATTCAGTTTGTACTAAATTTTATATCTAATGGGATGTTGGTACCATAAGCACATGATGCAAGTTCTTCCGTGAACATTTCTTTAGTTTTGTTATCTTAGTTCTTAGATTAACAAATTTTCAAGTTAAGGGATAGGTGAGGAAACATAGTTTATAACATGATATAGTCTTTTCTTATAAGATGGATTATGCAATGACATTTATTGCCATATAATTGTACAAATGAGTTGTAGTAGTCGTGTATTTTATTGCTAATAAGTAATCCCACAATATTCTAGAACTATAATTTCCACCACGTGGGTGATTTTGATTTGTTTATCTTATTTTATGTGTGAGTTTATTTTATAAAATTTTATTAAATTGTCATCCTCAATCGACATTGACTGTTCATAATATTTTTTAAGGAACTTTGTTATAAGAAATTCAATTGTATTAAAAAAACTACGGTTATGATAATGATTTTTATGTAATTTAGATATATGTTTTTATACTATGTTTTTTATATCCTTATTTTCTTGGTTTATTCCTATCTATTTGTCAATGTTTTGTTAAAATCTTTTCATTATTCAATTGATACTCACAAAATCAAATATTATGCTGTAACCCGCAATAAGACAGTTTTGAACTCTAATACCAATTAAGAAATGAGGAATTGAAGTTTTTTTTTTGAATTATATTGATTTAAATACACTACGATTTTTTTTCTACGATTCTATTTATACTCCATCTAAACTAAAAATTTATTATACATATAGTGCTAAATCACTGTAAGTTAAACCAGAAATAATAACTTTTACGTACATCAGGTTTCATGAATATATAAAAATAATAATTTGATTCTTTTACAAATCTTTTTTTTAAATCACCGCGCACAACGCGCGGTATAAAACACTAGTATGTATGTATATATATATATATATATATATATATAGCCTTAGGTTCAATAGAGAAGTCCAAATATTTAGAGAAATAGAGAAGTGATCTTGGCCATTTATTCGGTCAACATCGGTTATAATTGGTCAAAAGTTGCGGCTTTGACTGGTCAAAAATTGCGGCTTTGACTGGTCAAAAGTTGCGGCTGTTCCAAAAATAGAAGAGCAATTTCGTAACTTTTACAAAAAACACGGACTGAGTTCATATATGAATCTGTGTGATTCACATATGAACTATACGTTCATATATGAACCTTTGTCATTCACATATGAACTCTTTATAACTAATTCATATATGAATCTTGTGATTCATATATGAACCTTTGTGTTTCATATATAAAACTAATTAACTGTAGGTTCATATATGAATCAGTTGAACCAATTAATTGATTCATATATGAATCTTTGTGTTCATATATGAACCTTTGTGATTCATATATGAATTTTTTTAACTAATTCATATATGAACCTTTGTGTTCATATATGAATGTTTGTGATTCATATATGAAATTTTTTTAACTACTTCTCATATGAACAAATTAACTGATTCATATATGAATCACAAAGGTTCATATATGAATCACAAAGGTTCATATATGAATCAGTTAAAAAGAGTTTATATGTGAATTACAAAGGTTCATATATGAACGTATAGTTCATATGTGAATCACACAGATTCATATATGAACTCAACCCGTGTATTTTTTACGAAACTACCCATCTATCTTGTGCAGACCACGCGAGTAATTATCCGCTACTTCTCGGTCAAAGCCGTTGATCTTGACCGAATAAATGGCTAAGATCACTTCTCTATTTCTCTAAATATTTTGTTGGTCCCGAAAGGCCTATACAAGTTTGTAGAAGGGGGGGGGGGGGGTTGAATACAAACACGCTATTTTACTTTTCTAAATTGTTTATTGATAAATCATTAACAATTTACAGCTTGTAGCGGAAACAAGATTAAGGATAAACCTAAATCTAAACAAGTTGGAACACTAAGGTTTCTTGCACTAAGAAAGATATGGAGATTACTAAAAAAATCCTATCTTGAGAGAGATTTGAACTTGTCCAGAGTTAGCAAGTTACTTCAAAAGAAGTGAGTTCATCTCTTTATACACTGCATGCATTTAATGCAATTCAGTATACGCTTTACACGTGTCATCAGCGGATTGGTTGCATGTCATTGACCTTTGTTGACAACCTTAGTAGCCACATGAATGAACAGTGTAGTATCAGAGTGGTTGTACGATCTCAGATTTTCGGAGGTTCTTTTCTGACATTTCGTATGGTGGCGTGCAAGGGAGGTTAAGACAAAAGTACTTTGTACGGAGGACTTCATGATCAGCTTTCGTTGATTCAGCGATTATCATTTACTATTCAGCGAATGATAAAGTTCAGCGATAGCTGAAGTCTTGTACTTGATACTTCACGTTGAGTGGACAAATCTGAGTCTTCGCTGATCCGCATCAGTTCATTAGTAGACTTGTCGCTGGTTCTTGAGCTTGATCTTCGACTTCAGCGTAGAACCTTTGTTGACGTGAAACTTGTCTTCAGGGATTATAAGTAAACAACTAACTTATCAGCGATCACCATAAGGACTGAACAGACTCAGCGCATTATGGTGAACAGTGTTCGTTGAATGTTTAATTTAAAGAGCGAGAGTTCCTATCAGCGGTACTGTAAGATCTTAGTACTTATCAGCGATAGTGAAACTCTGATACATATTGTTTACATACAATTTTCACTAAGTATTTAAGAGAGGGTCATTATCAAATCACTGATGGTTTGTATCAACAATCTCCCCCTATTTGATTATGACATAGCAACAAAGAAAATTGCTATTTAATGAAAACATAAGGATAAAAAGAACTCATAAAATATTTGTCCCTTTTTCTGTTTTCTAGGATCTTTTCAGTACTGATGGAGTAAAGTACATTCGCTGAAATCTTTCTTTAAATCTTTGAATCAGGTTACAATGAAGAACAGAAAGATTACAAGTACAAGCGAAATAAATTACAAGTACAGAAGGATAACTGATAAAATAGAGAAAAAGAAGATTATATCAGTTTTCAAAAGGTTCTTCCTTAATGAGAAGTTCATCAAGGGTCGTCTTTTCAGTGGGAATCATCCAGTCAGGAACCGTTACACCTTGTTTTCTTTTCTTCAGCGCTTCTTGAAAGATCAAGGGTTTTAGGTGTCGTGCCTGAATGTCCTTTCTGAAGTCACACCAGTAGATAAGATCTCTGAGCTGTTCGATTGGAGTGATTGGGAGCTCAGCGATCCGTTGAAAGCATTTTCGTCCGTCGTAGTCAAGAAAGAATATTCCATAAGGATTACTGATGACTTTACCAGGGACGAAAAGTTCACATGGTGGCAGAGAGATGTCAAGGGCAGATAGATCAGGATCAGGACCAAGTACTTCAGCGCGAGAGAAACCAATTCCAGTTTCATTTCGTATGACAGGTCCTGAATTTGAATCTTGACGTTTCTTCCTTGGAGAACCTCTTTTTCTTTTCGGCTTTAGATCAGGAACAGGAGGAATATCCACACAGGAAGATATCAAGTCGATCTGTCTGTTTATCAGCTTTTTGAAATGATTCTTGTACTTTGATTGTGATGGTTGGATAGCTAACCTCATCTCCAGCCATCCAGAGAGACCATACATTTTTACAGTGTCAGCACGAAAGGTTTCAGATGTGCCATCTTCTCTGAACAGTTTGATGTCAACAATAGGTACTCCGATAGATGTTCTTCCAGAGATGAATACCTTGATGATCTTCGTTGGACGATATCTGAAGTGAATTTTCTCTTTACACCAGATCAAGGTGGTCTGAGAAACTTCAGTTTTCTTTTCCACGATCTTCTGGGCTTCTTCCCACAGCTTTCGTTGGATTTGAATGGGAACACGCTTCAGCTTGGGGTCTTTGACAGATTCTTGAGTGAGCTTGATGGCGTATTCTCCGTCTTTCTCTTCAGCTTCCTTTCTTTCAGCAATGAGGCGTTCAGCTCTAAGGTGGTCCTGATATTCAGCTTTTGAAATTCTGAACTTAGGAGGAACTGAAGGCAGTTGATCAGGCCTTAGAATGATTCGCTGATCCTCGAATCGCTTTATTATTTCTTCTCTTCTCTTTTGATCCTCTTCACTCAGCTTTTGAGGAACTGAGGAAGGTCTCTTATTGTGCGAGAGAGGTTGTTCTTCTGGTTCATCGGTCTCAGAGATCAAGTCCAAGACTGGGATTATTTCATCAGCAGCAGTTGGCTTTATTTGTGAAGTCGCAACAGTAGAACCTTCAGCGACATCCTCAAACATGGGAGAGGACTAGCTGAAAAGCGGCGATCTTACAGATAAGAATTGGGTAGAAGAACTTGGGTAGAAAAGATAGAAAAATAATGTGGATGTGTATATAGGTTTGGAGAACTTAGTGAGCTGTTGAGAAGTTCAGGGAAGGAAAAAGTAAAGTTTTAGTTTACCTGACAAACCGGCTTTTCAAAGAGAATCGCTAGATTTTCATCTTCAGCGAGGCCTTTGTCTTTGCTTTTCTCAGCGCCAGAGGCTGAGGGCTTTGTCTTTGTCTTCTCCCCTGATGGTTCTTTTATTGAGATTCCTTTAAGATCTTTGATCCTTGGGGCAGGTTTGACGATAAAGAAATCATCGTCATCTTCATCATCATCATCATCATCCTTTCTTGGAGAGAAGGATGGTTTGTCGTCAGGGATGTCGATGTCTTCATCTTCTTCTGCTTCGGAATTCTCAGCATCTTCTTCGAGTTGCTCCCCCTCAGATACAGAGGCGAGCTTCTCGGTTCCCTCAGGGTTTTCATCTCCCTGAGGTCCAGTGGTCAGATCTTCATTCCTCTCTCCCCTGATAGATTCATCATGGGAAAGGTCTTCAGCGCTTTTGTTGTTCAGATCTTCAGCGCTTTTCTCCTTGGAATGTTCAGCGCTCTTCTCCCCCTCTTTTTCATGATGACTGGGGGAGGAATGGGCAGACTCAGCATTGGTGTTATCTCTGTCTTCTGGGCCAGAGATTTTCACACAACCTTCAAGCTTTGCTATTCTGTCTTCTAGGCCAGATATAGCAGGCGTGATTTTCCTCAGCTCTGTGCGATCCTCCTCTGTGAAAGATTCCAGAATAGGGACAGGGGCAGGAGCAGGAGCTGGACTATTTGCCTTGTTTACCAGTGTCTCGATCATCGTCTTCATAGAGCTAACGTCGGTCTTTACAGAGCCTAAGTCAGTCTTGACCTCTGACATATCACCCTCGAGTTTTTCAACCGATGTCTTCAGCGTTGTTACTTCGCTGGACATGGTCGAAACCGATGTTTTGAGGCTTGTGTAGTGAGTGTAGATGTCACAGAGCACCTTGGCAAAATCGCTGAGCGTCTTATCAAGACTCTTGATGTCTTCAGTGGAAGCTTTCTTCTCCACCACCGTTGTCAGCTTTGTCAAGTTCTCTCCAGCGTTTGTTACAGCTGTTGAGTTGTTGGAGAGTGTGGTGGTGAGACTGGACAGCTTTGTTTCCACGGACTTCAGCGAGGCGTTGATGTCTCCCAAATTAGGACCTGTAACATATAAGTACTTGTGAACAAAGGAAAGCTCAGAAGTTTCAGGTTTAGTTACAGTGTTTAAGGTGGGATTAGTACCTGCAGGAGGATTGATGAACTCGTCGAAGTTGCAAGTTCCTGAATAGTGTTCCATATCCTCTTCGAAAGAACGGTGAGGTATGGTGAACTCTTCAGGTCCTTTCTTCATCATTTGTTGAGAAGCATTAGCGGCGGCTTCTGGAATGATGGCATCTCCAGTGTTTGCTGGAGGAGTGTCCAAGTGAGTGGAGGGAGAAGCGAAGGTTAAGATTGGGGTTCGGGTTCTGAGTTCAGCGTTGGAATCGCTGACAATCACTTCATCAGTCTTTTGAGAGACTGAGGGAGGTTGGGTAGTTTCCAAGTTTCTAACCTCAGCGTTTGGAGACGCTGAAGTCTGGATTGGAGGGATAGCTTGCACGGGTGTGGCAGAGCGTACCACGGAACTTTCCTTCAGCTCTTCAGAACGAGCTGAGGAGTCTTCAGCATGGAATTGCTGGGGTTGCTCCTTGGTTTTCTTGATCCTTTTGGAATCAAGTTGGGTGTGTGAGGGTTTCCTTTTCTTATAAGGAGAGGATGTTGTGGCCGGGGTATCAGCGATTGGTATTGTCGCTGAAGGAGCCACAGAAAGCGGAGAATTTAGAAGAGAGAGAAGAGTAGAGAGACGTACCTCATTGGCGACAGTCTTGAAGTCGAGAACCTTAGGGCCAATCTGAGAAAGTTTCAGATCACCCTCTTCAGGATAGCTGTCCTTCAGGCCATATTGAAAGATGGCGCTGATGAATCATGGGTAAGGAACCCATGCTGGTCTGTCAGCGGCAGAATCGACACGTTGAATCAGGTCTTCATAAATAATGGAGGCCCAGTCAATATTTAGACCTTTCAGCAGTGCGTATCCCATGGACTGCTGAGGTTGGGCGGCTTGATCAGAAGATCCGGATTTCGCTGTCATGCAGCTGATCAGGTGAGCGAAGATGAAATTCATCTCGCTGGGCATTTTGGATTTCTTTATCAGCGTCAGTTTCTTCTCAGGCTTCTTGTCCCTTCCAATATCCCAGATATAACCCATTGCGTCAAGGAAAGCAATGATTGCTTCTCTGTCAGCATGCTTTTTGTGGTCAGGGAAAGGAATGAAGGGTTTTTCTTTGGAGGCATTTGGGAAGTTTAGGGCTTTGCGGATAATTGCGGGTGTGATCTTGATGGTGCCATACTCAGTATCGCTGAGTATGCAGTCTATGGTTTTGGATGGATCTTTGGCAGAAGGTAGCTCAGTGTGTCTGGCAGAGTACCAGAACTGGGATAAGAGCCGCTGACTGGCAGGAGGTGTTATGGTCAGGGCTATGTAGATGGGGCTGTTCTTCAGAAAACTTACAGCATCGTCCAGATGTGATACTTGCTTCCGAGGAGGAAACTCGAGAAGAGCTGAGAGGTTGTTGGCCTTAGTCCAATCGAGTTGATCCAGCTCGAACTTCACCTGGGGGGCTTTGAAGATTTCCATTTCCTCAGAGTCAGTGGAGATGGATTCAGCGGTAACATTCAGCTTTGAAGATGCCATATCACTGTATTATCAGTTCAACCAAAGATGTTAACAGATAAGAATTATCTTAATGTGGAAAGAAATTTCCGTTAAGATTTTTCGAATCTTGTCCATTTCATTCAGACAAAAAATGTCTTAATGAAGATTAGGGTTGTTCTTAATTTTAAAAGAAACCCATAAAATCTTGTATTCCAGTTTCTAAAAGAAAAATGGATACGAATGAAGAACAAGTTTAAGATTTAGATTTAAAACTTGAAGAACAACCATGAAATGGTTGTGTTCATAAAACCATGAAAGAAATGATTTTATTTTAAAAAGTTCTTTTGTTTGATCTTGTTAAAACAAAGAGAAGATCGAAAACAAGTTATACGCATTTGATAAAAAATAAGAACATATTAACCTTGAAGTTTTGATGAAGAAGATGATGAACAGTTCTTGAGGTTTTTGAGAGCACAAATGCAACAGAGAATTCTTTTCTTGCGGAGAAAGATTGTTCGCGTAAAAGACAAATATAAACCAAGAGTTGTTTATATAGGGATTTTTAGAGAGAGAAAACCTTGAGCGGGAAAAGGTTTTCATCATGACACGGACACGTGTTTGCATTTGATTGGAAGTTTGAACAAAACGTGCAAACGTGTGTCAGAAAGAAATCGTGCCGAGTGTTATTCGTTGCAATGACGTCACAACTGTCCTTTCACATTCTTTTAGGATGTCTCTGAGGTTTTGAAAAACTCAGGGACTCTTTTGAAAAACATGAAGCACTGAATAGAAATATCAGTGAAGGTTTAAGGAATTTTCAAAATATCGCTGTTAAGGAAAAGATATTCAGCGATGCAATTTATTTTGAAATCTTGCATTTACATGCGATTGTCAGAGAGAGAAAACATACCTGGATATCAGTTTAACCAAGTTTATTCAGAGAGAAGATGATGAAATGGATTATAAAAGTTGATTTTATCCCGAAGCCTATACAAGAATGTATAAGCGTATCGCTGATAAATGTGAACCGCTGAAGATTTTATCCTTCAAAGTTCAGCATTCCAAGCTCGCTGATGAGAAAGTTGAATCTTGTCTCATCAAGAGGTTTGGTAAACAAATCAGCTAACTGATAATCAGTTGGGATAAAATGAAGTTCTATATCACCATTCATCACATGATCTCTGATAAAATGATATCTGATTTCTATGTGTTTTGTCTTTGAGTGTAGCACTGGATTGTTTGCTATAGCGATGGCACTTGTGCTGTCGCAGTAGATTGGAATTTTGGAGAGCTGAAGATCATAGTCTAGTAGCTGATTTCTCATCCACAAGACTTGAGAACAGCAGCTTCCAGCGGCTACATACTCAGCTTCAGCTGTGGAAGTGGACACTGAGTTTTGTTTCTTACTTGTCCAACTTACCAGCTTTCCACCCAGGAGCTGACATCCTCCTGTGGTGCTTTTCCTATCCATTTTGCAACCTGCAAAATCACTGTCTGAATAGGCGGTTAGATCGAATCCTGAGTCTTTGGGATACCAAAGACCTAGATTCGCTGTACCCTTAAGATATCGAAAGATTCGCTTTACAACTTTCATATGGGATATCTTAGGTTCAGCTTGATATCGTGCACACAGACATGTTGCAAACATAATATCGGGTCGGCTAGCTGTAAGATACAATAGTGAGCCGATCATCCCACGGTACAGCGTGACATTGACAGGAACACCCTTTGTGTCCTTATCAAGTATCAGCGGTGGTGCCATAGGGGTTTTCATAGCTGAACTTTCAGTTAAGTCGAATTTCTTCAGCATATCTTTAACATACTTTCCCTGATTTATAAAAGTTCCTTTTTCAGTTTTCTTAATCTGAAGACCAAGGAAATATGTTGGTTCACCCATCATACTCATTTTATACTCATCTTTCATTCTATCAGCGAAACGAGTACAAAGCTCAGGGTTAGTAGAACCAAATATAATGTCATCAACATATATTTGAACTAAAATGATATGACCTTTTACTTTTCTAAAAAACAAGGTTTTGTCAATCTTACCTCGCTCAAATTTTTCAATATGGAGATAAGTAGAGAGAGTATCATACCATGCACGTGGAGCTTGCTTTAAGCCATAAAGTGCCTTGTCCAGTTTATAAACATAACCTGGACGCTTAGGATCTGAGAATCCTGGAGGTTGTTCCACATATACTTCTTCATTCAGCTTTCCATTTAGAAACGCTGACTTAACATCCATCTGATGTACAGTGAAGTTTTTGTGTACAGCATATGCTAAGAAAAGACGAATAGATTCAAATCTTGCTACTGGAGCAAAAGTTTCGTCATAATCTATGCCTTCCTCTTGTCTGTATCCCTGAGCAACAAGACGAGCTTTGTTGCGAGTTACAGTACTATGTTCGTCCAACTTGTTTCGATAGACCCATTTAGTGCATATCACCGTTTTGTCAGTTGGTCTACGAACAAGTTTCCAAACTTTGTTTCTTTCGAATTCAGTCAGCTCTTCTTGCATAGCGCTGACCCAGTTTGGATCTCTGAGGGCATCATCTATTTTCTTTGGTTCAGTTAGAGAAATAAAGTTAACAAATAAACAAATATTACCTGCACTTCTACGAGTCTGAATACCAGCGTTGGGATCACCAAGAATTTGATCGATTGGGTGATTTACAGTCCATCGCTGAGACGGAGCATGCGTCGCTGACTCAGTCTGAACTGGAGAAACTGAAGATGAGGCTTCAGCTACTTCTGGATTATCAGCTTAGAGAGGAATGTTTGCGTTTGCCACTTCATTCACTGATTGCTGAGAAATAGATGGAATTTCTGAGACATTTGGATCAACTGCAGGTATAGTGTTTATAGGAACAGCTGAGACCCAAGATGTTTCAGCTTCACTATTTTGCATATTTGGAATGATAGAAGGACCATCATTTTCTACTGTGTGAGCATGAGGAGTGGGAACATCTTCTGAATCACCAAGATGAGAAAACATCCATTGATTCAGTTCTTCTGTATCAGCGTTCGGTTTAGAGTTCGCTGAACGGGATTCGTCAAACGTGACGTGAATAGTTTCTTCTACAGTTTGTCTTCTTCGGTTGAAGTCTCTGAAGGCTTTGGAAACTGAGGAGTATCCAAGAAAGATTCCATCATCAGCCTTAGGATCAAACTTTCCAAGGGCATCTCTGTTGTTCAGTATGAAACACTGACATCCAAAGATGTGAAGAAAACTGATTGAAGGCTTTCTCCCATGAAAGAGTTCGTAGGCTGTCTTTTTGAATCTTTTAACTATCAGCGACCTGTTTTGCGTAAAACAAGCAGTGTTGACAGCTTCTGCCCAAAACTGAGTAGGCAGGTGAGAATCGCTGAGCATTGAACGTGCAGCTTCAATAATAGTTCTATTTCTTCTTTCAGCGACTCCGTTTTGTTGTGGTGTTCTCACTGACGAAAAGTTGTGAGAAATACCCTTTCTCTCAAGGAAGGAATCAAGAGAACTGTTTTTGAATTCAGTTCCATGATCACTCCTTATTGAGCGAACAGTCATATTGTTCAGAGTTTCCATCTTCCGAACAAAGGTGATGAGTTCTTCAGGGGTGTCACTCTTAGAACGGAGAAACATTACCCATGTGTAACGAGAGAATTCATCAACTATGACCAGCGTATATTTCTTTCCAGCGATGGATTGTTTGTTAACGGGGCCAAACAAATCCATATGGAGTAGTTGTAGAGGAGATGACACTGAGGAAACTTGCTTTGACTTAAAGCTTGCCTTGGTCTGCTTCCCTTTTTCACACGCTAAACATAAGGACTCTTTGGCGTATGAATGTTGAGGTAGACCAGTGACTAACTCTTTGGATGAAAGAGTATTCAGTGTCTTGAAGTTGAGATGTGAGAGCCTTTTGTGCCATAGCCAGTTAACATCAGAAGATGCTTTTGAGAAGAAACAGGAGTTCTCAGTGGTTGTTGAGTCCATGTTTATAACGTAAACATTTTCCAAACGATAACCGCTGAGAGCTATCTTCTCCTTTTTGTCAGAGACAAAGCAGGATTCCTTAGTGAAAATCACTTTGTTATCCATGTCGCAAAGCTGACTGATGCTTAGAAGATTATGCTTCAGCCCTTCAACATATGCGACTCTTCTGAAGGATGTTGTACCATTTGAAAGTACACCATACCCTCGGGTATGTCCTTTTCCATTTCCACCGAAAGTCACAGAGGGACCCTTCTCTTCCTTGTATTCAGCGAGCAGGTTTTTCTTTCCAGTCATGTGTCTAGAGCATCCGCTATTGATAACTCTATTTTTAGAGTTATTATTTCCATTTATTTTCCACTTTATTTTGTCAATTTTAGCCATTTCACTTCTAAAAACCCCCATTCTTGGTATGATTTACGAAAACGAGCAAAAGGAGTGAACCATGGTCTTTAATAAATTATTTGGGGAAGTTTCGGGTGTTTTCTCGATTTTTCATCCGCAGTGACGTATACAGTGCCCACTCCGGTTCCCCACTCTTCGAGCAGAGCAGAAAACAAAAGAAAACCATGGGCTGGAAATATAAAAACCTGGAGTTGGAAAGATCCTTTGGCAGAAAAATCTGAAATGTGGTGGCTGAAAGGTTTCCTTAAAGATGACATAAAGCTTGTACCTTTGTACTTGAATAAAGTTGACTTCTAATGGACCATTGGGTAAAAAGAGCTATACATGGAGGATTGAAGTATTACCCTTTGGACTAATTTCTGCATCTCCCTGCAGTCCTTGCACCTTGGAAAACCCTTTTTGTGTAAAGACCAACACCTTCTTCTTAGTATAAAAAGGAGTGTTGGGTCTCATTTATGATAGACATCTATCTTGCAATTTATCTAGCATTTCCTTAAGTTGTAAGCTTTCATTTACTGCAGTAACTTAGCATTTAATTTCAGTAATTTATTTTCTGTTGTAGTTCGAAATACACAGTGCAGGGACGACTTCTCGTTCCCCACTGTGAGCAGTTAATGCAAATCACTTTCAGTTTTATTATTTGCAATTCTTCATCTTTTGTTTTCTTTACTTCGGAAATGTTAGGCTAAACATCCTTTGGGATGTAGGAAGGAGAAGTACCTGGATTTTATCAAAAATGCTTGAGTAATCTTTATACTTAGAATATTTGTTGTTTTGGTCTTTCATTCTCGATATTTACCCAAGGATGCGAACAAGCTGATCACTTGCAAGGATCTAAAGTCTAGTTCTTAACTTAGAAATAAGTAGAGCGCAGTGACACGAGCTTGAATGATGCTAGGGGATTCGAAAGAATTCTTTTGACACTTACGAAAGTGAGGTCGGCACAGTGAGCTAATCTCTGCCCACTGGAGTAGTAGGCAAGCTAATTTGTGTATTAAAAACACTTAGAGTATTTGTCTCTACACATTCCATCGAGGCCTGAAAAGGTCCATTTAGAGATTACCATTGACAAAACAACAAGTACTAAGAGTATGGGATTTTTATCTAACGGTGTGAGTATTTTGTAACCGGGCTTTTCTAGCGAAAATGTCCACCACGAATACGAGGATCACTCTAAGGACCGAGTATTTGAGATAAATTTTAGGGAAAATCCAACCTACATTCCTCCTTTTTAGCATTTAGTAAATCGTTTCAAGTAGCTATTTTACCAAACCAAACCAAAGTATTATTTTCCTCTCTAGTTGAAACTTGTAAAAGGAGCTCATGAGAACCGTATTGTCTTGATTGTCCAGTCTCTGTGGATTCGATTCTGGTATTTTACCAACTATTACTTGCTGTGACGATCATAGTGGACAGTGTACACTTGCACTTCCCACTGTGGACAGTTTGCAACCCACTGCGATTAAAACACACATTTCGCACGTACCAAGTTTTTGGCGCCGTTGTCGGGGACTGGCGTGATTTTAAATCTCAAGACATTAGTTTTTGTTCGAGCCCGAGTAACTAGTTTTTCTAAGCTATTCGTATTGTATGCCACGGCGACAACTCGAACATTTGGTTCCAATAGATCTCGAAATAGAAAAAACGTTGCGAAAAACACGAAGAAAAAAGAAAACAAATCGACAACCTCCTGTGATCCCCACTGTGAACATGGCTGCAGTACCGCCACCTATAGTGGAGACCACAATCACGATTGCCGATAACAAAGATCGAAAAATACGGGACTATGCTACTTCCGGAGTTGGTGATTTAAGCTCCGGAATTTTGAGACCCAATATTGTTGCAACGCATTTTGAACTCAAACCGGTGATGTTTCAAATGATCCAAGCCATGGGTCAATTTGGAGGATCGCCATCTGAGGATCCGCACTCGCACTTAAAATATTTTTTAGAAATGACCGATTCCTTTCAATTGCAAGGTGTTAGTGATGAGGCATTAAGACTAAGGCTTTTCCCTTTTTCATTAAGGGACAAAGCAAAATCTTGGCTGAACGCACATGCACCTCACTCGATAACCACTTGGCAAGAACTTGCCGATAGATTTTTGCAAAAATACTTTCCTCCAACAAGGAATGTTAGATTTCGAAATGATATAATTTTATTTAGGCAAGAGGAAGATGAGGCTGTTTCGGATGCATGGGAACGATTTAAAGATTTACTTCGAAAGTGCCCACATCATGGCATCCCACATTGCATCCAATTGGAGACCTTTTACAATGGTCTTTCCAATGCAGCCAAAATCATCTTAGATGCAACAGCCGGTGGAACATTTACGAGTATGACTTACAACGAAGGATATCAAATCTTAGAAAAAGTGTCCAACAACAATACCGAATGGTCAAATCCGAGAGCACCTATGTCTAAGACCAACACCATAGATTCCGAAGCACTCAAAACCATGAATGCACAATTAGTGGCCTTGACAAAAATCGTTTTAAATCAAAATCGAGGCCAAGTCAATTCCGCAACCCATCTCGCTGATAACTGCTCCCTTTGTGGAGAGGAGCATGTTTTCGACTATTGTCCAGCAAACCCCGAATCTGTTAATGTCATAGGGACCAACCAAAGGAACAACCCTTATTCGCAGACTTATAATCCAGGTTGGAGAAATCATCCGAATTTCTCTTGGTCCGGTAATCAAGGACTCCAACCCCAAGGACCGAGTCACATCCAGCAAAGACCATACAATCCCCCGGGATTTCAGCCACATCACAGTGGGCAGTCCCCACAACCATACCAACCACGATCCAACCAACCAGCTGAGGCTCAACAATCGATCGAGTCGATTCTCAAAGGTTTTATGAATCAAACCCAAGCAGCCATTAGGAATATAGAGACCCAAGTAGGACAGCTAGCCGTTGAAGTTAAGAATAGACCACCAGGAACGTTACCGAGTGATACCGAGCAAGCTAGAGTGATAGGAAAAGGACCAGAACATGTCAAGTCCATAACTTTAAGGAGTGGAAAGGATCTGAAAAATATCATTTTTGAATCTGATGATTCGCCTCAAAAACCCACTGTGAGCACCACAGTGGGCACTCCTCAAGTCACTGTGATCCCCACAGTGGGGACCGACATCCCTGACCTTCCCACTTTTGGACCTGTCCCAAAGACTACTGTTCCAAAGCCAATACCACAGCAAACTCAGATTGACCCACGAAACATTCCATTTCCTCAAAGAATGAAGCCTAAAAATGTCGATGTTCAGTTTAAAAAATTCTTAGACATTTTTAAGCAACTTCACATTAACATACCCTTGGTAGAAGCTCTCGAGCAGATGCCAAGCTATGTTAAATTCTTAAAAGATATTTTGAACAAAAAGAGGAAGTTGGGTGAATTTGAAACTGTGGCTTTGACCGAAGAATGTAGTGCCCTCCTAACAAGCAAGATTCCACCTAAGTTGAAAGACCCGGGTAGTTTCACCATTCCATGCATTATAGGAGGACAAGAAGTAGGCCAAGCACTCTGTGATTTAGGAGCTAGTGTCAACTTGATGCCTTTGTCCATTTTTAACAAGTTAGGGATTGGAGAGGCTAGACCCACAACCGTGACATTACAACTAGCCGACCGATCCATTGCCTACCCCAAGGGAAAAATAGAAGACGTTTTGGTCCAAGTGGATAAATTTATCTTCCCCGCCGATTTTCTTGTTTTAGATTATGAGGCCGATAAAGAAATCCCAATCATCTTAGGACGTCCGTTTCTTGCAACCGGACGTACTTTGATCGATGTGCACAAAGGAGAACTCACGATGCGAGTTAATGACCAAGAGGTAACTTTTAATGTTTTCAAATCTCTCAAATATATAGACACCGAAGATTGTTTTGCCTTAAGTTCGATTTATGAAACCCACAATTTTAGCAATTTGCCCACAGTGGGGAGTACAGTTCCCACAGTGGGGATTGACAGTAAGCACTCTGAATCAGAGAGTAATGACACTTTTAAGGATGAGTGTAATGAAATGGTTGCAGCTTTTGAACCTCTGGACTTCAAAGATAGAGATGTTCAATCCCCTTCAATAGAACAACCTCCCGAGTTAGAGCTTAAACCATTGCCTTCCCATTTAAAGTATGCTTATCTCGCTAAGGATAATAAACTTCTCGTCATTATCTCTTCCAAACTTAGTGAGAAACAAGAACAACTTCTGATTGATTTGTTGATAAAGCATAAGGGAGCAATTGGTTGGACCATAGCGGACATTCGAGGGATTAGCCCCTCTTTATGTCAACATAAGATTAACTTGGAGAGTGACCACCCGGGGAAAGTCCAACCCCAAAGAAGGTTGAACCCCATCATGAAGGAGGTAGTTAAGAAAGAAGTCTTGAAATGGTTAGATGCCGGTATTATCTATCCCATTGCCAGTAGTAGTTGGGTGAGCCCCGTTCAATGTGTCCCTAAAAAGGGAGGAACAACAGTGGTCAGAAATGAAAAGAACGAACTCATTCCAACTAGGACTGTTACGGGATGGAGAATATGCATGGACTATAGGCAACTGAATCTAGCAACAAAGAAAGACCATTTCCCGTTACCTTTTATTGATCAAATGCTTGATAGATTAGCGGGAAAGGAATTTTATTGTTTTCTAGATGGATACTCCGGATATAACCAAATCCACATCGCACCCGAGGACCAAGAAAAGACCACCTTTACTTGTCCATATGGTACTTTTGCATTCCGGAGAATGCCTTTTGGTTTATGTAATGCTCCCGCTACTTTTCAACGCTGTATGATGGCCATTTTTACTGATATGATAGAAGATACCATAGAAGTTTTTATGGACGATTTTTCTGTGATCGGCACATCATTTGATAACTGTTTGAGGAATCTAGAAAAAAGTTTGGTGAGATGTGAAACCCACGACCTTATTCTAAATTGGGAAAAATGTCATTTCATGGTCGAAGAGGGCATCGTTTTGGGTCATCTTGTGTCGAAAAAGGGTTTGGAAGTTGATAAAGAAAAACTAGAAGTAATCTCCCAACTTCCTGAGCCCACAACGGTAAAAGGCATTCGCAGTTTTTTAGGTCACGCAGGTTTTTATAGGAGGTTCATAAAAGATTTTTCCAAAATAACTAAACCCCTGTGTAACCTGCTGCAACATGAAAGAGAGTTTGTTTTTACCAAAGAATGTAGAAACGCATTTGAAATAATCAAAAATGCCTTAGTTACTGCACCCATAGTGACCACTCCTGACTGGTCACTCCCATTTGAAGTCATGTGTGACGCCAGCGATTGGGCTATAGGTGCAGTACTAGGCCAACGAAAAGATAAGATTTTTCATCCAATATACTATGCAAGCAAGACTTTGATCGAGGCTCAAATCAACTACACTGTAACCGAAAAAGAACTACTTGCAGTAGTTTTTGCTTTTGATCGTTTCAGGTCTTACTTAATTGGAGCAAAGGTCATAGTACACACCGATCACGCAGCCATCAAATATTTGATCAACAAGGCTGACTCTAAACCGAGGTTGATCAGATGGGTGCTGTTGCTGCAGGAATTTGACCTCCAGATCGTCGACAGAAAAGGAACGAGCAATCAGGTTGCCGATCATCTGTCCAGGCTCGAGAAGACAGTGGGCACTGTTGACCCCACTCCTGACCCCACTCCGGTAAAAGAAACTTTTCCCGATGAGCAATTATTATCTGCGCAACATCATAATGAAACTCCTTGGTATGCTGATATTGCAAACTTTTTAGCAAGTGGACTTAAGCCCCACGGGATGAGTGGACAACCATTCAAGAAATTTTTACACGACACACGACAATACGTTTGGGACGATCCCTTCTTGTACAAGATAGGGGCGGACCAAATATTGAGGCGTTGTGTCCATGGGAGTGAACAACATCAAATACTCCATGGTTGTCACACATCCCACTACGGTGGCCACTTCGGTGGAAACCGTACCGCAGCAAAAAATTTGCAAAGTGGATTCTTTTGGCCCACTGTTTTTAAAGACTCTTTTGAATTCGTGAAAAATTGTGAGCAATGTCAACGTACGGGGAATATATCGCAAAGAAATGAAATGCCTCTTAACAACATTCTAGAGGTCGAACTTTTTGATGTATGGGGGATAGATTTTATGGGACCTTTTCCAAATTCCAACAATAACTTTTACATCTTGGTTGCGGTAGATTATGTTTCAAAATGGGTAGAAGCCATTGCTTGTCACTCCAATGATGCTAACACTGTGGTGAAGTTCTTACACAAAAATATATTCACTCGCTTCGGAACACCACGAGCATTAATTAGTGACGAAGGCACCCATTTTGTAAACAAAGTCATGGCCTCGGTTCTTGCTAAATATGATATTCATCATAGAGTGGCCACCGCATACCACCCACAAACCAATGGGTTGGCCGAGCTTTCAAATCGTGAGATCAAGGGAATTTTGGAAAAAGTTGTTAAGCCACACCGTAAAGATTGGTCAATCAAACTCGATGATGCTCTTTGGGCCTATCGAACAGCCTATAAAACTCCTCTGGGAATGTCTCCATTCAAATTAGTTTTTGGCAAAGCTTGCCATTTACCGATTGAATTAGAGCACAAGGCGTTCTGGGCCCTTAAAGAGCTTAACATGAGTGAGGATGCCGCGGGAATCAAAAGGAGTCTGCAAATACATGAGCTAGAGGAGTTGCGATATCACTCCTATGAGAATGCAAAGTTGTACAAGGAAAAGACCAAGATGTGGCACGATCGTCGAATCAACCATAGGGAGTTCATGGAAGGACAACAGGTACTATTGTTCAATTCCCGTCTCAAACTCTTTCCAGGTAAACTTAAATCAAGATGGACGGGACCATACACCATTGTCAAGGTGAGTCCTTTCGGAACAGTGGAGTTGAAATCCCCACAATCGGGTCAAACCTTTAAAGTCAATGGGCAAAGGGTAAAGCATTTTTTGCATGAAAGTGCCCACATCCCTGCCCACTCTCCACCTCGCTATGGTTAGAGAAATTCACCGCTGTTTGTAAATAATTTATTTCAGTATTGTTGTCTTTTTTTTATCTTTAGTATTTTTAATTCTGCATGGTAGTTTATTTCGATGTGTGTAGGAGCATTTTAGCACTTTTTGGAACAAAGAGGTTCGCAGTGGGCAAGGATTGGTCACTGCGCTCCTCACTCTCGGTCTGGCATAGGAAAAGACGGTTTGGGAGGGACCCACGGCTGACGCACATCATGCTTTTTCTTACAAACATCAATTTTTCCTGCCACTTGTCAAAAGCCCACCTATTCCCAAGATAAACCATCATTATCTTTTTCTCTCTCTACTAACCGTCCCCAATCAACTCAAAAACCATCACCCTCAAATCAGATTTTTACTTTAACTTCCCTAAACACACCAAGTTTTTTCATCTTCTCCATTTCTCTCTCAAAGAAAACCCACAAACCTAAAACCCTTCCTAAAACCCTTGAAAAAAAAAAAATGGCGAGAAGCAAAAGATTGAACATCCGGCACGATGCACCCACACGAGCAGCCGTACGCCGTCGTCTCGCAGAAGAAAACCCGCCGGAAACTGTCACCGGCGATCTAAATGAATCACCACCTATTTCCAGTGACAACCCCATATTTTCCGACGATAACCCCATAACATCCGGCGTACCTGATGCGGATTCTTCTCAAATCTCCGACACTAGTGTCACCCACTTCGAAACCGAGGCATTGCTGGCCGAAGAAGAAGAGAAGCGATTGGCAGAGGAGTTTGAGAGGCGAATGTCGGTCATTCGAAAGCGAAAGGAAGAGGTTGAGAGGAGACGACGAGAAGAAGAAGAAAAGCGCAGAAAAGAAGAGGAAAGAATCAAACGAGAGGAGGAAGAAAGATTAAAAAGAGAGGAGGAAGAGAGATTGAGGAGGGAAGAAGCCGCAAGATTGGCTAGAGAGGAGGAGGAGCGATTGAAAGAGGAAGAACGAAAGAAGGATGAGGAAGCAAGGATATTCGAGCAGAAAAAGAAACAAGCAGAGGAGGAGTGTTTGGCTCGTGAGGAAGAAGAAAGACAGAAGAAGATTAAGGAGCAGACTCAGACTATAGACATTCCCCAGAACAAAAATGCTGATAGTGTGGAGGATGTCCACACCACTGCCCACAGTGAAGAAACCCCCCTCCCAACCAGAGCACTCCAGAGGAACAGGGGAGTGGTTACACGATCTGGTGCATCCAAGAAGGCATCGTCTGCAAAACCGAAAAGAAAAGCGTCGAGGAAAGGTAAGGGTATCGAACCCTCTTTAAGTTCTTCTTCTAGTGATACTAATACGGGAAGTGAACAAAACCTTTCTGAAAATCCACATCTGTCCACTGTGGGGACTGCTCATGCCCCCAGTGGGATACCGAGGCAATTCACTTCCCCAGCTGCTAGAGCCCACTTTGAGTGTATTTGCACTCGGAAGTTGAATTTAGAGAGGGGTTTCGACCCCGACTTTGTAGAAGCAAATCCCTTTGTCAAAGATAAACTTGTAGCGCAAGATTGGGCAACCATTGCCACTGCCAATCGCCGCGCTAATGCATCATTAGTCCGAGAATTTTATGCTGAGGCCTCCCAAGCCAAAGAATCATTTGTTAAGATCAGAGGAAAGGTTGTGGACTTTACTCCAGGCAATATAAACCGAGTGTTAGGTAGAGGAGCTCCGGAACCTTGTGCTTTCGGACAGTTCCTGGCAAAGATGACTCCGGCTGATGAGGAATTGATTTTAAAAGAAATAGCAGTTGAGGGAAGGCCATGGAATCAAGATGGCCAAAGAAGGTGTCTATATGCTGGCAGCCTCACCACTGAGGCTGCTGTGTGGTTCCAATTCCTAAGGGCCTCGGTGGCCCCAACATCGCACGACACGACTCTCTCCATGCATAAGTGTGCCATGCTTTACTGCGTTCTCACTAAAAAGAAGATCAATCTGGGAATCATAATGCATGGTGCCATCCATCAGGCCAGAACACGAACCAAGGTAATCCTACCCCTTCCTTGCCTTATTACACTATTGCTAATAGATGCCGGAGTGCCCACAGCTGAAGAAGACCAGTGGATCATTTCCACGAAAAACATCAGTATTCAGACAATTAAGAAGATGAGAAGAGAGATAGGAGGCCCGTCTGTTGAGCCTGCCCAGGTACAGCCCAATGTGCGAATAGCCGACGAGCACATAGTGGGCACTAAAGTGCCCACTGTGGAGAAGAAGGGTACCCCACTGCGACCAACAACTACGGGAGAAGCAAGCACCAGCACAGTAAGCCCAATGACCGCCATTCTGAACGCCATTTCAGCCCTCACATACAGGATCGAGTTGCTAGAAAGTGAGCAGCGATATCAGAACCGGGCCACGCAGAAATTTTGGATGTATACAAGAGAACGGGATGAGGTGACGGGCCTGATGATGCAAGAGGCCAACCCAATGCTAGCTGCTCAGCTACCAGAATTTCCGAAAGATATCTGCCCGGTTAATGACAGTGAGGATGAGTTCGATGATGATGATGCGGATCTGTCACCGCAAGCCACCCAAACCCCGTGAATGGTTTGTTTTAAAACAATGGTTTCGCTCTTTTGCTCACCAAAAACAATTTTATTTTGTTTGGTTGATCTTTTTGTGCCTATGGCTAGGCATTGACACTATTTGCTGTTTTAACTTTTTAAATATCGATGCATGAAAATCCTACCGGTAGGTAGGTACTTTTGGGTACTAACGTATTGATTGTTTGAATGCTTGTTTGACCTCGTTTCCATTTCAAGGTACAACTTTCGGCTTCCGACTTAAAAGGTCACTTTTGTAAGTACGAATCTCAACTTGATACCATGAAATGATATAGGCCATTTTTCGCATCCAAACACGATCCTTTTTGTACCCCAAACCACCACCTTTGTTCATTAATTCAATGTCACAGTGGGGACACTGTGAGATTTTAAGTTTGAGGTGGGAACTTCCAGAGTGACCTCCAGTTTGCTCACAGTGAGGACACTGTGAAGTCCAAGTTTGAGGTGGGTAAGCCGTACCCCCCTCCCAAAAAAAAAAAAAAAAGAGAAAACACAAAAATACAAAAACAGAAGAAAATCGGAGTAGCACTAACAAAATTGATGGTGTGCCTTTTCTGGACCATCAAAGTGCTCACTCCCAGAAAACGATGGTGTGCCTATTCTGGACCATCAGAATACCCACCCTCACAAAAATAGCCATACTCATTATACCCAAATAAAGCCTGAAAGTGTACGTTCTTATCATAGCAAAATACTAAACACCCACTTCTTGAAATAAAAATCTCAAAGCGAGATCTTCGGTCCATGTTTGGAAATTCTTGTCAAAACCCTTGGGAAAAGATTCAAAGCCATAAACCCTTCAAACCCAAGAAAGCCCTATTGATCAAAAGGTAAACAAGGGAAAGGTTTCGGCAAACACAAAAGTGAAATTTTCATGTTTCGGACCGAAGGAAGTATCGGAGGAAGGAGATCAAACGCTCATTCAAGTCAAGAAGTATGTAAGTCCCTCAAAGTTTCAAATGCATTGTTTTTCATTTTATTTCTTTCTTTTTATTACTTGGGGACAAGTAATGATTTAAGTTTGAGGTTGTGATAACTCTATTTTTAGAGTTATTATTTCCATTTATTTTCCACTTTATTTTGTCAATTTTAGCCATTTCACTTCTAAAAACCCCCATTCTTGGTATGATTTACGAAAACGAGCAAAAGGAGTGAACCATGGTCTTTAATAAATTATTTGGGGAAGTTTCGGGTGTTTTCTCGATTTTTCATCCGCAGTGACGTATACAGTGCCCACTCCGGTTCCCCACTCTTCGAGCAGAGCAGAAAACAAAAGAAAACCATGGGCTGGAAATATAAAAACCTGGAGTTGGAAAGATCATTTGGCAGAAAAATCTGAAATGTGGTGGCTGAAAGGTTTCCTTAAAGATGACATAAAGCTTGTACCTTTGTACTTGAATAAAGTTGACTTCTAATGGACCATTGGGTAAAAAGAGCTATACATGGAGGATTGAAGTATTACCCTTTGGACTAATTTCTGCATCTCCCTGCAGTCCTTGCACCTTGGAAAACCCTTTTTGTGTAAAGACCAACACCTTCTTCTTAGTATAAAAAGGAGTGTTGGGTCTCATTTATGATAGACATCTATCTTGCAATTTATCTAGCATTTCCTTAAGTTGTAAGCTTTCATTTACTGCAGTAACTTAGCATTTAATTTCAGTAATTTATTTTCTGTTGTAGTTCGAAATACACAGTGCAGGGACGACTTCTCGTTCCCCACTGTGAGCAGTTAATGCAAATCACTTTCAGTTTTATTATGTGCAATTCTTCATCTTTTGTTTTCTTTACTTCGGAAATGTTAGGCTAAACATCCTTTGGGATGTAGGAAGGAGAAGTACCTGGATTTTATCAAAAATGCTTGAGTAATCTTTATACTTAGAATATTTGTTGTTTTGGTCTTTCATTCTCGATATTTACCCAAGGATGCGAACAAGCTGATCACTTGCAAGGATCTAAAGTCTAGTTCTTAACTTAGAAATAAGTAGAGCGCAGTGACACGAGCTTGAATGATGCTAGGGGATTCGAAAGAATTCTTTTGACACTTACGAAAGTGAGGTCGGCACAGTGAGCTAATCTCTGCCCACTGGAGTAGTAGGCAAGCTAATTTGTGTATTAAAAACACTTAGAGTATTTGTCTCTACACATTCCATCGAGGCCTGAAAAGGTCCATTTAGAGATTACCATTGACAAAACAACAAGTACTAAGAGTATGGGATTTTTATCTAACGGTGTGAGTATTTTGTAACCGGGCTTTTCTAGCGAAAATGTCCACCACGAATACGAGGATCACTCTAAGGACCGAGTATTTGAGATAAATTTTAGGGAAAATCCAACCTACATTCCTCCTTTTTAGCATTTAGTAAATCGTTTCAAGTAGCTATTTTACCAAACCAAACCAAAGTATTATTTTCCTCTCTAGTTGAAACTTGTAAAAGGAGCTCATGAGAACCGTATTGTCTTGATTGTCCAGTCTCTGTGGATTCGATTCTGGTATTTTACCAACTATTACTTGCTGTGACGATCATAGTGGACAGTGTACACTTGCACTTCCCACTGTGGACAGTTTGCAACCCACTGCGATTAAAACACACATTTCGCACGTACCAGCTATCGAGATACCAGATACCCTTCTTAACCTGCAATACAAAGGAAGATTAGTTTTGCTTGGGTACCCACTTCACCATGTATACGCGTTTGTCAGTGGAAGTAGTTGGAATGGGTTCAGCAGTCTTCGCAGCATTTGAAGATTCAGCTTTGTCTTTCTTCACTTTGGTCAATTTCTTGACCTCAGCGGTAGGAGTCACCTTGACCTGAATTGCAACTGGTTTGGTCTTCTTGGGTGCTATCTTCACCTTAGCTATCTTATCAGCTTTGGTGGCTGTGGGACACTTACTTGCAATATGATCGGTAAGTCCACAGTGATAACATTTCCTATAACTAAAATTAGTTCTAGGACCACTTGAGTGCTGAGCTTTTAATTTGGAATTAGAAGTGCCAGCACCAAGTACACTATTGGTTTTTGAAATAGGACGAACATTCAGTTCTTCAGATTTCTTACCAAGGATATCTACTCTGAGTCTAGGAGTAGGTCGCTGAACTGATCCAGAGGTCTGATTTCTAGAACCAGATGAATGAATCACTAAGGCTTTGGAAGCATTCAGCTTAGGTACTAAGGTACCCTTCTGAGGATTTTGATAAATAACAATTCCTTTACCTTTGTCTTTAGAGACAGAGGTAGGTTTTGAATAAACCATTTTCTCCTTACCTTTTGAGGAGGTAGGAGTTTCCTCAGGGATTGGTGTAACCGACGAGGAGTACTGAGATGAAGAAGTGTCAGCTACTGAGGATACGAACGTTCCAAATTTAAGCATTGAACGTTCAGTGGTTGGTATTGGAGTATCATATTTATAACCCAAACCACGTTTATCACTCAGAGGAATCTGAGCCTTAATTATCTCAGTGATCTTTGTTGAAGAATTACACCATCCTTCAACAGTAGCTTGTTCAGCTTTTAATGCAGCGATAGCTTCCGCTCGTTCGATTTTGACTAGCTGATTTAAATGGACTTGATCTTTAAAATCTTCTTCAAATTTAGAAAGCTTTTCTATTTGAAGGTGGCAGTTTTTAAGCTTTTCAGCGAGATCAAGATTTTGGTTTTCAACCACATCTTTGCCGTTCATGGCTTCGTATAAACTTCTAGTCAGCAGTTCGATTTTACGGAGACTATCAGCTTCATCAATATTTGCAATATTGGTAAAGAAGGAAGGTGATACCTGAATGGCAGATGTTGAAGTGGAGGGAATGTCTGAACTTTCTTCCTCTTCTTCAATCTTGGCCATGAGACATTGATTTGCTTCATCATCTTCAGAATCAGATGATGAGGCTTCTTCATCAGAAGCAGCCCAATCATAGTCAGCCATCAGGCCTTTTCTTTTCTTCTTAAAGCTTTTCAGCTTTGCATACTTTTCCTTCAGCTTTGAGTATTTGTCATCTTTATTCCTTGGAACAAAGGATTTCTTTGTAAAAGCTGAAGGTCTCATGATTTTCTTTGACCTGCACTCGTTAGCGAAATGACCTGTCTTTTCGCAGTTGAAACAAGTAGCAGTAGCCTTATCAACAAAAGCTGATGACTTAGGCTTGTCAGCTATAGAAAGAGTTTTGTTCTTTCTAAACATTTTCTTCTTGGCGAATCTCCTGAACTTTTTAGTTAGGAGAGCCAAGGATTCATCATCATCTGAAGAATCAGAATCTGATGACCTTTCAGAGTTACTTTCTAACTCAGTGATAGTGACCACGGGTCGCTGAGTAGAAGGTTCCTCTGAGATTAAAGCAATAGGGGTGCTTTTGGAATCTTTTACAAGATTCTTCTTAAGATGGCTAGATTGCTCATGATTCAGCAATGTGCCATATAAGGTAGCGAGTGTCATTGATCTTAGATCTTTTGACAGCTTGAGACACATGGAATAATTGTCCCAGCTTTCAGGTAAACATTCTAAAAACTTTGTCAGCACTTCAAAGTTAGAATATTCCTTACCAACCGTTTTAAGATCTATAATTAAGCAATTAAAACGTTGATGAACTTCAGAGAGAGTTTCATTCTTACCAGAAATGAAGCTTTCGTATTGTCTTACCAGGTTGATCTTTCTTGAATCCTGGACTTCAGACGTTCCTTCATACTGAACACATATTGTGTCCCACATGGCTTTTGAGGATTTCAGGTTCATGACGGAATGGTAGACTTCGTCAGGAAGGGCCATGGATAGTATGGATCTGGCTTTTGTATCTATAGCCACTTTCTTCTTGTCTTCATCGGTCCACATGTGTATTTCCTTTGGAATCAGCCTTTCAGGAATAGCAGCTCGAGTTGCAGTGGCTGGAACTAAAGGATCAATAGTTACAGGGATGTGTGGGCCGTTTTCAAGATAGTAGGTCATAGTAGGGTCTACACCTTCTAGGAAGAGCATCATCCTATTTTTCCATAAGTTGGAGTTGTCTCTGGAAAATCTAGGGGGTTTTGCAAGAGAACCATTGTCTATATAATTTGTGTTTGTGTGGGAGGCCATTTTCAGAAAATAGCAAGGAAGAGAAATATCTTAGATTAGATCTTGTTTATGAGATTAAACAAATCTGCTCTGATACCACTTGTTGGTCCCGAAAGGCCTATACAAGTTTGTAGAAGGGGGGGGGGGGGTTGAATACAAACACGCTATTTTACTTTTCTAAATTGTTTATTGATAAATCATTAACAATTTACAGCTTGTTGCGGAAACAAGATTAAGGATAAACCTAAATCTAAACAAGTTGGAACACTAAGGTTTCTTGCACTAAGAAAGATATGGAGATTACTAATAAAATCCTATCTTGAGAGAGATTTGAACTTGTCCAGAGTTAGCAAGTTACTTCAAAAGAAGTGAGTTCATCTCTTTATATACTGCATGCATTTAATGCAATTCAGTATACGCTTTACACGTGTCATCAGCGGATTGGTTGCATGTCATTGACCTTTGTTGACAACCTTAGTAGCCGCATGAATGAACAGTGTAGTATCAGAGTGGTTGTACGATCTCAGATTTTCGGAGGTTCTTTTCTGACATTTCGTACGGTGGCGTGCAAGGGAGGTTAAGACAAAAGTACTTTGTACGGAGGACTTCATGATCAGCTTTCGTTGATTCAACGATTATCATTTACTATTCAGCGAATGATAAAGTTCAGCGATAGCTGAAGTCTTGTACTTGATACTTCACGTTGAGTGGACAAATCTGAGTCTTCGCTGATCCGCATCAGTTCATTAGTAGACTTGTCGCTGGTTCTTGAGCTTGATCTTCGACTTCAGCGTAGAACCTTTGTTGACGTGAAACTTGTCTTCAGGGATTATAAGTAAACAACTAACTTATCAGCGATCACCATAAGGACTGAACAGACTCAGCGCATTATGGTGAACAGTGTTCGCTGAATGTTTAATTTAAAGAGCGAGAGTTCCTATCAGCGGTACTGTAAGATCTTAGTACTTATCAGCGATAGTGAAACTCTGATACATATTGTTTACATACAATTTTCACTAAGTATTTAAGAGAGGGTCATTATCAAATCACTGAGGGTTTGGATCAACATATTTGAACTTCTCTATTGAACCCTTCCCTATATATATATATATGTATATATAGGATACAAATCAAATACAACCATGTATTTGTTGCACCCCTTACAAACTAACGTGCATATGTAAACAATGTGTGCGTAATCTGAGATGCATATATGCATTATCCCATATGAATGTATGTCCAATTGTCCATTATATGTATATTCTTGCACGTATGCATATGCATATGCACATTGTTTACGTATGTACACTGGTTTGTAAGGTGTACAACAAATGCAAGGTTTGCATTTTACGGAGCCTCTATATATATATATATATATATATACATGCATACATGCATAGAGGTGGGTTCAAATGAGAATGGTAACTATTTAAGAAAACACGAGAACGGTCGTCCATGTACAAAATCATACATGATTCACGTAAAAAATCATATATGATTCACGCGACTTGCCCCACGACTTTTAAGTCGCACCCAAAGTCGCTCACGTCCAGTTTTTTGCTGTTAGTGTAAAATCACATATAATTTTATACATGGACGACCGTTCTCGTGTTTTCCTAAATAGTTAGCGTTCTCGTTTGAACTTCCTCTACATGTATATTCATCTTTTTTTTTGGACAGCAAACACAACTTACACATGTATATTCATCTATATATACACCAAAACCAACAAAAATTGGATGTAGTTACGTCCCCTCGGATGCATCCAAAATCAATGATATCATCTACTACGTAAAAAGTATACATGTTTTATTTCCATTTTATTTGTTGACCAAGACTTGTTACCCGGTATTAGACTTCCTATGTACCTGTATGCATGTATGGTATATTTTCCCTTGCCCCCCCCCCCTCCCTCTCTCTCTCTATATATATATATATATATATCACTACACAAAATGTCACTTAGGCAACAAATGAAAAATGTTGTCTAAGAGGGGTTTATATGTTGCCTAAGCAGTGTTGCCTTCTCAATGTTGCATAAGAACCTAGGCAACATAAGCAAACATCATATGTTGCCTAAGCGGACTCCTTAAGCAACACACAACTGGTTATGTTGCCTATGAGAAAAACATATGTTGCACCAAACAAACACTAAGGCAACATTAGATTTATGCATATGTTGCCTAAGATATCAACTTAGACAACATATACTATTTGCGTATGTTGCCTTTGAACTACGATTAAAAAAAATATTTCTCTTAGGCAACACTTATGGATAAGTTGCCTAAGATGTTTTATATAAAAAAATATTACCGCTCATTTTGTGCACCATGATGCAATTATTTACTTGCATGTTTTCTACAAACTCTCATAAACAAACAAAATCGTGTGAATCGGCAAACAACTCCAATAACCAAACATAACGAATAAGTTCAATAATTAAAAGATTGATAACGTTTTTCCTAAATAAATACAAAAGTCGGTAATAAGTTGGAAAACATAAAAATAAAAATTAACCTAAATCATTGTTCGCCGGGGTTGTTGAGTTGGAGTTTGCATCACTAGCAACACCGCACATATGCATTAAAGATTCTATCAGCACTTTCCATATTCTCTTTATCTTCTAAATATGGCAAGTTGTCCATTTTAGCTCCCAAAACATGTGAACTTGAAGTGTAAGTTTCTTTCGGTTGCAGATCCTCTTCTTTCTTGGTATAATCGGACTCATTTTCGACCACTTTGTTAGTTGGGACCTTCTTCTTCTGAGTCTTGGTAGACATTTTATCACCCTTGCAAATCTTTAACGGTCTTATTGAGGAATCTTCGGTTTCTGGCTTCTTGGGCTTGCTTTTGGTACACTTTAACGTCTTCTTTTGACTTGAGATCTCAAGCCTCTTCATCCCTTTACAAATCTTTTTTAAAGGGGTTTGCAATTCAACGGACTTTTTAGACTGGTGGCCTTTTTCGGGGAGCAAAAAACTAGTGCCTTTGCTACTGTTCTATTCTTAGGCACATGAACATTAGTCGTCTTTGGATTTTGAACACTTCGAAAGGAGTTGGGATTGGGAAGACAGTTTTTGTTCCTTGGTGTTGTCATATACTTGGCAGCAACTTGCCTAACTTTGGCCACAGGGGTAGAATTGGCTTTTGAAGTGGGTTTGATTTTGCCTTGTGGATCACCTATCTTGCAAGAAATCAAAGAAACCATGGGTAACCTCGGTATTCTGGACTTGGAAGGTTTTGCAGGAGCTGAAAGTGGACATTTCATGCTAAAGAAAAAGAAATATAAAGTGTTAGCAGCATCTAATATTCAGCTCTTTCTGTTACTAAGGAGGGCGTTATGGTATTTTAGAAAGTACCTGGAGTGTTCCCCGTTCAGTTCTTTTCGAAGCTTAATGTTGGGACTTCTTGGTGCCAGAACCTATCGGAGATTTACATTTAAAAGGTTAAACTTAGATTCGATCGTATTGTTATTGCAAGAGAAAGAGAAGCACTTACTCGGAGAACAAAGTTTCTAGAGATCTCTTCGGGGTTTATTTCCTCCTCGTGCTTTTGATCACAACCAGAATACAATTCGGATTATGTTAACTTGAAATGCCATCTTGTGGACCCGTAAGCTAATTAGAGTTCCAATCTATAAACAATTATGATCTTTTTCTATAAACCAAAGTAACAAATAAGCCATAGTTGCATACTATACCATTTTGATGAACTAAACGACTAAAATCTTACCGATAATTACATGGCTAAAACTATAAATGCCTAATTGCCTATGAAGTTTATTACAACCCCATCAAGAATAAGATTTAATCATCATGGTGTATAAATAATCTAAATTAACATAGCAGATCATAGTCACTATATATCCAATTGAAAAACATGAATTATGAATTTCAGTATTAATCGAAGTATCTAAAGTAACTTAATTTCTTAACTGCAACTCTTATTTCCCCAAAATATTTAGAAGCAGAGCTTTGGATATTCTTAGAGAAGTCGAGGTTTTAGCTTTAAATTTTATCAAATATCAGCTAAATTGTTAGAATGAGCGAATCAGGGGAACCACATGAACTAAGAACCGATCAACAAAAACCCTAAATTAGCTATTATCACTAACATCTACCTCCACAACAAAGACCAAAAGTGCGTAGAAATAGGAAAGAAGACAAACCTGAAAATCAACACAAACCTGAGAAATGCCAAGAAGTTCTTCACGTTTGCTTGTGGTGTAGATGACTGTAAACAGAAATCATAATAGTGAGATATGTGCAAACATGAAAACCGGTCTAGATGAGCCAACAGAAATCATAATAGTGAGTTACGTGGCAAATATTTGGAAGAGTGGTGGTGGTGGCTTGTGGTGGTGACAACGGCGATGGAGACTGGTGGTGGCTGCTGAGTTCTCGATATGATGGTGGCAAATATTTGGAAGAGTGGTGGTGGTGGTGGTAGCTGCTTAGTTTAACCTAGTCAAAAGGGGTGGGAAAACCAAATTTTGGATGGGTGGGAACCAAATTTTGGGTGGGAAACCAAATTTTGGTTAAGTATTTCAAATTAGTATAATTTTTTAATTTATTAAACTATTAAGTGTTATAATTAAATTAATGCAAGTTAGTAAATATTACAAGTTAGTACAAATTTTTTAATTAAATTAAACTGTTAACTAAATGGAAAAAAATGAAAACGGTTAACGTAAAGGTTAAATTTTTTAAACATAATTAGTTCATTGCATCACACATACAAATGTTTAATCAATAATCCGGTCATGACGATATTCATCGTTAATATTATGAAACTCATTGACATCGTTATCTGAATATGTACCATCGTTGATTCCATGCACATCGTCCTCGTCCTCTTCCTCGTCATCACTATCGTACTCGTCGTCCTCACCCTCTTCCTCGTTGTATTCTTCATCGTTCTCATCATCATCATCGTTTGGTATATCAATACGCGGTGTAGGACCAATGTCGATAAAAGTCTGATGGAACGTCGCGATACGATGCTCGAAGCAACCTTCCGGGTAGTCTATTGCGTAAAGTTCATTGAACTTATCAATATCTGGTTGTGCTTCAGTACAGTTAATAATAACCATCCAACGAGCTATAATGGTTCTTAGTGGCTTCAAATTGTTTCACTTTCTCCTCCAATACTTTCCTTGCTTCTCTATCTTGTCTCGCATCCTCCTCCATTATAGGCCAATAAGACACTCCTTGTCTTATTAAGGCCCAAAAATACCAATGGTGGCTTATTACGTATGTTTGTATGCATGTGGTATGTATTGGGCTCTATAAGATCACTAAGGCCCACCATAGTCTATTAAGAACCACTAAATTCTATTAAGAACCATTATAGGCCAACAATACCTTTTATGACTTATCAAGGCCCAATAGCACTAATGTTGACTTATTACGTGTTTGTATCCAGGTCGGTACTCATATATGCATGTGGTGTATATTGCATTCGATAAGACCACCAAGACCCACTATAGCCTATTAAGAATCACCAAAAGCTTATTAAGAACCATTGTAGGCCAATAAGACACTCCTTGTCTTATTAAGGCCCAAAAATACCAATGGTAGCTGATTACGTGTGTTTGTATGCAAGTGGTATGTATTGGGCTCTATAAGATCACTAAGGCCCACCATAGTCTATTAAGAACCACTAAATCCTATTAAGAACCATTAAAGGCCAACAATACCTTTTATGACTTATCAAGGCCCAATAGTACTAATGTTGACTTATTACGTGTTTGTATCCAGGTCGGTACTCATATATGCATGTGGTGTATATTGCATTCGATAAGACCACTAAGACCTACTATAGCCTATTAAGAATCACCAAAAGCTTATTAAGAACCATTGTAGGCCAATAAGACACTCCTTGTCTTATTAAGGCCCAAAAATACCAATGGTAGCTAATTACATGTGTTTGTATGCATGTGGTATGTATTGGGCTCTATAAGATCACTAAGGCCCACCATAGTCTATTAAGAACCACTAAATCCTATTAAGAACCATTATAGGCCAACAATACCATTTATGACTTATCAAGGCCCAATAGTACTAATGTTGACTTATTACGTGTTTGTATCCAGGTCGGTACTCATATATGCTTGTGGTGTATATTGCATTCGATAAGACCACTAAGACCCACTATAGCCTATTAAGAATCACCAAAAGCTTATTTAGAAACATTATAGCTCAATAAGACACTCCATTTCATATTAAGGCCCAAAAAATAACAAGGGTGGCTTATTATGTGTGTGTTTGTTTGTTTGTTTGTATGCATGTATGTATTGCATTTATGCACGTGGTGTGTATTGAACTCTGTAAGACCATTAATACCCACTACAACTTATTAAGAACTACTGAAGTTTATTAAGGTACATTATAACCCGACAAGATCTTTTATGACTTATACAATTTTTAAAAATTACACATAATTTTTAAAAAATACACATAATTTTTAAAAAATACACATATAAAATTACACATACAATTTGTTAAAAATACACATATTCACATCCGACTTCTTCAACTCTCGAGCACACACCATCTGAAAGAATCTAGATAATTCACAAATTGCGTCAACCTTAAATCGTTCGTACACGAGTTATTACATTTTCAACTACCTATATTTAGCTATATTTTGACCTTAGGCAACATAGAAACAAGAATATATGTTGCCTAAGCCAATTCTTACGCAACAAATACAATAGATTATATGTTGCCTAAGTAAAAGTAGGTATCAATCATCCGTACACAACTTATTAGATTTTCAACTACCTATATTTATTTATAATTTTTTACCTTAGGCAACATAGAAACAGGAAAATATGTTGCCTAGGATTACACAACTAAGGCAACATAATGGAAGATGTTGCTTAAGATACTTGAGGCAACATATAATTATTCATATGTTGCATAAGGTCTCACTTAGGCAACATATAACGATACGTTGCCTAAGAGGAAACTTAGGCAACATATATTAGCCTTTGTTGCCTAAGCTTATCTTAAGCAACATAGGCAATTAGCCTATGTTGTCTAAGGCAACATTTGGTGTAGTGCTAAAAATTTATTATACATATAGTGCTAAATCACTGTAAGTTAAACCAGAAATAATAACTTTTACGTACATGAGGTTTCATGAATATATAAAAATAATAATTTGATTCTTTTACAAATTTTTTTTTTAAATCACCGCGCGCAACGCACGGTATAAAACACTAATGTATATATATATATATATATATAGGATACAAATCAAATACAATCATGTATTTGTTGCACCCCTTACAAACTAACGTGCATATGTAAACAATGTGTGCGTAATCTGAGATGCATATATGCATTATCCCATATGAATGTATGTCCAATTGTCCATTATATGTATATTCTTGCACGTATGCATATGCATATGCACATTGTTTACGTATGTACACTGGTTTGTAAGGTGTACAACAAATGCAAGGTTTGCATTTTACGGAGCCTCTATATATATATATATATATATATACATGCATACATGCATAGAGGTGGGTTCAAATGAGAATGGTAACTATTTAAGAAAACACGAGAACGGTCGTCCATGTACAAAATCATACATGATTCACGTAAAAAATCATATATGATTCACGCGACTTGCCCCACGACTTTTAAGTCGCACCCAAAGTCGCTCACGTCCAGTTTTTTGTTGTTAGTGTAAAATCACATATAATTTTATACATGGACGACCGTTCTCGTGTTTTCCTAAATAATTAGCGTTCTCATTTGAACTTCCTCTACACGTATATTCATCTTTTTTTTTGGACAGCAAACACAACTTACACATGTATATTCATCTATATATACACCAAAACCAACAAAAATTGGATGTAGCTACGTCCCCTCGGATGCATCCAAAATCAATGATATCATCTACTACGTAAAAAGTATACATGTTTTATTTCCATTTTATTTGTTGACCAAGACTTGTTACCCGGTATTAGACTTCCTATGTACCTGTATGCATGTATGGTATATTTTCCCTTGACCCCCCCCCCCCCCCCCCCCTCTCTCTCTCTCTCTATATATATATATATATATATATAGGGGATGAGATCGAGAGAACCCTAAAGAATAAAAGAACCGAAAAACTCATTTAAATCGTTAGATTGAGATGATTCAAAGGATGAGATTAAAATGGTGGTTATAACCACGTTTTCCAAAAATATAAAAACATTTCCTTTTAATTTTGGTTTTTATGCACTTGTGCATTATGCATTTGTGCATATGCACGTGTGCATACCATCCAAATAAAGGGCTACTAGGGTGTTCCTTAGTTTTTCGTTTATTTGAGGTTTTTCTCTGAACCTGGCCCTATATATATATATATATATATATCTATATATGGGGTTGGGTTCCGATGAGAATGAAAGTTATGGTGAGAAAGCTAAGAAAGGATCTCCACCTATGGATCAATCCTAATCGAACATCAACACTAATGAGATGCACATGATCAATTCCCTTCTAAAGTACAATTTATGGGTTGTTTTGACATTAAAAGTGATGAAGGTCCAGATCCTTTCTTACACTTATCATCTTAACTATTTTTCTCACACCATCCTTCGTCTATATATATATATATATATATATATATGTGTGTGTGTGTGTGTGTATATATATATATATAGGCGAAGGATCGTGTGAGAAGTTGAGGTTGACATGCTTCGACAAAATCGGTGACGAGTTTTTGAATGTTGCATTAATATGTACCATAGAAAAAGAGGAATTTCTCATTGTTACAAATGATGATGTAATCAACCAATTCCAAAAGACGAGGTGCCACAGGACACAATTGTAAAAGGTAGTTTTTTTACCATTTATAATGAAATCGAATCTTTTGGTTAATTATACATTTATTTTATATTGTGCCCCAACAACAATTTTTCCTGGATCAACCACTGTCCCTAACCCTCTAAGTGACGCAAGAACGAAATATACAATTGGAAATCAAATAAATCTATCATGACGTGTAATAACAGCAGATAAACCTATATAGAATGGCCTTGAAATGGTTATTAAGACTTAAGACAAAATAATTCATATAATCGGTTTGATTTAGAACCAAACAGGAGCTGTATAATGTATTGGTTGTTAAGCTCAATGATTTGGTCGATACAAATCCACAGTTGTCATTTGTGTGATACTCATGCTTTCAAGAGCTCGAGATTGGGCTTAGTTATCGATCAACCAGAGGTAATGTTGCTCTTAATGCCTCTATTCAGTAATCTCCGTTGACATACTTATTCTAATAAATTTTGCACCCTAAAGCAACAGAAATAGCAAATATACTGAATACCAGTACGAAGCTATATAGAAAACCTTAAAATTTGGCTGACCTTAAGGGCCCGTTTACCCAAATGCTTACCCAGTAAGACACTACAAAACAAATGACATGGAAATTTCCGTCGGTGATTACCCATGGATCACCCAGAAAATAACAATGGCTCGGTAGAATCCTATGTTTTCGAGAAAATACCCATGATCACCTGGAGAATCAGTGGGTAATCTGTCACTGATTTGTATTAACCACAAAAAATTTACCCACCAACTTTTGTGACGGTTTTGTGATGAATCATCCTTTAGCGACAGATTTTCCAGGGAAAAGTCGTAGGCAAAAGTCTTTCGTGTAGTAGTGAGCGCTTGCCGGCAAGACTCAACACTTTTACTTAGCTTACCTGGTATGATTTTAGTCCAATAAAACGAAATTGTACACTACCACACAATTGAGTAATTTTTTTAAAGGTTTGTATGTAATATCCAGGTAAATTTCATAAAAAAACAAGGTTATATGATAAAGGATTGTAGGTAATCCCTTGGTAATTACCAAGTAACTCATCTAAATTGGGCTAAAATTAATTTAATGTCTTTTGAAATTGGGCCAGAGATTACTTTAAAACAAGGCTGAGGACTTGGGATGTATTTTCATAATGTAAAGTCTAAAGCCTTATTTCTCTTTCCATACTTGTCTTGTACAGCTCGTTGTATCCCTCAGGCCGAGATTACTGCTTTAAAATTCTTCTCCACCGGCGACGGAACCAGCTACTTCATATGTTATTCTTCATCGACATTATCATTATCTTCGTCTTGTACAGCTCGTTCTAATCCCTCAGGTATGGTTCCCTTCCCCTAACTGTTTTAAGCAACATTTTCACTAATTAATCGATTTGCGATTCATCGATTTTCTCGATTTGGTTCATTCGGTTTTTGCAATTACTTCTATACTTCTCTTAGCTGTAGCCATTCCTCTCATCATGATACAATGCTTTGTTTTAGGAAGCAATAATCTAGGGCAATAATTGATTCGAGTTAAATTGATGTTTTCCTCTTATTTGAAGTCAATAACATGGTGTGAAGAACATTTGAATTTGATTAAATTGCTATTCATGTTTTATACAATCATGAAATTGTAATATATATGATCAAATTCGCTATTCTTGTTTTATACGATCATGAATCTGTAATATATATGATTAAATTGCTATATTTGTTTTATATGGTTCATCAAATTAATTAAGAAGCCATTTTAATTTAATACAAAAAATAAAATAAAAACATAGAAGCACCTTACATCAAGTATTTCATAAGATCTATAGTTAGCAACAAGCTAACCAATCGAACAAGTGTGTACATATCCGCATTTCGAACATTTAAAAACCTACACCACACAAGAAACTACAAAGTACAAATAACAAATTAACAAGTGTACCAGATGATTAAAGAAGTTCTCAAATATAAGATAAAACCAATTTTTAATGCAATGGCAATGTTATATTTTGTAATGTTGTTACATAATTAAATAACATAATTTTAGCAAATGTTTACAAAACTGATTGAATACACAATGGTTTTACAGTCCAAATGAAAAGTCCAAGTACCATTAGATTGATATTATCAATCTAAACAACATATACAAATACATAATTAGCTCATAATAATCAATATACTGTCAGGAACCAATTAATAAAACAAGAAAATCAAAGGGAAATACTCTGATTGAATGTTTAAAATAGCAAAACGATTGAATGGATCCGAAAAAGTAACAAAAATAACCAAAACGATCCACTTCTTTCTTCTGTAGTTCTGTTCCAGCAAGCTTCCGTTCCACGCAGGTTCGACTCTTGCAGTCTTGCTTCTTTCTTCTTCGTTTCTTTCTGTTCCATCAAGGTTCATTTGTTACTGTTCATTTGTTAGTACTTAGGGGCTGTTTGTTTACCTCTTAATGTCACCATTCAGAGGCCACCTCTGAATCGGTGAGAGGCCAAGCCTGTTTGGCAAAAAAAAAGAAAGCTCTGAACCATGACATATGGCTCTGAGCCATTTTGCATACCACACCTCACTCAACCATTCAGTGATGCTCTTGTTCCATTTTTGCCCTTGGAACGACTCTCTTCTCTCGTCTCTCTTCTCTGTCTCTCGTCTCTCTTCTCTCGTCTCTCTTCTCTCAACTGAATCCGGTGGCCAGAATGATGCCGGAGGCAAACGCTTTCACGATTACGAAGAGGCTCCGTTCAGGGCTGAGGGCGGGAATCGAACGGGTGATGAGAGGAAGACAGACGCCGATGATGCTGGTTATGAGGATTGTAAAAATGCCGATGAGTTTGAATGGCAGAGCTTTGGATTTATTGTTGCAGGAGTTGTTGGTTTCTTCTTCACATTGAGCTAAGGGTTTTGGTGGAGAAGAAAGCTATGAAGAAGATGAGTTTTGGTTGCAGGTTTATTGCAGGATTGAGGTATTGTAAATCGATTTGGTTTTGGGGTTTGGTTGCAGGTTTATTGCAAATCGATTTTGCAGGATTTTTGTAATCTTGGATCCAAAATTTTGTTTGATGTGGTTGATCTGTTTGGTTTGATTTACTGAAGGTTAAAATGGTAATTTACTATCATTCAGAGTTACCATTCAGAATAGTTACCAAACAACCAAATTTCATTCTGCACTCAACCATACAGAGCCTCTCAATCATTCTGACCTCTCAGCCATTCTGCACTAAACCATTCAGCAACTACCAAACAGCCCCTTAGTAGATAAGTTTCTTCAGGAGCTTACTGTTCATAATTTTAAATTTTAAGCTAATAAGCTGTTCATAGTGACTTAGGGGCTGTTTGGCAGTTGCTGAATGATTAAGAGGCAACCTCTGAATCGTTAAGAGGTAAATCCTGTTTGGCAAAAAAAATGTCTGTCTCTTAATGGTTCCAAAACCCTCTGAATGATTTAGCATCATGGGCCTCCCTTAACCATTCAGCACCCTGATTTCATTCTAAACAATTAACAAACAACCATATTTCAGTTTGCACAATATCATAAATGCCTCTTAATCATTCTGACCACTTAATCATTCTGCACTAAACCATTCAGCAACTGCCAAACAGCCCCTAGAGGGTTTTGGAACCATTAAGAGACAAACTTTTTTTTGCCAAACAAGATTCACCTCTGAACGATTCAGAGGTTGCATCTTAATGGAACTATTAAGAGGTAAACAAACAGCCCCTTAGTCTAGTGACTTAATAGATTAAGCTGTTCATAGTGACTTAATCTAGTGAAATACATTTCTTTTCTAGATATTTATTAGAAAAATCCATGTTGTATGTGAATTTTGATTCTTACTTGAAATTATATATTTGGAAAATCTAGAAACCAATTATGATATTGATTTTAGCGTGGTTTGATGAAAAATAAAGATATCTTAACTCGTAATGAACATGTATAGTATTTGCATCTCTAACGTAGGCCACTTAATATAGAAGTAGAGAATTTTGATGTTCGAACGCTTTCAGGTTTGTGCTTCAATTTTTTATGCAAAATATCATTTGAAGTGTATGTTTTTCAACTTAAAATGGTTATCTGTAGGGGCAATATCGGTGGGACCCCAGTTTAGATGAGCAGGTTCGGGATGCATGGACCCGTACTATACATAAGCGGTTTGCGGACTTGTTGCGGGAGGCACGAGATTCGGCCATTATAAAGGCCAATAACTTTGACGGTGAGGACTACACCGTCCTCAAGCCATATAACCTTCCATGGATCAACGAGGTGTATTGGCACGATTTGATACATAGGGTATGTGATATTATTTCCTTTTTGTTTTGTACTAATATATGTTATGATAAGGTGTGGAATACCGGGCCTTGGAAAGCAATATCCAAGACCGGTAAGAAAAATCGAATGTCCCTGATTGATGGAGTCATGTCGAAACACACGGGAGGCTCACACAACTTATCATCCAATAGAGGCCACACAACCTTCTTTCTGTGCAGATTTTCCTCAGAAATAGCTATTTTGTGTCAATCAGCAACCTGACCAAATACAAAATATACTCGGTATAACAATGCACACACATAGTAATCAACGCATCGAAGGGTATGTGACAAATAGCATGCACTAGAAAGGATATTTAGAGTTCATGGTTAAAAACAGGTTGTGGAAATGTTCATTTTATAGCTGTTATGCTGTCAAAATTTCTATAAAACTTGATTATTTTTTGCTTTTGTAAATCGTAGGAGACATATGACCGACTCATGATGGAGAAGCATGGTTCGGATCCCAACACTCGTCCACGTGATGATCCAGAGTTGTGGGAGAAAAGTGTTGGAGGATGGAAGAAGGGACGCCTCTTCGGCTTTGGGACGACTCAAGATTCCAGTTTTGCTTTGACCGGTGAGTCTGCCAGCCGCAGCACCGGAAGATCTTATGTTACTGGTCCGTCACTAGAGGTATGTTGTTCATTAATAAAATTTTATTAAGTTCGTTGCCAATGGATTGCTGACATGTATGTTAAATGTGTAATACTTTCAGGTACTTGAGTTGCAAGAAAAAATAAAGAAAATGGAGGAGGACCAACTCGCACGGGAGGAGGAGCGAGCGGCACAAGATCGGGAGCGGGCAGCACGAGAGGCCGACCTTGAGTCACGGTTGAAGGCGGAACAGGATGCACGAATAGCTTTAGAGAAGCAGTTGCGGTTGGATTTCGAGGCTTTTGTCCGAAAATTCACTACCCGTCCCTCCCCCCTCCTAGCTAGTTGATATTAATGTACAAACCTTTTTTGGTGTACAAAGTTATTCGTAAATTTTGTTATTTTGCATGGACTAAAATACAGGAAAATACTACATTTTATTTTTTTTAAATTTTCACAAGTTTCCCTAGGTAATTTGTCGCTAAATAATGCCCTCGGTAATCCATCCCTAAATTACGCCTTGGGTAATCTGTTGCTAAATCAAGGCCTTGGGTAATCCATCTCTAAATTAGGCCCTGGGCAATCTGTTGCTGAATCAAAGGCCCTGGGTAGATTTTCATTACCCACCATCACTTTACCTACCAACTATTTGTGACGGATTTGTGAGGAAGTGACCCTTTAGCGACGGATTTCCCAGGGAAAGTTCCCTGAGTAAAAGGTTTCCATCTAGTAGTGGTATGTAACAATTCATCCGCTAAGCATTCACCGGGTAAGAGTCCTCACTGTCACTTACCAGGTAAGAGTGTAAGACTCTCGGTCGTTGTCATTGCTCTTACCGGGTAAGATTCTCAATCTTTGTCATGTTCATCCGATAAGGTAAAGTAACCTGGTACCGGGTAAGTGTTTTGCAAACGACCTCTAAGTTATAATATCTATCACAGGTATAAAAAAAACAGAATTAGCGAATCGTACCACGAGTATCAATAAAAACAGCCATGAAGAGCATTGAATTTAAGTGATCCCAAAAGTGGAAATTTCTTCACGAAACAAATCGTGAAGGTAATTGTACGTCGACGCAGAAAAATTAGGGCGAAGTTTGTGGCAGAGGACGGAGTTGAGATGTTGTGGAGATAGGTTTTGGATGCATTCAGGGAAAACAAGACCACCATGATCATTGTGGCTGCCATTGAAGTGCAGGTAGAGCTTTCTCTGCATGCTCTCATGGTGGGTGACTGGGTGGGTAAACCGTTTTTGACAATTTCCTTACAAAATTTATATTTTATATTTTATTTTTAACCGATTAAAATCTAGGCTAATAATTGTGTGAGAAGTGGATTTGAATCTTTGATCACTTTTAATTTCACGTTCTTCCATGAATTGCGCTTAGAACGGAATTGATCCGGTGCATCTTATCTTAATCTGCGTCTATTTCTCATCCAACGGTTGATAACCACTTCTCACGTTTCTCACGTTAAGCTCAGGGAACCCAACCTTTAAAGTATATAGATGACATTTGTTTTTTTAAGAGGTGTTAAAATCTGAAGTCTGGTTTCATTTCTGTTTTTAAGAGGTGATGTGTTTAAGTCTGAAATCTGAATCAATAAGATTGTTTGTTTTTGTAAGCTGACAAACGTCTGAATATGTATAATTGCATGTCTATTTTATCTCTTAAAAATTCAACTTAAATACGTCAATTGAAGTGAGCATCGATGATCGAAAGACGGAAAGAAAAAAAAACAAAGAATGATGCTGGTGGATTTGCGAGGTTGTAGAGTTTTAATCATATCTCACACACCGAAGCTCCGACTTAAGCGATTCAAGATGTTCTGGAAAGCCAACACACCGATCTACAATCTTCATGTTTTGCATTTTTGCAAATTCGGGGTGCATCTAGGATAAAACCAACGTCGAAACTGAAAAAATGGTGTTGGATGGAAATAAGAGGAAATTTAAGAGATAGGGTTACCACTTTTTTGTCAAGACCATAATAAGGCCATCCGTAGCGCTGCGGGCTCGGGCTCGGGTTCACGCCACATGGTACCCGGGTTCGAGCGGGTTCCGGTACGGGGGGGGAGCGGGTTCCACGGCGGGTTCCACGGCGGGTTCCAGGGCCGGGTTCCAAAACCCGTTCAACCCGAGCAATTTTAATTTTTTTTTGTTTTTCTTTTTTTTAAATTGGAACGTTGGGTAACGGCTATAAAAACAACAAAATTGTTTTTTTCTATTTAATCACACTATATATATTAACCCAAACCTCTTATTTTTTCACACCAAAATCTCTCAAATTCTCTCAAACTCTCTCAAATTCTCTCAAACTCTCTCAAATTTCATCATGAATCCAAACAAAACACCTGCATCCCGTCGTAACCGACCGGATACACCGCAACCGCAAGAAGACCCGGAGCTTGGTTTCCAAGCGTTTTCATTTTAGCGAGAAAAGAGAAAATTAAAAAATATCATAATTTTGGGTAATTTTGTATTTTGTAATTTTTATTTTTTTAGTGTTTTGTATTTTGTAATTTTTATTTTTAATGAATGATATGAATTTTTATTTTTATTATTTATCTTATTTTTATTTATTAAAAAATATATAAATATTTTTATTTTGTTAAATAATTAAATGTATAAATAAAAGAATTAAAAAAAAATGAGGTGGCAAGAGGGTTTGAGGGTTCCACTACGCCACTTTAGGGTAAGGAGAGGGTAAGGAGAAAAGCTGATGTGGCGCTGAGGTGGCTTGAGGGTTTGAGGGTTCCGCCTAAGAGATAAGAGGCTATAAAATATAAAAAACAAACGGACTGAATTATAAAACGTCTAACTGAATCAAACGGATAGTTGGGGATGTGATCACTGATTTACCATTTGATATTGGACCGCCAATTTACGAGTTTGAAGACTCTAGACATCGAACAACGTTCAAAAAGTACCTACAAAACATAACTTTGTCAATACATTTCAATAAAGAAACAAGAAATGGACCATAATTGTGACACGATTCTTCAATTCAGTCTTCCCCGTAAGGTTTTATGTGTTCATTCCCTATAGCTTGTAGGAGCTTGATTGCACAAGAGGGGAAGAAAAGCTAAAGGTTCAACCTTTTCGTGTGCGGTCACCTTTCATAATACTCAGGGCCGTTCCTGACATATTGTAGGCTTTGGACGAGATGTAAAAATGGGCCCTCGATAAGTATGTTTTTTTCAATATGTTGTCGTTTATCATTAGAAATAACATTGAGTTCAAGAAATGTCCAAGTATTTGGCTGCATGATATACCATGGTTCATTACTAATTCAACATTAATCGTGGTGTTTGTAGTTGTTGTTTTGGTTTGAACGAACTAGGATGGGAAGATAAAACCGACGATATTCGAATCTCTTGTTGCATCAAGGAATGTGGGTATTGTTGTCTTTGATGAAGAGATGGTTATGATTCAGATTGTTGAGATCTTGAAGATGGAGTTGGCTATGATTTTGATTGTTGAAACCATTATCATGGCATTGAAACCCAAGGTAATAAACCATGTTGATTGATTTTGGTTGGAGGTGAATGTCTTCTAGAAAATGAGTTTTTATTTTTTTGTTTATGTATGATGTTGAATGGCTTCCGGTGTTCAGCTTAGTTGGTAAAGGGGTGTAATGATGTCCGCTGAGTTAGTCAAAAAATGTCCCATCACATTTATATTGTTGGAGGCGGGTTCCGTGTAGAGCCCGATTGAAATTGCTCGTAATCAACTTTTTAAACGAATATAGTTTTATTTCAAAAAAAAACCGAATATAGTTGAACTTCTATCATGTCAACATTCAAGTTGATCTAAAGGGTTGACCTTTTATCATGCCACTTAGTGTGTAAGCAATTATTAGGTCACTTACTTTACCAAGTATTTATAATTGTACCCAAACGGCCCCTAAGTGCCTTGAGCAAGTACAATTTGCCTTTTAAATATTTTTTAAATGCTTTTAAATTTTAGATTTCTTTACTATGACCAAAGAAACAACCTTTAAGCAATTTCAATCACTAAGATTTTTTTTTTCAAATATTTGGTTAATAAATCATATTAACCTTGAATTTGTATATAAGTCAATATGAAATTTAAAATTTCAAAGAATCATAGAAATAAAATCGAAACGGGTAGAGAATATACCCAAACAAAATTGAGAATTCGAGTTCTTGGTTTCAAAATCGAGATTCACGTTGCAATCTACAGGTATACAACATCTTCATATGCCTTCATCTACATTCAACTATTTGTATTTACCTATGGTTATCATCATGACTAAAACTTTATCATATTCATGCATGTGAAAGCGACTAAATGTATGTAAAAGTTCGTGAAAGTGAGTACAAGTAAAGAAAAAGTACGAAGATGAATGAATTTAAAATAGTTGAAGATAGATGAATGTAGTTAAAAGTACTGAAAGTAGTTGAAGAAAAATGAAGTTATATTAAAAAGTCAACTCATCTAAGGGGCCATTTACCAATTACTATTGGTATTAGTCGACACATTCACTTAACCAACCGGGTAAGATTTTGTTTAACGGTGGAAATATTATAGAAAACTAGCAAGAAGCCAGAAAAACAAATTACATGTAAGAGATAGCAAGAAGATGGTTTTGTAACCAACCCACTAAATTAATGTTATACTTTCTACTCATATTTGTAACCCAAAAGAACGAATGAGTCACAATGTTATCTCACAACGATGTTTTCTTAGGTTTATGGAGCCTAGAAAGAGTTCCATTTCAAAAAGGCCAAATAGCCCGTAAAGTCGTTAAAACAACCGCCTCAAAACAAGTTGACTCCATTTTCTTCAAACGCAAAGATAATAACCAACCAATCCACTCCGAATTGGACCTAAACTCTAGAATATCCAAACTCCATCATCGACCAATTTGCTTCCAAACATCCCACGCCATTTGACAAGAGAAAAATAAATGGCCCGCTGACTCAATCTCCAAATCGCAAACCGGACATAAGAGGTAATGCACATCAATTCCTCTTTTATCAAGGTTGCCTCGAGTTGGAACTTTGTTCAAACTCAACCGCCAAGTAAAGACATTAATTTTGATATGAACAAACTGATTCTATCCAGTACGAGAAGAACCTACCACCAAAATTTTAGAATCAATGTAACTACGAGCAGAAGTCACCGAAAACTCACCGGAACAATCAAATACGAAAATCAAAAAACCGAAAAAACCAAGTATTCACAGGTCGGTTTTGGTTTTGAATATTAGGTACCCGTGGGCCGCGGGTATCCAAACTGAACCGGATATAATTGTAACGTCCCAAATTTCATAACATGCAACATCCATAAATAAGCATTCGAATTACATAAAACCTTGTCTTTACATTATCAATAATTCATACTAAGCAAAATTGACAGCGGAAGTCTTTAAAATCCACAGCCGAGAACTATTTTATAATTATCGTAGGCAAAATCTTGGAGACGCCCTAAGCTCCAAGTCCTCTCTTATTGCCACCTAGTTCTTACTTGAAGAACCCATAGCACGCTTACCTGAAAATGGTTTAGTTTTGAAAAGCGAGGGTTAGACCAAAAGGTCTAGTGAATTCCCTCCGAAAACAACATGTACACAGTATAAAATCGTTTATAAGAATATCATCGTAAACCTTAACATAACATCAAGCATGGTACTACACTGTATATAGGATCACATAAACATTCCGCGATTGGGGCCCAATGGGCTACCCTCTCGCCCTCAACCGGAGCCTACGCAAACTCTCCTTCCCGGAGCTTAAGCAGGCCCCCTTTCTACTCGAAATAGGAGGAAACGAATTCCAACCTACCAGTCTGTCATAAACATCCAAGGGATCATCAAACCCCGAGGATCTATCTATGATCCTACAGTGTAGACCGACTCCACATAGCACGTCATTCATTTCATAAAACATGCACCTTTAAAACCTTAGTAAGTCGTCATTCTCAGTTCATCAAGTACAATACATTTTCTCAAGTAAAATAGGTAGTTCATGGAAAACATGCGTAACGGTTATAAACATTTCATGCTCATAAATTAAACCATAATCAGTCAAAATCATGTAACACTTTAAGTCGTAAAAGGTTTAGGGAACTCACCTTGCTTGACGCACAACGCACTTCTTAAATACTTCCAAGCTAACCCAAACGAACACCTAAGGCAATAGATTCACATCAGATAAACATTTCACCCTTCTGTCCGGAGAACTCAATCCGAACACAGCTATTTTCCGGTTACCTCTATTGTCCGGATACACCTTTCCGGATACAGCTATTGTCCGGATACACCTTTCCGGATACAACTATTGTCCGGATACATCTTTCTGGATACGAATCCGGACACTAGACCTATCCGGGCAAACAAACCGGACACTAAACCTATCCGGAGACCTCAGCCACCCGGATACTCAAAAATACCCGGACACTCACATAAAAATCTACCCGGGAACTAGCATATTTATCCGGACACCACCGAAGCACGAAGAACTGACACTTTTTCCTGACACTACGGTTGTTCGACCAAAAAGCTCTAAAAGTGATCATTAAGCCCATTTTCTGCCATTAATTGATTAGATAAACTTAAGGGTTCATCCACCAACCCTAAACACCCACTTAATCCATCTATAACCCTTTAAATCGGTTCATTTAGACAAAACCCATAAAAACTCATTTTCAAGGAAAAATGGTGAAAACTCAAGTAATCATCAACATCAGCCTTAAGAATTCATAACAAAGAGAAGGAGAAGAATTACCCTAATCAGAAGAACGAATTAAGATGCATTATCTTGCAGATTCTAGCTTGACTCCTCTTTTCTCTTGATTTCTCCTCAAACTCTTCTTTCTCTCTTTCCTTCTTCCTTAGCTGCCAACACCAAGACCACAATACTGATTTGTGATATTGAGGGCTGCCCTAGGGATTTGTGCCCTACACCTCTTTCACCAATTGACAAATCAGCCCCTCAAGAATACTTTCTTTTATTTCACTTTGACCACCAAACTCTAAAATCCACAAGAATTTGGGTTGTTACAACACTCCCTCCTTAAAAGAATTCTGTCCCGGGAATTCCTCATTGGAAGAGGTGCGGGTATCTTTCTTTCATCTCCGACTCCAATTCCCAGGTCGCCTCCGGACCCTTGTGGTGTCGCCATTGTACCTTAACCAGCTTAGTCTCCCTGTTCCGTGACTTCCTTACCTTAACATCCGTGATTGCTTCGGGTTCCTCTACAAAATTTAACTTTTCGTCCACCTTAATCTCATTTAACGGGACCGCTTTTGTTACGTCGGCTAGACATTTTCTCAAGTTGGACACGTGAAACGCATTGTGGATACCTCGCAATTCTTCCGGTAGATCCAACCTGTATGCCACTTCTCCAACTCGTCCCGTAATCTCGAACGGTCTGATGTAACGTGGGCTTAGCTTCCCCCGTTTTCCAAATTGTACCACTCCCTTCCAAGGAGACACCTTTAATAAGACATGATCTCCGACTTGAAATTCTATGTCTTTCCGTCTCTTATCCGCGTAACTCTTCTGTCGGTCGCGAGCGACCTTCAGCCTTTCCCGCACCTGAGCTATCTTGTCTGAAGTCAGTTGCACTAACTCTGGCCCGGCTAACTGCCTTTCCCCGACTTCGTTCCAACATAATGGAGTTCGACATTTCCTACCATAGAGTGCCTCAAACGGCACTGCCTTGATGCTCGAGTGATAGCTGTTATTGTAAGCGAACTCGATCAAAGGTAGATGCCTTTCCCAAGAGCCTTGGAAATCTAAGGCACACGATCTTAACATGTCTTCCAACGTTTGGATCATCCTCTCACTCTGACCGTCGGTCTGAGGGTGATAAGCGGTACTCATCTTGATCTGCGATCCCATTTCTCTCTGGAAGCTCCTCCAAAACGTGGAGGTAAACCTGCTATCTCGGTCAGATACAATCGACGAGGGCACACCATGACGGGTTACGATCTCGTCGATGTACAACTTTGCTAACCGCTCCAACGAGTAAGACTCTCGTATAGGTAAGAAGTGTGCCGACTTTGTGAGACGATCCACAATCACCCATATAGCGTCAAAACCCTTTGAAGTCTTAGGCAAGTGGGTTACGAAGTCCATCGTAATCTGGTCCCACTTCCACATAGGAATTTCTAACGACTGGAGCTTCCCATACGGTCGTTGATGCTCAATCTTTACTCGCGAACAAGTCATACAGATCTCTACAAAATGAGCTATGTCCTTTTTCATTCCCGGCCACCAATAGTCTCGACGTAGATCTCTGTACATCTTATTAGTCCCGGGGTGAATCGTGTACTTTGATTTGTGTGCTTCTTCTAGAATCCGCTTTCGGAGCTCTCCGAGTCTCGGGACCCAGATTCACCCACTATGACACTTCACCCCTCGACTATCTTCCATTAGTGAGGACGCTTGTCCTACCATCCTTTCCCTTTTGAGATTTTCCACTCCAAGCGCCTCTTCTTGACATTTCTTTATCTCAGCTAGCAAATTGAACGTCACCTCAGCCCTCATGGCTACAATACTGGGGGTTTCGCTTCGTTCCTTACGGCTCAAAGCGCCAGCCACTACGTTGGCCTTACCCGGGTGGTAATCGATCTTACAGTCGTAGTCGGTTAACAATTCAATCCATCTCCTTTGGCGCATGTTCAACTCTTTTTTATCAAAGAGATGACATAAACTCTTGTGGTCCGTGAAGATCTGGCACTTCGTCCCATAAAGGTAATGTCGCCAAATCTTCAGAGCGAAGACCACTGCCGCCAGTTCTAAATCATGCGTGGGGTACCGAGTCTCGTGATCCTTCAGCTGCCGAGAGGCATAAGCGATCACCTTACCTCGTTGCATGAGTACGCAACCCAAGCCGAGCTTCGATGCGTCACTGAAAACCACGAAATCATTTGAATCGTCTGGTAACGACAAAACCGGAGCGCTACTCAGCATATCCTTCAATTTCTGAAATGCTTCTTCTTGATTCTCCAACCAGACGAACTTGACATTCTTCTTCGTTAAAGAGGTCAGTGGCGTGGCAATACGCGAAAAGTCTTTGATGAATTTCCGGTAGTACCCCACCAGTCCGAGGAAACTTCGAACTTCTGACGGATTCTTAGGTTGCTCCCAGTCTCGGATGGCTTCAATCTTAGCCGGGTCTACCATTATTCCACTATCAGACACCACGTGTCCAAGAAACTGTACTTCTCTTAGCCAAAACTCACATTTAGAAAACTTCGCATACAACTTCTCTTGCTTTAGCAGCTCGCGAATTGTTCGAAGGTGGCCATCATGCTCCTCTTCTGATTTTGAAAATATCAGGATATCATCTATGAACACTATCACGAACTTGTCTAAATAAGGTTGGCACACCCTATTCATTAGGTCCATGAATGTTGTCGGGGCATTGGTCAGCCCGAACGGCATCACCAAAAACTCATAGTGTCCATACCTGGTTCTAAAAGCGGTCTTCGGTACATCCTCCTCCCTTACCTTGAGTTGGTGATAACCTGACCTCAGGTCAATCTTGGAGAAGTAATTGGCTCCTTGCAATTGATCAAACAGGTCGTCAATCCTCGGTATCGGATACTTGTTCTTGATCGTGACCTTGTTGAGCTCACGGTAGTCTATACACATCCGCATAGTACCGTCCTTCTTCTTCACGAAGAGCACAGGTGCTCCCCACGGAGACGTACTCGGTCTAACGAACCCCTTGTCTAACAACTCCTGTAACTGAGTCATCATTTCCTTCATTTCGGACGGAGCTAATCTATATGGTGCGCGGGCAATTGGTGCAGCTCCTGGCATCAGATCAATTTTGAACTCGATCTGACGATCCGGCGGTAAACTTGTCAAATCATCCGGAAATACTTCCGGGAACTCATTTACTACACGCACATCACCCAACCCACGCTTCTCTTTCTTGGCGTCCATCACGTACGCCAAGAACCCTTGACACCCCTTCCTCAAACACTTAGTAGCCCTGATCATCGAGATAAGGCTAGTTTTCCTATCACGGCGATTCCCATAGATCACTACGGAATCCCCATCAGGTAACCGAATCCTGACCAGTTTCTTGTTACAAACGATAGTCGCTTCGTTCGCATTCCCAACACTATGTCAAACTCTCCCATTGCCATGGGATATAATTTCATTGACACCAACCTCCCTTCTATATCTATGACACAATCCTCCACCACCTCCTTAACGTATACCCATCTATCATTGGCGGTTTCCACCTCTAGTGCTCTCTCCAAACGCCTAGGCCTTACCCCCAAACATTTCATAAAAGCATGAGATACAAAAGAGCGATTCGCTCCTGAATCAAATAACACCTTGGCACACAGAGAGTTCACTAGGAATGTACCTGCCACAACATCACGAGTTTCCTCCGCCTCCTCCGCAGTTATGCGGAACGCGCGTCCCTTCGAACGCGCCGGTTATGCCCCCTTGTCAATTCTTCCGTTCCCTTGTCGTTCCCCAAACTGGGTTGGTCCCCATTTCTTCAGCTGAGGACAATCATTACGCATGTGGCCAGTAGCCCCACATTGGTAACAAGTTTTTCCAACCCCCGGGCAATCCATTGACAAATGACCGGGCAAGCCGCACCGGTAGCATGAGTTTGAACCTGCCATGCATTCCCCCCGGTGCACCTTGTTACACTTCGAACACTTTTGCCCAGTGACATCCTTGCTAGCACGATTGCCTGGTCGGAACATTTTCCCTCTTCTTGGGTCATTACCCGGGCCATCCCATTTGCGCTTCTCCCCACCCTTCTCAGTCGTTTGACGGTTCTTTTCTTTCTCAATCAGCTCGGTCGTATTGATGGCCGCCTGAAAAGTAGTGGGGTTTCTAGTCAGAACCAATTCCCGAATACTGCTCTTTAACCCATGGATTAATCGTTCTACCCGACGCTCTTCTGTCGGCACATACAAATCAGCAACGCGAGACTTCTCAATAAACTTTGTAGTATACTCTCGCACTGTCATACCTCCCTGATCCAACCCCAAGAATTCTTCTTCCAATCTTTTTACTGCCGCGAGTGGGCAGAACTGAGCCTTGAACCTGTCTACAAACGCTTCCCACAACATTCCCTTAGCTATTGCCGAACCCTTTCCCCCAGTCTCAGCCTCCCACCAGTAAACTGCATCAGATTTCAACATGGACAAAGCAAACATTACTCTGTCCCCATCAGCACACTTGCATGTATCGAAGACCAGTTCCATTTCCTTCACCCATTTCTTTGCCAAGATAGGTTCATACTCGCCCTTAAAAGTAGGGGGCTTGCATGAGGCAAAGGCCTTGAAATTGCATCCCTTAGTTGCTAACTCATTCATCACTTGAGGGTTTGAATTCAAGTGATTCCCAGTACCGGTCACTAGTGGACTAGACAGTTCCACGCTTTCTCGGTTCTCACTTGCGTCTTTGCTTCCCGAAGCTGACTCATTTTGCTTAGTGAGGAGAGCCTGCAAGGTTTCTTGGATCTTACCCAATTCAGCGGCTAGGTTCTCTCGAGTGACAAAAGTAGATCCGCGGCCTCGACCCCGTCCCCTTGGCTGAGTTACCCTCCTTGCAGAAGCTGAACTCTCCTGAAGATAGTCTTCTTGATGAACGGGGGCTTCAACACTCCTCGTTCTTCTAGTTGCACGAGTCGTTCTCAGGTTCGGGTTTCCTCCATCCCCGGCCACTTGGGTGGCGGCCCGACGGGGTGTTCTTCCCCGACCCCTTCCATAGCCCCTACCTCTTCCCCTTCCACGTGCAACAGTTGCCCTCGCCGGCTCCACCGGTCCATTCTCTAGTACCTCTTCATCTTGATTCCTTGGCACAGCAGGTGCCGACCTACACCTCAAAGTTCTCCCAGCCATTTCGCTAACGTTGAAAGAAAACAACAATTAACCTTTGCTAGTTATGACACAACAATTTTGCTATATAAGGTAAGTTTAAGCACGCACGCGTACCTGTAAGTTCGTAATTACACTGGCCAGATGTAATCCCAAACTTACCTTACACGTTTGTCCTTGGCACCTTGTTTCCTAGCGTATTTATAGTGATCGTTCCTAGAGGCAATCCTATGTCTCGGCTGTGTTCCTCATCTTACAGTTTAAGTTTAGGCCCTTTTGGTCACTTAAATCCCTTAAACTAAGGCTCTGATACCATTTGTAACGTCCCAAATTTCATAACATGCAACAGCCATAAATAAGCATTCGAATTACATAAAACCTTGTCTTTACATTATCAATAGTTCATACTAAGCAAAATTGACAGCGGAAGTCTTTAAAATCCACAGCCGAGAACTATTCTATAATTATCATAGGCAAAATCTTGGAGACGCCCTAAGCTCCAAGTCCTCTCTTATTGCCACCTAGTTCTTACTTGAAGAACCCATAGCACGCTTACCTGAAAATGGTTTAGTTTTGAAAAGCGAGGGTTAGACCAAAAGGTCTAGTGAATTCCCTCCGAAAACAACATGTACACAGTATAAAATCGTTTATAAGAATATCATCGTAAACCTTAACATAACATCAGGCATGGTACTACACTGTATATAGGATCACATAAACATTCCGCGATTGGGGCCCAATGGGCTACCCTCTCGCCCTCAACCGGAGCCTACGCAAACTCCCCTTCCCGGAGCTTAAGCAGACCCCCTTTCTACTCGAAATAAGAGGAAACGAATTCCAACCTACCAGTCTGTCATAAACATCCAAGGGATCATCAAACCCCGAGGATCTATCTCTGATCCTACAGTGTAGACCGACTCCACATAGCACGTCATTCATTTCATAAAACATGCACCTTTAAAACCTTAGTAAGTCGTCATTCTCAGTTCATCAAGTACAATACATTTTCTCAAGTAAAATAGATAGTTCATGGAAAACATGCGTAACGGTTATAAACATTTCATGCTCATAAATGAAACCATAATCAGTCAAAATCATGTAACACTTTAAGTCGTAAAAGGTTTAGGGAACTCACCTTGCTTGACGCACAACGCACTTCTTAAATACTTCCAAGCTAACCCAAACGAACACCTAAGGCAATAGATTCACATCAGATAAACATTTCACCCTTCTGTCCGGAGAACTCAATCCGAACACAGCTATTTTCCGGATACCTCTACTGTCCAGATACACCTGTCCGGATACAGCTATTGTCCGGATACACCTTTCCGAATACAACTATTGTCCGGATACATCTTTCCGGATACGAATCCGGACACTAGACCTATCCGAGCAAACTACCCGGACACTAAACCTATCCGGAGACCTCAGCCACCCAGATACTCAAAAATACCCGGACACTCACATAAAATCTACCCGGGAACTAGCATATTTATCCGGACACCACCGAAGCACGAAGAACTGACACTTTTCCGGACACTACGGTTGTTCGACCAAAAAGCTCTAAAAGTGATCATTAAGCCCATTTTCTGCCATTTATTGATTAGATAAACTTAAGGGTTCGTCCACCAACCCTAAACACCCACTTAATCCATCTATAACCCTTTAAATCGGTTCATTTAGACAAAACCCATAAAAACTCATTTTCAAGGAAAAATGGTGAAAACTCAAGTAATCATCAACATCAGCCTTAAGAATTCATAACAAAGAGAAGGAGAAGAATTACCCTAATCAGAAGAACGAATTAGGATGCATTACCTTGCATATTCTAGCTTGACTCCTCTTTTCTCTTGATTTCTCCTCAAACTCTTCTTTCTCTCTTTCCTTCTTCTTTAGCCGCCAACACCAAGACCACAATACTGATTTGTGATATTGAGGGCTGCCCTAGGGATTTGTGCCCTACACCTCTTTCACCAATTGACAAATCAGCCCCTCAAGAATACTTTCTTTTATTTCACTTTGACCACCAAACTCTAAAATCCACAAGAATTTGGGTTGTTACAATAATGTATGTATAAAGCTTAATTTATTTTTATAATTATTTATTTATTAACCGAAAGTTAAATGGGTAAAGTGTTTTACATTTGGCTGTCAAGTATTACGGTGGATGATTAAATTTGACGGTATAAAGTCGTGTAGGAGTCGACACTAACCAAAAATGGATGTTTTTAAACAATTAAACTTATTTTGATTAGTAACGCTTTGATTTTTTTATTTATTTTTTGTATAGTTGTCTTAAATGCTATATTTTTTGTTTTTTTTATATATTGGATATGACATATTTTTATAAATTCGGGTAATCATGAACAGAACCGTGGGTAACCGTCTTATTTCGATTCAGTTCAGTCTATGGTTCGGTTACGGTTCGGATAACCAAATATCCGCATTATGCGGTTCGGTTCACATTTTTCTTACAAAGCAACCTGAACTGAACCGTGAACACTCCTAATGATTTGTATCAAATTTAATATTAAGGCATTGTTTGGCAAACGGGCTAGCTTATTTATTCCGTTTGGATTAACATAAGCTAGCTTATTGAAATGCTAATTAGAGTAGTGTTTTAGAAGGCTTTTGACCACGGTCGTGCAACAGCATGTTCCATTTGGTTCAAGTGAACACGGCCTCTAAAATCCTTAGGGCCTAAAATTTTACTTAGCTTTAGTATATATAGTATTTATTTTTGAAGCCCAATCAGTTTTATTAGGTTTTATTTTAGGGCCCAATCCAATAACATAACTTGAGTTAGTCTTAGTGGGTCGACAAATTCTATTACACGATTACACAAACAAAAAACGTCGCAATTTCATTTTCATCTTTTTTTCCTAAATCGTCGATTCAGTTTCGTGAATTCCTTCTCGTCTTCTTCGCTTTTTCTTCCAATGGCAACTACAACAAGATCTCAAGTAAGATTTATTTCTTTAACGGCAAATTTTGTTCGTATTTTCGGTTTTACGACTTCAAACAGCCATATTGCTAGAAAATCAACTATAAAATTGCGCCTAATCGGTATTTGATAAATCACGAGTACACAGATTCACGAATTCAATTCACGGTTCAGACTTGGGTTGTTGGGCAATTTGGAGTATTAGACATTTGGGTTTGTCGACTTACAGATTGGGTGTATTATTTCACGATACAGACTTTGTCGACTTACTGATTGGGGTTGGGTAATTTATGATTTAGACTCATCACTTCATCAAGTGTATTATTTCAACTCAAGTTTTCTTCATCTTGTTTGGGTTTTTTGGTAATTTGGTTTAAATGTTTAATTTCTTATGAATCTTATCTGTTTGATTGTTGGTTGTTCATTGCTTGCTACTCGTTAATTTGTTTTAGTAGTATTTCATCATTGTTTGGGTAAAAAATTACACCTCGCGACCGACGCAGAAAACGAAAGACTTGTTTTGCACGACAAGTCTCGTATTAAGATAAGGTCTCTTAGATTATGCACGACCGTATCTTCGATCGTCTCCAGCAAGGTACCCTCGTCGTACGACCGGAATATTTCCCGAAACGGACGACCATCGTACAATTATCCTTTGACATTAACCTACTAACGGTCGATAAGTGTTTCTTTGATGACTATTTAATGCAGGTCAAGCACCATAAAGGACAACGGTCATAACTGAAAACCACAATCAAGTGCATTCAATGCCAAGGGCCGTTTTTCACATTTATAAAGGTCATTAATGACGCCAAAGCCTATATATTCCAAGACTGAAGACACATTCGGGACATCTGATTTCGAGCTATACAACGAATCCTCTGCGATAAACAACCAATTCTCAGGAACTCACCAGAAGTATTCTCGAAGCGTTCGAACGATCATTCACATCTTCCTTCGAAGAAACGCACGACGAAGCATTCTTACGCACGACACACGACATTAGTTTCTTACAGTTAAGTCAATTTCTTTTGTAATTGTAATCTATTTGTACTCACGACACTTGTTACTAAAGGACGTCGTTCCTGTTTGACGACCATAGTGCACCGTCGACTTCTATAGTCTACCGCGGTTTTTACCCTCGACGGGGTTTTCCGCATCACCAAATTCTTTAGTCTCTTTCTATTTTGGTTATTTGTCGCGTGATTCCTTTCTTTAGTTGTTAAAGCTCCACATCGACCTTAAGTTATCCTTTGGGTGATTTTTGGCATTAACAATCATGTCTTCTAGAGTTAGAAAACATGATTCTGGATGTCAAAAACGTAAAAATAAAAAAAGAATTGAAGAGATGATTTTGTCTCAAAAAGGAACTATTGATAGATTTTTCATTAAAAAATCACAAGTTTTGCTTGATACTTCTGTTGATGTTGATGCTAGTGTTAGTTTGGATGATGATGAAAATGTTGTTGATATCAATGTTGATGATGATGCTACTAATATTAATGATAACATTAATTCTACCGATGATAATGCTAATGTTGCTATTGATATTGATGATAATACTAATGATACGATTGATATTGATGATAATGCTAATGATGCGATTGATATTGATGATACCTTTGTTAATTTTGATATATTTGATCCAAGAAATTGGGATTCTTTGGATTTTAAAATGATTGATATGTTAGTTGCAAAGGGCCCTAAAAGAGATTTATCTATTAAAAATGTCCTAAAGATAGATATTGTAAACAATTTTCTGCAACATTTTATACTAGAATTTTATCAAATGGAGAAAAATGTAATAGAGATTGGCTTGTGTATTCTCTAGAGCTTGATAAAGTATTTTGCTTTTGTTGTAAAGTTTTTAAAAACAGACATGTAAATGGTCAATTGACAAATGATGGGTTTAGAGATTGGTCACACCTTAGCACTAGACTTAAAGAGCATGAAACAAGTGCGAAACATGTTATGAATATGAAAACTTGGTATGATTTACATATAAGACTTCAAAAGAAGGAAACTATTGATAGAGTTTCTCAAAATCAAATAGAGAAAGACAAAAATCATTGGAAAAAGTCTTGGTAAGAATTTTTTGTATTGTCAAGTTTCTTGCAACATACAATCTTGCATTTTGTGGTACTAACGGTAGATTGTATGAAAATGGCAATGTAATTTTTAGGATTGATTGAAATGTTAGCCGAATTTGACCCAGTTGTTCAAGATCATGTTCAACGTATTACAAATGATGATATACATGTTCATTATCTTGGTAATAGGATTCAAAATGAGTTAATTAATAGCTTTGTTTGGTAAGAGAATCAAATGTGAAATCATTAACAAAGTAAAAGAGGCAAACTATTTCTCCATTCTTCTTTATTGCACTCTTGATATAAGTCATCAAGAACAAATGTCCTTAGTTTTAAGGTATGTAGAACTCTCTTCTAAAATTGTTAGTATTGAGGAATCTTTTCTTGGATTTTTAGAGGTAGATGATACCACTGGTCAAGGTTTGTTTGATGTTTTACAATCTGAGTTAAAGTGTATTGGTCTAGCTATAGACAATGTCCGAGGAAAAAGAATAAAACCAATACATATTCATAAAGAATAAAACCAAGTTTCAGTTGTGAATCGAAAAACAAAAGAGAGTGCGTCATGTGTTCACACCTTCACGGGTCATTCATATATTATTCATCATGAATAATGTATCATTCAGGATGAATAATACAACATTCAAGGTGAATAATACACGATTCATGTTTAATAATACATGAATCAGGAATTCCTGTATTATTCATCCTGAATGTTGTATTGTTCATTTTGAATACTGTGTTATTCGTCATGAATAGTGAATGAACGTTCCCCTTTGTTATTCATACTGAATATGAACACCAGGAAACATGCATACTGAATATAACACATACATAACATTTCACGTAAAAACGATTAAAATGAAGAAAAGCTATATCGAGATGGATGTCATATCGAAGAGCACGAAATTCTCGTTTTTTGATGTAATTTGTTTGATTAAAATATTAGTAATTTTTAAGATAATTTATTTTAAACTTTAAGGGGGTAAAACTTTTTTAATTAAAAAAGAAAATAAAAAGTCGAAGATGGTAGACACTGATTCAAATTTCCAGATTTGTCCCTAATCACTTCTCAATTGGTTTCATTAAGTTTTAACCATTGATTAGTTTTCCAAATCTTGATGAATGGTTGTGACTTGTCCTCATGTGCACAATTGAAAATGAGTTTTTATTTGAACCCACCCCTATATATATATATATATATATATATATATATATATATATATATATATATATATATATATATATATATATATATATATATATATGTATCTAAGCATGGAATGGGGGGGGATAAAAGTTGCATGAAGAAGTCGCAGTGGTGACGAAGAAGAAAGTTAGGGGTGGGGGTTGAGGAGTTGTAGTGGGGGTAGGGATGGTATAGTGTTTTCTTTTAATTTATTTGTTTTTGTATTTTTATTAGGAAATAGACAAAAACAGGTTAGAAAGACAAAAATACCCTTTGAGTTAACTGGGTTAACAAGATCTATTTGATGGAGGGACTTTCTACGTGCGCTTTTGCATACCACATGGACGTCCAATGTAATAAAAAATGCGTTTTAGAGACGATATCCAAAATATCAGCAAACTACATGGACCGGGAATGTAGGGGCTGTTTACCAAATTTTTTGGTAAGTGCTGACTGGAATAAGAGGTCTGACTGTGGTAAGAGGTCTGACTGGGGTAAGTGCTGACTGGATTTTGTTGTTTACCAAGTATTTTATATTAAGTGCTGACTGAGTAAAAAAGACCATTATACCCCTCTGTCTGGAGTAAGTGCTGATTAAAAAAATTTGTTTACCAAATGTATTGTATTACGTGATAACTAATAATTGTTGTTTACAATTTTTTCATTCAAAGTGAGAAGTTTTAATGGTTTTTTCATTCAAAAAAATAGTTTAGGGACTTAACCATTCAAAATGAGATAGTTTGTTGGGTTTTTTTAAAACTTTTCCCAATATAATAACATATTAGAGTTTCCATAATTTAAAACAAAAGGTCATTTCAATTCTTTAGCATAATTGTTTGCATACACACGGTTCGCTTACAGCTATTAAGTTCAAGCATTCAACATTAATTGATTTGCAATCTGGTCACGTAAATTAGTCATATATTCATTGCCTTGAAGACCCCATTGTGTTTCTTCAATTCCTTCTTCTCCGATGCTTTCTTCCCCGATGCTTTCTTCCTCGATTGCTTCACCTTGTTCTTCGATGGTAAACATGTTTTCATCATATTCCATAAACTGTTGGTCTTGAATATTGCATCTCCTTATAAAATTGTGTATTGCAAAATAAGCAATCACTACGTCCTTTTGAACCGGGAAAGGATAAAGAGCCATTTGTCTTAAAATTGGAAATCTTGCTTTCAAGACCCCGTATGCACGCTCAATGACATTTCTAAGTTGTGCGTGAGCATGATTGAATGGTTCTTCTTAAGTCAACGCACGTCGACGGCGAAAATCTGCTAACCAATATCTTGTATTGCGATATGGGGTCATAAATCCACGAGTATTGGTATATGCGGCATCACAAAGATAATATTTGCCTGCAATTACAAATACAACTTAAGAAATATAAGGAAATAACAACGTTCAAATGTCAAGAAAAAATGAAACATACTTGGTGGAGGAAATGGAAATCCTGAAGTTGGGTTAAATGCAACTTCTGTCAGAACTCGAGAATCATGTGCCATACCTTCCCATCCAGCCCAAACAAATGTGAATATCATATTAAAATCACAGACCGCTAAAACATTTTGATAGCATTCACCTCTTCATCTTCCTCTATACCTAGCTTGTTGACTAAGGGGCACAACTGCATGTATCAAGGTTCCATCTAACGCACCTATAGCCCCCTTTATTATGAGATAGAAAAATAAAGAATATGACCTTTGTTTCCATTTTCCATTCCTCTTCGGACAGCTTAAAAGAGTTTGTTGATGCATCATAGATATTTCTAGTTTTGTTTTTCAATTTTGACCAAGCTCCATATTTTCCTTTGAGGTAGTCATAATGGTTTTTCATTTGCCTTTGCTCCACGATAAAATTATGTGTCTTTTCTAACGTTTCAGCTACGTTCTTCCAAGACATTGCCTTAAGGCTACCACCCTCTCGTCCATTTATAGATATCTCTCGCAAACATGACTCTAAAAAGGTTTTCACCACATTTAAATCTTTCCAATTAACCCTAGCTCTCTTGAGTTGTGAAGATTCATCTAATTTTTCCATACCTATAAAAAATTAAACATGCCTCATATACAAATATAACCCTCAAACAAATAAACTATCTTCACAACTATTATATGCCTATTAACTATAATTTTATGTAACAACCCTGATTCCGTATATACAAATAACATATAATTCATAACATACTTTCAACAAAAATACATTATATTTCACATTCGGTCCCATAGTCTTGATAACCATACTAATAAAAACTGTACAAACTTTTTGTGAATTACATTACATTATGACTAACAACAAGTCATGAGTACAAAAATGCATCTATTACTTCATATACAAAGTCTTCACAAAAACTATCCATCGATCGTCCTATTCACTTGTTCTTACTCGATCCGCCACCTGGAATACATATTTTTAAAACAGAAATGAGGGTTAGACCTAATGGTCTAGTGAGAAATCCCTGTCAATTTAGTAAACCTTTGTATCAAAACCATTTATGTAAAACCTTTCATATACATTCAAGTACTACTCGTATATACATACCATTCAAGACTCGTACTTCTCATTCCACCTTATTCCTCCACAAATGGCCAAATTAATTGGTTGCGAGCCAATTTAACACACCGGTCCAAAGCCCGGCCACGTATTATATTCTCATATAATACTCACGTAATTATAATATCTCGATATATTATAATCACCCACGTATGACATATTCATACAATTTATCAAGTATTTGTTATCCACATAATGTATTCCAGTAAAAATACTTTAAAGTAAAACTCACCTGTTTAGCTTATCAAAATACTTCCAAGCCTTTCCAATGGATTCAGTCTTTCACTTCAAACTCTTAGTATCTGAAACAATTCAAATACATATACCACTTTACCACATAGCACACATAAGACTCTCTAACAGATTGAGAATCCCAATAACTTATCAAACTCTTATCCTCAAATGATCACCTACAGCGACTTAACACGGGGGTTCCGCTACCCGGTTAGCGGATGGGGTCAAGGGGCAACGCCCTTGCGGGGTCCCCCCAGGAAATTTTCGGAGAACTTAATCCATTAATACATTCAGAAACTATATCCGGACACTACCAAAATTACCGGGACTCCACTGTACCGGGACTCTCCAGTACCGGGACTCTCCAGTACCGGGATTCTCCATTACCGGGACTTCCTTTACCGGGAGTCCTAAAGACCGGGAGTCTACCGGGACTTCCCTGGGACTCTTCAAGAACACTGTCGGTTCCAATTTCTCAGATTCAATTGAAACTAACACAAATCGCTAAAATCAAACTTTCTAAACCGATAGGAATTTGCTATAACCGATTACAACATAACATGAGAAGAAACTATACCTCAATAACGACTCCAAACGAATCAATCGAAGCCCTAACCGTACGAATCCTTTTTCCGCTTCTTCTCGCCTCAGGAACACACACACTGATAAAATTTAGATGATACTGCTGAATGAAATATCTTAAGGGTGTATATTAATCCCATACTTACCAAATGGACCCTGGACTACTCACTAATGACCAACACACCCCTTAACTTATAACTTGATCCAAACTTAACCAAAACATTTAACTTTAAAGTTAACTAAACTTAACGAAAAAGGATTTTAACTAACGGACTTACTCGGGTATTACATTTTATAACAAAAAGCGATGCATACACAAGAAATCTTAAATAGTCTCAAAGTGTCAAGAGGGAGAACCATTAAGGTGCATACACAAGAAATCTTGAAATATGATCCATATTATCTAGGGATGCTCACAGGTAATTTTTTTAAAAAAAAGAGCCCCTTAGTGTGTGTTTATGGTGTCATAAATTTCAAAATGCTATAACAAATGAAACAAAAGCTATATAGAGATGAAGCTGATTTGGAAAACATCCACAATTAAAGGGGAAACAGAAAACTAATTGAGCCTTTTACTATTTTGTTTCTTCACTTTTGTAATCCATGACAATCAATTTCAAGAACACAGTTGGGATTTTCAAGAAATCTTTTGAGATTGCATTTTCAAGAAAACAGAACCACCCCATTCTCATTTTTCTTAATTGCTTTTGTTTTCCAAATAGAATTCAACCTCATTTATATTCAAACATTCTATTTTAACTTCTCAAATGATGAAATTATAAGATGACAGAAACCCAAAAGTCAAAAAGAAAATAAACCCTAAACCCACTTTAGATTCACGTACTGAAATAATTTAAGCTTCCATGTAACATACTCATTCACAAACATTTACAAGAACAAAACCCTAAACCCACTTCAAATTCACCAAAAATTATCATAAAACTAAAAAAAACAACCAGATGTTAAAATATACAAGAAGAAGAGCATATTATAAACAACAAGAAAAGCAGAAAATCGAGTAGAACCAGAAATAAAGAAGAATCGAGCAGGTTTAAAAGAAAAAAGAAGAATAGAGTAGATTTTATACCGTTGTTTCAGCCTTCGGTGAACACCGTCGCACAGGGAGACGGGTTCCTCTTTGCAGATTACGAAACCCTATTGTTTCAGCAACAAAATAGCAGGTCGATTAGGAGATTGAAGATGAAGAAAATCAAATACATGGAAGAAAGGAGGAGAGTACCTGATTTCAACAAAGAGAAAAGAGGCGGCTGTTGTTAGGGATTTTTTGTAAATGGGTAAATAAAGAATTACAACCTCTTACCATGGTAAGATTCATTTTATTTTCTGTCCACGGTCAGCACACGATCAACAGTTTCAAATTTTTTTTTGGTAAACAAACCTATCTCTTACCTAGGTAAGCATTTCTTACCCCAATAAGAGGTAATAAGTGATTAGTAAACGGGACATAATTTACTCTATAATTTATTCATCTTGTCTAAATTTGTACCGATGTTTCAGAAAAGGTTAATCACTGATTAAACCAAAATAGAGATGTTCTCATTTGGCCAAAGCACTCCCTTGTTACAGATTCACATCTGGCGCGATTGATTCGCCACATGTGATACCATCAACAACACACCCCTTTCTGCTTGCTTCCCCTTGTTTTGTTTTTATACTCACTCGACAGCTCGCCAAGTATCTTCTGCTTCTACTCAACAACTCTTCCCCCAAATTTCTAATTTCATATCAAAATCGAATCCAGCAACAACGACTGAGAGAACAAACACCAAAAACATCTTCAGATCTTTCATTTTTAACGTCACAACTCACAAACAACAATGACGGATGAACCTTCAACCACTCGTTGGTCCTTCCAGGTAATTGAAATTTGAAATCCGTATTTTGTTTTGTGGTTTGTTGATTTCACAAATCTATTGTCACATTGAATCACTTGTCGGTTATCGCATTTAGTCAAATCGGACACACTTGGAAGTAATCAGTAATCAGATCACTGTTTTAGCTGTTTGGTAGTCGGTGTGCATTATAATCTTAGGAAAAGTGGATGTGGCAACGAATTTGAAAGTAAAATTGCTAGAATTTAGTATATGATTCTCGTTACGGATCATGCGTAGCTGTATAATAATTGATTGGTCAGTGATTTAGAATACTGTTCATTTTGTGTGACTAAGGTTGAGGCCTGAGAAATTATTGGATTCAACATTGTCTCTTTCGCTGATGAAGCAATATGTAAAATTTGTGAATCTTATTAGGGTTTAGGTTGGTTTGTTTATGAATTGGACTGCTAGAAGTGGAGTTTTACTGAATAAACACTCGGAAGTCGGTATGCATTTACGATCATAGAAAAATTTTAGCTGCTTCGGTAGTCGGTATGCATTTACGATCTTGGAAAAAATTTAGCTGCTTCGGTAGTTGGTATGCATTTACGATCTTAGAAAAAGTGGATGTGACAACGAATTTGCAAGTGAAAATGCTAAAATTTAGTATATGATTCTTGTCACGGATCATGTATAGCTGTATAATAATTGATTGGTCAATGATTTGGAATCCTGTTCATTTTGTGTGACTAAGGTTGAGGACTGAGAAATTATTGATCAACATTGTCTCTTTCGTTGATGAAGCAATATGTGAAATTTGTGAACCTTATTAGGGTTTAGGTGTGTTTGTTTATGAAGTCGGTATGCATTTACGATCTTAGAAAAAATTTAGCTGCTTCGGTAGTCGGTATGCATTTACGATCTTAGAAAAAGTGGATGTGGCAACGAATTTGCAAGTAAAAATGCTAAAATTTAGTATATGATTCTCGTCACGGATCATGCATAGCTATATAATAATTGATTGGTCAATGATTAGAATCCTGTTCATTTTGTGTGACTAAGGTTGAGGACTGAGAAATTATTGAATTCAGCATTGTCTCTTTCGTTGATGAAGCAATATGTGAAATTTGTGAACCTTATTAGGGTTTAGGTTTGTTTTTTATGAATTGGTAGTCGGTATGCAATTACAATCTTAGGAAAGGTGGATGTGGCAACGAATTTGCAAGTAAAAATGCTAGAATTTAGTATATGATTCTCGTCACGGATCATGCATAGCTGTATAATAATTGATTGGTCAATGATTTAGAATACTGTTCATTCTGTGTGACTAAGGTTGAGGACTGAGAAATTATTGAATTCAACATTGTCTCTTTCGTTGATGAAGCAATATGTAAAATTTGTGAACCTTAATTAGGGTTTAGGTTTGTTTGTTTATGAATTGGACTGCTAGATGTGGAGGTTTACTGAATAAACACTCGGAAGTAGGATATGGGGGTGGGGGAGCTAATCACTAGACTTCAACAGAGATTTTTAACTATAATGCTTTTGGTATTATTAATGGAGTGCTTCTCTTAGAAAAACATCTTTAATGTAATCATGCTATTTACAGCTTATTTGGTTAGATCTCTGATAAACAAATTGAATTTAGCCAATGATAAATGTGGCTTGTGTTACTATAATTCTGTTTGTTCTATATCTAGGATTTTAAGATGTTTTATGATGTTAAGTTTGGGAGGAAAAAGGAAGTCGTTCCAAAAGATGCTGCTGCAAATGGTCAACAGACTACTGCTCAAGCTTCATGTAATGGAAACTCATCAATTGCAACCTCAAATGGAAGTGGGCAACCTGAATTGTCGATATATGAACAGTACAGACAGGTATCCTGGATCTGTATCATTGCCCTTTGCCTCTTTCTGAAAGAAAAGTTGATTTTAGCAAGGGAAGCATCAATGCTTTTAAAAGAAAACAAAAAAGTACCAGTTTCTGAAATTTTGTTTCTAAAGTGGATGACTTGTTTGGTGTTTGTATTAATGTTTTTGTTTTGTTCAGGCAAGAGAGAATTCAACCCCAAATGGAGTTACATTGTCGGATGCTGAGAAACCGTATGCTCTCTTTTATACTTATTGTGCTTATCCTATACTACTGCGATGAGAAACCAATAGTGAAAACAAGCATTGATGGTACATGCAATTGATAACTTGTTGATTTGTATTAGATAACCGAAACAATTGGTTATAATTATCAGAGCTGCCTGTTTGTTTTCTATATATATATATATAGGGTTGGGTTCAAATGAAAACTCATTTTTCATTGTGCACATGAGGACAAATCACAGCCATTGATCAAAATTTAGAAAACTAATCAATGGCTAAAACATAATAAGATTAATTGAGAAGTGATTAGGGACAAAATTGGAAATTTGAATAAGTGCCTACCTTATTTGACTTTTTTTTTCTTTTTTAATTAAAAAACTTTTACCTCCTTAAAGTTTAAAATAAGTTATCTTAAAAATTACTAATATTTTAATCAAACAAATTACACAAAAAAACGAGAATTTCGTGCTCTTCGATATGACATCCATCTCGATATAGTTTTTTTTTTCATTTTAACCGTTTTTTACGTGAAATCCTATATATATGTTATATTCATTATGAATATGTATGCACGTCCCTGGGTATCCACATTCAGTATGAATAACAAATTCACTATTCATGATGAATAATACAACATTCACTATGAATAATACAACATTTAGGATGCATAAAACATAAATTCATGATTCATGTATTATTGTGTATTATTCACCTTGAATGTTGCATTATTCATCCTGAATGATACATTATTTATGATGAATAATACATGAATGACCCGTGAAAGTGTGGACACATGGCGCTCTCTCTTTTGTTCCTCGTTTCACAACCGAAACTTTGTTTAATTCATTCTGAATATGTATACACATCCTCGGGTGTCCACATTCAGTATGAATAACAAAGGTGAACGTTCATTCACTATTCATGATGAATAATACAGTATTCAGAATGAATAATACAGTATTCAGAATGAATAATACAACATTCGGGATAAATAATACATGAATTCATGAATCATGTATTATTCACCTTGAATGTTGTATAATTCATCATGAATGATACATTATTCATGACGAATAATACATGAATGACCCCTTAAAGGCGTGGAGACGTGGCACACTCTTTTGTTCCCTGGTTCACAACTGAAACTCGATGGGTTCTCGATTCGTCTCGATGCGTGTTGGGTTGCGGTTATGAAGAACGTGATGTCTTACGACGTTGAAGAAAGTGTTGAAAAAGATGATGTCGAGTTACGGACTTACGGTGTCGAGGTTTTGTACACATTTGAACGTACATAAATATTCATAATGAATATAGCACATATATAGCATTTCACGTAAAAACGGTTAAAACAAAAAAACCTATATCGAAATGGATGTCATATCGAAGAGCACGAAATTCTCGTTTTTTTGATGTAATTTGTTTGATTAAAATATTAGTAATTTTTAAGATAATTTATTTTAAACTATAAGGGGTAAAACTTTTTAATTAAAAAAGAAAATAAAAGGTCAAATATGGTAGGCGTTTGATTGAAATTATCTTTTCTTTTTACCCCTAATCACCTTAATTAATAATTTTAATTAAAAACTCTATTTAATATGAGTTGTTGGATCAAAAGAGAGGGAGGGGTTGCGATCTGTCCTCACGTGCACAATGAAAGATGAGTTTTCATTTGAACTTTCCACTATATATATATATATATACTCAATCAATTGGTTATAATTATCGCAGTGATAATATTCATCTATAACTTCTAAAAGCTATAGAGTGATGGCATGTATATGGAAACGTGGAAGTGCGTGGTTGTGGACCTCTAGCTATATTGATATCCTTCAATACAAACATCTGAATCCATTAGAGCATCTCTAGATACCCAATGATGGACGAACACCCTGACTTACTATTGCAAGGGGAAGACATGACCATGCGCATTAAACTCTTTGAAAAGGAAATATTAGGCCTAGTCATTATGAGATGGTTTAGTTTCTTGCTAGTGTTTTATATGGGGATCATGAAGGAGCTTGTCATCATCTTGATAAAGCTTGATATGAAACTTAGCCAAGGTAGCCAAGCATACCTCCTTTTAAGAAAATGATAATGATCCACATGCCATGTCTTAGCTTGAAGAATACCAAGTAGTTATAAAAAATGTATCCCAAAATTAACAGAATTCAATGAGCATGCTTAAGGCTATAGAGTGGCCTCAGTTCATAGACCCTAGAAGCCTCCTTTGAACCACAAAACCAAGAGGTTGATCTGTATGCACCTCCTCAATAATACATTCCTGATAAATGTTGATTCAAGAGCCTCGATTAATAGCTCCCAGAGCAAGCATGACAGGCTTATCAATATTGTATTTTCTGATGGGTTAATGTCTCATCACCAAACATCATCAATTTTGAGAGTAGCCTTTAGCCATTAGTCTTTTTTTTTCAATTAAATGAGAGATCCATCATGATTGAGCTTCAGAAAATGGACCCTTGCGTCTGGCAAAATCTATCTGTAGCATTTGTAAATGTGGTCCATCCAATTGTTTAAATTTATTATAACTGGAGTCAATGTGCATCAAGTTCAAGAAACGCTTTAATAAGAGAGACACCATTGAAATATTTATGAGAGTAACTACAAAGCATGTGGAAGAATCATAAGACAAGTCACTACATGAAAAATAGTTGTCGGGTCATTGAGACAAATTAATAATGGAAGATTCTTGATGGCATAATTTGGGAATCATTTTTAAACCATGTGACATTTGTAAAATGTACATCTATATTCAGATGGAGGGAGTGTTTCTTATGTATACAAAAATTAAGAAATTGACTCTCTATATGGCTAAGGAACCAAATAGAGTAGAGCATATAAATTGGAATACCGTTGAATTATAATGTTTGGCGTCTTGTTTTTGCAGAAGAAAGTCTCTGCTTCCTGCTTTTGAATCAGCAGAAATGCGAACTTTGGCAGAGAGTTTAAGTAGGTAATGATAGACTCAAATCTTGGTGCCCTTATTTTTACTAATTTAGGTAAGTTTAAGTTAGTTTATTTATTCCATGTACACATGAATCGTCTAACATGTGTTGCATATGCAGGGATATTATTCGTGGTAGTCCAGATGTGAAGTGGGAGAGCATAAAGGGGTTAGAGAATGCAAAACGCCTGCTTAAAGAAGCAGTTGTTATGCCAATCAAATATCCCAAGTAAGTATTAGTAGTAAAAAATTCAGATTATGTTTTACAGGTTGAAAAGAAAGAACTTGTTGAAGTGCCAAAGTTTTAGTTTATTAATGAGCAAAATCAGCGTACTATGGCTTTTTTTTAATAATAAATAATAGACAAAGTGAAGTTTTGGTGGTCCTTTGTGGATATTAAAGTTGTTTAAAGTGAAGTTTTGGTGGTCCTTTGTGGGTATTAAAGTTGTTTGACCTCTTATGGATCTAGCGATTCAAGCTTCAACTTTTATACATGCTTTTTCTTTGGTCTTTTTTTAGAACCATTAAACTTAGCACATTGATCTTCATAAGCATGAAAGTAGAATACTCATTGGATGCCTGACAACTGGTCTATTTGTAGGTACTTCACTGGCCTTTTATCCCCATGGAAAGGCATCCTCTTGTTTGGCCCTCCAGGAACCGGAAAGGTTTGCATCTTCACACCCCTTTTTCTGTTTGTTGTTTACATTAAGATGCTTTTTTAACTTTTTTTCTTTTCTTTTCTGTCTTTGCTCATCTTACTGTGCTTAAAGGCTTGTTCTTTATATCTATATCATTATACCAAACCCTCATTCTCTTGGATCCTACTAGACATGCTTCTTCATTGTACAAATCCCACCAAATATATGCATCGAAAACTGAACCGATCTAAACCTATTAGGTGCCAAATCGAACTGTGAACCAAATGCACATGTGGGGTTTGTTTTAATTTTTGAATAATGTAAACCTAACAACGTTGTTTTGAAGTTTAAAATCTTGAAATAAAAACTTGAAATATAAACTGTGGTACCTTGTGACTAATTATGTAAATTTGAATAGCTGGCTTTCTTAATGTTCTAGAAAATGTTAAGAAAGCGGTTCTTTCTACTCTGCCTCTCTTTGAACTGAATATACATCTTTGATTCTTCAGACAATGCTTGCAAAGGCTGTTGCAACTGAGTGCAATACTACCTTTTTCAACATTTCAGCATCCTCCATTGTCAGCAAATGGCGTGGTATGTCACTATTAACAGTTATTTTATACTGTAATATGTGTTCCTTCCTCATTGGGATGGATTAAGGTCTGGTGGTGGCATGCAAGAAAATTTTATGTGCATGCCAACAAAGATAGATGAATTTCTATGGGGTTTATGTTTCTTTTTTCTTTCCTACAAGTGTGCTTTAGGATGTACAAACTCTTTCTATGAAGATGGAATAGAATTATATATATATATTGATTATTGAAAGTCACTATAGATATATAATTTTAAGTTGCTGAATGTTTGATGAATTAGCAGTAAATGTAGTTGGTCACTGGTCAGATAAATTTATTATTCAATTCAAAGTGTAACTGCTATTAAACTTTTGATTTTAGATTTCCTAGTGGGTTGTAGTTTTAACAAGCAATCTAAAAGGCGCTGAAGACTCCAATGTGACTATTATTTATAGACTCCATCTTTTTCTGTCCCACCAAAATAGGTGGAACAAAAACCTGTGTGATGGGACAAGATTGCTAAATTCCTAAATTACAAGTTTCATCTGGAGTACAGTGTTAACACTTTCTTAACACCCCAATGTCAATAGAAATAAACTTGAATTGGCTTCAAAGACTCCATTTGCAGTTTTATGTGCATCCCTTTAGTATTTCCCTGTCATACTTAAGCTCACTTGGAAGATTCTAAATATATGGATAAACATCAATCACAGATGTTACTTTTGATATTGGATAAAGATAATTTACATTTGATATTTTATCTTGATGGTATGCTCTTAAAGTCTTAATATCCCATGTCATGAACAGGTGATTCGGAGAAGTTAGTGAAGGTGTTATTTGAGCTGGCAAGACATCATGCACCGTCAACTATATTTCTCGATGAGATTGATGCAATCATTAGTCAACGTGGTGAATCACGAAGTGAGCATGAATCAAGTAGGCGTCTCAAAACAGAGTTACTTATCCAGGTTAAATTTGTTCCCCTCAACTGCAATTGGCTGTAGATACTAAGGCCTTGTTTGTTTTTAGAAAAAAGCTCCTATTAGCGTCTTATGTCTGATTCGTTAAGAGGTAGAGCCATTCAGACTGTTTGTTTTTTTCAAATTTTCAGAGCCACTTATGTCTTGTCGTCCTCTTATCTGGTAAGAGGTAAACCAACCTCTTATTTTCCTCTGTTCTCAATGAATTAACCTTAATAGATCCTTTCACTCAATAGATTCACTTGGATTATAATAAAACTCAATTTACTATAATTAGGTGACTTTCAAATTTAAATTTATATAATTTAAATATATTATTATTGATTAAACGTATTCATTTAAATGAATGATAATTTTATAATTTAGATGTAAATTTCGTAATGATGATGCATAAACATGTGAAATAGTATAAATTTATATATATATAATTTCAACACTATAATACTCTAATGGGTCAAATACATAATTTAAACAAATTTAGACATTTATAAGTTTACAAAAACAGACAGTCTTATTGATTCAGATTTCAGACTTCAGCACCACCTCTTATCAATCAGAAGTGAAATAAGACTTCAGACTTCAGCCTTCAGCACCTCTTAAAAAACAAACGCCACCTAACTAACTTACTACTATTTTTGGGTAATTACAGACATTTGGTTATTTGAGGAGGTTGATTTTATGGACATTTAGATAATTTTGGGCAATTATAGACATTTAGTTATTTTCTGTAATTACATGTCTATGGATCGATCAGACACATATGTATCATACAATTGTTAATTTTTATGTGGCTTCTACGAGACTGCCCATCTTTTACCATTGTGTTTCTATGCTGTATTAAAGTTTGTATATATCCCCATCCTTTACACGATGATCATTCTTTATTTAAAAGTGATTACTTAAAACTTAGGTTTGACCTTGATTTGACTTCATTCTTATTGCTTTTGGTTTGATTACAGATGGATGGTCTGACAAAAACGGATGATCTCGTCTTTGTATTGGCCGCTACAAACCTCCCTTGGGAACTTGATGCTGCCATGCTCAGGCGTCTTGAGAAGCGAGTATCCTTGCCATAATAATAATATACCTTTTTTATACTTTTATTCTCATCATGCCAAGCGGTGTAGACTTTAATATTCAGCCAACACTTTCCGCTGCTTAATGACAATAAAATGAAGTCAAAAGCTATTCACTAGTGCACGGCCAATGTCATTGAGTTATTTACTAAAATAACCATCTCAAATAAAGATATTTAAGTTTTAACTATCAATTTTTTTTACCAAGATGTTTGGAATCCCGTATGTCTGACACCACAAGGCACCTTTTACTTGCGGTGTCATACTTTTCTGACAAAAAAAGTAAAAAAAAAAATATATTTTTAAAAAATGATCAAACCGCAAGCCATCGCAAGGGATAAGAGGCCACGTGTCGTCATCTACTTTACCGCAAGTGCCTTGCGGTTATCATTTTTTTTTTAAAATATTTTTTTATCAGAAAAAATCTTGACACCAGACCAGCAGGATTCCGGACATTTTGGTTTAAAAAGAATTGATGGTTAAAACTTAAATTTCTTTATTTGAGATGGTTATTTAAGTAAATAACTCCAATGTCATCGTCTATATTGATATACATAGATAATTGACAGACTTCATTTTTCAATAAATACGTAAATTTGAACGCTCTTTAGCCGAAAAACTGTGGGATTAACCTATCTGATTTCTAATATTCTGAATTTAGCATGTGAACGGAAATCCAGATCATATCTTATCTAGTGCTTTCTTTAATTATTATGCAAGATTCTTGTACCTCTTCCGGAGCCTGAAGCAAGGAGAGCAATGTTTGAGGAATTATTGCCTTCGGTACCTGAAGAGGAGACACTACCATATGACGTATTGGTGGAAAAGACAGAAGGTTATTCAGGTTCCGATATACGGTTGTTATGCAAAGAGGCTGCTATGCAACCTCTGAGACGTGTAATGGCTATTCTCGAAGAACAAGATATGTTGCCTGACGATGGTACGTTTCGTGAAACGTTTCTTCTTACATTTTGCATGCAGCTTCCCTTTTCCTATTTCTGGTTCCCAGTTGAGATGGAAATCATAATGTTCTTTAGTCAGGAACAAGAGATGCGTAAGATATATGTAGGGTCAGGTTCCGGGGAAAACCGCAAAAAAATGAAAAACTGAGGAACACCCTAGTAACCATTCAACTGGACGGTATGCACTTGTGCATACAAGTAATTTGTAACATGCACACGTGTATGTGTACACGTGTATATGTACATGTGCATAATGCACACGCGCATAAAAACAAAAACAACTTCAAGTACTTGTATGCACATGTGCATAGTGTCAAGATGAACTGCTATCCGGGTGTTCCTTAGTTTTTCGCTTTTTTTAGGTTTTCCCTGAACCTCTCTCTCTCTCTCTCTCTCTATATATATATATATATATATATATATATATATAGAGAGAGAGAGAGAGAGGGAGGTTCAAGGGGAAACCTGACCCTATATATATATATATATATATATATATATACATACATATAGGATACAAATCAAATACAAACCATGTATTTGTTGCGTCCCTTAACCAATGTGCATATATGCATAATCTGAGATGCATATATGCATTATCCCATATATATATATATATATAACGTGGCTAGCTTACCTCATAGATAAACATGAATGAATATTTATGGGACTAGGAAGGCTGATCTATTGATATGCTATGATGATATGATCTCTAGTTATTAATTTGAACCTATTTATGAATAGGGTGAGACTTTGAGCCATAAAGTCACAAAATCCACCTCTTTGCAAAACTTGAATATCTATGACAAGGTGGTTGTGTTAATCATATACTTATTTGCAGAACTACCAAAGGTGGGTCCAATCAAACCCTCAGACATTCAAACGGCGATAAAGAACACGAGGCCTTCTGCCCATCTACACGCTCCTCGTTATGAACGATTCAACTCCGATTATGGCAGTCAAATACTGCAGTGAAAGGAACACATCATGCTTTTGATTCAATTGTTGCTTCCCGTTTCTACCCCCTATCACAACTCTTTCTATTGATATTCCATTGCCACCATTCCAATTTAGTTTTACGTGATTTATATGTTGTTCGTCTTGTCGAGTGTGTTCATGAATACAAAAAATCTCGAAAACTATGTTGTTGACGTGCAATAGACCTAGCTCACCCAATTTTTTGTGTCAAATCCGATCTGTGTCTGAATCGAATGTATTTGTAACTGCATAGATGGTGCATTTTTTTTGGCTCGGAAGGAAATGGAAGTTGGAAGTGGGAATCGGTGTCTGGTTTGATGTAATAAAATGAGTTATTGTTCAATACCGGGTAATAATAGAAATGCACAAGGTCCGGGTTTCTTTGGGTTTGGGTCTTGGTCTGGCACTCTGGCCTTCAAGCCTGTTTCCGGTGAAATTGGTCCAATTGAGCTTTTTCCGGTTGGACAATTTTTTGGGATTGGGGTTTCTTGGGCTTTTGATAAGAACTTGGGTTGATCGGGCTTTTAGATATGTGTTGAGCTTCAAGCTTGTTAGACCTGGGTATTTTCGGGCTTTTTGTGCGTATCTTAGGGGCTGTTTAATTGGTTTTTCATTAAGTCATGTATGAATAAAGTTGTCTGTGTGGATTAATCTGTTTGTATAGATTGGAAAGGTTTTTGTTTGGGAGGGTGTTTTCATAGATGGAAAGACCATATGCTTTAATTGGGAGAGACTGGTTTGGACAAAACTTAGCTTTCTGCATAAAGCTCCCACCTAAAAGCTTAATAAATAAGTAACTTTCTATATCATTAAGCCACTACCAAACAATCATGTATAGCTGATTGAATAAGTTACGAGTCTCGTTAAGCTCATTAAGTTGCTAACAAACATGCCCTTAATGTGGTATCAATTAGAAGATTGGAGGAGGTATGAAACTCATTTCCATTTGGGTTTTTATTTTAATTTTTATTCCTTAAAACTAACCAAATATCACTAAATATGTGACCAAAGGGTTGTGTCTTTTTACCATAATATGTGTTTGAATTTAAGTATGCATGTTTCCATATCATATTTTGGGAGTTCTTTTTAAGTATATAATTGATGCAATGTATGATAATGGAACCATATATTAAAGTTGTTGATTCTGTGAATACCTAGCAATAACATTTAAATAAAGAGTTCAAAAATAAAAATTTATGTTATTCATCAAGTAATTATCCACATTACACCTTCAACATATAAATAAAGAGTTCAAAAGCAACAACAAAGCACACACACAAAAATGTCTCAAAACTTTTGGCCTTCAATACCCTAGGATGTGCACCTTGTTCGAAGCTTCTAATTGATATATTATGGGCCTGAAACGAAGACTCGTAAAAGTTATGCATGATTAAGCACGACGCTTTTAGTTGGCCCATTCATGGTCTTTCAAGAACAGTAAGAGGCCTGATCCGTCACATCAATAACATTCACATTCACATGCACACTTACGAGTTCGGGTTGTAAATGATGTGAGTCGAGCTTGAGTACTGATATACTCGACTTGAGCTAGATAGCCATTTCCCAAGCTCAAACTCGAAAACTCGCGAGTAGTTAAAAGCTAAACTCAACTCAAACTCGATTACAATTTTTTAAACTCGAACTTGAGCTCGAATTTGTTTGAAGCTCGAACCAATTTCAAACTCAAACTCGAATTAAGCTCGAACTCGAACCAAACTCGAATTCAAAGCAAACTCATCCGTCGAAATTTATGAAGTTTTAGAGTCTTCTCTTATAAATTATAACACTTAAAGGTGTTCTCTTAAACTTTATAAAACTTAGGGCGTTTAGTTCGCGGAATGTTTTTTGATGGAATGAAATCTGTCAAAGAAATTTGACTTTGGAGGATTTGGAATGGACTTTTATCAGGTTTGACCACCTGTTAGGTTGACATACATTGGAATGGAATCTGTTAAAGGAATTGAAATTTGTTTGTCTCGTTCATATGAGTGGTGGTCGGCGGTGGTTCATATGAGCGGTGGTCGGCAGTGGCTTTGATCGATGGTAGTCAGCGGTGGTTCAGATCGGTGGTGGTGGTCGGCGGCGGTTCAAATGGGTGGTGTCGACGGCGGTTCAGATGGGTGGTGGTCGGTAGTGGTTCAGATGGGTGGTGGTCGGCGGTGGTGGTTCAGAGGGGTGGTTGTCGGTGGTGGGTGACGGTGGTTCAGATCAGTGACGATCGGCGGTGGTCGACGATGGTTCATATATGTCTGGGTAAATCAAGTAGGAAAGATGGGGTTAGTTTTGTCTTTTTGAGAAAATAAGATGGAATGAAATTGAATTCCTTCTCATTGTGATGGAACGACCAAATCCTGAATGGTGGAATGTGTGGAATTCAATTCTCATTCCATAGGTAAACAAACACCTAAATGAAATTTGGCCAATAGAATTGATCCTTCCAATTCCGCGAACCAATGGACCTTAAATTTTATCATCAAAATGACAAAATAAACTCCAATCCCTTCCTCTTTTTATACCACCTCTTCACCCTTCCTTTAATATCTTTCTTCCCATGTTAATTTTAAACAACTTCACCATTTAATTTTTTTTTCCCAAAGTACAGCAACACTTTTATTTCCTTCCTTTGAATAATTGATTAATTTTGACAGTTAATATATATATATATATATATATATATATATATAATTTTGTTCAAATATCTAATAAAACCATACCATACCATATATTTTTTGGAAGTTTATTAACAAAATTTTACGTTACATAGTGGAGGATAATATACTTATATTCTTTACCACATCCCAAAACACGCGTCTATGTTCTTATTAATATAATAATCTTCGTCCCAAAATATATATCCATTTCTATAAACAAATAACTAAGAGGCCGTTTATAAAAATTTTACCCAGGTAAGTGCTTATCAAGTCACATTAGCTTACCAGATGAATATGACAAGGAATACAAATCTTACCCGGTAAGAGCGGAAGCAAGGACCGAGAGTCGAAAGCAACGATCGAGTCTTACCCGGTAAGTGAGTGACGGCTCTTACTACGGTTAGCGCTCACTGGCTAAATTGTTGCATACGATGCCATTTTGGTGGACTAAAATCTTACCCGGGAAGTAAGTGATAGTGTTGAATTTTATCGATAAACACTTACCCGGGTAAGTGATTAGGTAAACGGCCCCTAAATTTCCAAATCTACCTAAATTAATAACAAATATTCAAGAATTATTTACATAAATAAATTAATTACGGTAAAATTGTCAATTAGCTAACAAAATATACATGCCTAAAAATCATATATCAACATACTCGATTGTGGACACTTATTTTGAAAAAAATGTAGTCAAGCAGCAGTTTCAAGTTAATAAAAGAATCACCATATAAGTGACCAGTTTGTCCAGTCATATCTGTTAACAGGAACTTCTGATTATACCTTGTGACCAGGACCAACTTAACCGGTCCCTAGGGATGAGATTGGTCCAAGATCAGTACCGAACCGTATGGTACCAAATTTAAGTAGGACTCAAAACTAAGACCGAAAAAGTTTGGTGCCGGTTCGGTTTCGGTTTCAGGACGGTATGTACAAGTTTTCGTTTTTGGAACATAGAACCGAAGAACCAAATCCCACAATTGTAGAAAATTGAGAACCGATAACCGAACCAATTACATGCATACAGTTCGGTTACCAGTTTTGGTCCTCGAGTCTCATCCCTAATTTGGCCATGTCTACTAAACTAAAAGAAATACCAAGAACGCGAAATCAATGGTCACCCCAGTTATCCACCAAGAAAAGAGTCGGTAAACGGCCACCATAAATAAAACCCACTTTGCCTTACAAAAATATGGTCCAAAACACAAGCCTCCTTAAGACCAACATCAACCAACCAAAACCCTTTTCATTCTAAACAAACAATAAAACCCACCTATTGGTAGCTCTTCATAGGATCCGCCGCCTTACCAGACCTAGCATCCGTCCACGCTTTTGCAATTGTCTTCTTCATTTCATCATCGCCTTCGTCGTACATATTCTAAAACAAAAACAATAACTCAATGTAACACCACAACCAAATGGGTCTTTTGGGACGTATACGCGTCCTCACATAATGCTTAATAGGACTTTACCGTCTTATTGTATACAATAGGTGGTGGTTGTTAGGATGAAGTTAAGACACTTTAGTTTATACTTGGGACTTGTTTGGCCGTCTAACTTCATCCTAACAACTTATTGTACACCTTTAGGATGCATTTGGTACACTGGACATGACAGCAAAACAAGGATCACTGATCCCAAGTTTGGCAGGACATTTATGTGGAACAAACAGGAACATAGTAGAAGAAGGTGGAACAATCATATTTCACCCCCACCTCATGGAACACAGAGAAACAAAGTGGAACCGAACCATATTTTACTAATATAACCTCAAAACTAAACTTAATTCTCTTCTAAAACATCAAATACATCTTCCTCCTTACATTTTATTCATTTTTAAAATTTATTTATTGTATTTTATGTTTTTCAAAATTTCACTTATTGTCCTCAAAATATTACTTTTATGCAATTTTTATGTTTCGGTTAATTTACTAATAACCTCAAAACTAAACTTAATTCTCTTCTAAATCAGCAAATACGTCTTCCTCCTTACACTTTATTCATTTTGAAAATTTATTTATTGTATTTTATGTTTTTCAAATTTTCACTTATTGTCCTCAAAATATTACTTTTATGCAATTTTTATGTTTTGGTTAATTTATGTAATTTGTTAAATATTAGTAATAAAAATAATAATATAGAAAAGGTATACAATAAAAATTGGAAACTACATAAACCTTTTATTTTCATGTCATATTAATGGTCTTGACGAAAACTTTCCAATAATATATTTTATTATAAAAAATATAATTTTAAAAATAATTTGATCAATTACACAAATTAATCAAAATATATAAAAGATATAAACAACTCAATAGGGGTAAATTGATCATTTTATCTTTTCTATCAAGTCGATTTCTATCTTAACAAACGCTAAATAGTTGTTTTGTTCTGTCCTGTCCTATCATATCATGTCTAGATACCAAACGCACCCTTAATAAAGACACACGGTTCTTGGTCCTATAGACTTATCTCATTAAGCACTTTATTAAGACGCTGCTCAAGGACGTTTCATAGAACACCAATTTTTGTTGTAACGGAAACAATATATTTGGAAACACGAGTTACCTTCATGAGGTCCATAATTCCTGCCATGGGGTCACGCTCCTTATCTAGACTTGGCTTAAGCTGAGAATCGAAAACAAAACAACACTCCATTACGCCATTTCTTTGTATTCATACCAACCTACATTGAACGGAAAATATTCGTTACCTTATCCTCCTTGAAGTGCAGGTCCAACCAGTTACCCTTTGAAGCCTTGATTAACGTGATGATGACCTTTGTAGGCTTAAACAACACTTTACACTTCTCTGGTACAATCTCCTTGTTTAGTTTCGGTATGGCACATCGATAATTCTTCCCTTGGACATCGTGAAATTTCACATCAACCGACATTGGATTGAACTCGGTCTGCACCTTTTCTTGATCAACTCCCTCAAGAAAGACGTAGATCTGAAACAACCGTCACCCGTCACAAGAAATCATTTCCCAATTGAAAGTTGATAAATATATATTTATATAGGCGAAGGATCGTGTGAGAAGTTGAGGTTGGCGTGAGAAGTGAATCTGAACTGTTGATCACTTTAGATCAAATGCCCTCCCATGAATTGCGCCTTAGAAGGGAATTGATCCGGTCATCTCGGTGCATCTCATCCTAATAACCACTTCTCATGCTTCTCACGTTAACCTCAACTTCTCACCGGAACATAAACCCTGTATATATATACATGCGTGTGTGTGTGTGTGTGCGCCTTCAAACTTTCAGGGGAAGTAATCTGATTTCTAAACTCACCTTGACTTTGTCGGTATCTTGATCCCAGCTGAATGAGCCAAGTGTGGTATACTTTAATGCCGGATCAGAAACCGCCTTTAAATTTGTTGAAACTGGGGCTGGGGTTGGGGTTGGGGCTGGGGCGACTGAAGCAGCATCATTTGATAGCTGTACAAACCCAAACAAATTAATGATCACTATTTAGAAAGTGGAAGAGACAGACTTCGATCAATAGTTAAAATGATAACATTAGTGTTCTCGTTATACTTTCCCTTCACTGCTTCTATTCAATAAACTTAAGACCCGTTTGGTTTGACGGAATGTTTTTGAGGGATTTGGATTTCCTAGAAGGATTTGGAATTTTTGGTTTTTAGGATTTGGAAGGGAAATGAAAATTATAAAACTAATTCAATTACCTTTTTATTAATTGATTATTCCAAACCAAGTGTTTTTTACATATTTTATAACATTATTACAAACAGATCCTATGAAATCCCGCAAAACACCAACCTACCCCCATGGAATTTCTAAATCCCATGTTTGTGGGATTTCCATTCCAAACTTTCTTTTAAACCAAACACACGATTAGAATGGAATGCAATTCCAAATCCTACCAAATCCCACAACCAAATGGGTCCTTAGAGCATGTTTCGTTTGCAGAATTTGGTGATATTATAATTGAATTTTATTCTAACCCAAGTTTGGTTTAAAGGGAAGTCCAAAAATGCAATCCCTGGACTTCAATAAAATCCCACAAACATTGGATTTAGAAATACCATGCGAGTAGTTGGTATTTCACGGGACTTCACATCTTTTGCCTGGAAACAGAAAAGAATTTATAATCTACACATCGCCTTCATGTGGTCCATGCCTCGCGCCTAGACCCAGGGACCCCTTTGCGCTTAAGTGCGCCTTGAGCCTTTTAACAACTTTGATTGCTAAGCAAAGCCACGTTAATATCAAGTAAATCATATTGGCATACATAATTACATATATCTAAGATAAGTTAAGCTATGGTAACAAATCATGAATGTTGCCGCAGGGGTTACACTATTGTCTTGTGCATATATTCCCATATAATAGCAATAACTACAACCCGTCAATAAGGAAGTTATGATTTTACATTAGTGGCACAAGAAAGGAAAAACTAGTTTCTAAAGTTTTTCACTTTTTACCTCCTTTTCGATATGCTTTCACCTTACTTCCTGGTGATAATTACAAGAGGTTTATCAATTATAATAAACACACAAAAAAAGTGTGGAACTGCTCCATATGTCACACTTGATTACAATACACACACACACAAAATGTAGAAGGGTGCAAATGGGCCTCGTTCTCAATAATAAACCTCATTTTCCATTTTTGTAGCTTTCCAAAGATCTCTGTCATTCGTCCTTATAAACGACAGTGGATCCAGTAGAAACTTGCCACTGTTATGACAACTCCGAACATTCTAGAAGAGAGACACATGACATAACAGATTGAGAAGCTAGATATATTCTAGAAAGGTTTCCTAACAAGAAATACTCCTCATCGTGGGGTTATATAAGGAGGGTCACTTGGCTCAAAAAAGGGTATGAATGATTTTATCTGGAAGGTCTCCTATCTGACTTCCTCTTTGTTTCTGTTTCTTCACTGTTTTTCTTCTTAGTGATTTCACCAATGAAGTTAGCTTATTTTCTCCGCAATAACTATTTTATTTTCCCTAAGGGGGCGTTTGGTTCGCATAATGGAGTTTGATGGAATTGGAATCCATCGAAGGAATTTGACTTCAAGGTAACTGGAATGGAATTTGACCACGCGTTTGGTTGGTAGGAATTCAATTCGACAGGGAATGATGATTCCTTAAATTCCTTCAAAATCCATGAACCAAACACCCCCTGACGTGTATTGGTTCATCTTTTGTACCTTGTCAATCCATTAAATAAGAAAAGATTACATTTTGTGTACCCTTACGTTGGTGCTTTCACTGAGAACAACATATCAGAAACGAGAAACTAGTTTCACTGGTTAAATAACTAACAAGAACAACAATGAAGAAACACAAACAGAGAAGAAATCAGAGAGAATAAAGAGCAACCATAGAGAAGGTTCAGCCAAGCAGCACTGCTTGGACAACCCGACAATGAGGAATATTTATAACCATCCTCCCAATTTGTTATGCCATGCGTCTCTTCTAGGACGTTCTAAGCAGGCATAACACCCACCACGACTCAACACCTAGGATATGAACTAATCAAAACTATGCATGTCCATTTTTGCAGATTATGTTCAAACGTTGAAATGATTCCAAACTAATCAAGCTACAGTCAAACGAGCCATTACAGACTTAGAGCTCTCCAACAACTATGCTAAAATAGAAAAATGAGGGATTTTAACATTTTTTTGCTCCAACGGCTAAGCTATCTTGTATGCTAAAATAGAGAAAAGAGGAGAGAGTGTATACAAATCTCCAAATTTGGAGAAATTTCTTGTATGCTAAAACTAGAGAAAAGAGTAAAAAGAAATAATATTTTAATATTTCCACCAATAAAAAGCATTTTAATAAAATGTTTAGAGAGAAATAGTATTTTATTAATGTATTAATTATTTTAATAATTTAATAATGCTACAATCTCTAAAATATAACAACTATTAGAGTTGAAAGTGATTTTTTTAGAGATTTTGATTTTAGAAAAAATATATTGGAGATGCTCTATTTTGATTTTGATTTTAAAATATAATACTCTATTTTAGAAAAAATATAGGCGTAGGTATTGGAGATGCTCTTAGGAATCATATTAAAACAAAGAACACAAACACTAGATCATAGCCACAAGAAATATAAGTTTAGTTAATTGATTTGTAAGCATGTAGTGTCAAACAAGCGATGAATCCCTTAATCTCGAAATAAATTAAATTCCTCAAATTACATGCACCTAGATTTCGTATTTTTGACGATTATCATATGCAAACCCTGCACTAACATCCAAATTCCAATAATTACATATTTACAGATGAAACAAAACAATATCCATTTGAACAGTTATACATTACCAATGCATTTATAGGCAACTGACAATCGCGATTATGACTCAAAAACCAAATCATGGAATCGTATAAATACATAGATATTGAAACAGCAATTAAACCTTTACGAGGTTGCGAATCTCTGAAGAGATTAGGGAAACAACGCGTGGCCTCTTCGCGATGCTTTGAAGGTGTCGAAGTTCCTCCAAATCAAGAGATAAATCATTCGCCATGCTGTTATTGATCACAGATTACAGCAAAATCAACAACAAAAAAACGATGAAGATAATAGAAAACGCAAAGTGTATATGAAATGAATATGATGCGAGGTTTAGAAATGGCTAGAACCTCGTTACTTCCAGAATGATCGGGAGAATACTCTCAATTTCATTATGGGCTTTGATTTACGATTTGGCCCATTTTATAAAGAATGGGCCGGTTGGTTTCATTAACTTTTATATAAATTTTATCTGGGTTGGGTTCCGATGTGTCAAATTTAGTGAGAAGTGGTTATCAATCGTTGGATGAGAAATGGACGAACATTAGGATGGGATTCACCGAGATAAGATGCATCGAAATGCACCGAGTCAATTCTCCTTTAAGCCACAATTCATGGGAGGGTATTTGATTAAAACTGATCAACGGTTTAAAAATACTTGTCACCAAAATGATATTTCTCACGTGATCCCATGCCATATTCTATATATGTTACATTAGTTAACAAAATCATGTTATTAAGATTCTAAAATAAGTTTCAATAAAATAATTTAGGATTAATACGAATCAATCAATTGGGTTTTTTTTTTCTTTTTTTCTTTTTATGGTTTTTGGACTGAGGTACTTGATTCTGTTAGACAAGCTTTAATTTGTAACAACTACGATCAGTTATCGCAAGTTTCAACCCGAATGATGATCATCATGAGAAAGAATGTTAAAATAGTTTCAGGGTCGTTTTTTTGGGGAGAAAGTTTTGGCAATCAAGTTTTTAAGCAACATAAGTATTTGTTATATAAAATACAAATAACCTTTCTAGTTGGGAAAAAAGCGATGTTGAGCCTCTGTTTCGTGATGATTAATTATATGTTGTCTCCTTCCTCTTATCATTTCCCTTGTAAGGACACGTTTGCTCATCTGGTTTGACCAAATGGTCGCACTAGCGATTGACTTGGTCCTCTTTCTAGGTCAGATTCTATTATTGTTTGTTCGTTCAGTCTAGATTACACCATTATATATTGTCAATATGTCATTATATAATCCCAATTATATCAGTTACACTTATTCTACTAAAAATTGACATCAAAGTAATTGACATGATGTTGGCTAGATCTTGCGCAATGAATTGTGGCTTTGAATGAAATTGATCTGGTGCACTCATTTTAATGTGCGTCCATTTCTCATCCAATTGTTGATAATTACTTTTCATATTTCTCACATTAACCCCAACTTATTATCGAAATCCAATCCATATACCCACCTGTTTAATTGTTTTTTGGAAACAAAATTCTCAATGTCATACTTTATCTTGTCAATTTTTTAAAATTTTATTATTTTTATGACAGCAAACTTTCAAAAAAGGATTGTTTTTCCTATTAAATTCAAATATGGGCTATTTTTGTGTAATGACAAAATTTTAAAATAACACTTGTTTCTAATGATATTAGGGGTGAGCATAATCGGGTATCCAACTAAGTTTAATGAAACCGGAACCGGAACCGACGGTTCTTAGAATGAAGGAACCGGAACCGCTTACATCGGTTCTCTATATTTTGGAACCGGTCCCGGAACCGTCGGTTCCGGTTCCGGGTACCCAATGTCAACTTTTTTTAACAATTCATACAATAAAAATTGTAATTTTAAGTCTATTGCAAACTATAAAGTACCAACATAAAGTAATAAATACAACAAATTGTGAAAACTAATCCGATAAAAACTAATTATTACGTAAATAAGTTAGAAACTCTCGAGTATTGTGTCTTGACATCAACAAAACGACTTTCATAACAATTCATGTCTTTACGTCAACACCTCAAATAAAATATTTGGATGAAAATGAATAAAACACCTAATAAAGGTACAAAACTAATACCACATCATTAAATATTTAAATATACTAAATATATAAATAATTTTTATTAAAAAAAGGCGGGACTGGGTACCCAGCGGGTAACGGTTCCAAAAAAATGAGAACCAGAACCGGAACCAATCTTAATCGGTTCCGTATTTTAGGAACTGGAACCGGAACCGGCAGTTCCATAGCGATTCCGGTTCTAAAGGCAGGTACCCAGTTCGATGCTCACCCCTAATTACTAGTAATCATGTTTTAAAATGTTTAAATTAAAATTGTTCATTGTTATAACTTGTCAAAAAAAAGTAGTTACTTGTAAAATACTACTTATCACTGTTCGAAAAGGCTTGCCGCGACAGTCGTCATGGGGCGCCGTGGCTCAAGGCTTGTGTCTCACACCACGTTATGTCTGTGGCACACCATGGCTTAATGTGCGATTTTTTTAACGCGATATTTGATTTTTTCTTTACGTTTTTAATGTTTTATTCGCTAGTTTTTTTATATATAACCTAATTTAGTTTGTTTATTATCATTGACTCGTCGATTAATAGTACAAAACATATGTTTTTATATATAATATTATATATGATAAAGAGATTTGCTGTCATAAGTTACGCCTTGATAAACGCCATGGCCTCGCCATTGCTTCTAAGACTTGAGGCTTGACCTCGCCGTCACGCCACGCCTCACGCAATTTAGAACCTTGTTACTGATACCATGACAACGTTTTTATATATAACTCTTTTTATAACAATAATCTTTAAAATATAATTGATTTTTTGAAGTCAGATTTTTAATAAATGAAACAAACATTTAGGATAAGATGTATAAAAATGGAACTTCAATGTTGACATGGGGTTGACTTTGGTTAGTGAAACTTGATGTGATTTAAATAAATCTATTTGAAATTATAAAACATTTAAGAGATATTTTTTCAAAGTCTAGAAGTATATCTGTGAAATGCAGTGCAACTAATACATATTTATTTTGTATCTTTCAATTTTATTTTATGAATTTATGTGTTTTTTAGAGAGCGAGAGAGTATTTCTACTGGTTATCACTTATGGCGTATTTTTATCGTATTAGTAGTACTCAACGTGTATCTTGTATTTGAACATGTTTTTCAATGAGTTATGAGTTAGTTTTACAAAATTCAAACGTATTAATAAGTGATATTTCTGTAAGAGAAAACTCTATTTTTGGTCCCTGAGGTTTAGTGATTTTTTTGAAACCGATCCCTGTGGTTTCATAAGTCGAGTTGTTGTCCTCATGGTTTTGATTTTACGCTAGATTTGGGACCTGGTCACTAACAGGGTTAAAAACAACCGTTAGTTTCAGGGGCATTTTCGCCATTTCACCATTTTGTCCTATTTTTGTAATTGTATTTGTTTCTTCTTAATTCTATCAAAAGTAGCAAACTTTAGGTACCAAATTGTAACACTTCTTAATCCACAACCACCACCCACCATTACAACCACCATCCACCACTACCACCCATCATTACAACTACCACCCACCATCCACAACCACCACCCACCATTACAACCACCATCCACCACTACCACCCACCATTACAACTACCATCCACAACCACCACTACCACCCACCATTACAACCACCATCCACCATCCCAATCCACCCACCATTACAACCACCATCCACCATCCCAATCCACCCACCATTACAATCTTTAGCGATTTGGATGTCTCTGTTTTTCAAACGAACACTCACACTCACACACACACACACACACACACATATATATATATATATATATATATATGTTCATATATATATATATATACATATATCTTCAAGAAATCAACAACAACAATGTTAAGATTTCTCAAATCAAAAACCTATTGGATTTTGGCAAGTGTAGCTTTATGCAACAATTGTACAGTCACAGGGACGAAACCAACTCGTGTGATTGAGTCAACTCAGTACAGAACTTTGAACTCGGTAAAAAAAACCCTAAACCTACCCACACATCTCAGTTCGGCATAATCACCGAAAATGGCTTCTAATTATGTCGCTGTATCGAAGCCGCGACTTCTGAAAGACATATTCTTCCACAAACTCTCCAAACCCCTCTACTGTTTCTATTCATCAACAGCTAAACCCGAAAATGAAGAAAACCCAGATCCGGAAGCACACATTTTGACCCGAGAATCACAAGCCGGGATGGTCAAGAATGGACAATCAAGAATCACAGATGAGCTTGATCGTAATCCAGAAATGATTGAGGATGCAATTTGCAGAATGATGGAAGATGACGATTGGTGGACCCGTTTACATGGCTCGATTACAAATTTAGTTCCTCTGCTTGATCATAATCTTGTTTATAGTGTACTGAATCGAAACCCTAGTCGTGCTTTACAATTCTTCCAATGGGTGGAAGGGTTTGGGTTTAAGCATGACAGAGAAACACATTACAAAATGATTGAGATTTTATGTAAAGATCGAAAATGGGTATTGATTTCGATGAACATTTGTTTGTTCTTTTGATCCATGGTTATGCAAAAAGCAATCGAAAATGGGACATCGTTAAGAATTGTGTTAAAATTTTCATGAAAATGGAGGAATTGGGTGTGCCCAGAACGATCGATTCGTATCATCCTTTGTTGCAGGTGATCATAAACGACAAGAAGTACACGATGGCTGAGAAGTGTTACAATTTGGTCCCTAAAGTTTGCTACTTTTGATAGAATTAAGAAGAAACAAATACAATTACAAAAATAGGACAAAATGGTGAAATGACGAAAATGCCCCTAAAACTAACGGTTGTTTTTAACCCTGTTAGTGACCAGGTCCCAAATCTAGCGTAAAATCAAAACCATGAGGACAACAACTCGACTTATGAAACCACAGGGATCGGTTTCAAAAAAATCACTAAACCTCAGGGACCAAAAATAGAGTTTTCTCTTTCTGTAATAATAAGTTGTAAACGTATTAAAAATTTGACCCCTAAAAAACAAACGGGTAACAAACTGGAGCTTTACGACTTGTACCATAACCAGAGCCGGGCCTGGGCGTAGGCCAAGAGGGTGACGACCATGGGCAGCAAAAGCCCAGAGGGCATCACCGACCCATTGCCCTTGTACCGCTCAGTCCAAGTTGTCATGTCGATACTCGGGTCCAGAAGAGGATTTCTTTTATGTTATGCCACTGAGCGATTGAACAAACAATGGGAAGCGATTGAACAGACAACGGGGCTTCATCTCTTCGATTTTGAAATGTTGGTTTCTGCCCTAACTCTCGATTCTGCCTTGACGAACAACAAATTTCACCATGGGTTGACTCTTCGATTCTGAAGTATTGATTTCTGCCCTAGACCTCTCGATTGTAAAGTGTTGATTTTTTGTCTTATACTTCTCAATTCTAAAGTGTTGCTTTCACCTTGGATTTCTTCAACAACACAAGTATGTTTTCTGTTCATAGGTTTAAATTTTGATTTTTGACATATTAATGTTATTTTTCGATTCTGGAGTAAAAACAAAAGCCGACAAAGTGAATGACCTAGCATATTATGTTTTATGTATGATTTGTTTCATTGTTTGTGTTTCATGTTTGCAAAGGTTGTAGTCGTGTTGCTTTGTTGTTCTTTGACTTTGTTGACTTTAATAGTAACCGGATTTTAAATATCTCTAATTGTGTCTTCAAACACATTTTAAATATTTCTTTTAAAATCGTTTTATAGAAAAATATTGTACATGTTTTTATAATTACATTTTTGAAGTATAGTTTTGAAACACTTCAAAAAACTTGAAACACTTCCAAAAGAACTTGAAAATTTTAAAATGTATTTGAAGTATTTGGTAAAAGAAAACTTGAAAATCTTGTAGAAATCTTAAAAACTTTATATGTAATTTATAAAACTTACTTTTTAAAAGAAATTGGGCATATGTAACCGGTTGGGCCTTGAATTTATGTAAAAATCATAACCGGTTATGGGTCGTGGTGTTGGTTCTGGTCCCAATCGATTCCCCTCCCAAACGGTCCGAGTCCTACACAAGTCCCGGGCTCGGTTGGACCCATTTTGGTCATCTCTACTTGCATTGGTGATTGAATGTGTCAAGAAGATGACGAGTGTTTAGCTTTTAGGGTTGTTGAATGTGCATTTTAACTGATCATTACAAATTACAGTCGTAAATAATCAAGTTTTGACAATTAAGTAAATAGTTGATGTAATAAAATCATTTATTAAGACAAATGTAAAATTATCTAACTATCCTTAGGCCATCAGTACCCCATGGGGGGAATCTTTCAATGATTCCCCTCCACATCATCGCCACATCAACTTTTCTTCCATCCCTCACTCCATCCCTCACGATCCCTAAACATTCGTACCCCATTCCCTCAAACCCCTTTGCCACCTCATTTATTTTAATTCTTTTATTTATACATTTAATTATTTAACAAAATAAAAATATTTATATATATATTTTTAATAAATAAAAATAAGATAAATAATAAAAATTAAAATTCATATCATTCATTAAAAAATTAAAAATTACAAAATAAATTTAAAAATCTACTCGTCGTCATTGTTGGGAACTTGGATACGCCAAATATGTTCGACCAAATCCGACCGAAGGTTATTATGAGTTTCCCGGTTCAACAACTCGTCGGTGTCTACGGATGATGGTGAACCGGGTTGTGGCGAATCCATATTGTTTAATATATAGAGGTTGAGAAAATTTGAGAGAGTTTGAGAGGTGTGAGAAATAAGAGGTTGAGAGAATAAGAGGTTGAGAGGTGTGAGAAATAAGAGGTTGAGAGGTGTGAGAAATAAGAGGTTGAGGGTTAAATATATAGTGGGATTAAATTGAGAATTTTTTTTTTAGAAAGAGCCGTTCAACGGATATATTTTTTTAAAAATTTAATTAAAATTTTTTTTTTTTAAAAACCTTCGGGATGGATCGGGATCCCATCCCCGGATACCATCCCGCCCCGCCAACCCCGCCCGGGCCGTAGCCCATCCTGCATCGACCCCGCCCATCCCGCATCCCATCCCGAGCTCATCCCGAGCCGGGTACGGATGGCCTTATCTTTAAGCAGTTGATTATAAAAGTATAGGATTCTAAGTCCGTTCAAGTTATGGAAATCACTTTGAAAACACACATCCAAACATCTAATAATGTATGTTTAAATGTATGTAGTGTAGGAGATAAACCGACTACGTAACCCAACACAAAAAATGGGCCGAATAGCCCAACCTCACTAGTCACTACTCACTATGATGAAAACTCATTCGTGTTCAAAACCTACAGGTTGAGACAGTTAAGTCGTCAACGAGTTAGATCCAAATTGACACAAATGAGTTAGATCCAAATAGACACAACCCTACCACCCAACCAAACTCATCTCTCTCGTCACGCCTTCATATAATTTCAGTGACGAAAATATGCATTCTCGACCTCTCAACTTGAAGTTCCCGTTGTCCCAAATCCAAGGAGCTCCAAATCGCAACGCCGGTGAACGAGTTCCATAAACATCGTCTTGACTTCTAAAAGGATCAATTAGTTTTTCTTTGAGTGCATTTATCTGGCCCTAGGATTTCTTGGTTTTGATTATTTCATGTCAATCTTAATTATTAATATTCTTTTGTGTTGGTTAAGGTTTGGTAATGATTTCACTGATGTCAATATCTTTTGTTTTCGACGTTCAATTAAAGTAGAAGATCATAATATATAGGGGTGAACATGTCAACATGGTACGGCACCATGTTTTTTCTTCTCAAAATCGTGTATCAATAAATAATAATTGGTACGTAAGAATTTATATCGTATATCAACCAACTTTTTTGGGTTGATACATGTTGGTACGGCTTTGTACCAACATCTCAAAAGTTTAAAAACCTACTGTCAAAACATGTTGTCCATTAAAATTTTAGTAGTAAAACAATAAAATGTTTGAGTTGAGGCTTTTAAGTTTGAGGGCGTAGTTTTTTATTGTCATTTGTAAAACAATAAAATGTTAATTTACTAAATAATTAAATCTCTTTAAAAAACAATCAGGACATCTCATCATCAAATGCATAAATAATACATTCATAACCAAACATGTTTCATTTATTGATTTTTTATTTAATAAATAATTAAAAATAATAATACACACATGTGTGCGCGCGCACACACACATATATATAAGTCGGTATGGTATTATTGTGGTAGACGATTTTCAATACCATGTACAAACCAAATTTGTGAAGTTGGTACGGTAGTACAAACCAGTTTAATTAATACTCAAGCACTTGGATTATTGTGCACTGGTAAAAGCCTTTGACGATTTAGTGAAAAATCTCATTTATCTAGGGTTCAAATCCAGGCACTGCTAAAACCTTGTGGTCATAAAGGTTCCAGTAAAAAAATATACCGGATCTGTCTTTTGGTTAAAATTTTATTAGTTTAGACTTAATACACCGACTTAAGGGTATCGTCTATTTAAATATGGGTTTTAAGTGTTGTCTACGACGAAGGATAAATGAGCTATGTGTTAAGGTTTTGATTACAAGTAAAAAAGAAACATTTATAAAAACATTTAGATAGAGTAAACTACGATTTTAGTACTTATAGTTTGATGTTTATAATGACTTTTGTCTCTTATCTTTAAAAACTGCTTTTTAGTCCCTGTGGTTTCTATTTTGTTTCCATTTTCCTCCTTCCATTCAACTCTTTTAACATTAGGTGTTAATTCATTCAAAAACTGATTGAGAAAATTACAAATTTGGTCCTTGTGGTATATCAATTTTTACATTTTTATTCTTAAATTACATATTTTACATATTTTATTTTTTTACCTTTTCTTTATTTATTATATTTCATCAAGACAATTGTCTTTCTATTAATTATATTATATATTTTTAAAATTATTATAACTTTGATTATAAATATGATCAAATAATTTCATTAAAATTATTGACAAGTACATGATATTTTTTTCAAAACTTTAGGTTTAAATCTTCTAAATTTAATATTTATTATCTAATTGATTTATCAAAGCTTTTATTTATTTTAAATTACCATTGTAAGAAGTCTAATAAAATTCGAGGAAAGAGGTTGCTTTTGTTAAATGCACTTTATTCCTATTATTCCATATTTTCAATTAAACTTTTTTTATTGATTAATCAAGTTTGGTTAATATTTAAACTAAACACATATGTGCACACGTGCGCGCACACACACACACACACACAAATATATATATATATATATATATATATATATATATATAGGACGATAATCAAATGAGAACCACAAATAGGTTACAAACCCTTGAGAACCAATGTAAAAAATTTTGTTTACATGATTTTTTTTCATCAAAACCTATGATTTAAGATATTGTTACACATATGTTCATGTTCACCTTATGATAAGTTTACATGTGAAAAACGAATTTTGTTTCACCTAGTGAAATGAAAAATACTCGTAAAAAATATTCACATGGTGAAACAAATCCATGTGAAACTATCATATTATGAAACACATATATTTGAAGTAAAATATAATAAATCCTAGCATTTGATGAAAAAAATTCATGTAAAAAAATATTTTTTATATCGGTTCTCACGGTTTATAATATATTTGTGGTTCTCACATGATTTAACCCCTATATATATATATATATATATATATATAAATATATATCAAAGTTCTAAATAGAGCGAGACGTGATTTTTGACGGCAAATTTATATATCGTATATAATGTTATAGATAAAATTGAACTTATTGAACTTCTTCCAATGCTAACTTAAAATAAATTAAAAGTTTTAATAAATTAAAAGATAAAAAATATTAATTTGAAGACTTAAACCTAAAGGTTTGAAAAAAATTCATGTAATTATCAATAATTTTAATATATTTATTTGATTATTTTTATAATTAAATTTATAATAATTTTGAAAATATATAATATAATTAATAGAAAAATAAATGTCTTGATGACATATAAGAAATAAAGAAAAAGTAAAAACGTAAAAAAGATGTAAACTATGTAATTTAAGAATAAAATGTAAAAGTTGGTATATCATAAAGACCAAATATGTAAGTCGCTCAATCACTTTTTGGATGAACTAACATCTAGTTTTAAGAGAGTTAGATGGAGGGACGAAAATTATTAAAAAAAAACACAGGGACGAAAAAAGCAGCATTTAAAGACCAGGGATAAAATCGTTATAAACATCAAACCACGTGAACGAAAATTGTAGTTTACTCAAACATTTATCTCATTATCAATTTGAAAAAGCAATGCAAGTTGAGCCTCTAAATCGCATATGGCGTTGAAAACGTTTTTCTTCCTTTTTAGGTTTTATTCACCAATAATGCTTTAACTAATAGTTATTTTACGTATTTCACATGTTTCATCATTTAATAGAGTAAGTTAGAGTTTAGGTTGGTTTATTAGAAGTGTAGACTGTCAATTTTGTATTAAAATAAACCAGTCAATATATGTATCAATTATATCAGTAGAATTGCTTATTAATAGGGTTGTTCTGCCAATGACGTGTAGCTCAGTTGGTTAAGGGGCGATGAGATGTTTGCTCCAATAGGTCGTTGGTCACGAGTTCGAATCCTACAGGAGACGGGCTCGGGGCCCCCTCGCAATCGTCTTGCTGCTGAGTGAGTCAGGTATGCCCCCCACATTATGGAATTGGTAGCCGATTATGGGCCGGTTTGAGGTTGCCGGTTAAACAACCTTTTGCTCCAATAGGGTTGTTCAAATCTTTTTGAAGTCTCTGTCATATCTATACTAAAAATTATAGATTGCGTGAAATTTGTAATAAACAAAATAAATATAAAATTTCATATCATATTAAAGATCTTATAAATTAAAACAACAAAAATATTTAAAATGTGTGAAAATAATATCAAAAAATAGTTTCTGTTTTTTGATCAATAAATTTTGAAATTAAATAGTTGGTTTTGATTTTAAAAGAATTATATAGATCTCCATCAAGGTGGGTTCACATGTTAGGATATATAAATTTGGGCCCCAAGCGCAAATACAAGTTCAAAGACCAAGATTTAACATGTTAATAAACAACCCTATGTATCAATTTAAGTCGGTTGGTAGTATTGTAGTAAGGTCTAATAACATCTCTAGGGGTGAGCACCGGTCGGGTTTGGGCGGATCGGGGCCCAAAATCCAATCCCCGATCGGGTTTCGGGGGGGGGGTCTGGAGGGACCCGAAATCCGTCCAAAGGAAGACCGGATATTCGGATATCGGGGTTGTTCGGGTTCGGGTTCGATTTTTTTCCACGGGTCGGGTTTTCGGGTATTTCGGGTTCAGATTGAATATCAAACTCAGATTGAATAATCGTACATTATCAAACTCATTATCAAACTTATTACCAAACATGAACTCACACACACATGACACAACCAAACATGAACTATTGAACTCACACACACAAACATATGAAGAATCGTACTCATAAGTCGTACTAGCGGAGTGCGGACAGCGGTGGTGGTAGGAAGACGATGTAAGTCAGGTAACACGAACACCAGAGATGGGCGGTGGTCGACCGACGATGCCAATCCCGTCGAAGGCTCACAGTCCCGTCGATTCGTCAAAGGCTTCGTCTCCACTCTCCACTTCGTCAAATGCCGCAGCGGTGATCAAGTACTCACGTTCGTCGTTCGGTGGGCGCCTTGGCGGTAGCTGGCGATTGCCAATCCCGTCGAACTGTAGTGTAGGGCGGTAGGGCAGTGGTGAACGGTGGTCTCAGCCTCTCAGGTCTGAGGTATTTAGGTTAGAGAATTAGATAGAAATGAGAAATCGATTTGGGTATTTAGGATAGAGAATTAATAGGTATATATATATATATATATATATATATATAATTTTTTTAAATAGCTCGGATATTCGGGTCGGATCGGGTGGGTAGAACCTGACCCCAACCCGATCCTACAAACCAGGGGGAAAAGATCGGTGTAATAACCGTGACCATTTTGAAGAGTTTAAAGTCTGGTGGTAATTTTCTTAAAGCTGAAAGTTGAGGGTGTAATTTGTAAATAAGGGATAGGGTGTAATAACCTAATGATTGGGGCACAAAACCCTAGGAGGGCATTCCATTTGTTTTACTGTTGGCGGCTGAGTGGAGAAAAAGGAGAGAAAGAGCAAAAGAAAGAAGGAGAGAAAGGGGAAGAAGGAAAAATGAGAGAAAGAACAAGAAGGAAAGGAAGAGTCTTCCAATCTAGCTGGGAGAAAAGGAAGTTTTGTGCAACCTCAAACCTACAGGTAATCTCTCCTCTACATCCTCAATCTGCGTTTTTGCTGCTGTGTGGGGTTGTTTTTCTAAGGTTTTGGTGTAATAGTTGAGTTGGAGTTTAATGGAAGAGATTTGGTGTCTTAATGCGTTTTTACAGCTAAGATTTCAGTACTAAATGAATTTAGTAAATCTGGGTATTGTTGCTAATCTATTATTCGTGGGATTTTGGATTTATCTGTGATTTTCGGTTCAAAAAGGGTCTGAGTCGGCGTCCGGAAAGTCATATGGATGTCCGGACACGATGACCCATTTGAGGGTTTCCGAAGGAGGAAGCTGTCCGGATGGGAAAACTGTCCGGGTAAGAGTTGTCCGGGTAAGTGTAAGTGTCCGGTAAGTGTAAGTGTCTGATAAGTGTAAGTGTCTGGTAAGTGTAAGTGTCCGGAATGTAGTGTTGTCCGGAATGTAGTGTGTCCAGAATGTGGTGTTGTCCGGAAAGTGGTGTGTCCGGAAAGTTGGGTGATCAGCTTACGTTTTGTACATTCATTTAGGAAAATCGATTGGGAGTCGAGGACAGATTAAAAAAGAGAAGTAAGAGCATCAGGTGAGTTTTTCTATCTATAAATACGTGCTTTTGACGTGTTTTTCTAAAGTAAGTACATGATGAGAAATGCCATGTTTTATTCTGTAACATCCCAAATTTTCAGTTATATTATTTTGTGAATTACAAATTAACTTGAGGGTTAAGTTGTAATTGTTTACAAGTGTTGATTGAAGAAGATTTCCAATTTGAGGGTTGTATTGTTATTTCTTTAAAGTTGGAGGTTTGTTTGGTAATATGGTTAATGACTCATGTGTTTTTAGTGAGCTGTCATTAAGTTAGCATGTTAGCTAAAAGGTGTGTGTGTTATGTGCATTGTGTGTGTTCGGTTTTGAGAAGAGAAACCGAGAGGGAGATAGAGAAATCGAGAAAGAGAAGGAAGAAAAGAAAGATTTGCTGGGAATTTATCTAATCTGCTGTTGGTTTGAAGAATCATAAGGTAAACATCTCATTGTAAATTCTTCATCTTAGTAATAAAAGTGTTCTTAGAAGATTTTGATGGGTTTTGGGTAAATTATGATGATAATGAGAATCTGAGTTTTTGGATGTGTTAAGGTAAGTATATTAAACATATCTGCAAGTTTGCATAAACAAACATAGATTAAAAGTACAAAAATCTGGGTTTAGAATGAACTTAGTGAACTGAGACTTGGTTGAATATCATCGAAGTCGCAACCTTGAGTTGCGACATTCATGATTGTCGCAATAGGCAATAGCGACTTGAAGTTGGAATCGCAACCGTTGATTGCGATTTGGGGTTGGAATCGCAATAGAGGGTTGCGACTTGGCTTTGGAATCGCAACAGTTGGTTGCGACTTGGGTTGAAATCGCAATGGGCAGTTGCGACTTGGTACTGTAGTCGCAACAGTTCACTGCGATTTGGATTTGGGATCGCAATAGAGGACTGCGACTTCAGTTGGTTGCGATTTGGAAGTGAAATCGCAATAGGTGATTGCGATTTCAGTTCATTGCGACTTGAGATGTGATTTTAAGAGATTAAGGATTTTCAGTTGTAGAGGGTTCTGTTTTGATGATTAATATCAGTATATGTAAACTGAATAATACAGTAAGCTGTGGTAGTGAAGAAAGGAGCCTTACGAGTTAAAAAGGACTAAAAGGAGTGATAACGCATCAGGTGAGTTTATTCAACTCTCTTTAAAATTCAGTAATTAATCTTGAATTAGATGCTTTATATATATGCATGAATATGTTTTATGTGGATTGGATTAAATTAGAGATAAGCCAAGAGGGCGATTAAAAGTTGTGTTATGTGGATTTCCATGCTAAAACTTCTAAGATGAGTTATCTATGAAGTTGATGAACTAGTAATTATTATTAATCTTGCATGCTAAGTTTGATTATCTACTACATGAAATTACTATGTGGTTATGAACTCTAAATATGATTTGAAGCTTTATTGAGATAAACTATAAAGATCCATCCATGAGTTCAAAGATATAGATTAACAACTGATATATATTAACTCTCATGTTAAATTACTATGAGGGGATAGTTAAGAAGTTGATGAACAGGAATTATTCATATTCCTTATAATGAGCAGGATTATCTGTAATATGCAATATGTTAGATGATTATGAACTCTAAATGTGATTGAGAAGCCAAATTGAGATATATTATAAAGGCCTATCTATGAGTTCGAAAATATAAATAACTATTGAGATGGTGATCATCATATCAGATTTCAGAGAAGGGGTAATAAAGAGATTGAGATGTGGGGTAATAATATTCTTTATTTTTATATATAGAATATGTTCAGAGAAATGATACATTCTATGTTGGACGCATATAGTAGTATCGATTGTATTATATTATGTGATTATGTGCTTTTACTAAAATAGGCATCCGGTCACCGAGGGCACTTGGGTACGGTATAATGGGAACCGATTACTTGCCATAGACCAAAGGGGTGTAATTTTAGTAATTGGGTGAACCTCGAACCATCGTGAGTCCCGATTGAGTATCGCGATATTATAATCCCATTGGGACCATTGATGCAGAGGTGGAATGTGGAATAGGCGGATTTTGATTTGTAATTCCCATTTCGATTTATGGAAGATCAGAGATTTCCATTGTTTCGGGAAGATCGGAGATTTCCCAGTGATGAGAGGAAGATTAGAGATAGGCATAAAGTAATTTGTAATCTCTCCTTCCTGATTAAGAAATAGGCAAGTTTTGACTTGTAATTTCTTGTGTGTATGATTATTGATTGTGAATCTGGAATGATTCAGAGTTAACTATTATGTTGTTGTTGCGATTAAATGAGTTAGTCGTAGGAATGGGAGTGGGGTAGATTCCCTGATTTGGAAAGGAGTTGTCGTACGGTAAGATGGGTGAGAACATGTTTGAGTTATCTGTTCATGTTTTAATTATTAAATTTTATTTTGATTTGAGTATTCTCACTAGGCGAAAGCCTAATGTTTCAAGTTGAATTTTCTTACCAGGTACAAGCTCCGGGAAGTAGCAGAAATGAGAGAAGAGAACTTTTGGAGAGATTCAGACTTAGAGATAACAAAGGATCTAGCTATTCTTTAAAGTCTTTGGGACAGTTGTTTAGATAATTCGATTAATCTGTTTGTTATGAGGTGATTAGATTAATAAGTTATTTAAGTAATGTCAGTTGTATATAAAAACCTTACATTTGATCCTCAGGTTATATAAGTTTGAAAGTTTTGATCATAACTGGTGGAAATTTCAAGGTTTAAATTGACTCCGTTTTTAGGGTGTTTCAGTATGGTATCAGAGCACTAGTTTAAGTGAACTAAGTATGCTGATGAGATACTTAGACTTAAGCTGAGACGTAGTAGGTTATGATATGTGAGATATGGGTAGAAGTGTTAAGACGGGATAGTCTTAGAGTTAACGGAAATACGTGAAATTAGTGCTATGACAATGATAATGGGGATTCTTTTGTATGATATGTTCACATTTACAATTAGCTACTGTTATTATGAATACATTGTTACACGAGCATGTCTATTTCTGAATTGTTACAGTGACTAACGATCGGTAAAGTACGTTGTTGTATGTATGTAAGTGCATAATCATTTCGCATGGTTATCTCTATAAGTTATAGTAAAGTGATGGTGAATTTATCACCCAGGTCCTTTAAAGGACAGAGCAGTATATGATTGGGGTTTTGAAGAACAACCTGGAAATTGGTGGGACTCATGAAAGTCTGCCAAAGCAAATCATTAATAGGTGATTTGATAGGTGCAGAGATAGAGTATGAGATGATTGGTTAATACAGAATTAGTATGACATGGTTGAGTATGGGAGCCATGGAATGCAGATGTAGCAATTATTATAAGGCCGAGAGGGCGATTTCGGGTCGAAAGTAAAGTGTCAATGATAAGTTATGTAAGTAAAACGATTGACCTTGTTTGAGTAAATAGCCTTCATTTCGAGTAAAAAAATTTGTGCATGATGTTTTAGTGTGTGTTACATGAGTTTTCTTGTTTTCAAATCAAATGCATAAATAACAGTTTTATTCAAGGATGAATTAGTATGTGCAAGTATTTATTTAAAGAAAAAGGGTAATTTCAATTTCGCTACCTAACGAAATTTTGGGGCTTAGCAACTTGCAAAATACTTCATACTTTACATAAAAAGTTGTATGATAGCAAATAGGTCAAGAAAGTGTTGATCAGTAAACTTTTTATAAACAACAAAGGTATTGATTTGATGATATTATATAAAAGAGTGTGAGAAACGACTAGTTTACTCTATGTCAGTAAATTTTAAACTTTTGTCGTATGAAAAGATTTTCATTTAAGGTATTACTGTTGTAACAACATTTTTGATTAAAAAAGATTGAGTTTTACGTAAATTTATAGACAAACGGTTTTGAGATTGTTGTGTAGTACATGGGAGTTATGAAAATGATTGGAGCGTGTGTGCTCACGTTGTTTTGAATGTTATTTATTTTATTGTCATGCATGAAGGCTATGAACTCGCTAGATCGTAGAGTATTACGCTTTAAGCTAAGAAAGAACTCCAAGAGTGGAGAGGTGTTGGATAAATCTTGGGAGAAAGTTTGTGGTTTTGGTAATTGTATTCAAATGAGAGATGAACAGTGGAAAAAAAAATTTGAAAGTGAACTTTAGTAACATTAATACGAGGGTCTGTATCTTTGTTCGGTGATTAGTAATACAATTGCCGAGTGTCGGGCATGTCTGGAGGAAGAATTAGGTTCAGGGTTAAGGAAGTATTGAGATGTCAAGTTTTGACTTTGAAGGCGAGAGTTGTAAGGTGTATGAGGCCTTTTGTGTGTCACAGGGTGCGGTCTGGATGCGTTCCGCGTATGCCCGTGCGAGTAGTAGCAAAACCGTGAGCGATACCGGTATGTTGTTATGCAGAAGGTATGCGCAAAGTGAGTATTAGTGTGTGGGACAATTGGGGGAATTTTGAGTTTGATTAATTATAACTTAAGTGAAAGTTATGTGGTCGAAGCATGTTTTTTTGGTATTCTGTGGTTGTATAATAATTTTTGTCGTATTACATTTTGAAAATGTGAAGGTTTTGAGAGTGATAAACTGTTTTTTTGAAGTCAATGGCCAATTAAAGGATTAATAAGGTTAAGATCTTGAGTAAAGAGGAAATTTTGATTTACGTAATCGTGTAAGTGACACGTGTTTGACCAAACGTTTGTTTTGACCTTAAAGGCCTAATTAATTTACAAATGAGTCTTTTGAATATTTGTCAGTTTAATGATTCGAGATGGAGTATTGAATGTGTTGTATGCTTAACTGTATTGTATTTGAACCGGTGACAATTTAAGTGGTGGTCTTAGGTGTAAAGACTGTTTGATATTTTCCTTAGTATCTTTGAAACTAATGAACCTGGGCAGATTATATACGTTGTGGAGTATGAAAAGAGTTGTGTGTACTTGCAAATGATTTGATTTCATTGGGAAAGTAGCAATGAAGGGGTCGTAAGATTATCACATCTCGGAGCGTATGTTGCATAATATGAGTTAGATGTATTTATTTGCATGAGTTGATATTGATAAATAATCTTTAAATCATTTGAGTAGATGACTCGGTTTTGGATTCAGTAAAGCCTTAAGAACTTTGAACCGATTTGATAAGCTTGGCGTAGGCTTGGGGTTGAACTTACATAATCAGTATTGAAAATTTAAGTTATATAACGTGAATGAATTGTTTATCCTTTTGGAATTTTGTGTGAATGTTAAGTTAAATCAGAAGCTTAAAAGTTGAAAGATCACTTTGTGGGATTGTTGGAACAGTGAAGGACTGTTGCTTTTAGATAAGTGTTTACTTACGATGTGGAAGATTTATAAAAGATGAAATACTAGAGATGAACAAAGGGGTGTATAGATTGTGTTGATCTGTGAGGAATTGCACCCTGCCTATGCAACATATTGGAATCACAAAGAGCTAGTAAGAACGAATAAGTTCAAGATTAATTAGAAAATTGTGAGTGGTGGTTCAACTAAAGTTGGGGAGGAGATATTTAGTGGTATAGACCCGTGTATTTAGACGAGAAAATGGGATTGTAAAATTAAATAGGTACGAATGACCATGAGAGACATGGTCTGTGGTAAATGTTATGGGTGGAGAATGTATGATCGAATAATGGCATTAATTGCCAAGATGCATGTGTCATCTAGTATGAGACGTGATATTAGAAAGAGGAAGTATCCGAATGGAAGTTTTGGGAATTCCGGTTGGAAAGTATTAATTATTAATAAAAGTTGATAAAACATGTGGTTTGTTGAGATAACTGGGTAATATGGCTTATATTGAAATAGAATGTCGGAGCAGTGGTGAGTGTTTATCCAAAGAAGTTTGATGGTATGAGTTGCCAGTTAAGTTGTAATTTGAATCACTGGAAGTTTAATAAAGATGATGAGTATGTAGGTCAATATGGTGTAGCGAAGGCAAGATTGTTAAGGAATATAAATTGCTCCTTATGTGTGAAAGAATTGTACGAGAAATTTTTTTTAGTTAAAGATCTAAGAATGGTAATAACTTCGATCGGTATTGTCATTTCAAAATAACTTGGTTGAATATTTGAAGTTAGAGATCTTGGTGAAACTGTTTAATTATGTTTTGTAAGGAGAGAATACTTTGGTGTGTGGTTGTATTAGGGTTGTACGATGAGATAAGTGATGTAAGGAAGTAATAGCATTCTATATTGAAGAAATGTGTAAGTCATGGAAGTAATAATGGACTGCCGTGGTTGTTGAAGTATTTAATAGTAACATGTATGCTTAATTTATAGTGTACGTATTTAGGTAGTACATGTTAATGTTATTTTGAGGCCTGGAGAATGAGTTGTAATGATGATGCGGTGTGGAAGAACCAGAGGTAAATTTTTGGAAAGATCAGTTAGAAAGCTACATAGTGGTAATAAGACAGCTATGTTGAAAGTACAGTGGAAACACCATAGAGGTACTAATGTAACTCTAGAGTCCGAAGAGAGTATGAGAAGTAGGTAGCATCATTTGTTTACCTGACTTTGATTTCGGGGACGAAATCATTTTCAAGTTGGGGAGTATTGTAACATCCCAAATTTTCAGTTATATTATTTTGTGAATTACAAATTAACTTGAGGGTTAAGTTGTAATTGTTTACAAGTGTTGATTGAAGAAGATTTCCAATTTGAGGGTTGTATTGTTATTTCTTTAAAGTTGGAGGTTTGTTTGGTAATATGGTTAATGACTCATGTGTTTTTAGTGAGGTGTCATTAAGTTAGCATGTTAGCTAAAAGGTGTGTGTGTTATGTGCATTGTGTGTGTTCGGTTTGAGAAGAGAAACCGAGAGGGAGATAGAGAAATCGAGAAAGAGAAGGAAGAAAAGAAAGATTTGCTGGGAATTTATCTAATCTGCTGTTGGTTTGAAGAATCATAAGGTAAACATCTCATTGTAAATTCTTCATCTTAGTAATAAAAGTGTTCTTAGAAGATTTTGATGGGTTTTGGGTAAATTATGATGATAATGAGAATCTGAGTTTTTGGATGTGTTAAGGTAAGTATATTAAACATATCTGCAAGTTTGCATAAACAAACATAGATTAAAAGTACAAAAATCTGGGTTTAGAATGAACTTAGTGAACTGAGACTTGGTTGAATATCATCGAAGTCGCAACCTTGAGTTGCGACATTCATGATTGTCGCAATAGGCAATAGCGACTTGAAGTTGGAATCGCAACCGTTGATTGCGATTTGGGGTTGGAATCGCAATAGAGGGTTGCGACTTGGCTTTGGAATCGCAACAGTTGGTTGCGACTTGGGTTGAAATCGCAATGGGCAGTTGCGACTTGGTACTGTAGTCGCAACAGTTCACTGCGATTTGGATTTGGGATCGCAATAGAGGACTGCGACTTCAGTTGGTTGCGATTTGGAAGTGAAATCGCAATAGGTGATTGCGATTTCAGTTCATTGCGACTTGAGATGTGATTTTAAGAGATTAAGGATTTTCAGTTGTAGAGGGTTCTGTTTTGATGATTAATATCAGTATATGTAAACTGAATAATACAGTAAGCTGTGGTAGTGAAGAAAGGAGCCTTACGAGTTAAAAAGGACTAAAAGGAGTGATAACGCATCAGGTGAGTTTATTCAACTCTCTTTAAAATTCAGTAATTAATCTTGAATTAGATGCTTTATATATATGCATGAATATGTTTTATGTGGATTGGATTAAATTAGAGATAAGCCAAGAGGGCGATTAAAAGTTGTGTTATGTGGATTTCCATGCTAAAACTTCTAAGATGAGTTATCTATGAAGTTGATGAACTAGTAATTATTATTAATCTTGCATGCTAAGTTTGATTATCTACTACATGAAATTACTATGTGGTTATGAACTCTAAATATGATTTGAAGCTTTATTGAGATAAACTATAAAGATCCATCCATGAGTTCAAAGATATAGATTAACAACTGATATATATTAACTCTCATGTTAAATTACTATGAGGGGATAGTTAAGAAGTTGATGAACAGGAATTATTCATATTCCTTATAATGAGCAGGATTATCTGTAATATGCAATATGTTAGATGATTATGAACTCTAAATGTGATTGAGAAGCCAAATTGAGATATATTATAAAGGCCTATCTATGAGTTCGAAAATATAAATAACTATTGAGATGGTGATCATCATATCAGATTTCAGAGAAGGGGTAATAAAGAGATTGAGATGTGGGGTAATAATATTCTTTATTTTTATATATAGAATATGTTCAGAGAAATGATACATTCTATGCTGGACGCATATAGTAGTATCGATTGTATTATATTATGTGATTATGTGCTTTTACTAAAATAGGCATCCGGTCACCGAGGGCACTTGGGTACGGTATAATGGGAACCGATTACTCGCCATAGACCAAAGGGGTGTAATTTTAGTAATTGGGTGAACCTCGAACCATCGTGAGTCCCGATTGAGTATCGCGATATTATAATCCCATTGGGACCATTGATGCAGAGGTGGAATGTGGAATAGGCGGATTTTGATATGTAATTCCCATTTCGATTTATGGAAGATCAGAGATTTCCATTGTTTCGGGAAGATCGGAGATTTCCCAGTGATGAGAGGAAGATTAGAGATAGGCATAAAGTAATTTGTAATCTCTCCTTCCTGATTAAGAAATAGGCAAGTTTTGACTTGTAATTTCTTGTGTGTATGATTATTGATTGTGAATCTGGAATGATTCAGAGTTAACTATTATGTTGTTGTTGCGATTAAATGAGTTAGTCGTAGGAATGGGAGTGGGGTAGATTCCCTGATTTGGAAAGGAGTTGTCGTACGGTAAGATGGGTGAGAACATGTTTGAGTTATCTGTTCATGTTTTAATTATTAAATTTTATTTTTATTTGAGTATTCTCACTAGGCGAAAGCCTAATGTTTCAAGTTGAATCTTCTTACCAGGTACAAGCTCCAGGAAGTAGCGGAAATGAGAGAAGAGAACTTTTGGAGAGATTCAGACTTAGAGATAACAAAGGATCTAGCTATTCTTTAAAGTCTTTGGGACAATTGTTTAGATAATTCGATTAATCTGTTTGTTATGAGGTGATTAGATTAATAAGTTATTTAAGTAATGTCAGTTGTATATAAAAACCTTACATTTGATCCTCAGGTTATATAAGTTTGAAAGTTTTGATCATAACTGGTGGAAATTTCAAGGTTTAAATTGACTCCGTTTTCAGGGTGTTTCATATTCCTATGCTTTTAACTGCATGAAAGTTTATTGAAAGTTTATATGAGATGTATGCATACATTGTGTTTGACGTAAACTGGCTAAGTCGGGAGGTAGACCCGCCAGCTCATGCCGGGAGGAGTGACCCGTTTATGCCATGGAAGGGAGTATCCAGTAAGGCAGCGTGAGACTGACTCGTTGTCACTTTCGAGTGACTTCAGGGTGCCATTTACGGGGGCGGATTTATTCGTGGAAGTTTTATGTGAAGTCATGTGATAATTTTTATGAAAATTTATGTGCGGGTTTATGCAAAGATATTTGAAAGCTATAAGCTGTTTTGAAATGATTTTGAGAACCGTCAGGAGGGAGCTCACTAGGCCTCATGGTCTAACCCTCGCATTTTCCAAACTAAATCTTTTCAGGTATGCATATAGTAGAAGGCTCCGGTAGGTGAGCAAGCGCAGGATAGAGTGCATATGCAGTTAGAGACAGTGTCACTCATACTTTTAATGGTAGTTATTCTCAGTTGTGTATAGGTTGTTTCCGCCAACCTAAGTCTTGAGACAAATGTAAAGAATTTTGAAACCCGATTTTGGGATGTTTCATTTTATATGTATTGCAATGCCTTACTTTAGATTGGGTTGTTACAATCGGGTATCGGGTTTCGGGGTATCGGGTTTTCGGATGGGCTAGTTTGGGGTGTTTTTCGGGTTCGGGGCGGGTCGGGTTTTCGGGTTTTTTCTCACCCCTAAACATCTCCAATAGGTTCTTCAAAAGTTTTCAAAGATGGAGAATCAAAGTCCAAAGTCTCTAAAAATTGTATTTAACTCCAACAAATTCTCCATTTTGAGATTACATCATTAATTATATTATTAAAACATTACATATATTTAATAAAATATTATTACTGTCTTCTAAACATTCCATTTTAAGGTTTCTTATTAATGAAAAATAATAAAAAAAACATTTATCGCTCTAGCCTCTAGGTAACCATTTTTAGAGAGTTCTTCAAATTTAGAAAAAATTACACTCCCACTCATACTTTATCCATTTTAGAGAATTTATTGGAACAAAAATTAGTCTAAATCCTCGTTTTCACCAGGGACGGACCTACAGTGGTGCCAATGGTGGTACGTTCTACCGTATTGTTTCTCCGTCGTAAGGTAAAAAAAACTTGGTTATGTGAAATGTGCAACTGTATCGTTTTAGAAGGTGCAACCGTATAATTTGAGAAGTGCAACCGTATCTCGTAATCAACCAAAAAGCTAAAATAAACTCTTGAAATCAACAAAAAAACCGGAAAAAAACTTCTGAAATCAACCAAAAATACCGAAAATGTCTCTCGAATCGATAAAAAACTAAAAATCACTTGAAATCAAATAAAAACTTAAAAATCCTTCGAAATGAAGTAAAAAAAACTTAAAAAATCCCTCGAAATGATAGAATTAGCCTAAAAACACATCGAATGATCGAACGATATTGAACATTGGTAAAAAAATATAAACACGTCAATAGAAAAGGTTGCAATCCGTGCAACCTTGATCATCACCGTTCATTTTAATTTAGGATTTTCTGTTTTTATTTTATTTTTTAAATATTCATAAGGGTAGTTTGGGTAATTGGTAAATAATATTTAATTAGTCTTTTTTTGTTATTAATTATTTTGATGATGGGTGCATTTTAAGGAGATCATCTCCATTTTTAAAATCTTTATATATATAAAAGGAAAATCCAAGAGTAATGAGGTGGCATCATGAGAATCAAATATTCATCAAATGGTGAATTGTGGTTGATTCTTCATTGTCTCACATTTGTGTCAAAAGTGAAATGTTGAAAGTGTGAGTGGCTATATAAAAGATAGGATATGGCTTCAAGCTTCATACAAAATTTTATCAAATTTTGGGTTAAATAGATATTTTTTTATTTACATGACAAAACATTTCATGTAATAGTTAAACATTTCATATTCGTAAATCTTTATATCTTTATTTTTATGTTTATCTTTATATATATATAAAAGGAGAATCCATGGTTGATGAGGTGACATCATGAGAATCAAGTATTCATCAAATGGTGAATTGTGGTTGATTCTTCATTGTCCCACATTGGTGACAAAAGTGAAAAGTTGGAAGTGTGAGTGACTATATAAAGGATATGATATGGCTTGAAGCTTCATACAAAATTTGATCCATTTTTGGGTTAAATAGTTACATGACAAAACATTTTATGTAATAGTCAAACATTTCATATTCTTAAATCTTTATATCTTTATTTTTATCTTTATATATATAAAAGAAAAACCTAAGAGTAATGAGGTGGCATCATGAGAATCAAGTATTCATCAAATGGTGAATTGTGGTTGATTCTTCATTGTCCCACATTGGTGACAAATGTGAAAAGTTGGAAGTCTCAGTAGCTATATAAAGGATAAGATATGGCTTGAAGTTTCATACAAAATTTGATCCATTTTTGGGTAAAATAGTTATTTTTTTATTTACATGACAAAACATTTCATGTAATAGTTAAATATTTCATATTCTTAAATCTTTATATATTTATTTTTATAAAAAGAAAACCCAAGAGTAATGAGGTGGCATCATGAGAATCAAGTATTCATCAAATGGTGAATTGTGGTTGATTCTTCATTGTCGGTGTCAAAAGTGAAAAGTTGAAAGTGTGAGTGCTATATAAAAGATAAGATATTGCTTGAAGGTTCATACAAAATTTGATCCATTTTTTTGTGTTAAATAGTTATTTTTTATTTACATGACAAAACATTTCATGTAATAGTTAAACATTTAATATCTTCTTTATATATATAAAAGGAGAATCTATGGTTCATGAGGTGGCATCATGAGAATCAAGTATTCATCAAATGGTGAATTGTGGTTGATTCTTCATTGTGATATATTAGAAAATGAGAGTGTATAATAGGAGAAGGTGTCATTAAAAATTAAAATTAGATTAATGATTGTTAAAACGAAGTTTGTTTACAAACACAATTAAACAATTAATAAGGAACGACCCAAAAGTCATAAGATTTTAAAATTTTCAAATATTAAATAAAACAATCTATCTATATATATATAAGAAATAACCAAAATAATTTGAGGTACCATTGTGAAATTTCTTTGACTAATACCTCAATAGATATTTTACAAAAGATAACATAAATATTTATATAACATATATATATATATATATATATATATATATATAAATAGAAAAATATTTACATTTTCTATCTTTATTTATTTATATGTATAAAAGAAATAACCAAGGGTATTTGAAGTGACATTGTAAGATTTTTTATTCTTAAATCTTGCACTGTGGTATTATTTTAGTCATTCCACATTGATGAGGGAATGCTAGATTGGAGAATGAAATGGACTACAAGAAATGATGTAGGAAAGTTGTATATAAATTTGAAATGAGTTTGGTAATCTCACACTGATAAGAAGATTAACATTTTTATGAAACATGTTAACATATATTGACAACAAGAGAGGGATACATGTTTAATTTGTGGAAACTCATAGAGTTCACTAAGTTTAGTCAAACCCTTTTTGGGAAAAAAAATTCTTCAAACCATTCGTAACAATAATATGTTTGGTGTGTCGTTTGAATTCTAAACAATATAACAACAAAATTATTACCAATAAATCTCAATTTATTCGTAACAACAAATGGTAATCAGTAGATGAAAACAAACCACTTATTGAATTGTATTTTTCGTTTTAAATCGTATCTCATTAGTATTAACCGATGAATTACCTTTTATCTTAATGCGATCAAGTACTTCCTTAAAATATTACTAGCTACCGCGCAACGCGCGGGGCGCACACTAGTATTTAATTAAGGTAGTTATCACTTCTCCTTTCCCTTAAACTATCAAACGCACCACACCACCACCACCACTTAATCGCCGTTATTCATCTTCTTCTTTTTTCTCCAATTATCAGAAGAACCCTCGAAAAACCCTAATCCACCTCTCTCCTTCCGATCAAATCCACCGCACCGCCGCCGCCGACAATCGCTGATTTCTTCTGCACTTTCCAATCATCAATTTCATCAGCACGCGAGAAACCTATCTATAAGTGCTCTTGATACCATCTTACCAGATGCTTATACCAAGGTCTTCCCGAGAGTCCTTCTCTATCTGTAAGTGCTCTTTCTGCCATCATCAATCTGTCATTAATTTCTCTCAGTTTCAACGTTGATTTTTCCACATGAAATCCCAGCCTTTATTTTATTTTATTTCCTGAAATTCGAACCCTTTTATTTTTATGTCCATTCATGGTAATACACGCTTGCATAATAAAAAAAATCGGGTAGAACGTGGATTGATACCTTGATTTCGCCATTTATTTGTATGGCTGTTGTTTTCATATTTTCGATTGATTTGAACAGGGGAAGGAGGCTTATGCTCTTATCTAATAACTCAGAGTCCAAGTCTTCTGCACTTTTCTGTATCGATAATTAAAGATACCAATAATTCATGAAGAAGGTTTGCAGAAGGTTTATAAAAGAATGGTTTAACGAAAAAGGATTCATGAAGGTTTCATGAACAAGGATTCATGAAGAAGGTTTCATGAAGATGGTATCAAGAAGATAGTTTCATGAAGAACGATTCATGAAGATGGTATCAAGAAGATGGTTTTATGAAGACATTGGCTATGATGATTTTTGGTTACATGTTATTTCGTGATTTTAGAAAGAGAGTGAGTGATTTTAGGAACAAGATTATGATGATTAACATTAACCTATTTTGGATTGATTTTTTTACTAATGAAATTCCAGAAATACCCTTTAGCTCCTTATTTTTAGTAGAAAATAAAAATAAAAATTATATTTAAAATGACTTTTGATCTGAAACGTTGATTTTGATTTTGATGGCTAAGATGATGGTTGCAAGAGTTTCAACCATTTCGAGGATTGCAAATTATAGGACCAATATGCGATATTAGAAGTCGTGTACGTGGTTGGTACTGACTTATTATTATTATCTTTTGTTCATTTATTGATTTAAGTTCATTAATAATACAAAAGCTTTTCTTATTTTGAGTATTGAATTTAATTTTTAATTTTCTTATTTGATGCTATAGAACATGCCCATATTTGAATTTTGTATGGTTTTTTCTTTTGTCTTTCTAAATATTAATTATTAAATATTGGAATTTCAATTTTTATTGTTTGATTATTGAATTTTAAATTTTTATTTTGTCTGCCGCAAAGTAAACTGTCCTCAATAAAAATATCAGACAGTTTTAAAAACGTAAAGTTATATTATACTTTTTAAATAATTAAAGACACTTTACCCTTTATCTTAAAATTAAAGATAAAATAAAATTGAATGTATACATTTATTTTAAGACAAATCTTTATATATATAAAAGGAAAAATCTTGGATTATTGAGGTGGCATCATGAGGATTGAGTATTTATAAATGGTGAATTGTGGTTGATTTGGAGTTGTCCTACATTGATGAGAAGTTGAAAGAATGAAACAAAGTGATATGTATAAGAAAGATGGATGTGATGCATTTGTGTAAATTTATGTGTTTTAACTCATATGGTTGTCTATTTTGGATGACCTTTATGCAAAAAGAAAGTTTGATTCAAGAGGTTGTCTTATTTTGGATGATCATCTTTTGCAAAAAAAAAAACATATTAGTAATTACTATCATATTTATATATTCTTTATATATATATATGTATAAGAAGAAAATTTTGGAGTATTGAGATGACATCTCGAGGATTGAGTATTATCAAATCTATATCAAAAGGGTTGTTTGATCATTTTTAACCTCCAATTTTTAAAAAAAGTTAGTTATTTTTAGTCTACATGTTGAAACATTAATATATCAAATCAATCAATTAGTATATCATTATATATATATATATATATATATATATATATATATATATATATGGGAAAAGTACACTAAAACCCAACGGACTTTCACATTAGAAATGATTAAGTCATTGAACAATTTTTTGGAACAAAAAAACCATTGCACATTTTAAAAAATACTAAATATATCCTTACACTTTTAAAAACATATCAAATACATCCTAATGGTAACCTGCAACCTGCAAAACAGGTAAATTACAAATTTATTTAAAAAAAACCCTAAATCCATTTCTTCATTTTGATAATCCCGTCCAATTACACGACCCCCCTGCCCCTGCACACCCCGCCGGCGCCCCTCACCGCCGACCTAACCTGACCGCCGGCGAACTCGACCTTACCACCGCCGGCAGCCGCGACCTGCACCTCACCGGCGGGGAGCTCAGCCGCAGCACCACCCTCCATCTCTCTCTCGATCGTGAACCTGCGCCGCCGCCATCTATCCACCGGCGTTCGTTTCACCACCATAACCAGCCTACATCTCCGCCTCCCTCTCTCTCGTTCAAGCTCAGTCGCCGCACCACCCTCCATCTCTCTCTCGATCGTGAACCTGCACCGCCGCCATCCATCCGCCGACGTTCGTTTCACCACCATAAACCCTTGTCGCCTTCATCTTCCGCCACCATCAGCCGTGGTTCTCCTCTGGAAAACCCACGTAATCGTCTGCACCATCCAACGCCGTCGCCACCGGCGACCATGACCACCGGCGAACTCGGCCTTCCCACCACCCTCCGTCGGCATCCCCCACACCTGCACTCCTCCAGCGACCGTCGCACGCCGGCCACCACCTTCTCCCTTCTGCTTCCATCGAGCGCCGGTCACCACCTTCTCCCGTCGTCGCTCGCCACAGCCGCTGCCATAAGTGAACAGCAGCCGCCAACCACCATTACCATTACCATCCGAAAACGCCAGCCAGTAACCACCTTATTCTGCTCTCTCTTTCACCATTACCACCATTGCTCTCTCTTGCAGGCTGATGTTGGCGGTTCCCCTTCTTTGGTTGCTGATGCTGGCGGTTCCCCTTCTCTTGCAGGCTAATGTTTTCTGCTATGGTGTTGTTCTTATGAAGCTTTTAACGCTTTTAATGGCGTTGGATGAAGATCGATCTGAGGAAAGCCGGTACTTAGCAACATGGTTTTGGAGCATTATATCAGACAAAGAGAAACTAATGGCACCTGGATGTAGATTTAAAGTCATGTTGTTTACCGGACCAACGGACTGGTATGACACTAGTATAATTTGGTTGGTTTTTTCGTATTTTTTGAAGTATTTTTATCATACTAACCAATTTTATAAGTCATAAGGATGTATGTAACAGGTTTTAGAAAGTCCAATGGTTTATTTAACAGGTTCTGAAAAGTGCAATGGTTTCTTTGTTCCAAAAAATTGTCCAAGGACTTAATCATTCCTAATGTGAAAGTCCGTTGGGTTTTAGTGTACTTTTCTCTATATATATAACCATTAGCACCTCCTACACTTTAGAAAATAGAAATTGTATCTTCTCTTCCCTCATGTTTGCATCCCACGTTGGATGAAAGAGTGAAATAGGCATGAAGGAGGTGGATACATAAAGAAAATGGTCAACTCTTTTTTTGAATATTGTTTGCATCCACATCTGATGATGGAATGAAAATGGAAAGAGGGAGACAAGTACAAAAAGAAAGGGCTAACATGGAAGTTGGAACAAACATATCTTTCTCTAATCTCAACGTTTTGGTCAAGATCAATTATAGTATATGTTTTTTCATAGTTTAACATGCATTTCCCAATTCTTGGTCTTTTGGTTAAGATGAAGTATAGTACATATTCTTTTAGTTTCTCACATCATTGTTTGCATCCTAAATTGGATGAAAGAATGAAAGAGTCACGAGGGATGTGGATACAAAAAGAAAAAGACCATGTTTTTTTCTCAAAATTGTTTGCATCCCAAATAAGATGATGAAATGAAAGTAGCAAAAGTGAGGTGAGTACAAAAAGAAATGACTAACAATGAACAAACATATCTTTCCCGAATCTCGATCTTTTGGTTAAGATCAAGAATAATATGTGTTTAGTTTAATACCAAATATTTTGGTCATCGGCCTACTTGTATTTTATTTTTTATGAGGGAATGTCCATTATATGAGCTTGATGACGTGATTCTTTATGTGTCGTCTTAGTCTTAAACTACTACCAAGGCTTGGCGCAACTCTCTAATTTACAATTCAAATATTGTAGAATGGTTTTTCACAAAGATGAACTTTCACTTTTGAAAATATCTTCATATTGTCTATTCTCTCACATTATTATTTGCATCCCACATTGGATGAGATAATGAAAAGGGCATGAGAGAGGTGGATACAAAAAGAAACGGTCATTTTTTTCTCAATTTATTCTTTGCATCCGTAGTAACCGTGACCGATTATAAGGGGTTTCAAGTCTTGTGGTATAAGTTATTAAAATGAAAGTTGAGGGGTGTAATTTGTAAATAAGGAATAGGTTTTAATGTCCAAATGATTGGCACAAAACCCTAGGAGAGCCTTTTCATTTCATTGTTGGCGGCTGAGCATTTGAGAGAGAAGAGAAAAAAGAGTTTTGGAGTTCTAGTGCATTTAGAGGAGAAGAATCATCAACCTTTGAAATCAGAAGAAAGGGTGCGTTGGGATTCGTTTTTTGCAAGGAATCTAACAGGTAATTCCTAATCTACAATCCTATTTAAGTCGTTTTGATGATTGTTGGGCTATTTGAGAGTTTTCTTGCTAAAGCTACTTAAGGCACCTAAAGAAGATTTAAACACCTTTAAATTTTGTTAGTTAGTTAAGTTTTTGGTGGAAATGTTTATAGAACACTCTCGTGGTTAGTTATCGCATTATCGTCCGGTTTATGGATCGTTTAGCGGGATTTTAGCCTCTGAACTCGACCCAACGAGTTATGCGGAAAGCTTCAAGTGGCGAAGGTTTTCGAAAGTATGTCCGGTAAGCTTTTGGTGTTGTACGTTACCGGGAAAAGGTATCCGGTAAGCCTAGTCGTCCGGAAAGTAGAAACGTCCGGAAAGTAGTGGTGTCCGGTAAAGTTAGTATCCGGACAGTTGGTAGTCAGCTTATATATTTTATTCTTTCACTCAGGCAGATCGATTGGGAGTACATACCGGAGTAGGAAAGGAAAGTAAGCATATCAGATGAGTTTTCTAACTAAAATACGTGCCTTTTAACGTGTTTCCTAAAGTGAATACATGATGAGAAATGTCATGTCTTATTCTTATGCTTTTAACTGCATGAAAGTTGTTTAAAGTTTTATATGAGATGTATGCTGTAACATCCCACTCTTCGAAACATTTTATAACATAACATAAGCATTCAAATTACTTAAGTAAGCTTGTCTTTACATCATCATTAAACGTACTAAACCAAACATTACAGCGGAAGTCTCTAAACTCACAGCCGAGTGCTAACTAATCATTATCTCATAACAGAATCTGGAGATCTCTAAGCTCCAAGTTCTCTTTGCCTCCTTCCCTAGTTCTTATTAGAAGAACTTGATGTACGCTTACCTGAAAATGGTTTAGTTTTGAAAGCGAGGGTTAGACCAAAAGGTCTAGTGAATTCCCTCCGAAAACAACATGTAAAAACAATACGATATCATTTTATTAAAAGGCATCATAAATCTTAAATCATCACATATGGTACTGCACTGTGTAATGGATCACTTAACCATTCGCGATCGGTGCCCAAGCAGACTCCCCTTTCGCCCTCTCGTATCGGGGCCCAAACAGACTCCCCGATACCCGCCTAAGAGGAAACCAATTCCAACCTACCGTCTCGTCATACATAACCAAGGGATCATCAGATCCCGAGGCTCATTGATCCCACAGTACAGACCGACATCACATAACATGCACATACGTTTTATAAAAACATTTAACTCTTCATAAATCATGCGCATCATTTCAACATGTCAAACATTCCTTTCTTTCCATGCATATCAGATCATAAATATTTCATGCTTGATAAAACCATATTCAGTAAAAGAATTATTTAACATTTACGTCGTGAAAGAGGGTTAGGGAACTCACCTGATAGCAATTTCCTTTCTAATCTTGTGTCTCGTTTCGTCCGTTCACATAATGCATAATTATAGATCAATTAGGCACGTCTCCAATTCTGATCATAAGTCCTCCTCTTAATTCGGTCTCAAATAACTCATTTAGGTCCATCTATTACATATTGGATTTCTTTTATCCTTTACTAAGCCCACGAGACTTAAGCTAAACTCTAAACACATCGGCCCAATAGCTAGACACTACGGGCCTGACAGACGAAGCCCAAACCGACGATCCCGGCATGTTTCGACTCCCGGTACCCGAACTACTGGTATCCCGACTCCCGGTACCCCGAAGTCCGGGTACCCCGAAGTCCCGGTACCCCGACTCCCGGTACCCCGAAGTCCCGGTACCCCGAAATCCCGGTACCCCGAAGTCCTGGTACCCCGACTCCCGGTACCCCGAAATCCCGGTACTTCGGTCTAGCGAACAGGGACGAACCTTATACGCTTCATTACTCGATTTCTTCCTACGGAGTCCAGTAAATTGAGAATTTAACACAGCATTCTTACCCAATTTGTTCTATTACAACTCCTTAAACAACATAAATTTCTAGTCCATTGATTTCATTAGATTACAATCCCATTCGTGAACTAAAACTCTCCATAGTGATTTTAAACAATATCCCAGCTTAAACATGAAAACCCATCCAGGAAACTAACTTTTCTAGCTATTAATGCACCAGAAGATAACGCTGATTTGAGATTTTACTTACCAAAAGAGTCTTCTCCCGATCCTGATGCCAAACCTATTTCTCCCTCTTTCTGCTCTTCTTCTCAGCCGCCACAACACAATAATACTGAATCACAAAGAAAACCTAGGGATTTGGCTCATTTAAATATGTTTCACAATTTACACTATAGTCCCTAAGCCCAAACTTTCATTCTTTTAGTTCTGGACACTAAACTTTCCAGCCTACTAAATTTGGGTTGTTACAACACTCCCCCCTTAAAAGAATTCCGTCCCCGGAATTCCTTATTGGAGAAGATGCGGGTAACTTGCCCACTCTAAACTGACACTCCCCCACAGAGAAGCCATTTCTAACTCAGTCCACCACCTTAGTACATTCGAAACATGGACCAGTGGTTACATTCCCTTCAGTCCTTACGATACTCTAACTCGTAGGCTACTGTGTCTACTCGATCAGTTCTGACAACAGAAAATTTACTAAAACTTCTCATGCCTCTACACTTCCTTAAAGGAGGGACTTGGCTAAATCCTCTGCCCCAACACGAAATTCATTTGCCAAGAGACAAACACACACTAGACAGCTTGGCACAAGGCCAACCCTGTACATCCCGACAACTCACAACTCGGAGTTCCTTCGTCGTAATACAAGCAATCCTAGATTACTTCTCCCATTCCAACAATCGCCTATACTTGAAACATTCCCCTTTCTCGGACCACCCCGACCACAACTCGTCAACCGTCTCTTACATCCTCACCACTTCATCGCTCCATACTTATACGTAACTAAGGGTAGGAACCTCTAAACCCATCGTTGGAGTGTCCACCTACTTGAATTAACTTATCCTGAAACACGACCATTCTTCGCTGAGTGCCACGTTCGTTCAGTCATATAAAACATAACTCCGGTTACCCTCTCACAACTGGGAGGAGTAACCATGGTCACACCATACTATTCTCTCTGGCTTTATCACTGCGCGACTATTCGTTTAAACATTTCTCATCGAGTCACTAACTTAACTCATTCAGTTGTCTCATCCACTTCTTCCCTGCACAAAAACTTACACAATTTCCTTCCTCAATATTCTTTCCAACGGTTCGCACACTAATCAAAGACAATCTACCCTATACTGTCAAGTTTACTACTTCCAATTTACTCACTTGTTCCGACATACTATCTACACCTTCCCCACGATAGCGTGGAGCACTGCTCACCACACATTACTTGCCCCTCTCTCCCGACCTTTCCACATGTTGCTATCGCTTTCTCATTACTTACATAACCAAACAGTTGCACCAAGATCTTATCTTAAGGCATTTAACCAAGCTGTCTTGAAACAAGACCAGTGTTCGACGTCACTACACATTCTTTTAATCTCCAACTTTTACCTTCTCAGACATTTCTCTCACAAATAAGCAACAATTCACATTCTTTAAGGATTTCACATCAATCCCACCACATTCTGACTAACACAACCCTCATCCTCTTTAAACTTCCAATGACCCCAACGTGTTCCTTAGTAACGTCCCCTATTAACTCTAATAATCCACCCCCTTGGATTCCCTATTACAAACGGATCTATTAATTCGAGAACACCCCGAAACTCGGGTTCCACAATTCTTTCGACTAACCACTATGATCATAAAAATCAGACAGATATATATATATATATATATATATATATATATATACCGTCATCCCGGCTTTCTTACTTAGATTTATCTTAAATAATTCTTTAACAATCAGTGTGTTAGTCTCAATAACACTTCCCCAAAAATTGTAACACATCCTGTAATAACAAATGGACGTCATTACTTAACAAATCTATAAAATTTAAATCAACCAACCAAAGGCTTATATCTCTATCATGACATTTCAAATCAACCAACGGTCATACTACTATTCCGACCCATAATCATCATCACGTCATTCCTTAAACATAACCAAAATTTCCAACTATTTTCTCCTAGGATCATTCCCTCACGCATAAGGAACAATTTTCGTTCTTTAACGATGTCTCCTCTACTACACTACAGCTTGACTAATCTATTCATCATCTTCTTTAAACTTACTCTGCCTTCAAGAATATACTTAACAACATACGTAACCACAAAGCTTGGTCTCACAGATGGGCAATCACCCAATTCTGCCCCGACATTCCATCCCGATAACAGTCAAAATACACACCTACTTACAACCCACGTACTTCAACAACTGGGATTGCAAAACGTACACTCTATCCGAAATCCCAAAAGGACTTCCTTCTAATCCTTCATCTTTCTAACATCGCCTTACTACATCACCGACTGACACATATATCTGGGCAATTGACGCTACTATTCATTCGTACATTCACCACTCCTATTATCACACTACCGACCAAGTCTCTCATGGTCATTCGTACACAATTCACACTTTCCTTCATATTCTCTTGTATACTACAATCGAGTCTGCCTCGCTACTTAGTTCTCTCCCAACTTGTTGAACTATGACTCACGAGTTCACACTTAGCTCAAACACGAACATCCTAACTAGCTCTTTTATGACCCGAGTCCTTTCTTAGACACGACACATTTTCTTACAGACTGGTATAGTCTACACTCACTCCGCTTGTGTTACACACCTTGTCCTTCTACGGACCCTCCTCGCCTCGTAAACAGAACGCCTATTCAACAACAACAGTCTCTTACTAATTTAACACCTCTTCAAGATATTCTATCAACTTACACTCATCTGGTTTGAGTCTTCGGCCTCGGCCAACATACACCGTTGCCGACTTCAACAACAAAAGACAACTCTTAACTACTTCCTTAACCTATCCTTTAACATGAGTTTCTTACAAGACCTATTCCTCCCTACACATCATAGTTAACTTTATAATCCGTCGCCCCCCATTTCGAAACTTACTCATGTAACATCAATATTACAAGCTCCCTTCGAATCTCATGACCCACATCGTGGACCTTTCATTCCTGCCTCACAGCCCTACTCATAAAGAGTTTCTAAAACCAACACCTTGATGACTCCTAATCCTTCCTCCGGGAACCATCGCCCCTCGGCAACTGTGTTCTCAGTCGTCGAGCAAAGGTATAGACCCTCGTACACCTAACACTAAAATCCATTCCCGACTCTGCTAAGGTCCAACTCTCCTCTTGAACACATATACCAAAACTACATACGTTCTCCCCTGACTTGACCAACGCCTCTCCGCTCTCGGAGTTCTTCCTTAGCTTAAGACGTAATACTCTACGACCTAGTGGGTTCATAGCCTTCATGCATGACAATACAGTAAATAAATCCTTTTACACATTTTATCATTTCAAATAAACAACATTTAGAAACACTCGGGTACCCGTGACCCCATCACTCTTATAACTTCAAAACCCTGCACAACGATTCGAGAATCGTTGGCATGCATCCTCTCGTGAACCTCAATCTTGCTCAATCCGAACAATGTTATTACGATAGTAATATATTGCATGAAAATCTTTTCGTATGAGACCATTCTGAAAGAATTACCGACACAAGGTAAACCAATCGGTTCTCACACTCAATTGTATGATATCAAAAGGTCAATAAGCATTTTGGTATAAGTGAATTGTAGGTAACCATTTTCTTGACCATTTTTGTAACAATTTAACTTATCATTAAAAGTGTGGAATACTTTGCAAATCGTTAAGCCTAAAATTTCAATGTGCGACGTAACTGAAATCGCTTTTTCTTTAAACGTGTACTCGTACAAGCTGACTCATTTTGTTCAAAGTTGACAGTTATGTTTTTATTTTTGAATCGTGAAAATTTCATGTTACATAAAAGAACGCTATGCATGAGACTCTATTTGCAATAGAAGGCTACTCACTCAACAAGGTCAACCGCTTACTCACGCAGCTTATCCTTGATACTCCACTTACGACCAAGGGTCGCCCCCTCGATCAAGCACTAACTTGATGTACATGCGTTCCACATCTCACTTACTCAACCATTTCACACTATTTTCGCTTTGATCGACTATCTCACTTTCTACTTCTACATGCTTTCAATTCACTATAAGTATCTTATTCCATTGTCCTGCCAATGAAAAGCTCGACTAAAAGTCAGGGCTCCATTGATACTTTCAAGGTTTTGACACTGTTCTATCTTACCATCCCAACTGATTTATCCCATGATTCTATACTAGGACTCTCCCGAAACTGGAGTCTTACTCAAACTTAAACATTCATCCTCTCCGAATCCACGAAGAGCTACCTCTAGACGACTCATAACATTCTTTACAACGTTTCTTCTCTACGACGTCTACATACATCACATCATAATGACTCTTACTCGACACTTCCCCAAGCAATGGAGCTCGGTCTATCCCTCAGGGATCTTGCTGACCTATTCCTCAGCGTTCTCCCAGCCATAGCGCTAAACTGAAAGAAACCGATAGTTAATCCTGACTAGACGTGACACAACAAATTTGCTATACGTAAGATATTGTAAGCACGCACATGTACCTGTAAGTTCGTAATTACACTGGCCAGGTGTAATCTCAAACTTACCTTACACGTTTGTCCTTGGCACCTTATTCCTAAGCGCATTTATAGTGATTGTTCCTAGAGGCAATCCTATGTCTCGGCTGTGTTCCTCATCTTACAGTTTAAGTTTAGGCCCGAATGGTCACCTAAATCCCTTAAACTAAGGCTCTGATACCATTTGTAACATCCCACTCTTCGAAACATTTTATAACATAACATAAGCATTCAAATTACTTAAGTAAGCTTGTCTTTACATCATCATTAAACGTACTAAACCAAACATTACAGCGGAAGTCTCTAAACTCACAGCCGAGTGCTAACTAATCATTATAGATCTCTAAGCTCCAAGTTCTCTTTGCCTCCTTCCCTAGTTCTTATTAGAAGAACTTGATGTACGCTTACCTGAAAATGGTTTAGTTTTGAAAGCGAGGGTTAGACCAAAAGGTCTAGTGAATTCCCTCCGAAAACAACATGTAAAAACAATACGATATCATTTTATTAAAAGGCATCATAAATCTTAAATCATCACATATGGTACAGCACCGTGTAATGGATCACTTAACCATTCGCGATCGGGGCCCAAGCAGACTCCCATTTCGCCCTCTCGTATCGAGGCCCAAGCAGACTCCCCGATACCCGCCTAGGAGGAAACGAATTCCAACCTACCGTCTCGTCATACATAACCAAAGGATCATCAGATCCCGAGGCTCATTGATCCCACAGTACAGACCGACATCACATAACATGCACATACGTTTTATAAAAACATTTAACTCTTCATAAATCATGCGCATCATTTCAACATGTCAAACATTCCTTTCTTTCCATGCATATCAGATCATAAATATTTCATGCTTGATAAAACCATATTCAGTAAAAGAATCATTTAACATTTACGTCGTGAAAGAGGGTTAGGGAACTCACCTGATAGCAATTTCCTTTCTAATCTTGTGTCTCGTTTCGTCCGTTCACCTAATGCATAATTATAGATCAATTAGGCACGTCTCCAATTCTGATCCTAAGTCCTCCTCTTAATTCGGTCTCAAATAACTCATTTAGGTCCATCTATTACATATTGGATTTCTTTTATCCTTTACTAAGCCCACGAGACTTAAGCTAAACTCTAAACACATCGGCCCAATATCTAGACACTACGGGCCTGACAGACGAAGCCCAAACCGACGATCCCGGCATGTTTCGACTCCCGGTACCCGAACTCCTGGTATCCCGACTCCCGGTACCCCGAAGTCCAGGTACCCCGAAGTCCCGGTACCCCGACTCCCGGTACCCCGAAGTCCCGGTACCCCGAAATCCCGGTACCCCGAAGTCCCGGTACCCCGACTCCCGGTACCCCGAAATCCCGGTACTTCGGTCTAGCGAACAGGGACGAACCTTATACGCTTCATTACTCGATTTCTTCCTACGGAGTCCAGTAAATTGAGAATTTAACACAACATTCTTACCCAATTTGTTCTATTACAACTCCTTAAACAACATAAATTTCTAGTCCATTGATTTCATTAGATTACAATCCCATTCGTGAACTAAAACTCTCCACAGTGATTTTAAACAATATCCCAGCTTAAACATGAAAACCCATCCAGGAAACTAACTTTTCTAGCTATTAATGCACCAGAAGATAACGCTGATTTGAGATTTTACTTACCAAAAGAGTCTTCTCCCGATCCTGATGCCAAACCTATTTCTCCCTCTTTCTGCTCTTCTTCTCAGCCGCCACAACACAATAATACTGAATCACAAAGAAAACCTAGGGATTTGGCTCATTTAAATATGTTTCACAATTTACACTATAGTCCCTAAGCCCAAACTTTCATTCTTTTAGTTCTGGACACTAAACTTTCCAGCCTACTAAATTTGGGTTGTTACATATGCATACATTGTGTAGACGTAAATTGGCTAAGTCGGGGGGAGGTTCCGCCAGTACTCACGCCGGGGGGGTAGTTCCGTTAATGCCATGGGAAGTGTGATCCAGTAAGGCAGCGTGATACTGACTCGTTGTCACTCTTGAGTGACTTCAGGGTGCCATTTACGGGAGCGGATTTATCCGTGAAAGATTTTAATGTTCAACTATGTGAAAGCTTATTACTAAAAGTTTTTATATTTTTATGAAAGCTCTGAAAAGTTTTTAAATAATTTTTGAGAACTGTCAGGAGGGACTCACTAGACCTCATGGTCTAACCCTCGCTATATTTTTCCAACTTAAACCCTTTTCAGGAAAGCAGGTAGCGAAAGGCTCTGGCAGGTGAGCAGTACAGTTAGTGGATAGTTGCAGTAGAGGCAGAGACACTATTATTTATAGTACTAGTATTTCTCAGTTGAGTAATAGGTTGTTTCCGCCAACCTAAATTTTGAGACTAATGTAAGAAATTTTGGGACCCGCTTTTGAGATGTTTCATTTTATATGAATTGCATGATTTATCTTTAGTGGGGTCGTTACAGCATCCCACATTGGATGATGAAATGAAAGTGACAAGAGGGAGATGGGTATAAAAATAAAGGGCCACCAATGGGATACGCATACATTTTCTTGAATCTCGGCGTTTTTGTTAAACTCAAGTGTAATATTTGTTTTTATCTGTTTAATATTTGATATATGGGTCGTCGACCCCACTTGATATCACTTTTAATCGACTCCACTTGATATTAAATTTATTTTCTATGTCGTCCATTATCCTAGCTTGGTGATGTGGTTCTTAATTGTGTTGTTTGAGTTTACACTACTAGCACAATTACCCTTCCAATTTTCACTATAATAGAATGTTCTTTTTTTCATTGCTATAAATGAGATTTCAATTAAATTTGTTACAAAATTAAAATCGTCACTTTGTCACCTTAAATAAGATATCTATTATTGTGACTTCTACAAAAACAAATTACTAACATTGTAGAGTAACTTGCATGACCATTGGCGGACATAGTCAGGGAACCAAGTTTAGCATTTGATTTTAAGATTGTTGCCAACTTCTCTTATTTTTTTAATGTTGATGAGTAATTGCAGCATGAATTTGCCTAAAATTTGTTTAGATTAAGAGGGCATCAAACCTAGGATTATAAATTCATCCATAAGAATAACATAAATTGTTTTTAATAATTTGTATTGTAATAAAGCAATAGCATTAGTTTTAATAATTTTCGTCATATACGTTTAGTTTCTTCTAAGATGTATTAATTTCACGTCTTAGTTGATTAAGTGTCTAAACACATGATTGAAGTTTGTGCATATGACCATCACATTCTTTATTATGAAAATAATAAGATTAGACTAAATTTTATATACAATCTAGGTTTTGATTACTTTACAACTTTATGAAATAATAAGATTAGACTAAATTTTATATACAATCTAGGTTTTGATTACTTTATAATCTTAATACGTTTTTATCATCTCCTGTCGTCACTTAGGCTAATTTTTTAGTTTATGTTTTGTAGGTTATTAGATACACTTAACATATCTTTAAATAATCAACATAAGGTGTTATCGGAAAAAATGAACTACAACAAGGATGATACATACACATATACCCATAATGGATATTAATCAACTAATTTGCACACACACACACACACACACACACACACACATATATATATATATATATGTGTGTGTGTGTGTGTGTGTCTTAAACTCTTCGTAGCAAAAGACTATTGTCGATATATGCAAACTAATCACTTTTACATTGCATTCCTTTAAAAACAATTATCGTCACTGCGCAACGCGCTGTGACCAACACTAGTTATAATTAAATGTGAACATTTATTTTGATATAGAAGAAGTAACATTTTACATTGTAACTTGAAGTTAGTACAAAACCAATACAATCATGTACCAACTGAAAAAACTGGTGCTAATTACTTAGGTTGGTTGACCCACAATTATGGGTGTTCGCGGTCTAGTTGAGCAGTTTCACTCCCCAAACCACAACTAAACCGCAATGGTGGTTTAAAAGTTTTCTGTTTTCCAAACCGAGGGGCTTGACTGCAAGTGATTAAACCGGTCAAATTGGACTACAAAATGTGGTCTGGTTTGATCGGTTTAATTAGGCGGTTTGGACCTATTATGATATTTAAACTAAAAGACACATTATTTTTTTTTCCTAATTGAAATCTCTACCAACATAACAATATTAAAAAAATTATTATACCAAATTATAAAATAAAAACATCTATTTTTGAATTAAAAAAAATATTGAGCAAGTTGGAAAAATAGTTAAGAAAGTCCAGCCAGCAATAGAAAGAATTTTCTACAAACATGTAGCAAGTTGCAAGACAATTTAAAACTTTAGATTTAGACTTTTAATGGATCTTGGGAATTTGTCAATATAAGGAATGCGGACAATTGAAAAATGAAAAGGAAAATTTATATATATTGGACAATTTTTTTCAAGGTTTTAAATGACGTGAGGCGTGACGTGGCGGTGAGGTTAAGCCTCAAGCCTTAGGAGCCACGGCGAAGCTATGACGTTTTCAAGATGTGACTTATGACGTCAAATTTATATGTTTTGTAGTGTTACTCAATGAGTCAATAGTAATAAGGAAATTAAAATTAGGTTATATATTAAAAAACTTGCAAATAAGACATTAAAAACGTAAAGAACAATTAAATATCGCATTACGAAAACTGCGCATTAGGTCATGGCGTGCCACAGGCTTAACGTGGCGTGAAGCACAAGCCTTGGTGTCATGGTGCGCCATTGCGGCTGTGCGGCGAGTTATTTAGAATATTGATTTTTTTTAATTGGGCCATAATAGTTGAACATACAACATGAAAACTAAATATAATGAATACATGTGTATTTTGACGGTTGGTTCGGTTCAACCCTTCAAAAAACCGTCAAACTGCAGACCGTACCAGACCAAGCGGTTTGTTTATTTTTTAGACTGGACCACCATACCGCACAAATCGTCAAAAACTATCCGTTTGACTTGGTTTGACCGCACTGTTTGAGCGATCCTACAACTTTTTAAACATCTCTACACATGATATAAGATTTTACATAATAGTTAAAATTGATCGGTACACGATATAGAAAAAACACGTAATACTGTACCATATTCATCCCATCATAGATTATGGATTTGATCCCTATAATTCATTCACTGGTATTTTTACCTTTTCTTTATCCTTCTTCTATTTTTTTAGTAAATAAAAGTTCAACGTAAACATGTATACAATCTATTAATACATTCCCACTCTTTCCCATCTTTTTTTCCCTCATGAGAGCATCTTCAACAGGTTTTTTATAATTTTTCTATAATAGAGAATTAAATGTTACAATTTCTAAAAAGAGTTACATTCATCTCTAACAACTTTGCTATTTTAGAGATTTTAACACAAATTATATTAATATATTATTCTCTAATTTATATTCCCAACACACTTTGAAATAAAAACTTAATATAAATGATAAAAGATTTATGTTATTGGTGGATTGAATAAAATAATTATTTCTCTTTCTTATTTAGAGAATTATAGAGAGTTCTCTATATTTAGAGATTTTTCCTTAAATCTCTATTTTAACAAACAAAATAGCAATGCTGTTGGAGAAGAATAACAAACAAAAATCCATTTTTTTATTTTAACAATGTTGCTAAAGATGCTCCGGAAGAAAATAATCCACAATCCAAAACCCTTTAAACTATCAATAAAAAAGACATTTTTTTCAATCACATCATACCCTAAAATTTAAAATCAAAATAAAAATCGAAAAACTCTCTTCTAAACTCAAAAAGAAAATCTAAATATCAAAATTTAAGAGGAAATCCAAAAAGATAAGAAGGGGGATGGGAAAGTGTATTATATATCGTGAATAATTGAAAACCGAAGAGAAAGAGGTGGATAATAAATGAAGTCATGTGGGTTTGATGGTGTTTCATTGATAAAGGAAGGCGTATTTGATGGAGACACTACATTCACTACTTAGGAAATTTAAATGTAGTTTTTTTTTTCAAAAAGAAAATGAGAGAAAACAAGGAAAACCACTTAAATGTTTTTAATTCTAAGTATTTTTAACATAAACTAGTTTATCACATCGCGCGTTGTGCGATGACGAAAATTTATTTTTAGAAAATATGTAATTAAATTGAGATAAAGAATAGTTTGTTAATTTATTGACAACTAATGGATACAAAGTAAAACACTGAACACATTTATGAAAGTAATGCTCCAATGTTGAAATTAAATTTGTACAAAAATATGTGGTGACAAAAGTATATGCAGTATCAACAATTGTTTTGGCCTAACACAAATAAATGTTTGTTTTGCAACATATTAAACTAATTTTGAAATGAGTTGCACATAAAAAAAACTATACTAAACCATCATAAGAAGTTGGTCAATTGAATACGGGAAAAACAATTACATAAATTAATCTAAGTATAATTTCATGACCATATAGCCACATTCATCATAGATCGTGCAATCAAAATAAAATAAAATATGTAATATAGCTAATGATAATGATTTCTCTTGGTTGCCATGTTTTCGAGCAAAAGACGGGAACTCTTTTGATTCAAGTACCATTTATATCGTTTTTTTAATAAGATATGCATGCAAATTCAATCTCATTTTTTGTGAACACTTTTGATTTCTCAAAGTACATTTATCTTGAACTGGAAAAGTCGAACAATAGAGTTAAGTGTCCAGTTCTAATTTTCAAAAGATACGATTTCAATTTTTATGAACTACTTTATACAATATTTTTCTAGGAGATTATCCATGGTAACCATTTATTTTTTCGGAACCATAAACAACATTTGTTAACTAAGTATCAACATGCTCCTTTATTTTGGGTGTTACTACCAATCCATATATGAATCTCAATATCATCATCCAAAGCCAACACCTTGACTTTTTAAGCTTCCACACGGTTGTTCGTAAACATTATTTGTTTACAAATAACAAAATTAACATTTGAGACGTTTTATAAAATATTCTAAATGATATTACCAAAATTTCATTCATGATCAATATTGGTTATGCTATAATTGTTACAAATATAATTGTAAGAAATAAATATAAGAATAGTTTTCAGTTTTGTCCATTCATAAACTACCTTTACTCCAAATTTGTTCTCCATGTTTGCGAAATCTCGAAATCTCTTTATATTTGTCTCACCAACTAACAGTTTAATATTTTCATTAACTCCAGTTAAATAGAGGACATTTAAAATATTTTATCATTCATATCATTTTATAGTTATTTTTTGTCGAATCTTCATCTTCTAAAACTAACCCATAAAAAACATTTGAACGAATATCAAGAACGTATATAAATAACAAATTCAATCAAATAATCATAATAAAAATTCGGTATTCTTCTTGGCGGCAAATTCATTTACTTTTGCTATTGAAGAATCTAATGTGATATTGGTTGTTGAAGAAAGAGAAAAGAGTTGCGATATGTTGAACAACTATGAGAAGATCGTCGGATGCAATTTAAACTTTTATCAAATTAGTATCCCTTCAAGCCTTGAAGTAGTTTAAACTCTTATTCTTCCATTTGTGTAATAAAATATTTGAAGTAGTCTTTTCCATCGCATATCTTTTTTTGATTCGATGTTGATGTCACTAAATGTGTAGTACTTGTGGAATACCTTGCGACGTACATCTGTAGAAGGGATTCACATGCTAAAGGTGTAACACCTCGAATTTCTATTATTTTATAATTAATATGATTGAGGTCGAAATATAATTTAGTCTAAGATTTGGACTATTTGTAAATGTAAACTCAGGGGTTGAAATTGTAATTGACCAAAGTTTAAGTTAATTGTGAAACTTGAAACTTGGAGGTTGATTCTATAAATAATTGAAAGTTGATTTAATACTTAAGGATTGAGTCGGCAAGTGAAGTGAGAAATCATCTCAAATCATTTGTTGGAGTCGCTATAGAGGCAGAAAGAGATTTGTGAAAAGTTTCATTAGGTAAGAAATTGATGATCCTTACCAATCTAATTTGATTAAGATTGATAGTATGTATAAGGTTTGAATTTCATCAGGTTTTGGAATCATTGAGGAGCATAATTGATTTTGAAGAACTGGTTAAATTGAAAGTACAGTCTCTGTTCGATTGCTAACCTAAGGTGAGTTCATCCTTTAAATTCTGTCTTAATAGAATTGATAAGTTGAACTGAGTGGGTTTTGTGGAAATAATTATATCTGTATGAATGTATACAAATCAATTGATAGAATTCTGAATGAAAAATAGTGGAACTGGGTAAATTGGTGAAATCCGGAAGATGAAAATGCCGGATTGGTACCGGATTCTGGATGAGGATCCGATATGAATAGTGTTTTCCGGTATGAATAGTGTTTTCCTGATGAAAAGTGTTTTCCGGGATGAATAGTGTTTTCTGGTATGAATAGTGTTTTCTGGTATGAATAGTATTTTTCGGGACGAATAGTGTTTCCGGATGAATAGTGTTCTGGATGAATATTGTAACCGAATTACTTTTGGGATTTGAATTACGGATTAGTTTACCGGATAGGTTGTTCCGGATAACTTGCTGTATGAGGTTTTTCATGATTAAGTGTTTTCCGATTATAAAAAGGATCTTAATCATTTAATTTGCGAACACAGTTATAACTCGATTGAGAGTATGAGGTGAGTTGTTATGTGCTTTGAGTTGATACTCACATATATATTGAAAGGGAGGAATAGGCAAGATATAATTACTATTCCCGTGTATCCTTGATAAACGTGGAATAGGCCGGACTCTTAATGGTAATTCCCGTTGATATTGAAATGAAGAATAGGCCGGGCGCTTAATGGTAATTCTCATTTCGTATTATGATGTGATCACGTGGAATAGGCGTGGCGCTAATCGTAATTCCCGTGAATTTGATAAATGCGGAATAGGCCGGGCTCTAATGGTAATTCCCATTTAGTGTTATGATGTGATGAACGTGGAATATGCGGGGCTCTTAATGGTAATTCCCGTTGATATTGAAATAAAGAATAGGCCGGACGCTTAATGGTAATTCTCATTTCGTATTATGATGTGATCACGTGGAATAGGCGTGGCGCTAATCGTAATTCCCGTGAATTTGATAATAGGTTGGGCTCTAATGGTAATTCCCATTTAGTGTTATGATGTGATGAACGTGGAATAAGTCGGGCTCTTAATGGTAATTCCCATTGATTGATATGAGGAATAGGTTGGGCGCTTAATGGTAATTCCCATTTCGTATTAGGATGTGAAATCGTGGAATAGGCGGGGCGCTAATCGTAATTCCTGATTTCTGTTGGAAGGTAAGGGATATGCCGACGCTTAATGGTAATTCCTACTTCCACTTCAAGAAATAGGCATGACACTAATTGTAATTTCTTGACATGAGCAATAATCTAGAATCTGTGGGATTCGTAGTGGCGCTCTGGAATATGAGACTATGACCTACTTTGTGTTTGTCATTCTCATGTAATCGGGTAAGATACACGGGTGTTATGTGTACGGTAAGAATGGTGGCAAATCAGGTTGGGTTATATGCTTTGTTTGACTTTGGTTTTAAAGCTTATAAAGAGTTGATTTGGGAAAAACTGGATGTTCTCACTAGGTGTAAGCCTAATCGTTCAAATTAAACTTTTCTTACCAGGTAATAGCTCGGAAAAGGATGAGCAGGGATGAGTGCCGAGAAGTTCCAGAGTGGTGCTTTTGGATTTGTGTATTGATCAGGGATTAGACTAGATGATGATTATGATAAACTTGTATAGGTTGAAACTCGTCATGAATTCTTTGATGTAAATGAAAGTTTGAATTATAGTGGAGAATTCTGATAATTTAAGGTTTAAATTTATTGTGAATTTCAGGGTGTTTCAGTTTGGTATTAGAGTTGTAGTTTAAGTGAACTAGGTATGATCGTAAGATACCTAGACTTAAGCTAGATGAATTAAGTTATGATTTGTGAGTTTTGGGTAGAAGTATTAAGACGGGATAATCTTAGATTCGAAGGAAATACGTGAATTAAGAACTGTGATGATGGTAACGAGGATTCTTATATATAGTATGTTCATAATTTCAATTAGCTACTGTTATTATGAATATATTGTTACGTAAGCATACTTGTTTTTAAATTGTTATAGTGATTAATAAACTTTAAAGTATGTTTTGTGTTGGGATTGTGCATAACCATTTCTTATGGTTATCTTTTTGTGCCTCATCAGAATACGATGGTGAATACACCAAATCGACCTTCTACTTCTTCAGAAGGTAGAGTGGCCAACGAAGTTGCGGAAAGCCCGCCAAGACCACCTATCTTGGGAGAAGGGGGAAGTCAAGTACAAAGAACGAATGTCGGTACCTCTAACCCGATGACGACGGAATCCAATATGGAGTCTAGAATGATGGAAAATATGATGCGAATGATGAATACATGTAACAACCCAAAATTAAATAAAATAAAATTTATAACATTACAACAATGAACGGTCCCAAATTGCCTAAAATGCAATGCACTCTACTCTCAGTACGTAGCGGATAATCACCTTCACAACTGAGATACTACAGGAAGCCCCACGATAAGATACAAGCCTCTAACAAGCTATGCCTCTTCTACATTCCCACGTCTTTCCATCGTCACAAGGTGAAACCCCAAGTACGACTCTTACCTGAAAATGGTTTTAGTTTTTGAAAAGCGAGGGTTAGACCATGAGGTCTAGTGAATTCCCTCTTTAAACAGTTCCACATAAACAGTAGTTTAAACATTTAACCGTTATAAAATAATCAGAAATCCAGTTTAAATGCTCGACTCCACATAACGGGGATATCACAGTGGTCACAACTTTCATCACCTTATCAAGCCAGGCTCGGCATTCGGGGCATCCACAGTAGATCCTCTCAGCACTCGGTACATGCCGTATCCGTGTGCACACGAAATGAATTCGAGGCACACGGTCTAACTTGTCCATCGATAATTCTCACCCATCCGGGTCCAACATACCACTGTGCAACCCGACTCCACACATAGCAACAACATCACAAGAGCATGCAATCAACACTTACGTAACAACGAATGTATAAACAATTTGCATGCATTAGTAAACATTTCCATGTCATGTGAAATAAAACCTTTCAAAATGTTTAATCATGTCATCATGCTCGAAACCATAATCAGTTATGAAAACTCTTAGCAAAACGTTTCATTTGCACAAAGAAGGTAAGGGAACTCACCTTAGCTTTAGCAAATCGACACACACTCCGATACTCACTTTAGCTCAACCGAACACCTGAATTGGACGTTATAAATATGGTGTTAAACCATCTAATTATACTCCATAACATCCTCACTAAACCCCCAAAGCGATCCCCCAAACGATACATCGATCCTAGGCCCGAACGGAAAACGAAGCAAAACGGAGGGCACACTCAACAGAGAGTTGCACGACTTTCCCCGCGACTTCAAACCGCGTGGGAAACCGCGCAAGTCCCTGTTCGAGACTCCCTCAACTACACAATCAAATTCAGTCCGAAACTCAATCCCAAAATCCCCCAAAATGCTCCCAAATCGATTTTTGAGCCTCCAACTTGAGGTAATCGATGGTCTAACCTTTCCTCACCATTCCCAAACAACAAAACATCAATTACTCCCATCTAATTCACTTATTGATCTTGATTTCAAACCAAAACTCAAAAACTCCATTAAAACCCAAAACCTTGCTAGAATCAACTTCCATCATTGAAATGGTGAAGGATTCTCAAAGGAGGTGATAGAATCCATAATCCAACTCTAGAATACTCCATTTCTATTGGAGTGAGAGCTAGAAATCAAAACCTTGAACTCCCCATTGATACTTCTAGCTAAGCATCACCAAATTGAGGAAGGAGATGAAGATTGATAGAGAGTCATACCTTGAGAATGAATTCTCCCATGCCCTTGATGCCAACTTTTCAAGTTCCATCTTCCCAAAGTTGCCTCTTATCCAATTGCTCCCTTCCACAATGAATAGCCATCAAACTCAAGAATGCAAGGGTTTTTGCTCTATATAAACTTTCTCATTTGCCTCTTAGTCCCTAAGTTTTCCCTTTTCTCACTTTGACCCCAAAACTTCCACTTAATCAGGTATTGAAATTATGAGGTGTTACAACACCTCCCCCTTAACAGAATTCCGTCCCCGGAATTCCATTGCCGAACAGACGTGATTATTTGGAATTGGCTTCTGATTCCAAATCCTCACCGCTAACAACTTTTAAGAATCGCAATCGCACTTCCGCCTGACCAACTTCTTTGTATCTCAACTTCTCGACTTTCCAGCCCAATATTCAATTCCAACGACACAACAAAATCCCAATCTTCATCCATTCACGCTACTTATAAAGGTAACACCGTACCGAGATTTCGACCATCACTCCCCAAAATAGGGACGTGAAACACACCATGAATGTTCCATAACTTCACCGAGTACATTTAATTCATTCATTAATTCCCCAATTCTTTCGATACTGCCATTAACCCATTACAATGTGGCCCAACTCAATATCCTCTTGAAACACACTACTTCATTCCATGGGAATGTTTTCCCATCCAACCGTTTCCCCCGACCTGAGATTGAACATACCCATACTTTTCAATCCAATCATCCTAGTCCCATTCACTTATCCATCCGTTTCTGATCAGAACCGACAACGTATCGCATTCTTTGAAATCGCTCCTCGGCCAACTACAACATTCTTAGGTCGGTAGTATGCTAAACTATACACACTTGCAATCTCTTCGATCAATTATGCTACTCACACCAAATTACTCTCTTTAAAAGAAAGCAACCCTACTGGAGTCAATGCCACAACGACCCGAATCTCTAAATAGAGACTAACCACTCCCTTCGTCGATATAACACACGATCACCCTTATATCGTTACCTTATTCTCACCACCGAATACCATGTATTTCAAAAGAAAGAAAGATTCGGAATCCCGCCAATATAGCGTTCGTCGGGCACATATAGCATTTCCTGAAACCACACTAAATCACACATGCAACAACAGATACCAATCACTGATCACGCCATATCCCGCTTTCATACAGAATTATATGGGGAAGGCTTGCACAAATTATTATCCGAATAATCCGCTCCTTCAAGCTGATCCCACCTTACGGACACACCATCTTCACCCTTTCGCTTGCACAAAACACCGCTTACCCAACATTACTTACTCAATTTTTCCATCTTGGTGATTCTAGAGGTATTTTGGTTGGTGGATTCAAGCATGGTTAAGGTAACCTTCTCTTCATTTATGAAAGTTAGGGTTTTGGTATAAGTGGGTATTTTGGTGTAAAATGGTTGGAGGATGATTCTACATGGTTAGATCTAATTATTGTTGATTGGAAACTTATGGATCTAGGGTTTTGGAGGTTTTGGCTTGAAGATGCAAGTTTCTTCATAGGAGCTTACGTTTGGGGAAAAATCTAGATTTAGCCTAAATCTAGCAAGGTGAGTTCAAGTTGATTTGTGAAAACTTTGTACATGCCAAAAATGTTATTTTCCAAGTATTTGTGTGTTTTACTTGAAATTATCAATTGTTGGGTTATTTGATGAGTTTAACCCTTTTCGAAGTGTTTACCTTTACAAAGTTGTAAAACACACATATTTGGGATTTTTGAATATTTTGATGTGTAGAAATCGTGATATGTCTTTAAAAGATTTATTGCTCAAAATGAAGTTTATTTGATGGTTTAATCATATTGGTGTAATTAATTTTATAAACCATTTGGGAAAATTCACATTTTAGTGTCATGAGTCATTTTGAGAATTATAAGAGTATGAGTCCATTTTGGGAAACCCATTATTATTAATCCGTGACGAGTTTTGGGTCAATGAGAATTTTATGGTATACGTTTACCTAAACGACGTTTAATGCGTTTACATTTTGAGGACCGTTATTCATGGGTCTAATGGGTTTTGAGCATTTGCTCGGTTTTAACTTTAAGGAAGTCTCGGGGACATTTTGTCTGGTTTTGATGGCTCAATATGGAGTCTTATCTATGGTTTGCATATATTGCAACTTGATGCATTTTATTGCATATTATTGTTACTTACATGCTCGGGTGCGTTAGTCATTCTAGGATGGGCATATTATTTTTAGACTGTGTTGCATTGGATCCATAGGCACGTAAGTCAGTCTTTATTTGATGGTCTACTGGGTGTCGCGGGATTTGACCGGGCCCCATGTTTTATGACCTTTACTTTTCAAGGGTACACTAGGAGGGCTGAGTCCGTTTGAGCTATCAGGTTGATTGACGGGCGTTTTATTGACCTTCGCCATGTCAGGGCAATGCCATGGTTGTATCCTCGCTTGTGCCGAGCCTTTGGTGGTATTCTTAGTAATTTTCCGCTAAGGTCAGCTGTCTCTTTGGGTGTGTCTTGAAAGGCGTCGTATGGGACACTTGGGCTTTTATGCAGTGAAGTGTCGTACGATTAACATTGTTTGAGTGGCATACTTTTGTGTTCATCCACTCTCAATGGATACGAGTCTCCCCCGTCGTTGGCCAACCTTACTTGGGATTTTATAATGTCCATGTTTTATTATTGTTGGTCCTATACGATTGACTGCAATTTGATGACTTTAATGTTGTATTCCCTCCATGTATATTAAAGTTTAAATGAAGCAGGTCATTTCCATATTTATGGTATTTAGACTTCATTACATTTTACGTTCGCGTGAGTATTGGTTCGTATCATGTTTTTGATGGAGTATTATATTTAAATGGATTGTTCTTCCATGATTTATGGGTTGAGTATTTAGTTTTCAACCGTTTTTGAAGGTTTTGCATAATATAGATTTATTCACATGTTGAGTGAGTTGGATTGGAATTCATTTTGGAAAACGCTTTATACCTTTTGGGAACTTTTCTCATAGATTTTGGGTGCATTGGAAAATGAGTCGTTTAAATCCTTTTTGTAAACTCTTTTGGAAATCATAATCTATGTCGCAAACTTTCATTTAAAGAACTATTTAAATCATGCTATAAACTCTTGAACTCACTAGGCGTTAGCCTAACCCTTTTTATTTGTCGGCATGTGCAATAGGTTCAGGTTGGGAGTAGTTCTAGTGACACTGTGAAAGGTCGTGTGCTAGTAAGGTGCTCGAGAGGTGTATAGTTAAGTGATGTTTTCCGCATTCATCTTTGGGACTTAGCAACTTGTACTTGGGTTAAGTAACACCCGATGTGGTTTTAGTCCTTGTATTGAAATTTGGGTTATAACTTGTTGAAGTTATTCATAGACTTTAAATTGAGGTATTTCCCACATTAGATATTGGAGAGAAATTATATTATTTTGAATGTGATATCGAAAATTTTATTTAGTTGCTCTTTCCCAATTCGAGGGTGTTACAATACAGTCATCGAGTCCAACCACACACAATCTATAGCTTGAGTCTCCTATTGTCTACTGATTCTAAATATTTCTACCTACAAAATAGGAATAATGATCATTTCCCAAAAAAGATAGGGATAATGATCACATTTTCAAACCAACAATCCCACTATAGAATATATTACATTAAAGTCTAAATTACATGAATCCAATTGAATGACCAACACACTCAAAACATGTAATTCTTAAATACATGTGCCATAACGGCATATCACGTCCAACGCTCAACATCGGGCATTTTAAACAGTACAAATGTCCTACAAACTCATTCTAGTTAAAATCGAACTAATAAACTCCGGTACTTACTTGACTATTCAAATAAAGTCAATATAAACCAATAAGTTATAAATACTCAACATATAAGCAACTTCTACATCAAAAGGTTTGAATATCATCATTACTAACTCAAAGGTCGGACAAAATCCCCAAATAGGTATTTTTCTAAAATCCAAACCAATAGGCTCTTTAACTTGTTTTAAAACAAGCCACCATAAGCTCCAAAATACATTTAAAAAGTTTAATAAATATCATGACCCAAAATACCATAAAGTCCAACAAAACTAAATCATGCATGTTATTCGAATGATTTATAAAATCAATAGACCACAAATGAATTTAACATCAAACAATCCCAATATGAGGAATAAATCATCAAAATCCACACATTTTATGTCTTATTATCAAAACATCCAAAAAACCCAAATATATGTACTTCTCAAGATTTTATAAAACCAACTGTGCAAAAGATACAATTTCATCAAGTAATCAACAATGTATGATAAAATCTTAAGAAAATCATTTTAAGAACCCAAAATACACATTTTTGGCATTTGCAAAGTTTTCAAACTCACCTTACTAGTACTTTAGCTTAAACTTAAACTCCAAACCCAAATCCTTAGCTTCCAAAAAAAAAAAAGATTCAACTTCCATAATCTAAGCTCCCGAAGAAGTGAAGAACACCTCAAGAAAAAAATTCAAGCCAAAATACATCAAATATTACACAAAAGTCATATATATATATATATATATATAAATATATATATATATATTTACAACTTAACGCTTGATCTATGGCTTATTTCAGTTTAATCCTACTTTGACAAATCCTTTACAATTTTGGTCCTAACCAAGATTGTTTTATACAAGGTTAGTTTTTAAATGTAAATAAACTTGACCTAATGCAACTCTTGAAGACAAAGATACAATTCATCAAAGTATGATTTCACAACTTAAACACAATTTGGTTTTCGAGCACGAATTTAGATTTACTAAATATAGGATATCCCAGAAAAAAAATCAAACATATAACTCAAAATACCCAAAAGAAGTTTACCTCCTCAGAACGTGGCTTTTTCTTCGATAGATATTCAATCCATAAGATCCACTCTCCATTTGCTCCCAAAACTTCCCAAAAATCAACCTCTTACGAACCAAAGTCGCCATGGAAGAGAGAAAATGGAGTGGGAAGGACAAACAGAAAGAAACCCTAGAAAACAGGTTAAAAATTGGTCTGGGCATGCGAGACCGTTTATGGGGCAACTTAGGTTGCCTAGCAAAGTATCCCAACCCCTTTCAAGGTCGTCCGACCCTTGCCAACTCGCCCGGTCCATGCGACTTAGGCCGCTCACGACCGTTCCTCAACCACTCTCAACCGTTTTCTCGACTTCTCTACCGGTCGTTCTCCAACGTTTTCTTGGTCGTTTTCCTAACCGTTTACATAAAAGTACGGTTGTTACATAAAATAATTGTCAGATACTTAATTATGATTTTTAAATGTGTATCTTTTACTTGTGCTCAACTTACACTCCTTCAATTCCCTTAGATTGTATTTGGCACATTAGGTGGTTTTTGGTACGTGAAAACAACTTGAATTGACTAGAATACATATGAGTAGTTATCGATTTAGTGTAACACCCGTAATCTTAACAAGTTAGATAAGTTTCCTTGGGCCTTAAGCATTCCTTGAGTTTCCTTGTTAATCAAATTATTTATAGACTTCTAAGGTCATTGCACGTCATAAGCCATGCAGGCAGTCGTTCGTGCCTAATCGTTTGAATTTTGGGCACTCAGAAACGGCGAGTTTGACGGTGAGAATGACAGAGGGGCATATCTGCAGGTCACAATCGTCAAAGAGAGGAGACATGCGGTACGTTTTGTGCGAGAATGACAGCGATAGTGCTCAAGGGCACATTCGTGTGTCACTCTCACCAAGGAGTTGTTGGTCGTGGTATAGATTAGGTATAGATTAGGTGGAGTTGCCAGCGAGAATGCCCCATGGCACTTCTGCATGGCATACTTGTAACGTCCCCCAAAAAAACATGATCATGCAATACCATAAAATAAACATTCGAATTACATAATAATCTTGTCTTTACACCATCCATAAATCATACTAAACAAAATTGACAGCGGAAGTCTCTAAATTCCACAGCCGAGAGCTATTCTATAGTCATCATAATCAAAACTTGAAGTCACTCTAAGCTTCAAGTCCTTCTTATCACCTCCAAGTTCTTACTTGAAGAACCCTTAACATGCTTACCTGAAAATGGTTTAGTTTTGAAAGCGAGGGTTAGACCAAAAGGTCTAGTGAATTCCCTCCGAAAACAACATGTACACAGTATAAAATCGTTTATAAAAATATCATCGTAAACCTTAACATAACATCAGGCATGGTACTACACTGTATATAGGATCACATAAACATTCCGCGATCGGGGCCCAATGGGCTACCCTCTCACCCTCAACCGGAGCCTACGCAAACTCCCCTTCCCGGAGCTTACGCAGACTCCCCTCTACCCGAATAGGAGGAAACGGATTCCAGCCTACCGGTCTGGCATACCCATCCAAGGGATCATCAGATCCCGAGGATCTATCTCTGATCCTACAGTGTAGACCGACTCCACATAGCACGTCATTCATTTCATAAAAACATACATCTTTCAACCATTGTAAATCATCATTCTCAGTTCCTCAAGTAACATACGTTTTCTCAAGTAAAACAGGTATTTCATGGAAAATCATGCGTGGCGGTTATAAAGTAAGTGAAATCATAATCAGTTAAAATGTTTAACACTTTAAGTCGTAAAAGGTTTAGGGAACTCACCTTGATGTCACTGAAAGCACACTTGCTCTACTCTCGGATTAACCATACTTGACACCTAAAAGATCAGGTAATTCTTTAATCAGCAAAACTTACCCTGAACTATCCGGATACCATCTACTTTCCGGACGCAACAACTTTCCGTACACCATTCCGGACACTCTACTTCCCGGACAAGGCAATCCGGACGCTAGACCTATCCGGCCAAAACCACCCGGACACTAAACTTATCCGGAAACTTCAGCCACCCAGATGCCATGAAATATCCGGAAACCCTCACGGGACACTTACCCAGACACTTGCAACCCATCCGGACACCACTGAACATCGGTGTCCGGAAACCACAGCTGTTTGAGCTTAAAAATCTAAAAGTGATCATTAACTCATTTTTTTAGCCATTAGTTCGATTAGATAAGCATAGGGGTTCATCCACTAGTCATAAACACTCAATTAATTTCATTTTAAACCACCAAATCGACATATTAGCAATGAAATCCCAAAATGCTCAATAAGGAGAGACTTAGGTAAAGACCTAACAATTCCTCACGATTCCCTCCCCAGATCATGAACATAAAGGAGCAATAGACCTGAATCAAGCAGAATAAACATACTAGAAGAATACCTTAACAGATTTCTTGCACAAATTGAGAGTGTCCAATCTTTAGCTCTTTTCTTTCTTTCTTCCTTGAGCCGCCAAACACACACACCACACCAAAACACTAATTTGTGAAACTGAAGGAACCCTAGGGATTTGTGCATTTAAGTATCTTCCAGAAATGACAAGATTAGTCCCTTGACTTATCTTTCATTTCTTGCGAAAAAGGCATTAAACTTTCATTCTTTCCAAAAGAAAAACCCGGTTGTTACAACACTCCCCCCTTAACAGAATTCCATCCCCGGAATTCCTTATTGGAAGAGATGCGGGTATCTAGCTTTCATCTCCGACTCCAACTCCCAGGTCGCCTCCGGACCCTTGTGGTGTCGCCATTGTACCTTAACCAGCTTAGTCTCCTTGTTCCGTGACTTCCTTACCTTAACATCCGTGATTTCTTCGGGTTCCTCTACAAAATTCAATTTCTCGTCCACCTTTATGTCATTCAATGGCACTACCTTGGCTACGTCGGCTAGGCATTTCCTCAAGTTGGACACGTGAAACGCATTGTGGATACCTCGCAATTCTTCCGGTAGATCCAACCTATACGCCACTTCTGCAATTCGTTCTGTAATCTCGAATGGTTCGATGTAACGTGGGCTTAGCTTCCCACGTTTTCCAAATCGTACCACTCCTTTCCAAGGAGACACCTTTAACAAGACATGGTCTCCGACTTGAAATTCTATGTCTTTCCGTCTCTTATCCGCATAACTTTTCTGTCAGTCGCGAGCGACCTTCAGTCTTTCACGCACCTGGACTATCTTATCTGAAGTCAGTTGCACTAACTCTGGCCCGGCTAACTGCCTTTCCCCGACTTCATTCCAACATAATGGAGTTCGACATTTCCTACCATAGAGTGCCTCAAACGGCGCTGCCTTGATGCTCGAGTGGTAGCTGTTATTGTAAGCGAACTCGATCAGTGGTAGGTGCTTTTCCCAAGAGCCTTGGAAGTCTAAAGCGCACACTCTCAACATGTCCTCCAATGTTTGGATCGTTCGCTCACTCTGACCGTCGGTCTGAGGATGATAAGCAGTGCTCATCTTAATTTGCGAACCCATTTCTCTTTGGAAACTCCTCCAAAACGTGGAGGTAAACCTGCTATCTCAGTCAGATACAATCGACGAAGGCACACCATGACGGGTTACGATCTCGTCGATGTACAACTTTGCTAACCGCTCCAACGAGTAAGACTCTCGTATAGGTAAGAAGTGTGCCGACTTTGTGAGACGATCCACAATCACCCATATAGCGTCAAAACCCTTTGGAGTCTTAGGCAAGCGGGTTACGAAGTCCATCGTAATTTGATCCCACTTCCACATAGGTATCTCTAACGACTGGAGCTTCCCATACAGTCGTTGATGCTCAATCTTTACTCGTGAACACGTCATACAGATCTCTACAAAATGAGCTATATCCTTTTTCATTCCCGGCCACCAATAGTCTCGACCTAGATCTCCGTACATCTTATTAGTCCCAGGGTGAATCGTGTACTTTGATTTGTGTGCTTCTTCTAAAATCCGTTTTCGGAGCTCTCCGAGTCTCGGGACCCATATTCTCCCACTAAGACACTTCACCCCTCGACTATCTTCCATTAGTGAGGACGCTTGTCCTACCATTCTCTTTTTTTTTGAGATTTTCCACTCCAACCGCCTCTTCTTGACATTTCTTTATCTCAGCAAGCAAATTGAACGTCACCTCAACCCTCATGGCTACAATACTGGGGGTTTCGCTTCGTTCCTTACGGCTTAAAGCGTCCGCCACTACGTTGGCCTTACCCGGATGGTAATCGATCTTACAGTCGTAGTCGGTTAACAATTCAATCCATCTCCTTTGACGCATGTTCAACTCCTTTTGATCGAAGAGATGACACAAGCTTTTGTGATACGTGAAGATCTGGCACTGAGTCCCATAAAGGTAATGTCGCCAAATCTTCAGAGCAAAAACCACTGCCGCTAATTCTAAATCATGCGTGGGATATCGAGTCTCGTGATCCTTTAGCTGCCGGGAGGCATAAGCGATCACCTTATCTCGTTGCATGAGTACACAACCCAAACCGAGCTTTGATGCGTCACTGAACACTACGAAGTCATCCAAACCGTCCGGTAAGGACAACACAGGAGCGCTGCTCAACATCTCCTTTAACTTTTGAAAGGCTTCGTCTTGTTTCTCTAACCAGGCGAACTTGACATTCTTCTTGGTTAAGGACGTTAATGGCGTGGCAATACACGAAAAGTCCTTGATGAATTTACGGTAGTAACCTGCCAGTCCGAGAAAACTCCGAACTTCTGACGGATTCTTGGGCTGCTCCCAATCTCGGATAGCTTCGATCTTAGCCGGGTCTACCATTATTCCACTCTCAGACACCACGTGTCCAAGAAACTGCACCTCTCTTAGCCAAAACTCACATTTAGAAAACTTCGCATACAGCTTCTCTCGCTTTAGCAGCTCGAGAATTGTTCGAAGGTGGCTTTCGTGCTCCTCTTCCGATTTTGAAAATATCAGAATATCATCTATGAACACTATCACGAACTTGTCTAAATAAGGTTGGCACACCCTATTCATTAGGTCCATGAATGCTGCCGGGGCGTTGGTCAGCCCGAACGGCATCACCAAAAACTCATAGTGTCCATACCTGGTTCTGAAAGCGGTCTTCGGCACATCCTCCTCCCTTTCCTTGAGTTGGTGATAACCTGACCTCATGTCAATCTTGGAGAAGTAATTGGCTCCTTGCAATTGATCAAACAGGTCGTCAATCCTCGGTATCGGATACTTGTTCTTGATCGTGACCTTGTTGAGCTCACGGTAGTCTATACACATCCGCATAGTACCGTCCTTCTTCTTCACGAAGAGCACAGGTGCTCCCCACGGAGACGTACTCGGTCTAACGAACCCCTTGTCTAACAACTCCTGCAACTGAGTCATCATTTCCTTCATTTTGGACGGAGCTAATCTATAAGGTGCGCGGGCAATTGGTGCAGCTCCTGGCATCAGATCAATTTTGAACTCGATCTGACGATCCGGCGGTAAACTTGTCAAATCATCCGGAAATACTTCCGGAAACTCATTTACTTCACGCACATCACCCAACCCACACTTCTCTTTCTTGGCGTCCAACACGTACGCCAAGAACCCTTGACACCCCTTCCTCAAACACTTAGTAGCCCTGATAATCAAGATAAGGCTAGTCTTCCTATCACGGCGATTCCCATAGATCACTACGGAATCCCCATCAGGTAACCGAATCCTGATCAGCTTCTTGTTACAAACGATAGTCGCTTCGTTCGCTGCTAACCAGTCCATTCCCAACACTATGTCACACTCTCCCATTGCCATGGGATATAATTTCATTGACACCAACCTCCCTTTTATATCTATGCCACAATCCTCCACCACCTCCTTAACGTATACCCATCTATCATTGGCGGTTTCCACCTCTAGTGCTCTCTCCAAACGTCTAGGCCTTACCCCCAAACATTTCATAAAAGCATGTGATACAAAAGAGCGATTCGCTCCCGAATCAAATAACACCTTGGTACACAGAGAGTTCACTAGGAATGTACCTGCCACAACATCATGAGCTTCCTCCGCCTCCTCCGCAGTTATGTGGAACGCACGTCCCTTCGAACGCGCCGATTCTGCTCCCTTGTCATTTCTTCTGTTTCCTTGTCGTTCACCAAACTGGGCTGGTCCCCCTTTCTTCAGCTGAGGACAATCATTACGCATGTGGCCAGTAGCTCCACATTGGTAACAAGATTTTCCAGTCCCCGGACAATCCCTTGACAAATGACCGGGCAAGCCACACCGGTAGCATGAGTTTGAACCTGCCATGCATTCTCCCCGGTGCACCTTGTTACACTTCGAACACGTTTGCCCAACGGCATCCTTGCTAACACGGTTGCTTGGTCGGAACATTTTCCCTCTTCTTGAGTCGTTACCCGGACCATCCCATTTGCGCTTCTCCCCACCCTTCTCAGTCGTCTGACGGTTCTTTTCTTTCTCAATCAGCTCGGTCGTATTGATGGCCGCCTGAAAAGTAGTGGGGTTTCTAGTCAGAACCAATTCCCGAATACTGCTCTTCAACCCATGGATGAATCGTTCTACCCGACGCTCTTCTGTTGGCACATACAAATCAGCAAAGCAGGACTTCTCAATGAACTTAGAAGTATACTCCCGCACCGTCATTCCTCCCTGATCAAGACCCAGAAACTCTTCTTCCAACTTTTTCACTGCCGCGAGTGGACAAAATTGAGCTTTAAACCTGTCCACAAACATTTCCCACATCATCCCTGTTAGACAACCTAGGGGGGGGGGGGTAAGGTTGTATTTAAATCTTTTACTTTCAAAAATTCTTTTTATAAATAAATGCGGTATAAAATACAGTAAAAATACAGCAGAGTATAAACGAATAAATATACAACAATTATATAAACAGATATAATTAAATGCACATCGGAAATGTAAAGAGATAAGGGAAAGAGAATACTTGACACCGATATTTAAAGTGGTTCACCAATCACGTGGTTGGCTAGTCCACCTCGAGAAAACACTTCTCGGAGATCCAATAAGAACGTGTTCTTTACGGTAGAACACAAACCTTAGTACAAAAAAAATAATCACGGATATCTCTACTTCAGTTGATGAGATTTCTATGGATCACTCACTCTATTCAAACACTTACAAGAGGTGTATAATTTTAATATGATAATCACTCTTGTATAATGTTTATCACTTGGATATTTTTAGAGAGTTTGATCACTTGAGTTGTGTTGCTGATTCAACTAATCGAGAGATTTTAATCTGCTATCAACTCAAGATTTCTTGCTCAAAAATATTTTATAAATTTAATAAGTGATTTAAATGAGAGAAGAAGCAGCAGAGTATTGATCAAATGCTGGGAGTTTTTTTTGGGGTGTTTGATCCTTCAGCCGGTGCCTCTATTTATAGTCACAAAAGAAACACTGTTCAAAAACTCCATGCGTGAACTGAAGAGGAAAAAAGAAAGTGATTTATCTGCAGTGTGCAGATTTCAGTTTCTTTTTCCATGAAAGACTTCCTTTGCCATGCATTGTCAACATAAATCAGTAGCATCTTGAAGACTTTGTAAACATCCACATGATCCATCACCATCACCATTGAAGATCACACCATGTGAGACTTTGTGTCTTTCATTGTCAATAAATAACAACAGCCATAAAAAAAACAGTAGCAGCCAAACATAACCCATTTCACATTTGTGTAATCTCCATATCCAGCTTTCTTCTCTTCCATAAATAAAAAAAACCCAGATGAATAGTAATAATATTTGAAGAAAAGAGATGATGAATAGTAATAATGAATAGTAATATATATATATATATATATATATATATATATGAGTCGATGGATTGCATGAAAGAGTATATATATAATATAATATATAAAGTCAAAGGTACTTATATATATATATAATATAAAAAGCTTTTGAATATATATATATATATATATATATATATATTAAATATTAAATATTAATTATTTCAAAAAAAAAATATTGGGATAGGTTTTAGAAATATCCAAGTGGTATATTATTTTAGGGTGTTTATCATTATAAAAAATATATAAATAATGATGACGTAAAACACCAGTCTTGGACTCTTCAGATAAGATCTTCGTGTTACTCAATTGACTGAGATGTTGCTCTTTATTCTTTAGGAGCTACACACTTGAATAAAATATTAGATAACAAATAACGCGGTGTGTTTTGTAATCATCAAAATGGATATGGAGATGTGATTTTATGTGTACCAAAAATATATCACAATATTAAAGCTGGGTACACTTGCACCAACAATCTCCCCCTTTTTGATGATGACAAACACAACGCTAAACAGGAGAGCATACTCGGTTTCTCTCCCCCTTTTGTCAAAGCAAAAAGGGTTAGGAAAGACGCTACGCTCCCCCTTGAAAGATGCTCCCCCTCAAGATATGAAATATTTGAGAGTTAACATTTTCTCAAGGGTTATACTCAAGCATGCCTAAACCAAGTCTTAGTTTAAAAAACGCATTTTTGTTTAGAGCTTTAGTAAAAATATCGGCCAAATTATCTTCGGAATCGACCTTTTCAAGCACGATTTGGCCTTTTTGAACATTATCTCGTAAAAAATGATGTCGTAATTCAATATGTTTGGTACGAGAATGTAAAATTGGATTTTTGCTTAAGTTTATGGTACTTGAGTTATCACACATAATAGGAATCTTGGTTAGATGTACCTCAAGGTCGGTAAGTGTGTGTTTCATCCAAAGGACTTGAGCACACGCTCTTGCGGCGGCTACATATTCCGCTTCGGTGGTAGACAACGCTACGGATTGTTGTTTCTTGGAGAACCAAGACACAAGTGAGAGACCTATAAAGGCACATACCCCACTAGTGCTTTTTCGGTCAACAATAGATCCACCAAGGTCGGAATCGGTGAAACACGTTACTTCTAACTCGGGTTTCTTTGCATACCATAAGCCAAGATTAGTAGTACCTCGTAGATATCGAAAAATACGCTTGACTGCTTCATAGTGAGTTTGTTTAGGTGAGGATTGAAAACGAGCACATAAACATACACTATACATAATATCTGGTCTACTAGCAGTTAAATACAATAAGCTACCAATCATACCACGATAAATCTTTTCATTAAAATCGTTTCCCTCCTCGTCACTTGATAATTTTAAGTTTGTGGTCATTGGAGTTTCAACGGATTTGACATTTTCAAAGTTAAACTTTTTCAACATATCTTTACAATATTTAGATTGACTAATAAAAATGCCAGTTTCACATTGTTTGATTTGCAATCCTAAGAAGTATTTTAACTCTCCTCCCATCATGCTCATTTCAAACTCGTTTGTCATTTTCGCAGAAAATTCATTACACAGATTTTCATTAGTGGAACCAAAAATAATATCATCAACATATACTTGCACAACCACAATATCATTTTGATCATATTTCACAAATAAAGTATTATCTATTTTACCCATAATATAATCACTTTTAATTAAGAAGGTTTTTAATCGATCATACCACGCACGCGGAGCTTGCTTTAAACCATAAAGCGCCTTTTTCAATTTATAAACATGTGTCGGATTTTCAAAATTTTCAAAGCCGGGAGGTTGAGAAACGTATACCTCCTCATTTATAACACCATTTAAGAAAGCACTTTTAACATCCATTTGAAATAATTTAAAATCTTTAGCATTTGCAAAAGCGAGAAGCATTCGAATAGACTCCAACCTTGCAACCGGTGCAAAGGTTTCATCATAATCTATACCTTCTTGTTGATTGTACCCCTTGGCAACTAAACGTGCCTTGTTTCGTGTGACTCCACCGTTCTCGTCTACCTTGTTACGGAAGACCCATCTTGTGCCAATAATGGTTTGACTACTAGGGCAAGGAACTAAGTCCCACACATCATTCCTAGTAAATTGGTTCAACTCTTCTTGCATGGCCATTGTCCAATCCTCATCACCTAAAGCTTCATCTATGGTTTTAGGTTCTATGGTTGAGATAAAGGCATGGAAAGCACAATGGGTATGGATTTGTGATCTAGTTGTCCTTTGGTTTAGGTCACCTATAATTTGATCTACGGGATGGCCTCGAGCGGTTCTAAGGTTAGGATCATCTACACCTTGTGGAATAAAGCACAAGGGGGCATCACTAGATTCAATATTATTTGTGGAAGGTTGGGCACCTAAATCCAAGTTGCTAAGTTGTTGGGCTAAGACATCTCCCTCACGGATATTGTCATTTGCTAAGGGTGCACTCGGTTTGGGAGGACTCTCGTCAAAGCTAAAATTTAGGGATTCTTCTACAACCATGGTCTCCTTATTTAGGATTCTATAGGCTTTGCTATTCCAAGAATAACCTAGGAACACTCCCTCATAGGCTTTGGCGTCGAATTTGGTTAGATAGGATTTGGTGTTTAAAATGAAACACTTACATCCAAAAACTTTTAGGTGGGCTAGGGAGGGTTTTCTACCACGGTAAAGTTCATAGGGTGTCTTATTTAGGATACTTCTAATTAGGACACGGTTAAGCACATAGGTCGCGGTAGCAACGACATCACACCAAAACTTTTGGGGAACTTGATGTTCGTTTAGCATGGTTCTACTCATTTCTTGTAACGTTCTATTTTTCCTTTCAACAACCCCGTTAGATTGAGGTGTTCGAGGAGCCGAAAAATTATGAGTTATACCATGTTTATCACAAAAGGCACCAAATTGGACATCATTATCGAATTCTCGTCCATGGTCCGTACGTATGGAAACAATCGTACAACCTTGTTGGTTTTGAATTCGTTTTCCCAAAATTTTAAACTTTTCAAAAGCCTCATTTTTATGTCTCAAAAATAAAGTCCAAGTATAACGGGAATAATCATCCACAATAACCAAAGTGTAAAAATTTCCTCCAAAACTTTGAATTGCCATAGGGCCAAAAAGATCCATATGTAAAAGTTCTAAAACTCTTTGAGTTGAAATCACATTTTTTGATTTATGAGAAACGTGATGTTGTTTGCCGACACGACAAGCATCACAAAAATGATTATCAAACTTTAATTTTGGAAGGTCACTCACAAGCTCCTTATTTTTTAAACTTTGAATTAATCTAAGATTAGCGTGACCCAAACGTCTATGCCATAAAGTAGAATTATCATAAAGAGACGATAAACAAACATTTTTATTTACAAGAGTTTTACAAATGTATAAATTTCCTTTTACAAGACCCGTTAAAAGAACTTTGCCATTTTTCAAGATTTTACAAGAATCTTCTTCGAAGATAACGATTATACCATTTTTACAAAGTTGACGAACACTTAGCAAGTTAAATTTTAAATTATCAACATGATTAACATCAAGAAATTTAACATTATTGCAAGAAACTATACCTCTCCCAATAATCTTTCCTTTTGAGTTTCCTCCAAAAATTACCTGTCCACCATCACATGACTCATATGATGAAAAGAGATTGTTGTTTCCGGTCATGTGACGTGTGCAACCACTATCGAGAATCCAGTCCATATCAAGGTTTATCTACAATAATAAGGATGTAACTTTTATGGTCCCCATTTCTCGTGGGTCCTTGTAAATTAGTTTCAAGATGACAACCAATATGCATATATATGTATATATATCCAAAGGACTTAGACAATTATATAAAAGGAATTCAAGCAAAATATATAAATATAAAAAGAATACGCAAACATATAGAATTCAATAAAAAATTAAGCAGGATATATATAAACATATATTTATGATATACGTATATATGGTATATATATATAGCCATAGGTTCAATAGAGAAGTCCAAATATTTAGAGAAATAGAGAAGTGATCTTGACCATTCATTCGGTCAAGATCGGTTATAATTGGTCAAAAGTTGCGGCTTTGACCGGTCAAAAATTGCGGCTTTGACCGGTCAAAAGTTGTGGTTGTTCCAAAAATAGAAGGGCAATTTCGTAACTTTAAAAAAAAAACACGGGCTGAGTTCATATATGAATCTGTGTGATTCACATATGAACTATACGTTCATATATGAACCTTTGTAATTCATATATGAACTCTTTATAACTAATTCATATATGAATCTTGTGATTCATATATGAACCTTTGTGTTTCATATATGAAACTAATTAACTGTAGGTTCATATATGAATCAGTTGAACCAATTAAATGATTCATATATGAATCTTTGTGTTCATATATGAACCTTTGTAATTTACATATAAACTTTTTTTAACTAATTCATATATGAACCTTTCTGTTCATATATGAACCTTTCTGTTCATATATGAACCTTTGTGATTTATATATGATTTTTTTTAACTAATTCTCATATGAACAAATTAACTGATTCATATATGAATCACAAAGGTTTATATATGAATCACAAAGGTTTATATATGAATCACAAAGGTTCATATATGAATTAGTTAAAAATATTTTATATGTGAATTACAAAGGTTCATATATGAACACAAAAGTTCATATATGAATCACACAAATTCATATATGAACCTGTCCCGCGTATTTTTTACGAAACTACCCCTCTATCTTGTGCAGACCACGCGAGGAATTATCCCCTGCTTCTCGGTCAAAGCCGCCGATCTTGACCGAATGCATGGTCAAGATCACTTCTTTATTTCTCTAAATATTTGGACTTCTCTATTGAACCCTTCCCTATGTGTATATATATATATATATATATATATATATAAAGATTTAAACAGAATATATATCTAAAAAGGAAACAAACATTATATATATATATATAAAACGAATCAAACAATAAAAGTAAACAGAATATATATATGTATGTAGTACGAAAGTATATATATAATAATTAAGTAAAATATATATTTATCTATATAAATAAAACATGTAACTATAGAGTAAATTAAAACCACAAACGCATACCACCTGGATTGTCATTACTAAACATTCCTTTCGGAATCCATTTATTTACCATTTTAATTTTGCGATTGTATTTATCATACACATAAAAAGAAGCATTTATATTCGCATTATTTTTAGGTCTAGAATCTTTATCATGGTACATGCGAGCATACGGTTTTCTCGGTATATTATTCATATTATTTATTTTGGGTACATACAGAGATTTTTGCACATATCGATTTCTTGTATTTACTTTAGGTGATTCATAACATCTTTTAATAGGTACACACGAACATTTGTTTTTGCAAGTATCGGAACCAATACCTTTTCTACATTTTATATGGTTAGACATATTTAGCATGTTAAGAACTTTTTCATTACTACTTTGAAATGCTTTTGCTAATAGATTGTCCTTTTCATATGAATCGCATTTAGCTTTTAAACATGCATTTTCATTTTTAAGAATATCACATTTTGCACATATAATATCTTCATGTGTCTTTTTATTTAAACATGCAATTTTTTTATTTAGAATATCACAAGGTTTACAAAAATCCTTTTCACCTAATTTAGTTTCTAATTTATCAATTATATCCATATCATTTGCAGATTTTTGTTTACCGTCATTGATTTCCTTTTTACATATAGATACGGTTTCTTTTAATTTAGAAATTTCATCTTGATACCTATTTGCAAGAGCGGCCATGTCATGGAATGATTCATATAATTCGTCAAGATTATTTCCATTTTCATTATCATAATCACTAGCGTAATCTGAGTAACAAGATTTTACCTCGTCGTCGCTTTCGGCCATAAGACAAATAGCTTGATATTCGTCTTCTTCTTCGCTTCCACTCCACGAGCCTCCAACGAAGGCTTTATCCTTTTTATTTTGAAATTTGTTCTTTTTAGGACACTCATTGGCATAGTGGTCTTTATCACCACATGAGTAGCAATAACTTCTCTTTGGTTTGGCTTTTTCGTCTTCACTCGAGTCGTCATTTTTCTTCACTTTATCTTCTCTTTTATGGAAGTTGCGACTCCGGTTTTCACCGCCACGACGGTAGTTACCGTTTCTTTGAAATCTGCTATTTTTAGAAAATTTATTGTTAGTAAAAAATTTAGAGAAGTTTCTTACCAACATAGCGACTTCGTCGAGTTTATCGGATTGATCTTTTGAAGTGCTAGCTTCCTCCTTTTTCTTCTTGTCATTTGGAGTTGAGACATTAAGAGCGATCGACTTCTTTTTGACTTGCTCCCGATCTTTGTTTCTTTTAAGTGCAATTTCATGCACTTTAAGATTACCGATTAAATCATCTAGCTTCATTAGGGAGAGGTCACGGGAGTCTTCCAAAGATGTAATCTTTTGCATCCACTCCGAAGGAAGTGCTCGAAGGATTTTCCTTACGTAGTCTTCGTTAGGATATGTGCGACCTAGTCCTTTCAAGGTAGTCATGATAAGGTTAAATCTTTTAAACATTGAGTCAATTGACTCATCTTGATTCATTTCAAACAGTTCATAATCGTGAACTAATATATTTACTTTACTAGATTTAACTTGCGTGTTTCCACGATGAGTGTCGTTTAAACTTTCCCAGATTTGATTAGCAGTTTTATATGTATACACTCTTTCAATTTCATCAGTAGTTAAAGCAGCATATAATATATTCTTAGCTTCAAAATTTAAACAGACATGAGATTCTTCAGCGGGAGTCCAATCTTTTAAAGGTTTATCAACAATAAGATCATCTTTTACAATAGTAGGTTTAAAATTCCCAATTTCTATAATATCCCAAATTCTTTGATTTTTGCCACGAACGTGACATTCAAATAGTTCGGCCCAAATGCCAAACTTTTCAGTATCTATCATAGGAGGTTTTGAAAACACAATATTAGTTTGTTGAGCCATTTAAAAAAATTTAAACAGAAAATTTTTGAAAGCCCTGCTCTGATACCAAATGTTAGACAACCTAGGGGGGGTAAGGTTGTATTTAAATCTTTTACTTTCAAAAATTCTTTTTATAAATAAATGCGGTATAAAATACAGTAAAAATACAGCAGAGTATAAACGAATAAATATACAACAATTATATAAACAGATATAATTAAATGCACAGCGGAAATGTAAAGAGATAAGGGAAAGAGAATACTTGACACCGATATTTAAAGTGGTTCACCAATCACGTGGTTGGCTAGTCCACCTCGAGAAAACACTTCTCGGAGATCCAATAAGAACGTGTTCTTTACGGTAGAACACAAACCTTAGTACAAAAAAAATAATCACGGATATCTCTACTTCAGTTGATGAGATTTCTATGGATCACTCACTCTATTCAAACACTTACAAGAGGTGTATAATTTTAATATGATAATCACTCTTGTATAATGTTTATCACTTGGATATTTTTAGAGAGTTTGATCACTTGAGTTGTGTTGCTGATTCAACTAATCGAGAGATTTTAATCTGCTATCAACTCAAGATTTCTTGCTCAAAAATATTTTATAAATTTAATAAGTGATTTAAATGAGAGAAGAAGCAGCAGAGTATTGATCAAATGCTGGGAGTTTTTTTTGGCGTGTTTGATCCTTCAGCTGGTGCCTCTATTTATAGTCACAAAAGAAACACTGTTCAAAAACTCCATCCGTGAACTGAAGAGGAAAAAAGAAAGTGATTTATCTGCGGTGTGCAGATTTCAGTTTCTTCTTCCATGAAAGACTTCCTTTGCCATGCATTGTCAACATAAATCAGTAGCATCTTGAAGACTTTGTAAACATCCACATGATCCATCACCATCACCATTGAAGATCACACCATGTGAGACTTTGTGTCTTTCATTGTCAATAAATAACAACAGCCATAAAAAAAACAGTAGCAGCCAAACATAACCCATTTCACATTTGTGTAATCTCCATATCCAGCTTTCTTCTCTTCCATAAATAAAAAAAACCAGATGAATAGTAATAATATTTGAAGAAAAGAGATGATGAATAGTAATAATGAATAGTAATATATATATATATATATATATAAAGTCAAAGGTACTTATATATATATATATAATATAAAAAGCTTTTGAATATATATATATATATATATATATATATATATATATATTAAATATTAAATATTAATTATTTCAAAAAAAAAATATTGGGATAGGTTTTAGAAATATCCAAGTGGTATATTATTTTAGGGTGTTTATCATTATAAAAAATATATAAATAATGATGACGTAAAACACCAGTCTTGGACTCTTCAGATAAGATCTTCGTGTTACTCAATTGACTGAGATGTTGCTCTTTATTCTTTAGGAGCTACACACTTGAATAAAATATTAGATAACAAATAACGCGGTGTGTTTTGTAATCATCAAAATAGATATGGAGATGTGATTTTATGTGTACCAAAAATATATCACAATATTAAAGCTGGGTACACTTGCACCAACAATCCCCTTAGCCATTGTCGAACCCTTTCCCCCAGTCTCAGCCTCCCACCAGTAAACTGCATCAGATTTCAACATGGACAGAGCAAACATTACTCTATCCCCATCAGCACACTTGGATGTATCGAAGACCAGTTCCATTTTCTTCACCCATTTCATTGCCAAGATAGGGTCATATTCGCCCTTAAAAGTAGGGGGCTTGCATGAGGCAAAGGCCTTGTAACTGCATCCCTTAGCTGCTAACTCATTCATCACTTGAGGGTTTGAATTCGAGTGACTCCCAGTACCGGTCACTAGTGGACTAGACAGTTCCACGCTTTCCCGGTTCTCACTTGCTTCTTTGCTTCCCGAAGCTGACTCATTCTGCTTAGTGAGGAGAGCCTGCAAGGTCTCTTGAATCTTACCCAATTCAACAGCTAGGTTCTCTCGAGTGACAAAAGTAGATCCGCGGCCTCGACCCCGTCCCCTTGGCTGAGTTACCCTCCTTGCAGAAGCTGAACTCTCCTGAAGAGAGTCTTCTTGATGAACGGGGACTTCCACACTCCTCGTTCTTCTAGTTGCACGAGTCGTTCTCAGGTTCGGGTTTCCCCCATCCCCGGCCACTTGGGTGGCGGCCTGGCGGGGTGTTCTTCCTCGACCCCTTCCACGACCCCTACCTCTTCCCCTTCCCCGGGTAACAGTTGCCCTCGCCGGTTCCACCGGTCCATTCTATAGTATCTCTTCATCTTGATTCCTTGGCACAGCAGGTGCCGACCTACTCCTTAAAGTTCTCCCAGCCATTTCGCTAATGCTGAAAGAAAACAACAATTAACCCTTGCTAAACATGACACAACAAATTTGCTATAAAAGGTAATTTAAGTACGCACATGTACCTGTAAGTTCGCAATTACACTGGCCAGGCGTAATCCCAAACTTACCTTACATGTTCGTCCTTGGCACCTTATTCCTAAGCGCATTTATAGTGATCGTTCCTAGAGGCACTCCTATGTCTCGGCTGTGGTCCTCATCTTACAGTTTAAGTTTAGGCCCGACTGGTCACCTAAATCCCTTAAACTATGGCTCTGATACCATTTGTAACGTCCCAAAAAAAACATGATCATGCAATACCATAAAATAAACATTCGAATTACATAATAATCTTGTCTTTACACCATCCATAAATCATACTAAACAAAATTGACAGCGGAAGTCTCTAAATTCCACAGCCGAGAGCTATTCTATAGTCATCATAATCAAAACTTGAAGTCACTCTAAGCTTCAAGTCCTTCTTATCGCCTCCTAGTTCTTACTTGAAGAACCCTTAACATGCTTACCTGAAAATGGTTTAGTTTTGAAAGCGAATGTTAGACCAAAAGGTGTAGTGAATTCCCTCCGAAAACAACATGTACACAGTATAAAATCGTTTATAAAAATATCATCGTAAACCTTAACATAACATCAGGCATGGTACTACACTGTATATAGGATCACATAAACATTCCGCGATCGGGGCCCAATGGGCTACCCTCTCGCCCTCAACCGGAGCCTACGCAAACTCCCCTTCCCGGAGCTTACGCAGACTCCCCTTCCCGGAGCTTACGCAGACTCCCCTCTACCCGAATAGGAGGAAACGGATTCCAGCCTACCGGTCTGTCATACCCATCCAAGGGATCATCAGATACCGAGGATCTATCTCTGATCCCACAGTGTAGACCGACTCCACATAGCACGTCATTCATTTCATAAAAACATACATCTTTCAACCTTTGTAAATCATCATTCTCAGTTCCTCAAGTAACATACGTTTTCTCAAGTAAAACAGGTATTTCATGGAAAATCATGCGTGACGGTTATAAACATTTCATGCTCGTAAGTGAAATCATAATCAGTTAAAATGTTTAACACTTTAAGTCGTAAAAGGTTTAGGGAACTCACCTTGATGTCACTGAAAGCACACTTGCTCTACTCTCGGATTAACCAGACTTGACACCTAAAAGATCAGGTAATTCTTTAATCAGCAAAACTTACCCTGAACTATCTGGATACCATCTACTTTCCGGACGCAACAACTTTCCGGACACCATTCCGGACACTCTACTTCCCGGACAAGGCAATCCGGACGCTAGACCTATCCGGCCAAAACCACCCGGACACTAAACTTATCCGGAAACTTCAGCCACCCGGATGCCATGAAATATCCGGAAACCCTCAGGGGACACTTACCCGGACACTTGTAACCCATCCGGACACCACTGAACATCGGTGTCCGAAAACCACAGCTGTTCGAGCTTAAAAATCTAAAAGTGATCATTAACTCGTTTTTTTTAGCCATTAGTTCGATTAGATAAGCATAGGGGTTCATCCACTAGTCATAAACACTCAATTAATTTTATTTTAAACCACCAAATCGACATATTAGCAATGAAATCCCAAAATGCTCAATAAGGAGAGACTTAGGTAAAGACCTAACAATTCCTCACGATTCCCTCCCCAGATCATGAACATAAAGGAGCAATAGACCTGAATCAAGCAGAATAAACATACTAGAAGAATACCTTAACAGATTTCTTGCACAAATTGAGAGTCTCCAACCTTTAGCTCTTTTCTTTCTTTCTTCCTTGAGCCGCCAAACACACACACCACACTAAAACACTGATTTGTGAAACAGAAGGAACCCTAGGGATTTGTGCATTTAAGTATCTTCCAGAAATGACAAGATTAGTCACTTGACTTATCTTTCATTTCTTGCGAAAAAGGCATTAAACTTTCATTCTTTCCAAAAGAAAAACCCGGTTGTTACAATACTCGCTTGGAACCCCCTGGGATATAAAAACTCACTTAAATGATTTTTCTCTTATTATTTCCATTGGATCAGTTTGGGAAACTTTTTCTTGAAGCTTGGGGTTCGATTTCTTCAACTCCAAAACCCTTCCTCATTTATTTCGGCCCTAGTGTTTAGCTAGAGCATTTATTGTGTTCTTCCTAGTGGTTGGTGACTTCCAAAGGCAAGGGAAGCAAGCTACTTTCAAGCATCTACTTCATCTCTCAACTTTGTGTGGTTTTGTCAAGTCTCTAGGTTTTCTATAAAAACCTAGATTGTGAGTTTTCTAAACCTTCTGTTAAACTAGATACATGTCATTATCTATTTCCTCATCATTATCTTCCATCTGTTGGTAAAAATATTCTACATTGCTAAATTGTTAATATCTCAATACTTGAAGAACTTATGAGTTTTGTGGTGAAAAATGTCCTACTGTTACATGGAAGGTTTTAAGTGTCTTGGTTTATAAAAATATGTTGGTGTATGTAACACCCTCAAATTTGGAACGAGCGACTAACTTTAAAGTTCAATAAAATAACCAAATTAGATATAATCACTTCTACAATTCATTCCTTAAAATACCTCGGAATTTAAAACATTATAAGTCCACGATAAAATAACTTAATCGGGTGCTACATAACCCAACACAAGTTGCTAGTCCAAACAATTGCGGAAGACTTCACTAATTAAGTCACCTCTCGTGCACTCTACTAGCACTCGCCACTTCACAATGTAGCTAGAGCTACCCCAACCTGAGTCTGTTGCACATGCCGACAAATAAAAAGGGTTAGGCTTACGCCTAGTGAGTTCAAGCATTTTATCATGACTATATAAATTCATAAATCAATAGGAGTGTAGATTTTAGTCATGACTTCAAAAGAGTTTACTTCAAGTACAAGTCACCCAATTTTCCAACTCACGCAATTCTCGTGTTAAAATCATTATTATATCATGCTTTCTCAAAATTAGACTTATTCACAAAGTCAACGAAAAGGTAAAAATAGCGTTTGATACTCACAACGATTAAACTCATAAATATTTACCATTGTTCCAAAACATTCCAAACATGGATGAAACCTAGTTCACAACTCATATACGTTGAAAGCAAATCTCATAAATATAACACATTATCGAAAACACGGATAAACACAAATACCCGAAACATTACTCACGGAGGAGATATAACACACAACTTACGTACCATAGAAAACACTCCATATAAATATAACACGTCACCGAAAACATGAGTAACAACGAATACCCAAAACAACACCTTTCGGTGACGGGGGAGACCCGTATACATCGCACGTGACGGAACACCAAAGTGGGTCACTTACTATGTAATAAAAACACCCATGTGGATTACTCTCGTAAAACTGAGCTCAATCACTCCAGATCTATTGCCCGCGAGACTAGGGATCCCCCAACTTCAACCACTCCAGGTCTATACATTGGGTCACCCCAAATCCACAACAACACTTTAGGGATTACACCTTACTGCCCATGAGACGACGCCCGACCATCTAGGTCCACGCCTTACTTATCATGGATCCCGATGCCTATCCCGTGCTAAGCACATATATGGAATTACACCTTACTGCCCATGAGACGACGCCCGACCATCTAGGCCCACGCCTTACTTATCATGGAACCCGATGCCTATTCCGTGCTACAAAAAAACCAACGTCTCGTAAACTGAGCTCAATCTATTCCGACCTCTTGCCCGCGAGACTAAGGGGAACTCAATTGCCTATGGATCCATAGCTATCAAGGTCTAAATATTACACGACCCCAAATAAATAAACACATGCATTCAAAACGTGCAATTCCCCAATAACATAATTCGTTATCAAAACACAATCTTGAGTTACCAAAACTGGACAAATGTCCCCAAGACTTAATAAAATTCAATACTGAGCCACAAGCTCAACTAACTCCAAAAAGGTAGTTTATGAAAGTTATAAAATGACATCAAACATAACAACACACACCGTTTGCCGGTAAATACTTCAATTCCATGAAAACCCGAAATAAAACTTTGGATCGGGTAAACCCTCATTTCCAAGGACTCACGCCTTTACGTTTCAAAACATCACATGACGTACTATATGCATATTTCCAAAACATCCACAATGCATTTTTATAATAAATAGACTCCATTTATTACCTAAAATCAACAACTCATTTCATGTATGATTTATTATCACATTTTTCCAAAATATCCAAAAGTCCCAAATATGGGTGTTTTACACATTTATGAAGATAAACACTTCAAAAGAGTTAAATCAACCAAATAACTCAACCATATACATTTTCAAGTAAAACACATACATATTTGTAAAATACTCATTTTGGCATGTACAACGTTTTCGCAAAGTAACTTGAACTCACCTTGCTAGATTTAAGCTAAATCTAGAGTTTCTCCAACGTAAGCTCCTTTGATGAAGTTTGCATCCTCAAGCCAAAACTTCCGAAACCTAAATTAATGAGTTTCCAACCATCAATACTCAAGTCTAACCATAAGGAATCATCATCCATCCATAATATACTAAAATACCCAACTTATACCAAACCCTAGTTTTACACAGGAAGAAGATGAAGATTATTTCAACCAATCACCACCAAAATCGACCCATAACATCACAAGGTAAAAAGAAGATGAAATCAACAACAATAACATCTTTGGGTAAGAATAGATTACCTTTAATACTTGACTCCTCCAAAAGATAGCTCCTAAACTCCCAAAAAGCTTCAAACCTTCAAGTGTTCAACAATGGTGGAAATGGGTTATTTTGGGTAGAGGAGATGAAGAGGAGAGGGGAGGAGTTTTAGGGTTTCTAGATAGAGAGACGATTTTTAGAGAGAGATGAGAGAGTTGAGAGTGATATGAGAAAATGCGAAAGAAGAAAGAAGAAAAGGGTTTAAAACACCCTGGAACCCGTCGGCTATAGTGACACCGCGATAGTGACACTGTCACTATCGCCAGGGCACAATCGCCAGCCCTCCCACGACTCTCGATACCACTTGGGCGATAGTGACACGGCGATTGTGACAGTGTCACAATCGCTGGGCACTATAGCTCAGTGTGTACCGAAACTTGTTTTTGGCCATAACTTCCTCGTTTTAGCTCCGATTTCGCTCCGGAAAGAACCGTTGGACTCGTATTCGAATTCCTCATCCAACAAGACCATTAAATCTAAGATTTGACCCAAAATATTATTTTTCATATTTTTCTTAAAAGACCGATTCCACACTGATTCGAAGTTGTACATATCCGAAAATTACGGGTGTTACAATCCTCCCAAACTTAGGATGATTTCGTCCTCGAAATCTACATCCTTTACGATCCAAAGCCAACCGACTTACTGTCGACCATAGTTAATTAATTCTTAACTGGAATTTAAATTTCCCCCACACAGTCTTTTAAAGACAGTCCCTCGAACCAATTTCTTACCAACAAAACTCCCTTCCAAGTACACCGTACTTACGTCCGGAAGAACACTCTAACTACCGGAATAACTCCTAGTTAGACGACTTTGGTTGTCTCCCAACCTTAGAATGTTTCATACTTCGCGATTTCAGTTTCAGACTCTAAATCACTCCAAGGTTTGTTCACTAACGAACCCAACAAAATCATCAATCCCAATCATCCTACCATTAACTGTCGATTAACTCCAATGAGTTCTAATAGACTCCAAAGTCCATCTCACATTAATCATCAACCAACAGGTCTATTAACCATACCCGAAGGTTATTCCTCCAAAACCACTCATCACAGTTGAGCATCTTAAGGTTACTACTACCATTACCATCATCCTTTCAAATCGAACTACAATCCCCCGATTACACTAAAGGTGCTTGGCCCCAAGTCCAAAAGTCGACACCTAAAAATACCACCTACCTCAATATAGGTTACTGCGAATTTATCCTCTTAATTACAAAAGGGCATGATTCCCTCAACCGATACCATTCGGTCTACAGTACCAACACGCGTAGAATACCCAATCTTCCACCGCCGAAGTGCTACACGCACGTATCCTTAACTGGGTTGCTTACTCTTTCCAAGGTTCTAACGAGTTCAAGGTTTCAAGTACGTTATTCAATAAATATGCCAATTAATCAAAACCATTCACAAAATATTTTCAACACCAAGATTTTCATATTAAATAAACCGTACGCACAAAACTACTACTATCAGTTCGGTAATTACGCAAAACTGGACACGCTCGTCCCACATATAAAAATCATGTTGAAAATCATTTCATTGCAGTTCAGATTATTCACAAAACGCAAAAGCGTAATAAACAGCTTCTTAAAATGAACCGCCACGGTTCTAGTATGGATTGACTCATGACATTCACGTAAGGTAACTGTCCGACGTTAAACAGGGTGCAACAAAAGTTGTGCACGTATTTCAAAAAGAAGTCCAAACGACATTTGACTCCAAAATTTCCTTTCTAACCATAAAATGGCATGAAACAAGATTTACCCATCAAATTTGCGTGCGTCAGTTTATTACACAAAACGATGAAACGATTCATAATTACACTCTAGTCAAAACACAAACCGACTTGTGTAAGTTCCAAGTTTAAACACAAAACTAATTCGTTTCCATCATTTGAAAATATCGACTAAAACATCATGAGAAAATTTCAAATTGGGGTAGGCATGCAAGCTTGTAACACTTCTTAGAAATTTCTTGTAATGACACACATGCACCAATTAACTCGCACCAAAATTTCAAGGGATGAAATCCTTTAAATCGATTTCCCCAAGATTTCTCATCCGATCCGATAATAACCTTTGAATAAGACGTTTTTGGCAACTTGCACACAACAATGCGTTTTTCCAAAATATACGAGGGAATAAGTGTTAATAATTTTATTGACACCAAAAAAAAAAGTTCGAACTTATTCTCAAATTCCAAATTGCACCAACGGTGCGCATCAATGTTCAAAACATAAGAATCCCACACATCATAATTTTATACAAACGAGTTTTCTAAAATCTTTATCACGAAACACTTTCCTCAAAATTCCGTACTTGGAACATAAAACGTCAAAACGTCATTGCTTAAAATGTATTTGTCAAAATACTCAAAACACACATTTCCTCCAAACCAAAAGGTTTTCAATTTTCCAAAAATATTCGGCAAATCAAAATTGACCACTGTCAATGACTCATACATTCGTGTTTTCAAAATGTAAAATATTGCGAACTATGCATGATTTCCACAACACCAAAACGCCCTTTGACCGAATGGTCATCACTTGTACAATGAGTTAATAAAATAATTTCACTCACGATTCGTTCAACAATGTGACGAGAAACAATGGTTACCAAGCTATGCATACCCCTAAGTCGATATAACGCATCTACATGAAAATGATAATAAAACATTTAACTGACCAAAAGCGTACCCAGTAAATCATTACGAATGTTACCAAAAATGTTCTTTCATGCACTACTTAAGTCACGTATAAGTTAATCCATACACTGAACTATTTGCAACGAAATACTTAATAACACAAACTCTTGAAAGAAAAGTTACGCGACACTAGAGTCCCAAACTCATCTCTTCTTAGTCGCCTTATGGCATAAAATTAACTTTTCTCACCAAAACTCGAGTGGGAATAAATGCCCAACATAACTCGTAAACTTTTCACATAAGCAAATAGGGTATGCACATTGTAAAATTGTACCCACACGACACAAAAACGTCGTACAACAAAACTCCATGAAATTCAACGAACTCAATGACTCCAAGTCAACAAAATAGCACCAAACATTGTGCTCCTAAAGTCAAATTGCTAAAAGCAAAATCATGAATGAGACACCAAAATCCCAAAATCCCTTTCCATGGTAATACCATATAAACAACATTGTTTAATAACTCACATTAAACAAATTCTCCAAAATAACTCTACATAGACGTAATGGAAGTCAACTTTCCGTCCAAACTCTAACATATGTGGAGGAGATCCAATGTTAAAGTTATAAGCCGTAGTTACTTGCCCAACATCTCAAACATCATAAAAATACAATTGTCATTACATCCAAAACAAATGTTGAACAACAATGAAGTAAGGCAAAACAAATCTCGGCGGAGTTTGCAACTCTCGCAATAAAATGGTTTCATGCACGTTAAAAAACATGATTCGAAATCTTGTGTGTGTGCTAAACATTTTCCAAAATTCATAACACAATCCATAGAAGGATTGGAAACACAAGAAATAGTTAATGCAATTTATTTTCAAAATAAACTTGTGCATGACTTAGTCGGCATTCAACGTCTCAACTCATACTCCTCCAAAATCCTCCGGTCCACTATTGTCATCCGGATATTCAAACCTCTTAAGGCAAGTTAGGAATTACCTCAATTAACCTTACGGTTTTTCCTCAAATCGGAGTCGGCTCAATAAGCCTATGGTTCTAGTCCAACCATCCATCTCGACCCGAAACGGTCTACTTAAAGCAAATATCGTGCTTATCGTCACTCCAAGTGACTAATACTAGAATCGTCCATCTATTCCAACGACTACTAGTTTAGAACTTCCTTCACTACTCCAACGATTATCACATGAAAGCAATCCAAGCATGCACATGTATTAGTAGGTTCACCATGACACTGGCCAGGTGTCACTATGAACGGACCATACACGATTATCCTTGCTACTCTCGACGTGATTCTCGTTTCTAACAACATCCATTGATCCCAAAAAATCCTATCTTAAAGTGCCGAAAAGGTGAATTTCACTCTCATTTACTTAAACAAACGCTAGTTTGAGTCTAGGTATCCGAAATCAACACCTAAATCTCTCAAACTTATGCTCTGATACCAACTTGTAACACCCTCAAATTTGGAACGAGCGACTAACTTTAAAGTTCAATAAAATAACCAAATTAGATATAATCACTTCTACAATTCATTCCTTAAAATACCTCGCAATTTAAAACATTATAAGTCCACGATAAAATAACTTAATCGGGTGCTACATAACCCAACACAAGTTGCTAGTCCAAACAATTGCGGAAGACTTCACTAATTAAGTCACCTCTCGTGCACTCTACTAGCACTCGCCACTTCACAATGTAGCTAGAGCTACCCCAACCTGAGCCTGTTGCACATGCCGACAAATAAAAAGGGTTAGGCTTACGCCTAGTGAGTTCAAGCATTTTATCATGACTATATAAATTCATAAATCAAGAGTAGTGTAGATTTTAGTCATGACTTCAAAAGAGTTTACTTCAAGTACAAGTCACCCAATTTTCCAACTCACGCAATTCTCGTGTTAAAATCTTTATTATAACATGCTTTCTCAAAATTAGACTTATTCACAAAGTCAACGAAAAGGTAAAAATAGCGTTTGATACTCACAACGATTAAACTCATAAATATTTACCATTGTTCCAAAACATTCCAAACATGGATGAAACCTAGTTCACAACTCATATACGTTGAAAGCAAATCTCATAAATATAACACATTATCGAAAACACGGATAAACACAAATACCCGAAACATTACTCACGGAGGAGATATAACCCACAACTTACGTACCATGGAAAACACTCCATATAAATATAACACGTCACCGAAAACATGAGTAACAACGAATACCCAAAATGTAACACCCCGGAATTTATTTTATAGGTAAAATCTTTCTAATGTTTCTTTAAAGTGAATTATAGGCCTTGTGTAAATTTATGAGAAATTCTATTTGATCGTTACACGAAGACCGTACTTTAGGAATTCGTATGAGTCATTCTTAAGAAAATAATGAAAAATAGAATGTTGGGTTAAATCCTAGATTTTATGGTTTGGTTGGATGGGTAATTCGAATACGAGTCCAACGGTTCTTTCCGGAGCGAAAACGGAGCTTTAACGAAGAAGTTACGAGGGATTAAGTGCTAAAACGAGAAGAACACCAAACAGAACCCGGCGCCGACCTCGGCGCCGATCAATCTGCGCCAGACATCGGCGCCGAGCACTGGCCGACTCAATTTAGGATATTTAATTCCTTTATCTTTCTCACTTCTTCTAAAACGAATTCCAGCTTCTTCTTTCTGAGTTTTGGGCGATTTTTCATCTGGAGCTTAAGGTAAACTCATAATCTTTCAATCCTAATTCCATTCAAAGAATTATTAGATGAATCTTACCAATTATACTTCATCTAGGGCTTGTCATCTTCATCTTTCTTGTGGAAGTACTAGGGTTCAAATCTTCAAGTTAGGGTTATTTCAATTGAAGAGTTTGAGGTGAGTAACTTGTACTTAATTAGTTGTATTACACCTTATCATCATCCTTTACTTTGATTTTGTTATTGTTAATGAGAAATCTTGGCTAATAAGCTCTTAATGGATAAGAGGGAAACAAGAAGAGTTCAAGTAAGTTATGATGGTTTAATTGTGTTCTATTACTTACAATACCATGGTAAATGTTAGTGTTAAAGATTTGGGTTTGATTTCATATCATTAGTGTGTGATTATGTTGATGGCTTAAGATATGTCTTAATTAAGTAATGATGGCTTAATGATTGAAATGGACCTACTATTGAATTGTAAACACGAATGTCTATTATTGATATTATATGGAATAAGATTTGTTACATATGGATGTATATGAACTACATGGAAGTAGTATTGATTCATGTTAAATGGTTGGACCATTGTTATTATTCATGTTAAATGGTTGGACCATTGTTATTATTCATGTTAAATGGTTGGACCATTGTTATTATTCATGTTAAATGGTTGGACCATTGTTATATGTTAAACATTATTCATGCTAAATGGTTGGACCATTGTTATGTGTTAAATACCCTTGAATATTATTTTAGGATTAATATATTTGGTAATTCACATAATTGGAGGAGCACCTAGTATGCATTTGGAGGATATATTCTTACACACCGTGGGGTAAGTGTAATTGATTCATACCTTCGGATACTGTGGGGTGTTCCGTTGTGTTATGCCTTGTGACAATACCGTGGGGTACCGATCGAGGTATATCTTCAATTATGATGTAATTGGGTAGCGATATGGACCTTCTCCATGGAATCCAATTTGTGAACGTATCGAATTATTATTCCTGCATGCTATGTTTATATTCCATGTGTTATGTGTAAACCTCACTTAGGCTTTAAAAATCCTAACACTTGCTATGTGTTTTATGTGTTACAGATATTAGTGGTTCATGACACAAGAAGGTTAGACCGGGGTTTGAGAGCATGGGATCATTGTTGGAAAAGCTAAAGATTAGAAGATTAATGATAGAACTTTCCGACACATTTCGTAATCGGATTTTATAGTAGAGATTTGATAATCTAATGGTCCATTATTAGTTATACTTATCTAAGTCTTTGTATTGAAAGTTATGTAAAGATATTTAAGTACACTTGTGCTTTAAGAAGGTGTACCACTCTTCCGTTTTATGGAAGTTTTTGTTAACCCCTATTTTAGGGTGTTACAAGTTGGTATCAGAGCATAAGTTTGAGAGATTTAGGTGTTGATTTTGGATACCTAGACTCAAACTAGCGTTTGTATAAGTAAAAGAGAGTGGAATTCTCCGTTAGGCACTTTGAGATAGGATGCTTTGGGATCGATGAATATGGAGAGAAACTAGAATCGCGTCGAGAGTAGCAAGGATAATCATGTATGGCACGTTTATAATGACACCTGGCCAGTGTCATGATGAGCCTACTAGTACATGTGCATACTTGAACTACTTTAGTGTGATGATCGTTGGGGGTAGTAAGGAAAGTCTTAGATTAGTAGTCGTTTAAATTAGAAAGACGATTCTAGTATTGGTCACTTGGAGTGACGATAGGCATAATAATTGCTCTAAGAAGATTGTTTGGGTCGAGATTGATGGTTGGAATAGGACCATAGGTTTGTGAGCCGACCTTAATTTGAGGAAAGTCGTAAGATTGATCAATGTGTTTTCTGATATAGCCTTAAGAGGTTTGAATGGCCGAATGACAATAGTAGACCGGAAGAGTATAATGTCAATAGGTTGAATGCCGACTATGTTATTGCACGAAATTTATTTTAGAAATAAATTGCATCGACTATTGCTTGTGTTTCCAACCCTTATGTGGATAGTATTATGAATTTTGAGAAAATGTTTGGCACCCACACAAGATTTCAAATCATGAATTTGGAAATATATTGGTTATGTTTAAACTTGGAAATTGCATAAGTCGTTTGGTGTGTTGACTGAGGTGTAAATTAGAAGTCATATTTTAGTCTTCGTATAATGAATTGACGTGCGCAAATTTTGGTTGGCAAACTTTGTTTCATATCATTTGAATAGTCAGAAAAGAATTTTGAGTCAACTGTTGTTTGGACTTCTTTTGAAGTACGTATGAAAAAAATGTGCACATCGTTAAAGAGGGCAGTTACATTGAATGCATGTCATTGGTCAATCCATACCAAAATCGTAGTGGTTTGTTTTAAAGAAGTTATTTTTTACTCGTATAGCATTTTGTGGATAAATTGAACTGCAATGAAATGGTTTTCAACATGATTTTCATATGTGGGACGAGGGTGTCCAGTTTTACGTAACCACCGAACTAATAGTAATGGTTTTGTATGTACGGTGTACTTGATATAAAAGTTTTAGTGTTGAAATTATTTTGTGATTGATTTTGATTTTAAATTGGTATATTTATTTGATGTCGCGCTTGAAAACTTTGAACTCGTTAGGATCTTATATTTGGTAAGTAACCCAGTTTTTTAGGGTCTTGTCCAGCTTTCGAATATGAGACCCTTTGTACATCATAGTGATAATTTGATCTTGATAGGATTATTTGAAGAATGAACTCGTGGGAAGAGTCCGCAAGGATTTGACTTGGTGATATGTTAGGTGTTGACTTATGGGCTAGGAACCAAGCACCATTATTGTAATCGTGAAATTGTAGTTCGATTTAAATGAATAATAGTGATGGTTGTAGTATCCTTAAGATGCTTGTTTGTGATAAGAAGTTTAGTGAAATGACTTTCCATGTGTGGTACAAAACCTGGCTATAATTGACATAGAGAGAAAATTTGAGAACACGTGAACGGGGTATGTTTGGGGAAATTGTTTTTGTTGATAGAATGGTATGGATCACTTAAGGTTGGGAGGCAACTTATGTATGGTGGTCAGAGATCATTCTAGAAAATTTGACCTTAAAGTGGATGTAAGTAATTAACTGTAAGCGAGAAATTGTGGTGAACATTACCGAGAAGCCATTATGGGCAATTCTTTAGGGAAGTCATTTTGAACAGAGTTGAAACCGGGAGACTTGGAATGTATTGGGGGTGTAGTAACCATTGTTTGTATGAAGACTAGACTTCAAGGACGAAATCTTTTCCGAGAAGGGAATTTATGTGTGGGATATTGTTAGTTCAAAGCTCGGTGATATAACTAAGTATCAACCTTTGTAGGGTTAAGAAAGGAAATCGTTAGTGTAATCAGGAAATCGCAGTAAATAGGATGTTGATAATAGTGGTAGTAACTGTAAGATACTCGATTGCGATGAGCGGTTTTGGTAGGATAACCTTAGGGGGTGATTAATGAACTTACCGGTTTAGTGATTGATGTTGGGATGGACTTTGGAGTTTGTTAGAACTCGTCAGAGTTAGTCGACAGTTAATAATAGGAATGATCAGAATTGATGAATCGGTTGATTTCAGTATTAATTAGGCCTTGGATTGACTTGAAGTCTGAAATCGGAATCGGGATGTATGAAACATCTAAGGTTGGGAGATAACCGAAGCCGTCTAACTAGGAGTTATTCCATTAGTTAGAGTATTCTCCCGATCGTAAGTACAGTGTACGTGGATAAGGGTGTTGTAGTAAGGAATTGGTTCGAAGAACTACTGTTATGGATGTGAGGGAAATTTAGATTCCTGTTAAGGATTTATGGTTTATGATTGACATTACGCTCTATGTTGTTGGAGTGTGAAGGAAGTAGATTTCAGGGACGAAATCCTTTTAAGGTTGGGAGAATTGTAACACCCCGGAATTTATTTTATAGGTAAAATCTTTCTAATGTTTCTTTAAAGTGAATTATAGGCCTTGTGTAAATTTATGAGAAATTCTATTTGATCGTTACACGAAGACCGTACTTTAGGAATTCGTATGAGTCATTCTTAAGAAAATAATGAAAAATAGAATGTTGGGTTAAATCCTAGATTTTATGGTTTGGTTGGATGGGTAATTCGAATACGAGTCCAACGGTTCTTTCCGGAGCGAAAACGGAGCTTTAACGAAGAAGTTACGAGGGATTAAGTGCTAAAACGAGAAGAACACCAAACAGAACCCGGCGCCGACCTCGGCGCCGATCAATCTGCGCCAGACATCGGCGCCGAGCACTGGCCGACTCAATTTAGGATATTTAATTCCTTTATCTTTCTCACTTCTTCTAAAACGAATTCCAGCTTCTTCTTTCTAAGTTTTGGGCGATTTTTCATCTGGAGCTTAAGGTAAACTCATAATCTTTCAATCCTAATTCCATTCAAAGAATTATTAGATGAATCTTACCAATTATACTTCATCTAGGGCTTGTCATCTTCATCTTTCTTGTGGAAGTACTAGGGTTCAAATCTTCAAGTTAGGGTTATTTCAATTGAAGAGTTTGAGGTGAGTAACTTGTACTTAATTAGTTGTATTACACCTTATCATCATCCTTTACTTTGATTTTGTTATTGTTAATGAGAAATCTTGGCTAATAAGCTCTTAATGGATAAGAGGGAAACAAGAAGAGTTCAAGTAAGTTATGATGGTTTAATTGTGTTCTATTACTTACAATACCATGGTAAATGTTAGTGTTAAAGATTTGGGTTTGATTTCATATCATTAGTGTGTGATTATGTTGATGGCTTAAGATATGTCTTAATTAAGTAATGATGGCTTAATGATTGAAATGGACCTACTATTGAATTGTAAACACGAATGTCTATTATTGATATTATATGGAATAAGATTTGTTACATATGGATGTATAGGAACTACATGGAAGTAGTATTGATTCATGTTAAATGGTTGGACCATTGTTATTATTCATGTTAAATGGTTGGACCATTGTTATTATTCATGTTAAATGGTTGGACCATTGTTATATGTTAAACATTATTCATGCTAAATGGTTGGACCATTGTTATGTGTTAAATACCCTTGAATATTATTTTAGGATTAATATATTTGGTAATTCACATAATTGGAGGAGCACCTAGTATGCATTTGGAGGATATATTCTTACACACCGTGGGGTAAGTGTAATTGATTCATACCTTCGGATACCGTGGGGTGTTCCGTTGTGTTATGCCTTGTGACAATACCGTGGGGTACCGATCGAGGTATATCTTCAATTATGATGTAATTGGGTAGCGATATGGACCTTCTCCATGGAATCCAATTTGTGAACGTATCGAATTATTATTCCTGCATGCTATGTTTATATTCCATGTGTTATGTGTAAACCTCACTTAGGCTTTAAAAAGCCTAACACTTGCTATGTGTTTTATGTGTTACAGATATTAGTGGTTCAGGACACAAGAAGGTTAGACCGGGGTTTGAGAGCATGGGATCATTGTTGGAAAAGCTAAAGATTAGAAGATTAATGATAGAACTTTCCGACACATTTCGTAATCGGATTTTATAGTAGAGATTTGATAATCTAATGGTCCATTATTAGTTATATTTATCTAAGTCTTTGTATTGAAAGTTATGTAAAGATATTTAAGTACACTTGTGCTTTAAGAAGGTGTACCACTCTTCCGTTTTATGGAAGTTTTTGTTAACCCCTATTTTAGGGTGTTACACAAAACAACACCTTTCGGTGACGGGGGAGACCCGTATACATCGCACGTGACGGAACACCAAAGTGGGTCACTTACTATGTAATAAAAACACCCATGTGGATTACTCTCGTAAAACTGAGCTCAATCACTCCAGATCTATTGCCCGCGAGACTAGGGAGCCCCCAACTTCAACCACTCCAGGTCTATACATTGGGTCACTCCAAATCCACAACATCACATTAGGGATTACACCTTACTGCCCATGAGACGACGCCCGACCATCTAGGTCCACGCCTTACTTATCATGGATCCCGATGCCTATCCCGTGCTAAGCACATATATGGAATTACACCTTACTGCCCATGAGACGACGCCCGACCATCTAGGCCCACGCCTTACTTATCATGGAACCCGATGCCTATTCCGGGCTACAAAAGAAACTAACGTCTCGTAAACTGAGCTCAATCAATTCCGACCTCTTGCCCACGAGACTAAGGGGAACTCAATTGCCTATGGATCCATAGCTATCAAGGTCTAAATATTACACGACCCCAAATAAATAAACACATGCATTCAAAACGTGCAATTCCCCAATAACATAATTCGTTATCAAAACACAATCTTGAGTTACCAAAACTGGACAAATGTCCCCAAGACTTAATAAAATTCAATACTGAGCCACAAGCTCAACTAACTCCAAAAAGGTAGTTTATGAAAGTTATAAAATGACATCAAACATAACAACACACACCGTTTGCCGGTAAATACTTCAATTCCATGAAAACCCGAAATAAAACTTTGGATCGGGTAAACCCTCATTTCCAAGGACTCACGCCTTTACGTTTCAAAACATCACATGACGTACTATATGCATATTTCCAAAACATCCACAATGCATTTTTATAATAAATAGACTCCATTTATTACCTAAAATCAACAACTCATTTCATGTATGATTTATTATCACATTTTTCCAAAATATCCAAAAGTCCCAAATATGGGTGTTTTACACATTTATGAAGATAAACACTTCAAAAGAGTTAAATCAACCAAATAACTCAACCATATACATTTTCAAGTAAAACACATACATATTTGTAAAATACTCATTTTGGCATGTACAACGTTTTCGCAAAGTAACTTGAACTCACCTTGCTAGATTTAAGCTAAATCTAGAGTTTCTCCAACGTAAGCTCCTTTGATGAAGTTTGCATCCTCAAGCCAAAACTTCCGAAACCTAAATTAATGAGTTTCCAACCATCAATACTCAAGTCTAACCATAAGGAATCATCATCCATCCATAATATACTAAAATACCCAACTTATACCAAACCCTAGTTTTACACAGGAAGAAGATGAAGATTATTTCAACCAATCACCACCAAAATCGACCCATAACATCACAAGGTAAAAAGAAGATGAAATCAACAACAATAACATCTTTGGGTAAGAATAGATTACCTTTAATACTTGACTCCTCCAAAAGATAGCTCCTAAACTCCCAAAAAGCTTCAAACCTTCAAGTGTTCAACAATGGTGGAAATGGGTTATTTTGGGTAGAGGAGATGAAGAGGAGAGGGGAGGAGTTTTAGGGTTTCTAGATAGAGAGACGATTTTTAGAGAGAGATGAGAGAGTTGAGAGTGATATGAGAAAATGCGAAAGAAGAAAGAAGAAAAGGGTTTAAAACACCCTGGAACCCGTCGGCTATAGTGACACCGCGATAGTGACACTGTCACTATCGCCAGGGCACAATCGCCAACCCTCCCACGACTCTCGGTACCACTTGGGCGACAGTGACACGGCGATTGTGACAGTGTCACAATCGCTGGGCACTATAGCTCAATGTGTACCGAAACTTGTTTTTGGCCATAACTTCCTCGTTTTAGCTCCAATTTCGCTCCGGAAAAAACCGTTGGACTCGTATTCGAATTCCTCATCCAACAAGACCATTAAATCTAAGATTTGACCCAAAATATTATTTTTCATATTTTTCTTAAAAGACCGATTCTACACTGATTCGAAGTTGTACATATCCGAAAATTACGGGTGTTACAGTGTACAACCCTTTTATGAAAATACTCATATTTTAGGGTTTTGACCTAACTTGAAGGTTTGACTTCATGAAATGTATATTTGTTCTTAGATGACCTTGGTTCATGTATTTATGTTTCTAAGTACATAAAATTTAGCTTTTTAGCTTGGAAATATGCCTAACTGGCCAAATTGAGGATGTTGGATTATTATGTGAAATTCTATTTATGATGTATGTGGTGTTTAAACAACAAATTGCCTATACATTTCACATGGATTAAAGCGTCTTATAGATATGTGCCTAGATCTCCGTCATTCGGGGTAATGTCATGGTTGTAGTCCTCGGATGCGTTGGGCCTTTTTTGTTTCACTCGTGGTAGTTGACACTAAGATATATCAACACTTTGGGTGGAACTTGATTGGTGCTATGGGTATCCCCCATTGACTCCGAATATTGGTTTGCTTATTGGTGAAAATGTAAGCTATACATTATAAATTGTTAATTGTTAATTGTTCAAACTCACTATACTTTTTGACCTAACACTTGTTTAGTGTCGACGTATATCTCAGGTTCTAGCGGCACCGTATTTAAGAAGACAGCCGAGGATAGTGTGAGCTTAGGGAAACGACTTTTGGGACACCATATTATCGAAGAACATTATTTTTGGAAGATTTGGATGACACAGGAATTGTAATCTTGTTTCTAGTGAAATTAGATTATTAGATTGTTATTTCCATTACTTTGAATTACATACTTGTTATTAACAGGTGATTATTTTTCCCTTTTTTGGGAGGCTCTTGCTTTGGCAATTTTATATACCACAATTTCCTATCTTTTTTGGGGCAAAAATTGACATTTCGTAATGTATGTTCTTCTTAACGAACGTTATTTACTTAATTGATGACAAGAGTCCTCTTGCGGTGGTCCTAACTGAATAGAGTGGTCCTTAGATGTCCCACACAAAAAAGGAAGACGATGTTTGGATGTACTACTGCTACAAGACAATTAATTTCAATGGTTAACCATCATTATTATGTGGCAACCTTTTTGTTTATGTATATAGGCGAACGATCGTGTGATAAGTTGAGTTAATGTATGAAGCGTGAGAAGATTTAATCCCAAACCCATCCATGAATCGTGTCTGATATGAGAATTGTTCTGTTGCATCTCGGTTCATCTCATCCTAATGTGCATCCAACTTTTGATAATCACTTCTCACGCTTCTTATCAAATGCAGAGCCAGAATTTGAATTCAAGATGGTTCTTTTATTGTTATTACACAAATACATAAATAACATAAGCAAAAGAATAGATATACAAAAAGCCTAACTAACGATCTAGGGAAGATTATCTAAGCTAGGACCCTTTTACTCAAATGTCTTCTCAATAAGAATAATTTATTAGGAAAGAATACACAACATTGTTCAAATATCAAATGTTAATATTAAGATTTAAGAACCAAAACTTGATTAATAAAACTTCAAGAATGACGAAAACTAGACATTATAAAAATGACAAAGAAATATAAAAACATAATTATTGTAAAACTGTCTGGTTGTTAAGAATCGATTCTTAACACATTCTAACTTTCGTTGATGAAAAAGGTAAAACCATGTAAATGAAAACGAGGAAATCTATCTACTGAATTGCAACTTGGGAAAAAAATGACAAAAACTATGAAATGAAACAAGTTAGTGAGAGTTTTAAACAAAAAGTCCGTTTAAGAAGGTAATATTATATGAATTTAGGCGTACATAACAATTGTGAATTAGGGCTGATGTTTTACGGTCATAATTTAACAAGGGATTATTTTAGGCATAGCCTAGAACACCTATTCAAAAAAAATTATAATAATTATAAAATATAACAAAGAAAAGATGACGGAACGTTGAGGAAGGTGTGGTTCACATAAATAAAAATTGATTTCTAATAAAAGGTTAGGGTGAGTCTAGGCCAACGGTAGCTCTCCCTCACGTCAACTCAACCCTATATATCATCGGAAACATGGATGAAAAAGATGACTCTAGTCCAATTATCATCAGAAACATGGATGAAAAAGATGAATACGATGGGACAGATCCAGGATCACCACAGTCCATAGACAGTACACACAGAGACTTCTATATATATATATATAGGGGCTTAATCAAATGAGAACTATTTAATTTGTGGTAACTGTAAGAACCAATATTAGCCACTCATTTAAAATAATTAATATTATTTTTAAAATAAGTAAAAGGATAATATGGTAATTTGATAATTTAGATTTTTTATAACAAATTAAAATCTAATTTAACTCATTCAATTTATTCAAATTGGGGTGGTATCGGGTACAAACCAACTAGTTTGTACAAACTCGTACAAACCATACCTAGCTTCATGATTTTGTAAATTTGGCTTCCTGAATGTATATATATATATTCTGGCTTCATGAATATATAATTTGGCTTCATGAATATATCATTTGCATTTTTAACTAATTTTTTTACAAAAATAAGGGTATTTTAGGGTATTTTTGTAAAAAAATTAGTTAAAAATGCCAAATGATATATTCATGAAGCCAAATTATATATTCATGAAGCCAAAATATATATATATATACATTCATGAAGCCAAATTTACAAAATCATGAAGCTATGTATGGTTTGTACGAGTTTGTACAAACTAGTTGGTTTGTATTTGATACCCAGCCTATTCAAATTACCCTACTTTCACGCCTCTGCATCTCTCTCTTCTCAAGTGCATCTCTTCTCTAGAAACCCTAAATTGAGCTGACACCTCTCCAAAATCAGTAAATCGAGCCGGCAATGGTGGTGGATGGCGGCCTGTCTCTACACCGACATCGGCAAAAAAGCACAGTAGTTGTGGAGAGATTCGAGTTTGTGTCCACTTTGACATCGATGGTGATGTTGTTTCTCTTTAATTGGGTATTAACATCTGCAAGAAATGATTCGCCTTTCTTAGTTCCAGATGATGTGATTGCAACTCCAGTAGGTGAATAGGTCGTGATGGTGAACTTATGATCCTCTTGGAAATCCCTGTATAGAAGATCTCTGGCTTTTTTGCCGATGTCGGTGTAGAGACCAAGATCTTTAACCGCTGGTGGGTCACGACATAGGTCTTTGTAACAACCCAATTTCACTAAAATAAAACTTGTAACAATACAACCAAAATTGGTCCCAAAGTATACATATAATGCTACTTAAACTCTAAGTTCGCAGCGAATAACACACCCACAACTGAGATGCTACAGGAAGCCCGACGAAATCTACAAGTCTTCGCTAGGCTCTAGCTCTTCTACAACGCCACACACTTCCATCATCGCCAGATGGAATCCCAAACACGACTATCACCTGAAAATGGTTTTAGTTTTTGAAAAGCGAGGGTTAGACCATGAGGTCTAGTGAATTCCTTCTAAATGTATCCACAAGCCATTTAAGAAAAACGTTTCATTTCAAAACAGTAACACATCAACATATACTCAACTAGGGTGTACACAGTGGCATAGACTATTTAACACCTTACAAAGCCAGGCACGGCAACTCGACACCTTACAAAGCCAGGCACGGCAACTCGACACCTTACAAAGCCAGGCACGGCAACTCGACACCTTACAAAGCCAGGCACGGCAACTCGACACCTTACAAAGCTAGGCACGGCAACTCGAGAAGTCCCCCACTGTGCAACCCGACTCCACCCATAGCAATAACCAAACAAGCATGTAATCAACATTCACGCATAATTGTACGTATAAACAACTTGTATGCAATTGTAAACATTTCTATGTCATGCACAATAAAACCTTTCCAAATCGTTTAATCATGTCATCATGCTTGTAAACATAATCGGTTAAGAAACCTTACCCAAAACGTTTAATCATGCTCAAACCAAATTCAGATATGAAATCCTTAGCAAAACATTTCATTTGCACCAAAAAGGGGTTAAGGGAACTCACCTTAGCATTCGCACATCGACACACGCTCCGAAACACACTTTAGCTCAAACCGAACACCTGAATTGGACGTCATAAGAATGGTATTAAACCACCTAATTACATCCCAAAACATCGCTACTAAGCCCCTAAAACAAACCCCCAAACGGTGCCTCGATTCTAGACCCGAAACCCGAAGCGAAACGAAGGGCACCCACACACAACAGCGACTTACGCGACTTTCCCCGCGGCTTACAAACCGCGTGGGAAACCGCGTAAGTCCCTGTTCGAGACTTCCACATCCGCACAACGAATTCAGTCCGAAATTGCACCCTTTCTCAACCCCAACTCATCCCCAAATTGATATTTAAGGTACCAAAAACATTGAGGATCAATAACCAACACTTTAAACAACATAAAACCCACCAATTTCATCCAATGATTCATCCCTTAAACCCCAAACTCATATTCTTGACAAAACTCAACTCTACCATTGAAATGATGGATGATTCTCTAAGAAAAGCTTGTAAATCATTCAAAACTCAAACATAGCAATCTCCTTTGGAGCATTCACCCTCAAAACATTAAAACATTAGAAAATCTTATACCACACTCTTCTCATTAATCCTTTCAATAGAAGAAAAACATGAGAGGGGAAGTTTACCTTGGAGAAGATGAAGATTAACCTCACATTCAGCTTCCAAATCCAAGCTCTCTCTTCAAGAAGCTTCAAGATCCTCCAACTCCTCCTCTAGCCATCCCCAATACGTATGAACCACAAAATGGAAATAATCTAGGGTTTTATCCCTTTTTATACCAATTCACAAATTTCAGATTTTGCAAACAAGTCCCCAAGTTGAATATTTCTTACCTTAGCCCCAAAAACTTCATTTACTCTAACCTTGCAAGAAGAATAAAAATATGGGGTGTTACATCACCTCCCCCTTATTAGAATTCCGTCCTCGAAATTCCATTGCCAGGCTCATGCTGCAGAAGAGTTAACTTCCGACTCCCAATACCTATTTTGCCCCAAAATTTCTTAGGAAGTTACAACTACATCTCTACAAGACTAACTTCTTTGTCTTTCAAATTCTCAACCATCCGGCCCCAATTACTCACACTGTCTGCGAAGCTACACCAAACTTCTTCCCAACCAACATTCCCTAAACAAGGGTTAAGACATACCAAAAGCACTCCAAATTTTTACCGAGTGCCTCTAAATCAATCAATAATTCCCAGTTCTTTCGAAAACTGCCACTACTCCATTACAATGTAGTCCAATTCAATCTCCTATTGAAACACACTACTCCAAACCATGGGAATATTTCCCCATCCAACTGTTCTCCCGACTTGAGATTGACAATGCTCAAACCTTCTAATCCAGTCATCTTAGTTCCATTCACCTATCCATCCACTCCTGATCAGCATCGACAACATACAGTATTCTTGACATCACTCCTAGGCCAACAACTACACTCTCGGGTCTGTAGCACGCCCAACCACACACTTGCAATCTCTTCGTTCAAACATACTACTCATCCAAAATACTCTCTTTAATAGAAAACGACTCTACTCGAGTTAACACCGCAATAACCCGAATCTCTAAACAGAGACTAATCACTCCCTTCGTCAACATTACACACTATCACTCGCATACCGTTACCGCATTCTCACCACCACATAACATTCATATCCAAGGAAGAACGCCCTCCTACCAAAATAGCGTTCGCCTGGCACAATTGCGTTTCCTCAAAGTCACACCGATCACACGTGCCTCAACAGTTACAAATCAACGGTCCAAACTCCCAACAATCGCTAAGCCATAATTCTATTCTATACACAATTATATCCTTCGCCCAATTCCACCGAACGGTTCCACTAACTAGGAACTACCACCAAAATTCGCTTGCCCTCCCACAAGGAGGAGTGACCAAGTTCACTCAAACTATTCCAACTAATCGTATACTGAACGACACGCTCACGTGAAACATTCTTCCGACAATACCAAATCTAATCCAAAGGTCTCTCAACCAGGGCACTACATCCGAACACTTGTTTCCTTTCTAGCTTGATACACTAAAGATGCTTTAAAAGAATGGTTCGCTAACACGAGCCAGTTTTAGATTGGTCGCATGAAATTAGCTCTCTCAACTCTTTAACCATGGCATCCACAAAGATTCCTTTCCTCATGCTCTTCAAATAATCGTTCTTTAATCATAGCCCGCCTTTCCAGTGTCCCACGACATCTTCTTACTGCAATCCTGTCTATACTTGATCTGTCATACCGTCATCATTTTCTCTCGTGCTTACACAGAACGCCCAACACACACCGCTACAGTCCAAAAGAACGGTTTCTCTAAATTCATCAATCATAACCTTTAGCCAAGTCCTCATGAAGTACTTAGCACCAAGAACTACCAAGAGTTCCTAACTCTCAAACACCGTCGCCCCGCGACCACATTGCAACAAGCTGACATGATGCCTTTACATACGCAGAAGATGTTACTTCTTTCATGCCGCCCATAACGCAATTTCAAACGAAGCCAAAACGTTGCTCGACTTTGCCCTTCCCGGGTTTAAACGAACCACATGACAAGGTCAACTACTCAAGGCACACCCGCTTCGATTACCCTAACCTTTCGTTCTTATATGGGTCATCATACCCCATAAGAAAATCACTTAAGCAATCACGATCTCTTACTTTTGTACACTCACACAAGGTGGTCAAACGTCACGTCGGATACCTACCTTTCTCCAAACAACTTCTTACATCTTTGTAAGAAAACTCAACAAGATAACCACACTATAGTTACTTCTCCAATACCAACCTCCCGACGACTATCCAACAAAACGATCATTGATTCGCCATCGACAATCGACATGCAATTGTCCAGTCGCCTCACGACAGACAAGGATTCTCGAAAGAAGCTATTTCTCCTAACTCCCCGAATAAGTCCTCGTTCCTCGTTAACTCCTCGCAATCTATCTCCGCTGTGCTAGACACCTTACGCACAAGCGACTCATCAAGACCTCAATGGACCTCACATCCACATTGGTGGTCTTCCGTTTTCCCCCAGTGCCCTCACAAGGTGTTCCTATACCATATCATTAACACATTCTCGAACGACCTCACTCGTTCACACCCAACGGGTTCACTCTCACGTTTTAATCTCCTGACATCACCCCTAATTTGAGACATGTTAAACAGTCGTAACCTTCTATACCAAGGGATTACGTGATGATAATTCCATTCCTCCCTGACAATCTAGGATTCCTAACAGAACCCACTTAATTCAACGCATCATAACCAACTTATACCCCACCGTTCCCACTTGAGAGAAAACAAACACAAGATCTTTCTTAGCGCGAGATCTAATTACTAAACCAACTCAGTATTCCATCTCAAAACCGAAAACATTACATTAAGTAACGTAACGCTACTAATTACTATTCCACCAACAGAAACACTTTGACCATTTCAACTTTACCGCGATTAAAACTATTCTCACATAACCCGACAATAGTTCAAACTACACTCATACCAACATTCCGAATTCACTGCCCAAGACTCTCGGTATTCACCCACTTACTCTAACGGAAACACTAAGGTCATAACTTGACCACATATTATTCAACTAACAATTCAACTCCCAAAGCCTTTCCTTGACCTCAATCGTGATACCCTTCCCGACCTAGCGAGTTCATAGCCTTCATGCACAATGACACAACGATTGAAATCATTTTGCACACTTTTAAGAAATAGATGCAAAATTATAAAACGAGTTTGAGTATGCATGAAACAACATTACTCAAGATGAATAGTAAAACACAACGACCGCAAGGATCGCTCACAGTTACTCTTACGATAATTCGTAATCTTGTCCATCTTAATCGGTGCCAACACTACGGTTGTCTCCAATGAGACCCTTCCTCATACGACCGAAGAGTTTCCGAACGATATCACTTACCCAAGGTGGGCTTGTCAACTCCAATACTCGTTTACATGAAAATAACGAGTCAGTACTCATTTTGTTTGTAAAACAAACCTCGCAATAAAATGTTTTCAATATTTTCGTAACGAAGATTATCTCCACAAGAAAAACGTGAAATAATTCGTAAATCACTAAGTTCAAAGCTTTATCGTATAATGAAAACAAGTTTGTCTTTTACTTTAAAGAAAACACGCTCGCACGCGTCACTCATTTCCCAAAACAAGAAAACATATCATGCACGTACATGCTTTTTAACATGAAAGAATCTCGTATAATACGTTTAACAACAAAATGCATGGAATTCAATATGCAAAGGAGGGCTATTCACTCTAACTAAGTCCACCGTTGCACTCACTTTAACTTTTCACTGGTACCATACTATAACCAACAACCGCTTCCTTACTTATGCTACAACTTGAAGTACAAGTGCTTCACAGCCCACTGATCGACCACTCTTACATGCATACCATAAAACAACACTGCTCTTTTGCAATCATTAACCTTGCCACTAAACCGCTTGACTAAGGAATCCAAGACTAGATTCCCTAACTTGATCTTGAATTAAAGGTTTCAAGATGCTAACAAAATTCTCACTTCCTATCCTAGAGAGTTTACATCTAGACAGCTCATTAACATTCCAGACAACACTTCCTCTAGAAGTTGCAAACATCCCATCACAAGGGATCTCTTTCATGACACATCAACTCTTTGCTAACAAACACAAGGTTAGAACCTTCTACATACTGCCACACTCACCACTCATCCCGACAATAGTGATTGATTACACCCATGCACCTGTAGGTCCATAATAGCATTGGCCAGATGCTATTTGAATTTACCTTACATGAGGGTTCTCACTACCATTGTCAAGATATTCTATGATTAAGGTCTTTCTTAATGGCTTCCTATATCTCAGTTGTGTCTCACTCTACCCCACAGTTTAAGTTTAGGCCCATCCGGTCACCTAAATCCCTTAAACTATGGCTCTGATACCATTTGTAACAACCCAATTTCACTAAAATAAAACTTGTAACAATACAACCAAAACTGGTCCCAAAGTATACAATTAATGCTACTTAAACTCTAAGTTCGCAGCGAATAACACACCCACAACTGAGATGCTACAGGAAGCCCGACGAAATCTACAAGTCTTCGCTAGGCTCTAGCTCTTCTACAACGCCACACACTTCCATCATCGCCAGATGGAATCCCAAACACGACTATCACCTGAAAATGGTTTTAGTTTTTGAAAAGCGAGGGTTAGACCATGAGGTCTAGTGAATTCCCTCTAAATGTATCCACAAGCCATTTAAGAAAAACGTTTCATTTCAAAACAGTAACACATCAACATATACTCAACAAGGGTGTACACAGTGGCATAGACTATTTAACACCTTACAAAGCCAGGCACGGCAACTCGACACCTTACAAAGCAAGGCACGGCAACTCGACACCTTACAAAGCCAGGCACGGCAACTCAACACCTTACAAAGCCAGGCACGGCAACTCGACACCTTACAAAGCCAGGCACGACAACTCGACACCTTACAAAGCCAGGCACGGCAACTCGAGAAGTCCCCCACTGTGCAACCCGACTCCACCCATAGCAATAACCAAACAAGCATGTAATCAACATTCACGCATAACTGTACGTATAAACAACTTGTATGCAATTGTAAACATTTCTATGTCATGCACAATAAAACCTTTCCAAATCGTTTAATCATGTCATCATGCTTGTAAACATAATCGGTTAAGAAACCTTACCCAAAACGTTTAATCATGCTCAAACCAAATTCAGATACGAAATCCTTAGCAAAACATTTCATTTGCACCAAAAAGGGGTTAAGGGAACTCACCTTAGCATTCGCACATCGACACACGCTCCGAAACACACTTTAGCTCAAACCGAACACCTGAATTGGACGTCATAAGAATGGTATTAAACCACCTAATTACATCCCAAAACATCGCTACTAAGCCCCTAAAACAAACCCCCAAACGATGCCTCGATTCTAGACCCGAAACCCGAAGCGAAACGAAGGGCACCCACACACAACAGCGACTTACGCGACTTTCCCCGCGGCTTACAAACCGCGTGGGAAACCGCGTAAGTCCCTGTTCGAGACTTCCACATCTGCACAACGAATTCAGTCCGAAATTGCACCCTTTTGTTGATCCAAACCCTCAGTGATTTGATAATGACCCTCTCTTATATACTTAGTGAAAATTCTAAGTAAACAGTATGTATCAGAGTTTCACTATCGCTGATAAGTACTAAGATCTTCCAGTACCGCTGATAGGAACTCTCGCTCTTTAGATTAAACATTCAGCGAACACTGTTCATCATTAATGCTCTGAGTCTGTTCAGTCATTATGATGATCGCTGATAAGTTAGTTGTTTACTTATGATTCCTGAAGACAAGTTTCACGTCAACAAAGGTTCTACGCTGAAGTCGAAGATCAAGCTCAAGAACCAGCGACAAGTCTCCTAATGAACTGATGCGGATCAGCGAACACTCAGATTTGTCCACTCAACGTGAAGTATCAAGTACAAGACTTCAGCTATCGCTGAACTTTATCATTCGCTGAATAGTAAATGATAATCGCTGAATCAACGAAAGCTGATCATGAAGTCCTCCGTACAAAGTACTTTTGTCTTAACCACCCTTGCACGACTCCGTACGAAATGTCAGAAAAGAACCTCCGAAAATCTGAAATCGTACAACCACTCTGATTCTACACTATTCATCCATACGGCTACTAAGGTTGTCAACCAAGGTCAATGACATGCAACCAACCAGCTGATGACACGTGTAAAGTATATACTGACTTGCATTAAATGCATGCAGTATATAAAGAGATGAACTCACTTCATTTAAAGCAACTTGCTAACTCTGGACAAGTTCAATCTCTTATCTCAAGATAGGTTATTATTAGTAATTTCCTTATCTCTCTTAGTGCAAGAAACCTTAGTGTTCCAACTTGTTTAGATTTAGATTTATCCTTAATCTTGTCTCCGCAACAAGCTGTAAATTGTTAATGATTTATCAATAAACAATTTAGAAAAGTAAAATCTGTGTGTTTGTATTCAACCCCCCCCCCCCCCCCCCCTTCTACAAACTTGTATAGGCCTTCGGGACCAACAAGTGGTATCAGAGCAGATTTGTTTAATCTCATAAACAAGATCTAATCTAAGATATTTCTCTTCCTTGCTATTATCTGAAAATGGCCACCAACACAAACACAAATTATATAGACAATGGTTCTCTTGCAAAACCCCCTAGATTTTCCAGAGATAACTTCAACTTATGGAAAAATAGGATGACACTCTTCTTAGAAGGTGTAGACCCTACTATACCTTACTATATTGAGAATGGTCCATTCATCCCTGTAAGATTTGATGCTGCAGTTCCAGGCACTGAGAATAGACCTGCTATTCCAGAAAGGCTGGTACCTAAAGAAATCCATCAATGGACTGATGAAGATAAGAAGAAAGTGGCTATAGATACAAAAGCCAGATCCATACTATCCATGGCTCTTCCTGACGAAGTCTACCATTCCGTCATGAATCTGAAAGCATCAAAAGCCATGTGGGACACAATATGTGTTCAGTATGAAGGAACGTCTGAAGTCCAGGACTCAAGAAAGATCAACCTGGTAAGACAATACGAAAGCTTCATTTCTGGTAAGAATGAAACTCTCTCTGAAGTTCACCAACGTTTTAATTGTTTAATTATAGATCTGAAAATTGTTGGTAAAGAATATTCTAACTTTGAAGTGCTGACAAAGTTTCTAGAATGTTTACCTGAAAGCTGGGACAATTATTCCATGTGTCTCAAGCTGTCAAAGGATCTAAGATCAATGACCCTTGCTACCTTATATGGCACGTTGCTGAATCATGAGCAATCGAGCCATCTTAAGAAGAATCTTGTAAAAGATTCCAAAAGCACCCCTGTTGCTTTAATCTCAGAGGAACCTTCTACTCAGCGACCCTCGGTCACTATCACTGAGTTAGAGAGTAACTCTGAAAGTTCATCAGATTCTGATTTTTCAGATGATGAATCCTTGGCTCTCCTAACCAAAAAGTTCAGGAGATTTGCCAAGAAGAAAATGTTTAGAAAGAACAAACCTCTTTCCATAGCTGACAAGCCTAAATCATCAGTTTTTGTTGATAAGGCTAATGCTACTTGTTTTAACTGCGAAAAGATAGGACATTTTGCTAACGAGTGCAGGTCTAAGAAAGTTTCTAGATCCTCAGCTTTTACAAAGAAATCTTTTGTTCCAAGGAATAAAGATGACAAATACTCAAAGCTGAAAGACAAATATGCGAAGCTGAAAAGCTTTAAGAAGAAAGGAAAAGGCCTGATGGCTGACTATGATTGGGCTGCTTCTGATGAAGAAGCATCATCATCTGATTCTGAAGATGATGAAGCAAATCAATGTCTCATGGCCAAGATTGAAGAAGAGGAAGAAAGTTCAGACATTCCCTCCACTTCAACCTCTGCTATTCAGGTATCACCTTCTTTCTTTACCAATATTGCAAATATTGATGAAGCTGATAGTCTCCGTAAGATCGATCTCTTGACTAGAAGTTTATACGAAGCCATGAACGGCAAAACTGTGGTTGAAAACCAAAATCTTGATCTCGCTGAAAAGCTTAAAAACTGCTACCTTCAAATAGAAAAGCTTTCTAAAATTGAAGAAGATTTTAAAGATCAAGTATATTTAAATCAGCTAGTCAAAATCGAACGAGCAGAAGCTATCGCTGCATTAGAGGCTGAAAAAGCTACTGTTGAAGGATGGTGTAATTCTTCAACAAAGATCACTGAGATAATTAAGGCTCAGATTCCTCTGAGTGATAAACGTGGTCTGGGTTATAAATATGATACTCCAAAACCAACCACTGAACGTTCAATGCTTAAATTTGGAACGTTCGTATCCTCAGTCGCTGACACTTCATCATCTTAGTGCTCATCGTCCATTACACCAATCCCTGAGGAAACTCCTACCTCCTCAAAAGGTAAGGAGAAAATGGTTTATTCAAAACCTACCTCTGTCTCTAAAGACAAAGGTAAAGGAATTGTTAATTATCAAAATCCTCAGAAGGGTACCTTAGTACCAAAGCTGAATGCTTCTAAAGCCTCAGTGACCTACCCCTATGGATCTAGAAAGCTGATCTCTGGATCTATTCAGCGATCTACTCCTAGACTCAGAGTGGATGTCCTTGGTAAGAAATCTGAAGAACTGAATGTTCGTCCCATTTCAAAAGCCAATAGTTTACTTGGTGCTGGCACTTCTAATTCGAAATTAAAAGCTCAGCATACAAATGGTCCTAGAACTACTTTTAGTTATAGGAAATGTTATCACTGTGGACTTACCGATCATATTGCTAGTAAGTGCCCCACAGCCACCAAAGCTGAAAAGATAGTTAAGGTGAAGATTGCCCCCAAGGCAAAGAAGACCAACCCTGGTGCAAATCAGGTCAAGGTGAATTCTACCACTGAGGTTAAGAAATTAACCAAAGTGAAGAAAGACAAAGCTGAATCTTCAAATGCTGCGAAGACTGCTGAACCTTCTATTCCAACTACTTCCACTGACAAACGTGTATACATGGTTAAGTGGGTACCTAAGAAAAACTAATCTTCCTTTGTATTGTAGGTTAAGAAGGGTATTTGGTATCTCGATATCGGATGCTCTAGACACATGACTGGTAAGAAAAGCCTGCTCGCTGAATACAAAGAAGAGAAAGGTCCCTCTGTGACTTTCGGTGGAAATGGAAAAGGACATACCCGAGGGTATGGTGTACTTTCAAATGGTACAACCTCCTTCAGAAGAGTCGCATATGTTGAAGGACTGAAACATAGACTTCTGAGCATCAGTCAGCTCTGCGACATGGATAACAAAGTGATTTTCACTAAGGAATCCTGCTTTGTCACTGACAAAAAAGAGAAGATAGCTCTCAGCGGTTATCGTTTGGAAAATGTTTATGTAATAAACATGGACTCAACAACCACTGAGAACTCCTGTTTCTTCTCAAAGGCATCTTCTGATGTTAACTGGCTATGGCACAATAGACACTCTCATCTAAATTTCAAGACACTGAACACTCTTTCCTCCAAAGAGTTAGTCACTGGTCTACCTCAGCATTCATACGCCAAAGAGTCTTTATGTTCAGCGTGTGAAAAAGGGAAGCAGACCAAAGCAAGCTTTAAATCAAAGCAAGTTTCCTCAGTGTCATCTCCTCTACAACTACTCCATATGGATTTGTTTGGCCTTGTTAACAAACAATCCATCGCTGGAAAGAAATATACGCTGGTCATAGTTGATGAATTCTCTCGCTTCACTTGGGTAATGTTTCTCCGTTCTAACAGTGACACCCCTGAAGAACTCATCACCTTTGTTCGGAAGATGGAAACTCTGAACAATATGACTGTTCGCTCAATAAGGAGTGATCATGGAACTGAATTCAAAAACAGTTCTCTTGATTCCTTCCTTGAGAGTAAGGGTATTTCTCACAACTTTTCGTCAGTGAGAACACCGCAACAAAATGGAGTCGCTGAAAGAAGAAATAGAACAATTATTGAAGCTGCACGTTCAATGCTCAGCGATTCTCACCTGCCTACTCAGTTTTGGGCAGAAGCTGTCAACACTGCTTGTTTTACGCAAAACAGGTCGCTGATAGTTAAAAGATTCAAAAAGACAACCTATGAACTCTTTCATGGGAGAAAGCCTTCAATCAGCTTTCTTCACATCTTTGGATGTCAGTGTTTCATACTGAACAACAGAGATGCCCTTGGAAAGTTTGATCCTAAGGCTGATGATGGAATCTTTCTTGGATACTCCTCAGTCTCCAAAGCCTTCAGAGTCTTCAACCGTAGAAGACAAACTGTAGAAGAAACTATTCACGTCACGTTTGACGAATCCCGTTCAGCGAACTCTAAACCGAACGCTGATACAGAAGAACTGAATCAATGGATGTTTTCTCATCTTGGTGATTCAGAAGATATTCCCACTCCTCATGCTCATCCAGTAGAAGATGATAGTCCCACTATCATTCCAAACATGCAGAATAGTGAAGCTGAAACATCATGGGTCTCAGCTGTTCCTATAAACACTATACCTGCAGTTGATCCAAATATCTCAGACATTCCATCTATTTCTCAGCAATCAGTGAATGAAGTGACAAATGCAAACATTCCTCTCTTAGCTGATAATCCAGAAGTAGCTGAAGCCTCATCTTCAGTTTCTCCAGTTCAGACTGAGTCAGCGACGTATGCTCCGGCTCAGCGATGGACTGTAAATCACCCAATCGATCAAATTCTTGGTGATCCAAACGCTGGTATTCAGACTCGTAGAAGTGCAGGTAATATTTGTTTATTTGTTAACTTTATTTCTCTAACTGAACCAAAGAAAATAGATGATGCCCTCAGAGATCCAAACTGGGTCAGCGCTATGCAAGAAGAGCTGACTGAATTCGAAAGAAACAAAGTTTGGAAACTTGTTCGAAGACCAACTGACAAAACTGTGATAGGCACTAAATGGGTCTATCGAAACAAATTGGACGAACATCGTACTGTAACTCGCAACAAAGCTCGTCTTGTTGCTCAGGGATACAGACAAGAGGAAGGCATAGATTATGACGAAACATTTGCTCCAGTAGCAAGACTTGAATCTATTCGTCTTTTCTCAGCATATGCTGTACACAAAAACTTCACTGTACATCAGATGGATGAACAGTCAGCGTTTCTGAATGGAAAGCTGAATGAAGAAGTTTATGTGGAACAACCACCAGGATTCTCAGATCCTAAGCGTCCAGGTTATGTTTATAAACTGGACAAGACACTTTATGGCTTAAAGCAAGCTCCACGTGCATGGTATGACACTCTTTCCACTTATCTCCATATTGAAAAATTTGAGCGAGGTAAGATTGACAAAACTCTATTTTTTAGAAAAGTGAAAGGTCATATCATTCTAGTTCAAATATATGTTGATGACATTATATTTGGTTCTACTAACCCTGAGCTTTGTACTCGTTTCGCTGATAGAATGAAAGATGAGTATAAAATGAGCATGATGGGTGAACTAACATATTTCCTTGGTCTTCAGATTAAGCAAACTGAAAAAGGAACTTTCATTAATCAGGGAAAATATGTTAAAGATATGCTGAAGAAATTCGACTTAACTGAAAGTTCAGCTATGAAAACCCCTATGGCACCACCGCTGACACTTGATAAGGACACAAAGGGTGTTCCTGTCAATGTTACGTTGTACCGTGGGATGATCGGCTCACTATTGTATCTTACAGCTAGCCGACCCGATATTATGTTTGCAACATGTTTGTGTGCACGATATCAAGCTGAACCTAAGATATCTCATATGAAAGCTGTAAAGCGAATATTTCGATATCTTAAGGGTACAGCGAATCTAGGTCTTTGGTATCCCAAAGACTCAGGATTCGATCTAACCGCCTATTCAGACAATGATTTTGCAGGATGCAAAATGGATAGGAAAAGCACCACAGGAGGATGTCAGTTCCTGGGTGGAAAGCTGGTAAGTTGGACAAGTAAGAAGCAAAACTCAGTGTCCACTTCCACAGCTGAAGCTGAATATGTAGCCACTGGAAGCTGCTGTTCTCAAGTCTTGTGGATGAGAAATCAGCTACTAGACTATGATCTTCAGCTCTCCAAAATTCCAATCTATTGCGACAGCACTAGTGCCATCGATATAGCAAACAATCCAGTGCTACACTCAAAGACAAAACACATCGAAATCATATATCATTTTATCAGAGATCATGTGATGAATGGTGATATAGAACTTCATTTTATTCCAACTGATTATCAGTTAGCTGATCTATTTACCAAACCTCTTGATGAGACAAGATTCAACTTTCTCATCAGCGAGCTTGGAATGCTGAATTTTGAAGGATAAAACCTTCAGCGGTTCACATTGATCAGCGATAGGATAAAATCAACTTGTATAACCCATTCTATCATTCTCTCTCTGAATAAACTTGATTCGCTGATATCAAGGTATGTTTACTCTCTCTGACATATCGCATGTAAATGCAAGATTTCAAAATAAATTGCATCGCTGAATATCTCTTCCTTAACAGCGACTTTTTGAAATTTCTTAAAACCTTCACTGATATTTCTATTCAGTGCTTCATGTTTTCAAAGAGTCCCTGAGTTTTTCAAAACCTTAGAGACAACCAAGAATATGAAAGGACAGTTGTGACGTCATTGCAACGGATAAACCCTGACACGTTCTTCTTTCTGACACACGTTTGCACGTTTCGTTCAAACTTCCAATCAAATGCAAACACGTGTCCGTGTCATGATGAAAATCTTTTCCCGCTCAAAGATTTTCTCTCTCTAAACTCTCTATATAAACAACTCTTGGTTTATATTTTATCTTTTACGCGATCAAATCTTCCTCCGCAAGAAAAGAATTACTGTTGCATTTGTGCTCTCAAATCTTCAAAGAACTGTTCATCATCTTCTTCATCAAACATCAAGGTTAATATGTTCTTATTTATCACCAAATGCTTAACTTGTTTCTGATCTTATCTTTGTTTTAAACAAGATCAAACAAAAGAAGAACTTCTTAAAAATAAAATCATTTCTTTCATGGTTTTATGAACACAACCATTTCATGGTTGTTCTTCAAGTTTTAAATCTAAATCTTAAACTTGTTCTTCATTCGTATCCAGTTTTTTTTTGAAACTGGAATACAAGACTTTATGGGTTTTACATTTCGTTTCAAAAATCAAGAAAAACCCTAATCTTCATTAAGACATTTATGTCTGAATGAAATGGACAAATTTCGAAACATCTTAATGGAAATTTCTTTCCACATTAAGATAATTCTTATTTGTTAACATCTTTGGTTGAACTGATAATACAGAGAAATGGCAACTTCAAAGATAAATGTTACCGCTGAGAACATCTCCACTGACTCTGAGGAAGTGGAAATCATCAAAGCCCCTCAGGTTAAGTTCAAGCTGGATCAAATAGATTGGACCAAGGTCAACAACCTCTCTGCGCTTCTCGAGTTTCCTCCTCGAAAGCAAGTCACACATCTGGATGATGCTGTGAACTTCCTAAAAAACTGTTGCATTTCAACAACCCTGACCATCACACCTCCTGCAAGTCAGCTACTACTATCCCAGTTCTGGTACTCTGCCAGACACTCTCAGCTACCATCCGCCAAAGATCCCTCCAAAACCATCGATTGCATACTCAGCGATACTGAGTATGGCACAATTAAGATAACCCCCGCAATCATTCGAAAAGCCCTGAACTTTCCCAATGCTACCAAAGAAAAACCGTTTGTTCCATTCCCTGACCATAAGAAGCATGCTGACAGAGAAGAAATCATTTCTTTCCTCGACGCAATGGGTTACATCTGGGAAACTGGAAGGGACAAGAAGCCCGAGAAGAAGCTGACGCTGATAAAGAAGTCCAAAATACCCAGCGAGATGAATTTCATCTTCGCACACCTGATCAGCTGCATGACAGCGAAGACCGGCTCCTCTGATCAAGCCACTCAACCTCAGCAGGCTATGAGATACGCACTGCTGAAAGGTCTACATATTGACTGGGCATCTATCATTTATGATGACCTAGTACAAAGAGTAGATTCTGCTGCTGACAGACCTGCATGGGTTCCCTACCCCCGTTTCATCAGCGTCATCTTTCAATATGGCCTGAAGGACAACTATCCTCAAGAGGGTGACCTGAAACTTTCTCAGGTTGGCCCTAAGGTGCTCGATTTCAAACCTGTCGACAATGAGGTACATCTCTCTACCCTTCTCTCTCTTCTTAACCCTAATTCTTCGACTTCTGTGGCTCCTTCAGCGACAATACCCATCGCTGATACCCCGGCCACACAATCCTCTCCTTCTAAGAAAAGGAAACACTCTTCAACCCAACTTGGTTCCAAAAGGATCAAGAAAACCAAGGAGCAACCCCAGCAATCCCATGCTGAAGACTCCTCAGCTCATTCTAAAGAGCTGAAGGAAAGTTCCGTGGTACGCTCTGCCACACCCGTTCAAGCCATCCCTCCAATCCAGACTTCAGCGTCTCCAAACGCTGAGGTTAGAAACTTGGAACCTACCCAACCTCCCTCAGTCTCTCAAAAGACTGATGAAGTGATTCTCAGCGATTCCAACGCTGAACTCAGAACCCGAACCCCATTCTTATCCTTCGCTTCTCCCTCCACTCACTTAGACACTCCTCCAAAGAACACTGGAGATGCCATCATTCCAGAAGCCACCGCTGACGCTTCTCAAAGAATGATGAAGACAAGACCTGCAGAGATCACCATACCTCACCGTACTTTTGAGGAAGATATGGAACATTATTCAGGAACCCGCATCTTTGACGAGTTCATCAATCCTCCTGCAGGTACAAATCAACCCATATACACTGTAACTAAACCTGAAACTTCTGAGCTTTCCTTTGTTCACAAGTACTTATGTGTTACAGGTCCTAATTTGGGAGACATCAACGAGTCTCTGAAGTCCGTGGAAACCAAGCTGACAGATCTCACCACTACTCTTTCCAACAACTCTTCAGCTGTAACAAACGCTGGAGAGAATTTGACAAAGCCGACAACGGTGGTGGAAAAGAAAGCTTCCACAGACGGCATCAAGATTGTTGATAAGAATCTTAGCGATTTCGCCAAAGTGCTCGCTGACATCTACACAGACTACACCTCACTCAAACAATCAGTTTCCTCCATGTCCGGCGAAGTAACAACGCTGAAGACATCGGTTGGAGCACTAGAGGGTGATATGTCTGCTGTGAAGACAAATGTTCAAACTCTGACGACTGACTTAGGCTCTGTAAAGACCGACGTTGGTTCGATGAAAACAATGATTGAAGAGCTGCTCAACAAGGCGAGAACTCCTGCTCCTGAACCGACCCCTGTCCCTGCATTGGAAACTTTCACAGCGACGGATCGCAAAGAGCTGGAAAAGATCAATCCTGCTATAACTGGCCTAGAAGTCAGATTAGCAAAGATTGAAAGCTGTGTGGGTATCTCTGGCCAAGAAGACAGAGAGCCTCCCACAGCTGAAGAGTCTACCCATTCCTCCCCCAGTCATCATGAGAAAGAGGAGGAGAAGAGCGCTGAACATCCCGAGGAAAAGAGCGCTGAACATACCGATGAGAAGAGCGCTGAAGATCTTGAAAAGAGCGCTGAAGACCTTTCCCATGATGAATCTATCAGGGGAGAGAAGAATGAAGATCTTATCGCTGGACCTCAGGGAGATGAAAACCCTGAGGGAACCGAGAAGTTCGCCTCTGTATCTGAGGGGGAGCAACTCGAAGAAGACGCTGAAGAATCCGAAGCAGAAGATGATGAAGTCGTCGACATCCCTGATAATGAACCATCCTCCTCTCCAAGGAATGATGATGATGATGATGACGAAGATGACGATGATTTCTTTATCGTCAAACCTGCCCCAAGGATCAAAGCTCTTAAAGGGATCTCGATAAATGAACCAACAGGGGAGCGGACAAAGACAAAGCCCTCAGCCTCTGGAGCTGAGAAAGGCAAAGGCAAAGGCGTCGCTGAAGATGAAAATCTGGCGATCTTGCTTGTAAAGCCGGTTTGTCAGGTACACTAATCATATCTCACTCCATCCCTCCTCTATAAGTTCTACTACCCTAGCCTACACCTGAACATATTTCTCTTTCTCTTTCTACCCAAGTTCTACCCATGTTCTTATTTGTAAGATCGCTGTGTTTCAGCTAGTCCTCTCTCCTGTTTGAGGATGTCGCTGAAGGTTCTACTACTGCGACTTCACAAATAAAGCCAGCTGCTGCTGATGAAATAATCCCAGTCTTAGATTTGATCTCTGAGACTGATGAACCAGAAGAACAACCTCTCTCGCACAGAAACAGACCTTCCTCAGCTCCTCAAAAGCTGAGTGAAGAGGATCAAAAGAGAAGAGAGGAAATAATAAAGCGATTCGAGGATCAGCGAATCATTCTGAGGCGTGATCAACTTCCTTCAGTTCCTCCAAAGTTCAGAATCTCAAAAGCTGAATACCAGGAACACCTTAGAGCTGAACGCCTTGTCGCTGAAAGGAAGGAAGCTGAAGAGAAAGACAGAGAATACGCCATCAAGCTTACTCAAGAATCTGTCAAAGACCCCAAGCTGAAAAGAGTTCCCATTGATGTTCAACGTCAGCTCTGGGATGATGCTCAAGAAATCGTTAGAGAAAAGACAAAGGTCTCTGATACAACTTTGGAATGGGCTAAACAAATGCTGACCTATCGATCAAGGCCATCCAAAATAATCAAAGCCAACATCAGAGGAAAAATGTACGTTGATGTTCCTGTTCTTGAAGTGGATGTCTACAGAGATGACAAAACCAAGCAAACCTTCTATGCTGCTTCATTAGAAAAGTTTGGTCTCTCTGAATGGTTAGAAACGAAATTAGCCATTCAGGGATCACGCTCAAAATTCAAAAGCCATGTTGAGATGATCTTAAACAAACAGATCGACTTGCTTTCATCTGCTGTGGATATTCCTCCTACTCTTCCTCAACCGAAGAAAGCCTCTGCTAAGAAGAAGAAAGTTTCTGATTCAGGTCCAATCATTCGAAATGAAACAGGTATTGGTTTCTCTTGTGCTGAAGTTCTTGGCCCTGATGCTGATCTTTCAATGCTTGACACCTCCCTACCACCTGGAGAAACCTTCATCCCTGGCACAGTGGTAAGTGATCCATATGGTATATTCTTCTTAGACTAGGATGGAAATCATCACTTTCAACGTGTCTCTGAGCTCCACATCGCTCCCATCGAACAACTCAGAGATCTCGTACACTGGTGTGAAGTCAGACGCGACATCAAAGCTAGACATCTGAAGCCCTTGATTTTTGAAGCTGCTCTGAAGTTAAAGAATCAAGGAGAAAATTTCCCTGACTGGATGATCCCCACTGAAAAGACGACCCTTGATGAACTTCTCATTAAGGAAGAACCCTTTGAAAACTGATATGATCTCCTTTTTCTCTATTGTATCAGTTATCCTTCTGTACTTGTAATTTATTTCGCTTGTACTTATAATCTTTCTGTTTTTCATTGTAACTTGATTCAATATTTTAAAGAAAGATTTCAGCGAACGTTCTTTACTCCATCAGTACTGAAAAGATCCCAGAAAACAGTAAAAGGGACAAATATTTTATGAGTTCTTTTTATCCTTATGTTTTCATTAAATAGCAATTTTCTTTGTTGCTATGTCATAATCAAATAGGGGGAGATTGTTGATCCAAACCCTCAGTGATTTGATAATGACCCTCTCTTATATACTTAGTGAAAATTGTAAGTAAACAATATATATCAAAGTTTCACTATCGCTGATAAGTACTAAGATCTTCCAGTACCGCTGATAGGAACTCTCGCTCTTTAGATTAAACATTCAGCGAACACTGTTCATCATTAATGCTCTGAGTCTGTTCAGTCATTATGATGATCGCTGATAAGTTAGTTGTTTACTTATGATTCCTGAAGATAAGTTTCACGTCAACAAAGGTTCTACGCTGAAGTCGAAGATCAAGCTCAAGAACCAGCGACAAGTCTCCTAATGAACTGATGCGGATCAGCGAAGACTCAGATTTGTCCACTCAACGTGAAGTATCAAGTACAAGACTTCAGCTATCGCTGAACTTTATCATTCGCTGAATAGTAAATGATAATCGCTGAATCAACGAAAGCTGATCATGAAGTCCTCCGTACAAAGTACTTTTGTCTTAACCACCCTTGCACGACTCAGTACGAAATGTCAGAAAATAACCTCCGAAAATCTGAAATCGTACAACCACTCTGATTCTACACTATTCATCCATACGGCTACTAAGGTTGTCAACCAAGGTCAATGACATGCAACCAACCAGCTGATGACACGTGTAAAGTATATACTGACTTGCAATAAATGCATGCAGTATATAAAGAGATGAACTCACTTCATTTGAAGCAATTTGCTAACTCTGGACAAGTTCAATCTCTTATCTCAAGATAGGTTATTATTAGTAATTTCCTTATCTCTCTTAGTGCAAGAAACCTTAGTGTTCCAACTTGTTTAGATTTAGGTTTATCCTTAATCTTGTCTCCGCAACAAGCTGTAAATTGTTAATGATTTATCAATAAACAATTTAGAAAAGTAAAATCTGTGTGTTTGTATTCACCCCCCCCCCCCCCCCTTCTACAAACTTGTATAGGCCTTCGGGACCAACACCTTTCTCAACCCCAACTCATCCCCAAATTGATATTTAAGGTACCAAAAACATTGAGGATCAATAACCAACACTTTAAACAACATAAAACCCACCAATTTCATCCAATGATTCATCCCTTAAACCCCAAACTCATATTCTTGACAAAACTCAACTCTACCATTGAAATGATGGATGATTCTCTAAGAAAAGCTTGTAAATCATTCAAAACTCAAACATAGCAATCTCCTTTGGAGCATTCACCCTCAAAACATTAAAACATTAGAAAATCTTATACCACACTCTTCTCATTAATCCTTTCAATAGAAGAAAAACATGAGAGGGGAAGTTTACCTTGGAGAAGATGAAGATTAACCTCACATTCAGCTTCCAAATCCAAGCTCTCTCTTCAAGAAGCTTCAAGATCCTCCAACTCCTCCTCTAGCCATCCCCAATACGTATGAACCACAAAATGGAAATAATCTAGGGTTTTATCCCTTTTTATACCAATTCACAAATTTCAGATTTTGCAAACAAGTCCCCAAGTTGAATATTTCTTACCTTAGCCCCAAAAACTTCATTTACTCTAACCTTGCAAGAAGAATAAAAATATGGGGTGTTACAGTCTTAGGCTGCTGGAGTACCGCCATTTCTCCCACCGTCGGTGACGAAGGTAGAGCCCCTGGCGGTGGTGGTGGTGGTGGATCTACGCATCGACATCAGGGATTTCAAATGGTTTCAACCGTATGCAGAGTTTGCTTTTGAGAAGAGAGAGATGCAGAGGCTGTATCCGTATCTGGTTCAAGTTCCTTCATCTGTAAAAAAACGAATTTTGTTTTGGGTATCACAGTGGTATCATAGTAGGTATCACAGTTTGCACCTGTCTTTATTTTGTTGTTTTACAATGGGTATCACAATGTTTATCCTCTTTATTTTATTGTTTTACAAAGGGTATCACAGTTGGTATCACCGGAGTATCATAGTTGGTATCACCAGGGTATCACAATTGGTTTGTATCACCGGAGTATTGCTTTACTAAGTGTATCAAATTATGTTTTTTTTTCTTTAGTTTCGTTATGTTGTTATGGGTATCACATTGGTATCACAAATTTTCTTAGAGTATTACTAAAGTAATGAATGTAATGTTGAATTGGATGGCAATGGGTATCACAGTGATATCACAAAAGTTCTTGTATGTATAATGTATTTTCGGTATTAAGAGAGGAGAGAGGATATTTTACAATACCTAAAATGCCTTTTTATTTAAATTTCAAACAAAATTATCAAAATTAATAATTTTCTAATTTATAGCTTAATATGTGGCTCACACTGTTTCTCACAGTTTCCACAAAATAACTAGTTCTCCCTTGAATGACCCTATATATATATATATATATATAGGGAAGGTATCCGTTGTAAACCAACCAGTTTGTGCAAACTGTGCAAACCCATCTCCACCTATCACGTAATTTCTTTTTTTTTTCTTTTTCTTTTTTATAACCATGGGGGTATTTTAGGGATTTTAACATATTTAAGTTTTTTAAATATATTATTTCTTGTGTAACCAATCGTCCAAAAATGTTATTCATCGGATTCATCGGAGATCTGAATACCAGTTTACAATCTTGATTGTAACACCCCGCTTACCACGACACAATATTGTCCGCTTTGCCCCACTGGCTCACGGCTTTGTTCTTGGCGACCTGGCAAGGACTTCGCAAAGACTTCCCAGGAGGTCACCCATCCTGGTACTACTCCCACCCAAGCACGCTTAACCACAGAGTTCCGAAGGAACCCGCATGCTTGTGGCCCCAAAACGCGTTGTGTCTGGTAAGGCCAAGGTTTACTAATATACCCAACATCTCTCATGTCCACGGCCGATGTGGGATATGCCTAAGGTGTTACACACACCCCCCCTTAGGGACTCATCGTCCTCGATGAGGTTTGCCCCACCATCCCGAACGGCACAGGAGTGGCTCTGATACCATTTGTAACACCCCGCTTACCACGACACAATATTGTCCGCTTTGCCCCACTGGCTCACGGCTTTGTTCTTGGCGACCTGGCAAGGACTTCGCAAAGACTTCCCAGGAGGTCACCCATCCTGGTACTACTCCCACCCAAGCACGCTTAACCACAGAGTTCCGAAGGAACCCGCATGCTTGTGGCCCCAAAACGCGTTGTGTCTGGTAAGGCCAAGGTTTACTAATATACCCAACATCTCTCCTGTCCACGGCCGATGTGGGATATGCCTAAGGTGTTACATTGATGAAGATCGTGAAGACAAAATCATCCCAGATAAAAATCATGAATCTGATATAAGCTTGAATCCATAAAATCATGAACCCAAATAAATCATGAACCAGTTAAAAATCATGAACCCGAAAATCATGAACCATAAAATAATGAAGCCCATAAAAGTCATGAACATAAATCATGAACCAGAAAAATCATCAACCCAGATAAAAATCATGAATCTGATATAAGCTTGAATCCATAAAATCATGAACCCAAATAAATCATGAACCAGTTAAAAATCATGAACCCGAAAATCATGAACCATAAAATAATGAAGCACATACAAGTCATGAACCAGAAAATCTATCGGTATGATAAACAAGGTTGAAACTTTCGATGGTTTTGCCTCCCTCTCTTGATTCAGACTCCATGGGTGCTTCATCGAATAAGACTTCTTCAACGAAAACCCTTTCTCCTTTCTCTTCCGCGATTCAGAAATTTGTTGGGGAAAATCCAAATGCCGCCCTTGGTGAGGGAGGATGACAGAAAGGGTCTTGAAACCCTAGATCTGTTGGAACCGTAGGAGAGAGATGGAGGTTGATGAAAGAGAGAGTCTTTAGATTTTAGATTTCATATTGGTGGTTGAAGACAGCGGTGGTGGTGGAAGACGACTATGGTGGAAGATGACAATGTTGGAAGACGCCGGCGGTGGAAGACGCCGGTGGTAGACGGTGGTGGAAGACGACGATGGTGGAAGACATCGGTGGTGGCGGCGGCTGAGGGGTGTCGGCTCTTGCGTGAGGAAGAATGAAAGAAAAAAAAAGCTTGAAACGTGAGGAAGACGACAATGGTGGAAGACATCGATGGTGGCGGCGGCTGAGGGGTGTCTTGCGTGAGGAAGAATGAAAGAAAAAAAAGCTTGAAACCCTAATCAGATGCAGGAGGCGTAGAATAGATGGAAATAACTGATTTTTTTATACCCAATATACCCTCAAAACTCTCCCAATTCTATAAAATAAAATTAAAATATTCAGTTAATTACATTAATGTCATCGCCTTTTTTAAGCCGTAGATTAAATAAGTTAATGGCTTAGATCGAGTTTGCAAAGTTTGCACAAACTAACTGGTTTGCAATTGATAATTCCGCTATATATATACATATATATATATATATATACATATATTCAAACCATGCCACAAGCAACCTCTTTCAAAGTACAAATTCTAAATGCCCTGAGCATTTATTTCTCAGAACAGAGCAAGAAAATTCCCGAAAAACAACACAAACGTTTTTCTCATTACATCATTTTTAGGGGAACAAAAACTGGAATTTTCAATAAATGGGAAACAGTTACACGGCATATAAAATGTGATGGTCCACTTTATAAAGGATATCACAGTTTTTCAGAAGCTATGAAAGTAGCCAGGGAAACTTTTGGAGTTGAAACCTTCTTCATTGAACCAGAAGAGGTAAAAACCTTTGCAGAAATAGCAAAAACTAATCCTGAGCAATTCATTATTGCTCAAGAAAATGTGATTGCCCAGTTACAAGAACAACTCCTAAAAACTGGAAAAAATACACAGCTTATACAAACCCAGATTGAAAACAGTTTTCTCAAACAAAAGATTTCCCTTCTCGAAGCAAAAAATACACAGCTTATACAAAAGCTTGAGAAAAAGGAAACAAACACAGTTATACACAGAAACCTCGATAGTTTCAAGGCAAGGATCCTAGATATGCCACTGAAACAAACGATGCAACCACTTTTCGAAAACTTCCCAGAATTCGAACAGATGGTTTCTGACAAAGTTTGCACAGAATTTCCATTGGTGTTATACAAGTTACAGCAAGATATCATCGACGTGGCCTTTGAAGAGAAAAAATACAAAGGCGTTACAGTGGTTCAAAGAACACATCATTATGCAGCACAGATTCCGACCAACATATTTCTATTACAGGTCAACCTGAAGATCACAGACATGCCTGACGATCAAATCCTAAGTTTCTACCACAATGGAATGATCGATTACATAGAATTCAGCTTGAACCCAAAGACAGAAGCAATCCTCAACAAATTCGGGGAAAAATTTATTCTTATAGCCGGCAATATGGCATCTCATTCAAATGATCAAATGATAGGTTGCAAGATTTTTGCATCCTTTCCTGAAGCCAACAGTTATACATACAGACCTGCCAGAAAACGTATTTTTATCAGCCATCACGAAGAAGAACAAATGATGTTGATAAAATATGCATGCAACCGCGAATACACATGGTGGGACAATATCAACAGCAAGGAAACTCTGCAGTTACAGGTGGAAAAAATGATCATACAGGGGCAAAGGACACCAACACTACCTGCAGGTTTTTTCAATCGACCTTGGGGAAAACAGTACAGACTTATTGCAGAAGGTCACTATACACAGATTTTCGTACAAGACAATTGGATCATGATCCTCCCATTCATCGGAGAAGATGATTCCAGTCCAATTATAATTGAAAACACAGACGAAAGAGATGACTATGACGGAAACGGAACAGATCCAGATTCGCCACCGTCAATCGACAGCACACACAGGGACTTCTAGAAGGACTCTTTTCATCTAGAAGAAGAAACGTCAGCCTGACGTCACTACAAATTATTTTCAGAATATTGGCCGACACTTTCTTTTTTGCTTTTAGACTTTTGTATAAAGTAAGTTGTCGTTATTTCTTTTAAAGATTCGTTAGTTGCCGACATAGCTTTAATAATTTAGCTTAGACTTTACACGTGTCCTAGTCTAGTCTAGATTCGTTCCTTTAATCTGTCTATATAATGCAATTTCTATTTCATTGTAAGACACCCCGAGAAAACCTTTGAGAAATATTAGAAGCATTCTCTCATATGGCCTTCTAAACTCTCTCTCTATCTCCTTAATGTTAATCTAGTTTTTTCTTACACTCCTTTTAGATCTTCATAGTATATCCCATACCAAAAAAAAAAATACCATCCCGGTGCTTCCGCTCGTCACCTCCCAAGTTCTTCGACTAGTTCGTCCATCTCCACTGTAAGTATTTATGATTTTTCATAAATTATTGTCATAGTGGTTTAACGGAAACCCAAAAAATCCGCCATACCCCCCTTATTGGTATCAGAGCATGGTACGATTCTTTGGTTTAAAAGACTTAGTCAGGCTCGATGGTGGCAGTTGAAGTCCACAATTTACGAGAACCCGCTAAGGTGAAAATCCAGGGATCATATTATGCAAAGATATAAATATAAAGGTGTAATACCCCGGGTAAATCCGTTAATTAAATTCTAGTTCCGTTAAGTTTATTTTCTTTATAATTGATGTTAGGGTAAGTTTAGGAGGGTTTATAAGTTTAAAGGGTAAAAGTTTGACCAAAGGATAAATTAAAGGTGTATTAGTTATTAGTGAGGCGTTTAGGGGTGGAAATGGTAAATATATGTAGATATTACCCTTTTAGTTTTCTGATATTTTCATATCAGCTAAAGATCAGATTTCAAGTGTGTGTTGGTGTGTGTATTGAGAGAAAAGAAGAAAAGGAAGAAAAGAAAGCAATAGGACATCATTTGGTGTACTTGGAAGAGATTAAGGTATGTTTTCTTTGTATTTTATGTTTGTAAGTGTTTATGGATGATTGCTATCGGAGTAGAATCATTAAGTTCGTGTCTGAGGTTAAAATCTGTCGAATCTGGGTAAAAATGGGGTAAACCGACAGAGGTGCCCGGATAAGATGAATGTATCCGGGTAGTTTTGTTGAAGGTGTCCGGATGACGTTCTGAAGGTGTCCGGACAGGGTTTTATCCGGGTAAGTCCTTCTTGTTATACTTTCCGGATGGAATAGGATACCGGATGGCGTCCGGATTACTTTGGTGTCCGGATTCCTTATGATGTCCGAGAAGTTGTTCTGTCCGGATTAGTCTTGTTGTCCGGATTCATTGTGTTGTCCGGTGTGCGGACCGACAGGTAGCCGGGTTCCGGTGAGCGGACCGGTTGTTGATTTATTAGTTGGCTTGCTACCAACTAATATGGCCATTTGTGGAGGAATAAGGTGAATGAGATGTACGATGCACGAGTCTGGATTGGTATTTAAATACGTGTGGTATGTTTATATTTTACGAAAGGATTATCAAAGGTTTATCTAAACTATTTTGATACAAAGGATTTACATAAAAGGTTTTATAATGATTTTGGAAAGGACCGGGATTAACTCACTGGACCCGTTTGGTCTAACCCTCATTTTGTTTTCAAAAATATGTTTTCCAGGTTAAGGATCGGCAGGAGAGGATGAAGTGTAGGAAGCTTTTGATGGATGTTGATTAGGAAACTTTTATATATTTTGTAATGTCAAGACTAATGGGACCGTACTTGGTTTGTTATGTAACTTTTGTTGTAAATCAATGATATGTATGAATGTTATGTAATATGATGTATGTTATGGGATTTGGGTCGTTACAAATGGTATCAGAGCCCTAGTTTAAGGGATTTAGGTATTTGTACCCGTACCTAGACTTAAACTGCATGTGAAGTAGGATGTCCTTGATATATTAGAACCTTGGGATGCTAAGTATAAAAGGTAGAAGGAACATCATGTAAGGTAATTTCAGATTACACCTGGCCAGTGTAATTGTGATCTTACAGGTGCATGTTTGGACTGGGATACCTTATTATATGGGGTATGTGCTTATGTGTATATTAATCTTGTCTGAATCTACAGAATGGCAAGCGGTACTAGAAGTACGACTAGAGAGGGAGGAAGAAATCCTAATAGAACGAATCCAACAGTCGGGACAAGGGGAAGAGGAAGAGAAAGAGGTAGGGGCAGAACCGGAGGTAGAGTTCAGGGGCAAGGTACGGAGTTTATTACAAGAAACGATCTGATGGCGGAGATGGGAAGACTTCAAGCAAATATCCAGACTATGTTCGACCAAGCTCGTCATACTGAAACACCAGATCCTGGTTTGGAAGACGAAATGCCCATTACACCTACGGTTATACCAGTGTCAAGAAGGTGTGATTACAAGATGTTCTTAAACTGTAGACCTCCAACTTACTCAGGAGATAGAGACCCAGTGAAGGCGATGAGATGGTTAAAAGAAATAGAAGCCATCTTCAAGACCAGTAAGTGTGCGGATGAGGACAGAGTATTATACGGAACAACGATGTTGAAGGCAGAAGCTCTGTACTGGTGGGAAGCTCACATTGATTCCACAAGGTCGGATGTATACTCTACTTTTACTTGGGACGAATTCACAACAGCATTCAAAGGACAGTTTTGTTCTCAAGCAGCAGTTAGACAATTGGAAGAGGAGTTCATGAACCTACACCAGCGAAGTTTATCGGTTAGGGATTACACCGCTCTCTTTCTAGAGAAGTCTCTCTTTGCAGAGTACTATGTTGCCACGGAGGCTCTAAAGATGGAAAGGTTTATTTTTGGATTAAATGCAGAAATTAGAAAGCTAGTGACTGCAAGAGGACCCGATACCTTCTCAGCCGCAGTGGATGCCGCGGAAAATGTGGAACAGGATAACCGGAGAGACGTTGGTGATAAGAGTGTTGGGAAAAGAAAACTGGAAGAAACGATGTTCGATTCGGAAGAATATGAATCCCCGAGGTCTGATAGTTATTCACCTTTCGGACCAGTTAAAAGACCATGTACAAAATGCAACCGTGTGCATCAAGGAAACTGTTATGTGGATTCCCGAAGTTGTTACAAATGTGGAAAGACTGGTCACATAGTTAGAGACTGTCGGGTAACTCGATTATGTTTCGTTTGCAATTCCCCGGATCATATTCAGGCAGATTGTCCGCAATGGAAAGCACAGCAGGGTAGTATGACGGTAAGACCAACGAGTGTTAGACCGGGAGAGGAACAAGGGCCTGAGGTACCGAAAGCAAAGGGTCGAGTTTTTCAGATGACGGAACAAGAGGTGGAAGAAAGTCCTGATGAGGTTACAGGTATATTTCTATAAACTCTATACGTGATAAGGTGTTATCTGACTTCGGTGCAACATGGTTATTGATATTTCCGTGCTTTTGTTGCTTATCTGTGTTAGAGATATAGGTGGGTGTGGGGTGGCTATTTAGTTAGTTCCTATGGTTTTGATTGAGTTCGAGGTAGTAGTGGAAACTAAGTATTCATACCTTTTCGCTTAACCGAATTCCGGGACGGAATTCTTTTAAGGGGGAGATGATGTAATACCCCGGGTAAATCCGTTAATTAAATTCTAGTTCCGTTAAGTTTATTTTCTTTATAATTGATGTTAGGGTAAGTTTAGTAGGGTTTATAAGTTTAAAGGGTAAAAGTTTGACCAAAGGATAAATTAAAGGTGTATTAGTTATTAGTGAGGAGTTTAGGGGTGGAAATGGTAAATATATGTAGATATTACCCTTTTAGTTTTCTGATATTTTTATATCAGCTAAAGATCAGATTTCAAGTGTGTGTTGGTGTGTGTATTGAGAGAAAAGAAGAAAAGGAAGAAAAGAAAGCAATAGGACATCATTTGGTGTACTTGGAAGAGATTAAGGTATGTTTTCTTTGTATTTTATGTTTGTAAGTGTTTATGGATGATTGCTATCGGAGTAGAATCATTAAGTTCGTGTCTGAGGTTAAAATCTGTCGAATCTGGGTAAAAATGGGGTAAACCGACAGAGGTGCCCGGATAAGATGAATGTATCCGGGTAGTTTTGTTGAAGGTGTCCGGATGACGTTCTGAAGGTGTCCGGACAGGGTTTTATCCGGGTAAGTCCTTCTTGTTATACTTTTCCGGATGGAATAGGATACCGGATGGCGTCCGGATTACTTTGGTGTCCGGATTCCTTATGCTGTCCGGGAAGTTGTTCTGTCCGGATTAGTCTTGTTGTCCGGATTCTTTGTGTTGTACGGAAAGTTGTCCGGATACTTTGAGGTTTCCGGATAACTTGGCTGTTTGGATAAATTTTGAGGATAAAAGTTATGTAGATGTATCTAGAGTCCATAACTTGCTAGTAAGTCTTATACATAAGTTGGTAAGGAGATATTTGTATGTAAATGGTTACAGATTCTGAGGTATTTGGATAAAGGATCGGATAGCTCGGAGAAAGGCTTGGAAGCGTATTTTAAGCATTCAAGGTGAGTTTTGATGTAAAACGTTTTGAACTGGAATACATATGTGTATAAATATATATATGAGATGATTATGTGGTAGGAATATGATTATGTGTATATAAATGACAATATGATATAATGAGATATATATTGTATTTATATAAGCTTTGCACTACACGAGTGCACTTGTTGCCGGGTTCCGGTGTGCGGACCGATGAGTAGTCGGGTTCCGGTGTGCGGACCGACAGGTAGCCGGGTTCCAGTGAGCGGACCGGTTGTTGATTTATTAGTTGGCTTGCTACCAACTAATATGGCCATTTGTGGAGGAATAAGGTGAATGAGATGTACGATGCACGAGTCTGGATTGGTATTTAAATACGTGTGGTATGTTTATATTTTACGAAAGGATTATCAAAGGGTTATCTAAACTATTTTGATACAAAGGATTTACATAAAAGGTTTTATAATGATTTTGGAAAGGACCGGGATTAACTCACTAGACCCGTTTGGTCTAACCCTCATTTTGTTTTCAAAAATATGTTTTCCAGGTTAAGGATCGGCAGGAGAGGATGAAGTGTAGGAAGCTTTTGATGGATGTTGATTAGGAAGCTTTTATATATTTTGTAATGTCAAGACTAATGGGACCGTACTTGGTTTGTTATGTAACTTTTGTTGTAAATCAATGATATGTATGAATGTTATGTAATATGATGTATGTTTTGGGATTTGGGTCGTTACAAAAGGATATGATGAATTTAAGGGTCAAGATAAACCCTAGTAAGATTGATCATATTGTTTATTTAAAATTTTTTATCTAAAGTTTTTATGGGATATATGAATATATTAAGATAAGGAGTAAGAAATCTAGATTGATATTAAGGGATAGATTTTCTCAAAATTATTGATCCAAATACTGTTAAACTTTTTACTAAAATAACGGAAAATTTAAGCTATATTAAAGAACAAAATAACCAGATTATAGAAGAAGTAAAAGAAATTAAAAAGGGATTTCCCACTAAACAGGAAATCCAACAGTTAAGCTTTTTGCTAGAAAGTAATAAATCCAAACAAATAGAAACTGAAAACAAAAATTTATTAGAAAAGGTAAATAAAGTTATAAATATATTAGAAAATAAAACAAAAACTAATACAACCACAGAAGGTGATATAGATAAGATTACCGAAGCTATAAACAAACTAAATCTAGGAGATACCAAACTAAAGAAAAAACCAACACCATACACACATTGGTTACCAAGAAAATGAGTAATCAAAATAGAAGTTTCTTAGGAAGAAGCCGAACTATACAGGAAGCTAGAAGTTCAACAAGTAATATACAGGATACAATATCATCAGAATCATTCTTAAACAGGGTTATTAGAAGAGGATCAGGTTCAAACTCCTCACAACAGAATATGCAATTAGAACAAGAGATAGATTTAGACAGAAATATAAATCTATACAATCAACACCAATTAGATATTTTAAATCCAAGGGTATTATATCAGACAGGACGGCTAAATATAAACACAGTGTTAATACAAAGCAGTAGAGAAGAAAGTCTAAGAGTAGTAGATAGATCTGTAACTTTAGATCTATTCTCACCCGAAACTATACAGAAAATAAAACAGTCAGGAAAACACTTTGCATACGTCGGATTAGTAATAATAGGAATTAAAGCCTTAGTAAGAAAAAATCTAGGAACAAAATTATTAGCCTTATTACTAGACAAAAGTTGGAAGACAGAATTAAAAAAGGCAATAATTTCAGGAATGGAAATTGACCTAAGTCAAAATACAGCGTTATTTTATTGCACACCCGGAATCTTAAAAGATATAAATGATCTTCAAAATATTAAAATAGCTTTACAAACCAAGGGATATGAAAATTATGAAGAAAATAACATAGTAATAGAGTGCTAGGAAAAGCTAGCAACAGGTCAGGAATGAAATACAAAGTAAATATTGAAGGAATTGTAAATACAATAGCTTCAAAATCAATACAAATGATTGATCCAGTAAAAATAGATCCTGAAGAATTAGCAGGATTGGAATGGAAATTAAATGACATAACAAGTCAAGAAGACGAAATACTAGTGCCAAAAAGAAGTTATATATATGAAGATTGTGATGGAACACAAAGCTTAAAATTTGTAAATTTTACAAAGAAATCATCTGACAAGAAAGAAGATGATGAAGAAACAACAGAATATAACTTTATGAATATAGAATATGATACAGACACAGAACCAAAATATGATACAGAAAACGAAGATGGTGAAACACTAATAGGATTTGATCAATTCGAAGAAGAAGAGTTTGATTATAGTTTATTAGAAGATCTAGAAGAAGAAAATACAGGATTCAAAATAGAAGAAACTAATAAAACTATAGAACAAATCATTGATAGAAAGTTCACAGAATTAAATATACAGGATGAAACGGATGACATGATCATGGAATGCATGACAGAATTAGGAATGACATACGAAGAAAGTTACAAAAATCTACAGAATTATTATAATTTACCCCTCAACCTGAAGATCACAGACATGCCTGACAATCAAATCCTAAGTTTCTACCACAATGGAATGATCGATTACATAGAATTCAGCTTGAACCCAAAGACAGAAGCAATCCTCAACAAATTCGGGAAAAAATTTATTCTTATAGCCGGCAATATGGCATCTCATTCAAATGATCAAATGATAGGTTGCAAGATTTTTGCATCCTTTCCTGAAGCCAACAGTTATACATACAGAACTGCCAGAAAACGTATTTTTATCAGCCATCATGAAGAAGAACAAATGATGTTGATAAAATATGCATGCAGCCGCGAATACACATGGTGGGACAATATCAACAGCAAGGAAACTCTGCAGTTACAGGTGGAAAAAATGATCATACAGGGGCAAAGGACACCAACACTACCTGCAGGTTTTTTCAATCGACCTTGGGGAAAACAGTACAGACTTATTGCAGAAGGTCACTATACACAGATTTTCGTACAAGACAATTGGATCATGATCCTCCCATTCATCGAAGAAGATGATTCCAGTATATATATATATATATATATATATATATATATATATATATAAAATAACGTATGACGAAATTCGATTAGGCTATAAAAGAATCAAACAAATACGAAATTAGAGTCTGAGACTTGAGTTTTGTCGAACGATCCATGAACAATTCACTAACCGTTTGATTCGTTTACAAATCTATGTTCGATCGTTGCTTATATTTTCTTATAAATTAAAATCCTTTTATAAAAACTTAGGTGACGTTTGGTTTGCATAATCTGATGGAATATGATGGAATTGGAATGTTGAATTCCATTGACCAGATTCCATTCTCTTGTTTGGTTCAATCTTTTTAATGAATGAAATCCTTGAATTCCATCAAATTCCATGGATAAAGGAAATTAACATTCCTTCACAATACCTTACGATTTTGATGGATGGAATCTTGTATTTTCATAATCCCAAATATACCATTTAACTTATAATTTAATTTAATTTTTTATTTTATTTTATTTAATATAATATTTTTTTGAGTTATACTTTATTTATTATTTTTATATTTTTAAAATATTTAATATTTTATTTATTTATTTTATTTTATTTATTACTTATTTTAATTATTTTATTTTTTCAAAAGTATTTTAGTTTTATAAAAATTAAAATTTTCAAATAAGGGCATTTTGGCCATTTATCAATATTTCATTTCAATTCCAAAACTACATTTTGTGAACCAAACAAACATATTGCAATTCCTTAATAGATTCCATTCCAATGTCTGCCAAACAAACAGATGGTCAAACTTGACAACATTTCATTCCAATTACTTCAAAGTCAAATTCCTTTGACAGATTCCATTCCATCCAAAAATATTCTGCGAACCAAACAGCACCTTAGAGCTTCCACATTCATCTTGTATAAGGCCTTGCAAGATGACATGACAATGCCATGTAGATAGCAAGATCTTGCTAATTAGAAATATCTTGCTAATTTAGAAAGATCTTGCAAGATGTCACATGGATAAAGTAAATATATTTTTGTTTAATTTAATATATTTATTAGTTTGTTTAAACATTAGTTATTAATATTTATATTAAATTTATTTCATTTGAACATTATTTATTTATTAAAATTTCTATCCATAATTTATTTTAAATAAATGATATTTCTATGAAATGCTTTTATTGAAACTATATGAATATAAAGAAATTATCTATATTATTTATATTATAATTAATCAATTATTTATATTACAAACAAATTATTTTAGTATTTTTATGATATTAAATTATTAAAATAAAGTAGTTGATGATGTGGCAATTTAAAATAAGAAGTTTGGACTTTCATTGTTGTATGAGGTGTTATTGCAAAGCTGATGTAACACTTTAGAAATCATAGTGATCTTGCATTGATGAGTATTTAAATTCGTTTAAGAATAAAACACAAGTAATTGTTTGATGTTTTAAACCAAGTGACCATATTTTCATCTTATTTTTCAAGAAGAGAAATATTATGAGACACGACTTTCTTTTGGCAAAAGTTGATTATCGGCGATCCTAAGGTTCTAAATAGTGTGAGGTGTGGCATGGCGGTGATGTCAAAACTTCAAGTCTTACGAGTTCTGAAGAAGTCATGACGTTTTTCAAAGTGTGACTTAAATGTATTGAATAATAATAATTAAACAAATTAAATTCATACAAAGCTATAAACAAAAGAAGAACCATGCATTGATAATTTGATATCAAGTATACAAAACTTACAAAAATGATATCAGATGATTATAACAAAAATAATGTTTTACTAATGGTTTCATAATCCTTACATCTCTAATATAAAATTCTAATATCATATGCAAAAAAATATGTTAGTTTTGATTAGATTATATGTATCTTCTTAAGAAGATATCCTTCTATGTAATCTTCAACATTTGTTTTTATGATCAGGATGGAATTCAAAATCTTCGTCACCTTCCACAGTTAATTCAACTTTTTTTTGAAGTATATAATATTTATATATGGCAAATAGAACAAAGAAACTCACACATCCTCCTTACCTTTGGTGAGGTTTGAACCCATGACCTACTACAAGGCCAAGGGCTCCAATACTGCTACGCCAAAGACCCTTTGGTTACAGTTAATTCAACTTGTGGCTAATGAATTTGCACCTTCACTGAATGGTTAGAATCATTAATATTTAATTTAATAAACCATAAATATATTTATATATATAAAGTAAAAAAACAAAAAAAATGTATTCACGCCTCAAACACTCCTTATAACCCGCCGTAACACGCCTTAAAGCACCATAACGTGCCATATTGCAAGTCACACCTCAGAGTCGTGCGAGCTTTAACGTGGTGGTGATGTCACGCCTCGACGTTATGGCGTGCCATAACACATAACGCCATAATGCGGTTTTTAGAACTTTGCACGATTTCAACATGGACCTATACGGAACCTCCCTTCGAAGATATCGATGTGAGATGACAATTTTTTGGCTCACTTAACAGCTAAGACTAGTAGAGGGTCCGGGATCAAACGCAAAACCTGTCTTATATTTCACCAAAATCACTTCTCCCTTTTAACATGCCAAAATGTTTTACATAAAGCGATAATTTTATTCTTATACAATTTATTGAATTATGGGCAAAAATTTACACATACACAATATAGAAAGTGTACAAATTATGTACGTTTTATCCATTTAGTGGATGTAATATTGTTATAGTGTGTCGGTCGAATTTAATATCCTACCAAAAGGATAAGTGGTTGGTTGTGTCATTGAGTCGTTAATATATGGTTGTTTGTGGATGATATCTAGCAATACATTACTCTCACCGAAATGATAAGAATTGGTATCACAATAAATTATCGGCTTGTAGATAATTTTAGTTTACACATTTAATTCGTTTGTCCTTGATGTAATTGAACACGAGAAATTGAATGTGTCATTCTCGTTATGTCCAATCTCTTGATTTCCTAATATACTGATAAAAACATATCATGATATCTCATATCAATTATCTAAGCATGCATGCATTTCATCGATATATATTTATCAAGGAGCACAGAGGCATCACTCCCCATAATGGAGGGACAAATCATATCTCGATACATGCTAATTACCATGTAATATATAACATACCCAACAATCATCATGTCACGTAGTTACGGAATGAGTAGAATAACTGTCAAAATACACCACTCACACACAACAAACTCCATGTTCTCAGGTAAAAGAATTATATGTACATTGAGCACATAAGAAATACGTATGACACTCACATAACATCCAATGTAATGTTTCTCATAGTGAGTTAATCCCTACATACGGTAGAGATTATCATATAACCTTAAACCTGGAATAATATTTAAATAGGGACATTTATAATACCTTATTCTAAGGTTATTTATTATTAATAATGAAAACACAGAATATGATATTGACCTAATAAAAAGGACGATCCCTTTTTATTTATTTGTTTATTTATTAGTTAATTAATTTCATGAGACAAAATTCAAAATTACAATTATCCTATGATTGTTTTGTGGACATTCACTAACAAATATGCGTTAAGGTTTTCACGTAAATACATTTTAAAATTGTGAGGTTCGTTAACTTATGTCCAAAGTTGTTAATATATGCTAATGTATTAACGTTGAATATTTTCATGTTAACTTATGTTAAAATGACCATTTTAAAATGTCTTAAATTGTCTGACTAAGGTTAAGATATGTTAATCTCATGTCCGCTAGCTTACAACTTTGCCAACAAAGTTTCTTTTAATTATCAAAATGTCACCATGTCCATCGGATCCGTCGGATGAAGGGTAATTCATCCAAAGGCAATGGGGGTGGTTCTTATGCTTCCTACCAAATATTGATTTTTTTACACGATCGTAGTTCTCCCTCTCTCTAGAGAACCAACTATTCATGATGAATAATGTAACGACCCGGCTAAAATGAAAGACTCTTATGACTTGTGTTGGTTTTTATCAAAAGTGAAAGTTAAGGGGCTAGTTGGTAAATATGAGTTAGGGTATAAGAGGGCACAAAACCCTAGGAGAACATTCCATTTTACCTGATTTGGATTGTTGGTGTCGGCTGGGTTTTGAGAGAAAGGAGAAAAGAAGTTCTTGAAGGTTTTGGGCATTTTGAGGGAAGGAATCATCAAGCTTCATAATCAAGAGAAAGAGTAGGATTCGAATCCGTTTTCTGCAAGGAAACTTATCAGGTAATTCTTAATCCATAACCCCATTTAAGTTATGTTGTTGATTGTTGAGTCATTGGGAGGTTAGTGTGCTAAAGTTAATGTCAAAGCTATTGAGGTAGATTTAGGCACCTCTAATGTATGTTTAATTGGCAAGTTTGGTGGGGGTTTGATTTGAGAACGTTTATGTAGCTTGGTTAGTGCTTATTATCTCAATTGTGGAGCTTATGTAGAGATTTCGGGTCAAAAAACTCACCCAGCGCGTCGTCCGGGAACCTTCAGATTAGGAAGGTGTCCGGATGTTTCGTCCGGAAACCTTAATGTCCCGATAAGAAGAATGTATCCGGATGCGAGGTCGTCCGGGAAAGTAGTGTCATCCGGACAGTAGGGTTACCCGGGTTGTGGTGTGATCCGGATAGCATAAGCTGTCCGGAAAGGGGTAGTTATCCAGATAAAAGTCGTTGTCCGGAAAGATAGCTGTGTCCGGTAAGTTTGGAGTGTCCGGAAGTTTAGAGTTGTCCGGGTAGATGGAGTGTCCGGAAGTCTAAACTATAACGTGTGGCTTTTAATATGATTTCTGAAGCACGTACATGATGAGAAATGCAATGCTTTATACTTATGTTTTAAATTATGTTTAAAGATTTATGTGGAATGTATGCATACATTGATTTAGACGTAAACTGGCTAAGACGGGAGAGTAGACCCGTCAGTGCTCATGCGGGAGAGTAGACCCTTTATGCCAGGGGTAGTGTGGCCCCATGTAAGGCAGCATGAGACTGACTCGTTGTCACCCTAGGGTGGCTTCAGGGTGTCAATTTACGAGGGGCGGACCTTATTCCGCGAATGATTTTTATATGATCAGTTTTATGGATGAGTTACACTGAAAAGTATAAACTGTTTTAAATGCTCTGATTACTGTTAGGATGGATTCACTAGACCTCATGGTCTAACCCTCGCTTTTCAAAATGAAAACCTTTCAGGAAAACAGGTACGGAAAGGCTCTAGCAAGTGAGCAGGGCGTTAGCAAGAAGAAGCTAGACAGGGTAGCGACACTATAGTTCAAACTAGATTATTTCTCAGTTGTGTAGGTTGTTTTCGCCAACCAATTATGAATATTTTGTAAGGAAATTTTGAGACGCGATTCTTGGGAAAGGTTTGATTTATGAATTGAAATGTTTAAATATTTTTGGGTTGTTATAGTTGGTATCAGAGCCATAGTTTAAGGGATTTAGGTGACCGGATGGGCCTAGACTTAAACTTTGGGGGAGTAGAAATCACAACTGAGAATCAGGAATGTGCTAGGAAAGCACTATTATAGAAATAGGACTAATAATGTATTGAGGACGGTCATGTAAGGTAAGTTTGGGGTTACACCTGGCCAGTGTAATTGTGAACTTACAGGTACATGTATGTGCTTATTTTGCTCTATTTTTCAATTGCGGTAGTACTAAATGAGTCTGTAGTATTAATTGAGTCTTCCGTCGTTGTTGTTATTGTAGTGAATCAGTATGTCTGCGAGAACTTTGAGAAGTAGATCAGTTCCGCTCGTGGAGGAAGCGCAAACCAAGAGTACTACGCCTCATGAGGAGGCAGTGCGAGTTGAGGGATTGGCGGAGGATGGACCAGTGGACTCTCCAAGAGCGGCAGCTACTCGGGGAAGGGGTAGAGGTCGTGGGAGACCGAGAAAGGCCGTTACTGAGGTGGGGGGGGCAACTACTAAAGGGAAAGGTAAGAAGAAGAAAGCGCCGGCTAGGCGGAAGGCCAAGAGTGTAGGAGAACCAGAAGTGCAGGAGATATCCGAGCAAGAGAGTTCAGCACCGACAAAGAAAGTGAAGGCTAAGAAAGGGCGTAAACCTGAGGCCGCACCGGCTTTCGTGATTGAAGATAAGTTCACGGCAGAGATGGATAAACTGCAAAAGACCCTCCAAGCGGTATTAGAAAATCAGAACAAGACTAAGTCTGGAGAGAGAACCAAGAGCAGTACGGGAAAAAAGACTGAGGAGGGCAGTGCACCACGCACCGAGATAGGAAACAATTCGGTGACAACTCCGATTGTTGTTTCGGAACCGAAAGAAGTGAGAGGGTGCTCTTTTAAGACTTTCACGTCGTGCAAACCTCCTACCTACAACGGGGAACGTGATCCCGTTTTGGCTGTGAAATGGGTTCGCGAGATGGAGCTAGCGTTCGACACTAGTAAGTGTGCCGAGGAGGATAAAGTACTGTTTGCCAGGTCGATGCTGAAATCTGAAGCAATCTTTTGGTGGGATGTTGAAACTGGAGGAAAGGGATCAGAGGTGGCTAGGAGCATGTCGTGGGAAACGTTTGTTAAAAGATTCAAAGCGCAGTTTTGCCCTATAGTAGCAATTAAGAAACTGGAGGAAGAGTTTTTGAGTCTGGAGCAAGGATCGATGACAGTTCAGGAATACACGTCAAGGTTTATTGAAAAGGCCAGATTTGCTGAATTGTACGTACCTACCGAAGAAAGACGGATCGAGAGGTATATTTTTGGGTTGAAGAGCAGTTTAAGAGAATTGGTACAGGCAAAGGAACCAGCTACTTTTCAGGCAGCCGTAGATAAAGCGGAGCTTACTGAGAAGGATAAGAACAGGCAGATGGACGAAAGAGTGGGGGATAAGCGTAAGTGGGAAGGACCGACCCGGGAGAGTAAGAGGCCGAATACAGCTAGACCCGAGCAACGGGTGGGGCCCAGATTAGGTGAGGGGCCGTGTGGTAAGTGCAACCGGATGCACAAGGGGGAATGTTTGGTGGATAAAGGCGGCTGCTACAAATGCGGAAAATCGGGGCACATGGCTAAGGATTGCCGAGGTCCGAGGACCTGTTTTCAGTGTGGATTGTCGGGTCATGTCAAGTGGGAATGCCCGCAATTAAGAAAGGGTTATACTGGGGGTGAAGGAGGTAGTAGCGGAGGAAGAGATAATGAGAGGAAATTGGAGCCGGCTCGCGCCAGAGCAAGGGCTTTCCACATGTCGGCCGAAGAGGCGGAGAACACGCCTGATGTGGTAACAGGTATCTTTCCTATAGACACAACTTTTGCTAAAGTGTTGTTTGATTCGGGGGCCAATCGTTCGTTTGTGTCACCCAATTTTATCCGAAAGTTGCAAGTGAAACCCAAGAGGTTGAACTTTGGGTTTGAGGTAGAAATAGCCGATAATTGTCGAGTCTGGGTGAAAGAGGTCTATGAGGGTTGTAGCATAGACGTGGATGGTCACTTATTTCCATTGAGGTTGTATCCTATGGGAATGGGAGAGTTTGATGTAGTCCTAGGGATGGACTGGTTAGCGGAAAATGACGCTAACATCGTGTGCAATAAGAAGTTAAATCGTATTGCCTTGCCGGATAAGACAGAGGTAGTAATTTATGGAGATCGTCGGGATAGGAAGTCATGTATGATTTCGATGTTGAAGGCTAGGCGTTGTTTGGGAAAGGGATGTCTGGGGTATTTAGCTTATGTGTTAGATGCTAAGAAGGAGAAGAAGAGTGTGGGGAATGTTCCGGTTGTGAGTGAGTACCCGAAAGTATTTCTGGAATACTTGACGAGTCTACCACCGGATCGTCAAGTGGAATTCAGAATAGAACTGTTACCTGGGGCGGCACCAATTGCACGTGCGCCCTATCGGTTAGCACCAACGGAGATGAAAGAAATGATGACCCAGTTGCAAGAGTTTCTCGACAAGGGCTTTATTCGTCCGAGTTCATCGCCTTGGGGAGCGCCGGTACTTTTCGTTAAGAAGAAGGACGGATCAATGCGAATGTGCATTGATTACCGCGAGCTCAATAAAGTAACTGTGAAGAACAAGTACCCGCTTCCGAGGATCAACGACCTCTTCGACCAGCTTCAAGGTGCGAGTTACTTCTCAAAGATAGACTTGAGATCGGGTTATCATCAATTGAAGGTGAGAGAAGAAGATGTACCGAAGACGGCTTTCCGTACGAGATATGGACACTTCGAGTTTTTAGTCATGCCCTTCGGGTTGACTAACGCGCCAGCGGTGTTCATGGATCTGATGAACCGGGTGTGTAGCTCACTGTTGGATAAATGTGTGATCGTCTTTATTGACGATATCTTAATCTATTCTCGTACCCGGGAGGATCATGAGAGGCACCTTCGAGCAGCTCTGGAATTGCTTAAGCGTGAGAAATTATATGCGAAATTTTCAAAGTTCGAGTTCTGGTTAAGAGAAGTCCAGTTTCTGGGTCTTGTGGTGTCGATGGACGGTATTAAGGTAGATCCTGCTAAAGTTGAAGCCATTAAAGATTGGGAGGCGCCAAGGACCCCATCGGAAGTGAGAAACTTTCTCGGTTTAGCAGGGTACTACCGGAAGTTCATTCAAGACTTCTCTCGGATAGCGTCGCCATTGACCTCTTTGACAAGGAAGAACGTCAAATTTGTGTGGGCTGAAACACAGAAATTTGTGTTCGAGAAGTTGAAAGAAAGTTTAAGCAGTGCTCCGATTTTGTCGTTACCTGTTGGGTCGGAGGGTTTCGTGATATATAGTGACGCCTCTAAGCTTGGGTTGGGGTGTGTGCTGATGCAGAATGGGAAGGTAATTGCCTATGCTTCTCGACAACTGAAGGAGCACGAAAAGAACTACCCCACCCATGACTTGGAGTTAGCGGCGGTGGTGTTCGCACTGAAAATCTGGCGACATTATCTATATGGGGTAAAGTGTCAGATTTACACCGATCATAAAAGTTTGAAGCATCTGTTTGATCAGAAGGAGCTAAATATGAGACAGAGGAGGTGGATGGAGCTGTTGAATGACTATGATTGCGAGATTCTTTACCACCCGGGTAAAGCTAACATGGTGGCCGACGCGTTGAGTCGAAAATAGCGGGGAGAACGGACCAAAGTCGTGGCTTTTAGAGTCGTAGCAACCTCGAACCTCCTCGAGGAAATCAAGAAGTTTCAGGGAGAGGCACTACTAGAGGAGAACGTGAAGAGCGAAAGAGTCGTTGGAGTTACATCGTTGTTCGGAGTCAACAGTGGTGGGTTGAAGTGTATGAAAGACCGGGTGTGGGTTCCCAATCTGGGTGATTTAAGAGTAAGCATTTTGGAAGAAGCGCATAAGTCACGGTTTTCCATGCATCCGGGAACGAATAAGATGTATCGAGATTTGAGGCAGTTCTACTGGTGGCCGGGGATGAGGAAGGACATCGCTCACTTTGTGGAGCGGTGTGTGACATGTTTAAAAGTGAAGGCAGAACACCAGCGACCTTATGGGGAACTTCAGTCTACGGTGATACCAGTATGGAAGTGGGATAATATCACCATGGATTTCGTCACAAAGTTACCAAGGACTCCGAAGGGTAATGATGCGATTTGGGTGATAGTAGATATTCTCACAAAGTCGGCGCATTTCTTACCTATTAAAGAGTCGGATTCTTTGGAGAAATTAGCCCGATTATATTAATGAGATAGTGTCCAGGCACGGAGTGCCGAAATCCATAGTGTCTGACCGTGATAGTCGATTCACATCAGCATTTTGGAGGAGTTTACAGCGGGAATTGGGATCACAATTAAAGTTAAGCACGGCTTATCATCCTCAAACGGATGGTCAGAGTGAGAGAACTATACAAACATTAGAAGATATGCTTCAGGCGTGCGTTATCGACTTCAAGGGGTCGTGGGAGGTGCATCTACCGTTGATAGAATTCTCCTATAATAATAGTTACCACGCAAGCATCCAAGCGGCACCATTTGAAGCTTTGTATGGACGAAAGTGTCGTACGCCGTTGTGTTGGAATGAGGTAGGAGAAAGACAATTGGCCGAGCCGGAAATTGTACAATTGACGGCGGATAAGATTGAAGTAATCCGTGAAAGGATGAAAATCGCGCAAGATCGTCAGAGGAAGTATGCTAATAGAAGAAGAAATCCGATTGAATTTCAAGTGGGAGACAAAGTTATGATTAAGGTCTCGCCTTGGAAAGGAGTTGTACGTTTTGGAAAGAAAGGAAAGTTGAGGCCTATATATGTTGGACCATTCGATATCATTGAGCGAATTGGTGCGGTAGCATATAAGCTAGAACTGCCGGAAGAGTTGAAAAGGATTCACCCGACCTTTCATGTATCAAACCTGAAGAAGTGTCTGGCCAAAGCTGATGTGGCCATCCCATTAGAAGACGTTAGTATTGATGAGAAATTGATGTATGAGGAAGAGCCAATTGAAATCATAGACAGTAAAGTACGAAAGACGAGGAACAAGGAAGTTCGTTTGGTAAAAGTTCAGTGGAGGTATCACAAGGGACGAGAAGCAACGTGGGAGGTAGAATCTGATATGAAGTCCAGGTACCCTCATCTTTTCGAAGATGGAATTCCGGGGACGGAATTCTTTTGAGGGGGGGGGGGGTGTTGTAACGACCCGGCTAAAATGAAAAACTCTTATGACTTGTGTTGGTTTTTATCAAAAGTGAAAGTTAAGGGGCTAGTTGGTAAATATGAGTTAGGGTATAAGAGGGCACAAAACCCTAGGAGAACATTCCATTTTACCTGATTTGGATTGTTGGTGTCGCCTGGGTTTTGAGAGAAAGGAGAAAAGAAGTTCTTGAAGGTTTTGGGCATTTTGAGGGAAGGAATCATCAAGCTTCATAATCAAGAGAAAGAGTAGGATTCGAATCCGTTTTCTGCAAGGAAACTTATCAGGTAATTCTTAATCCATAACCCCATTTAAGTTATGTTGTTGATTGTTGAGTCATTGGGAGGTTAGTGTGGTAAAGTTAAGGTCAAAGCTATTGAGGTAGATTTATGCACCTCTAATGTATGTTTAATTGGTAAGTTTGGTGGGGGTTTGATTTGAGAATGTTTATGTAGCTTGGTTAGTGCTTATTGTCTCAATTGTGGAGCTTATGTAGAGATTTCGGGTCAAAAAACTCACCCAACGCGTCGTCCGGGAACCTTCAGATTAGGAAGGTGTCTGGGTGTTTCGTCCGGAAACCTTAATGTCCCGATAAGAAGAATGTATCCGGATGCGAGGTCGTCCGGGAAAGTAGTGTCATCCGGAAAGATAGCTGTGTCCGGTAAGTTTGGAGTGTCCGGAAGTTTAGAGTTGTCCGGGTAGATGGTTGATCAGCCTTTATTGTGTCCTTTGTTCCAGGAAAGTCAACTGGAGGTCTGGAATTGTTTAGAAACGTGAAGTAAGAGTACTAGGTGAGTTTTCTAAACTATAACGTGTGGCTTTTAATATGATTTCTGAAGCACGTACATGATGAGAAATGCAATGCTTTATAATTATGTACAAGTTTGTATTTAAATTGTGGAAAAAAATATACATGTGAAACGTTTCTGTGATTCAAATTGTGAAACAAAAAGTGAGCGTTAAATTTTACGTTGTGAAACAAATATACTTTATTAACAAAATATATGAAACAATATCTTGAATTTTAGTCTTAGATGAAAAACGAATATCATCTATAACAATACATTGAGATTATTTCTCACACGTTTTGTAACATTTTTTGGTTCTCATTGTGTCTTTCTTTTATTTGGAAAAAGGGTTTCTCACAATATTTTCCCTCTATATAGGACTGTAATATATATAAATATAGGAAAGACATTAGGTGCAAATCATAAATATTCGAGTACTAGGAAACTAATTTTATAGTGTGTATTCATTATAAATGATAAAATATACAACTATCAATGATTATATAAAATGGTGAACTAAAGACTGAGAAATTAGTTTCATTGTTTTAAATACATTTATAGTTTTTAGCTGTATCGGGATACACATATAGAAACTTAATTATGTGAGAACCTCATATATTATATTAATTGCAAGAATTATAATTGTAAGGTATTGTTTTACATGATTTTTCTATCTAAAAGTAGAATTTAATATATTATTAACACATTTATTTAAAAATATGTTTGTTTTATGCGTATTCGGTTCACAACGTGAGAACTTTTAATTGTGTTTATTTTTTGTTTCACAGACACATAAAAATGTTCACATTGTTAAACAAATATAAGTGAAACAAATAAATTGTGAAACTGGTGTAAGTTAATTAATACACTAAATCCAAGCCATATATAGATAGAAAAAAAAAATCATCTGAAATAACACATGATGCATTGGTCATCAATGTTATCAAAATTTATGGGTTCGCATGCACGCACGCACGCACACACACGTGAGAAGTATTTTTAAAACAGTTGATCACTTTTAATCAAAAATCCTCTCATGAATTGTGATTTAAAAGAGAATTGATTTGGTGCATCTCATCCTAATGTTCGTCCATTTCTCATCGGTTAATAACCACTTCTCACCAAATTTGACACTTCTCACCGAAACCCAATATATATATATATATATAGAGAGAGAGAGAGAGAGAGAGAGAGACTTGGGATCATGTGAGACCATCATGTTTTCATGAGACATGTGAGACCAAGTTTTTACACTTGAAACTTCACAACAAAATACTGTGAACGTAACAACCTTCACAGTGTTTTTGCTGTGAAGATTCACATCTTTTTTTACCTTCACAATGTTTTACTGTGAAGTTTCAAGTGTAAAAACTTGGTCTCACTGGTCTCACGAAAATAGGTTGGTGTAACACCCGTAAATTTCGGTAAATGAAAGTTATTCCGTGCGTTTTATGGTTTCTAGATTGTGGTTTTGAGTTAGGAACTCAATCCTTTTAGTCATTTCGAGAATCGAGGGTGTTCCGTGTGAGAGAAGTGAAGTTTTTGGGTTGGTACACTTTGGGCGAGAGTGCCCTGCGATTATGACAGTGTCACTATCGTAGGGGCATAATCGCTGGGGGGCCTGGTACCTTGCGGTACATTTTCGGCGAGAATGACTCGCAACAGTGACTATGTCACTATCGCCTGTCACATTCGCGATCGACCTCTCAACCTAAAACCCCCTCATTTTATACGACTCACGGAGCATCCAAGACATCATTTCCTTAATTATTTCAAGTCTTGGACTTCATCTTCTAGATTTGGAAGCTAGGAGCTAAGGGATCTTCATCTACATATTCATCTTCTTCAATGGAGTTTTCTAGGGTTTTGGATTTTATCAAAGCCTAGTTTGGTGAGTTTATCCTTCTTCTTCGTAAACCTTTTCATAAACTATAAATGCTCCATTTGTGACTTTCTAATGTTTTTATTTCTCAAATTTCGGTTTGGATGATTTTGGGGGAAATTAGGTCAAAAATAGGGTTTTTGGTATAAATTGAGATTTTAACATAAGATGTTTGGGGAATGATTCCAAGTGCTTGGATATGAATATTGATGGTTGTAAACTCATGGATCTAGGTTTTCTTTGTAAGATTTGGCTTGAGGATTCAAGTTTCTTCAAAGGAGCTCAAATTAGGGAAAAATCTAGATTTAGCCTAAATCTAGCAAGGTGAGTTCAAGTTGATTTGTGAAAACGTTGTACATACCAAAATGTCATTTTTAAAGTGATTATGTGTTTACATGAAAATTATCCTTTGTTGAGCTATTTGGTGGGTTTCGATTATAAAAGTGTTTTACTTTATAAAATCTTATAAAACACCCACTTTGGGGGATTCTTGGATATTTTGATAAATAAAACATGATTGAAAGTGTTTTATTAGTTTACTACATAAATGGATGTCACTTGGTCAAAATGTGCTTTTGGTGTTTGTTGGAAGTACGTAAAGTTGTGTTATGGTACGCCTTGAAAATATGATCGCGCGAGTCTTTGGGTTTTGGTCATTTCAGTCCTTACGAACATTTTGGAAATTGTAAACCCTTTTGGTTTGGGGAAAAGATGTGTTTTGAGTATTTTGGCGAGTAAATCTAAGGTATTGATATTTTAATGATTTAACTTACGAGTGTGAATCTTTTGGTATAAATGCACCTTGATGGGTGTTTTTGGAAAACGATTTGTCTTAACCTAGAGTTGTGTAGAGTTATTTGGGTTTATGGAGCATGTTTTGCATAAACAGGGGGTATTTACGTTTTATTTCATTTTATAACTCTTAACAAGAGATCTTTGATTGTTGAGCTTGTGTCTCGGTAATTGATTATGTTGGGTTTTGGGGACAATTGTCCAGTTTAGATAACTTAACGTAGAGCCGTAGAGCTTTGCTCATGACTTATAATTATTTGAGAATTACATATTTTGAATGCGCTAATTCATTCGTTTGGAGTCATGTAATGTTTTAGACCTTATAGTTATGGATCCATAGGCACTTGAGTCTGTATGTACAATGTTGGGACGCTAGTTTCCCACATTGTAGCACGAAATAGGCATCAGGTTTCCTGATAAGTAAGATGTGGGCCTATATGGTCGGACATTGTCTCATGAGCAGTAAGGTGTAATTCCAACGTGCTTTCTTGGATTTGGATAGCTCAATGTATAGACCTAGAGGGGTTGAAGTTAATACTCCACAAGTGTACGCTTTAAGTAGCTGAGCTTGATATGTCTTATGAATATAATCCAAGTGTTTGGTTTTATTACCATAGATATGTGGCCTACTCTTTGGTTCCGTCACATTCAATGGAATCGGGTCTCCCACGTCGCCGAAAGGTGTTGTTTTGAGTATTTATTCTCGTTCATGTTTTCGGTGACGTTTTATATTTATACGAATTGTTTTCTATAATTTATGGGCAAGGTATTATGCCTCACCCTGGTTTGGATGTTTTGAATAATGGAGTTTCATTCACGTTTATATTAGTTGGAAATCTAACAATTTTCCACGTTTCGAGTGAGTTTCGAATTTTTGAGTATATATATATATATATATATATATATATATATATATATTTGGGAAACGCTTTATATGAAAGTTTTCGTCACGAAAATTGTGTGTGTTGGGAAAATGGGTTGTGTGCATAATTATTACAAATCCTTTTGGAAAATATGTTTTCAAAACTACATCCTTTTCGTTCAACGAATTATGCTATCAAGATGAAAACTCTTGAACTCACTAGGTGTTAGCCTAACCTTTTTATTTTGTCAGCATGTGCAACAGGTTCCGGCTGGGGAATAGTCCTAGTACACTATGAAGAGTGGAGAGCTAGATGTGTGTGCAAGTAGTAAGTGAATTGGCGAAGTCTTCCGCATTTGGGAAATAACAACTTTGGTTTGGGTTGAGTAACACCCGACTTTTGTAGTCACTTAGGTTATAGAAAATGTTGAAGTTATTTCGATTTAATATTGAGGTGATGTCAAGGATGGTTTGTAGTAAGAATTTTTATCCTTGTTTGTCTAATTAATCAGAGTTTTTATTTAGTTGCTCTTTCCAATTTTGAGGGTCTTACAGTTGGTCTCACTCAAACCCAACCCTATATATATATATATATATAGATAGAGAGAGAGAGGGACTCTGTAAAAAATGCAAACCTTGCATTTGTTGCACACCTTACAAACCACAGTGCACTTATATGAACAACCAGTGTGTAACACCCGGAATTTTATTGAGAGTGTACGTAAGAACTCAGCAGATCGGGTACAATTCGGGACGAATCGGACTTCGGGGCAGTTTGGGTGATAGTGCCCTGTGATAGTGACAGGGTCACTATCGCCGTGTCACAATCGCGAGGAAGAGATGACCCTCGGTACACGTTGGGAGAGAGTGCCCTGCGACTGTGACAGTGTCACTATCGCAAAGGCACAATCGCGAGGAAGGCAGTGCCTTGCGGTACACTTTTGGCGAGAGTGACTCGCGATAGTGACAGTGTCACTATCGCCTGTCACAATCGCGGTCGGCCCCTGGTTTTTAATTGTGCGAATTCTTTCTTCCTTCTCTCATTTCCTTTTTATCCACTCCTACCATTCTCTCTTAAAAACTCTCCCCAAACCCTAAATTCGTTTTAGAGCCTCTAAAGCCATGAATCTTGTGATTCAAAGCAAATCCCTCACCTTTTAGCAAGGATTTATGGTAAAAGATCAAAGTTATCCATCTCACTTTCGTTTTGGGATATTTCTACATTCTAGAGTCTTATCCAACTCTCACCAAAACCCTTCCCTTCCTTTGGATGAAATGAAGTTTGAAGCTCACTTTGGTAACACTAGAAGTGTTTGGTTGGTGGATTCATTTGGTGGTTGAGGTAACCTTCTCTACTCTTCATTTTTGGAAATTAGGGTTTTGAGTATAAGTTGAGTTTATTGATGAAAATGTTTGAGGAACGATTTTGTGTGGTTGAATATGGTTGTTGATAGTTGGAAACTTATGGATCTAGGTTTTGGAGGATTTGGCTTGAAGATTCAAGTTTCTTCAAAGGATCTCAATTCGGGGAAAATCTAGATTTAGCCTAAATCTAGCAGGTGGGTTCAAGTTGATTTGTGAAAACGTTGTACATGCCAAAAATGTTATTTTCCAAGCATTTGTGTGTCTTGCTTAAAATTATCAATTGTTTAGTTATTTGGTGAGTTTGACCCTTTGGAAGTGTTAACTTTATAAAGTTTGTAAAACACCCATATTTTGGGATTTTTTATTATTTTGATGTGTGGAAATCTTAAATATGTCCTTAAATGATTTATTGCTCAAATGGAGTTTATTCAATGGTTTGATCATTTTGGTGTAATTGATTTTATAAACCATTTGGGAAAATGCACATTTACGTGTCATGAGTCATTTTGAGAATTTTAAGAGTATCAGCCCATTTAGGAAACCATTTGTTCTAATCTGTGACGAGTTTTGGGTTAATGATGGTTTAGTGGTATGTGTTTACCTAAGCGATGTTTAAATGCATTTTATATTATGAGGACCGTTATTTATTGGTCTAATGGGTTTTGAGCATTTTGCTCGGTTTGACTTTAAAGGAGTCTTTGGGGACATCTTGTCCGATTTTGATGGCTCAATGTGGAGTCCTATTTATGGTTTGCATTTATTGCAACTTATTGCATATTATTGATATTTACATGCTCGAGTGCTTTAGTCATTTCTGGTTAAGCATGTAATTGTAGACTGTGTTACATTGGATCCATAAGCACGTAAGTCAGTCTTTATTTGATGGTCTACTGGGTGTTGCGGGATTTGACCGGACCCCATGTTTTATGACCTTTACTTTTCAAGGGTACACTAGGAGGGCTGAGTCCGGTTGAGCTATCATGATTGATGGGCGTTTATGACCTTCGCCATGTCGGGGCAATGTCATGGTTGTAACCCCACTTGTGCCGAGCCTTTGGTGGTATTCATGTTAATATTCCGCTAAGGTCGTCAGCTGTCTCTTTGGGTGTGTCTTGAAAGGAGTCGTAGGGACACTTGGGCTTTTATGTCGTGAAGTGTCATACGACTAACCTTGTATGAGTGGCATACTTTTGTGTTCCTCCACTCTCAATGGATACGGGTGTTAATGCCAAAAATCGTCCAGAAGGATAACTTAAGGTTGATTGTGGAGCTTAACAACTAAAGAATAGGAATCTTTCGACAAAGCATGCGACAAAGACAGAAAAAGTAAATAAGACAGAGATTTTGGTGACGCGGAAAAAACCTCAACGAGGAAAAAACCCGCGGACGACTGTGGAGGTCGTCGTTGCACTATGATCGCCAAACAAGGGCGATATCCTTACGTTTCGGGTGTCGATCGTACAATGATTACAATACAAATGAAAGAAATACTTTAAATGTAAAGTAACAAGTGTTTTATGCGTGGAAAAGGAGTGTGTCGTGTGCAAAAACTATGCATCGTGCATAAAAAGCTACGCGTCATGTGTAAATGTCGTGCGTCGGGAGCGATCTGTTAAGAGTGAATTCTTTGCTTCGAATGTTCTTGTGATGAGTGTTCAGTTGTTTTGAGATGATGCCGGATGATGACAGCTACGTGAAATGATGCTCTAGCCTTTGCTTTTATAGCTTTCGAGCGCCTTGAATGACTCCATAAAGTCTTCTTGATAACGGTCGTAACAGTCGCTGAATTCAATGCTCATAATTGCCTATGTCGGTTATGTCCGTTGGTCATTAATTGTCATTGACCTTGCATTAAACATTGAAAATGTAACAGTAATACCATACGTTAGTCGGTCGAGGTAGTGAGGTTCCACACGACGGTCGAGTGTCGTGAGTAACTTTTCGATTTCAACTTTGGTCAAAAGATAAGGTGTTTATGATTTGACTTTATTATGGGAAAGTATAATAAATGCTTTTCACTGTTTGGTCGTGGTCGAGACTGGTGAAATTTTGCCCTAACAACGGGTCTCCCCCGTCGTCGGCCAACATTACTTTGGGTATTATAATGTCCTTGTTTTATTATCGTTGGTTTTGTGCGATTGACTGCAATTGATGACTTTAATATTGGATTTCCCTCCATATATATTAAAGTTTGAATGAAGCAGGTCAGTTCCATATTTATGGTATTTGGACTTCATTACATTTTACATTCGTGTGAGTATTGGTTTGTATCATGTTTTTGGTGAAGTATTATAATTACAAGGTTTGTTCTTCCATGATTTTAGTCCTTGTAATGAGACTTGGGTTATAACTTGTTGAGGTTAATCATAGATTTTAAATTGAGGTACTTCCCGTATTGGTTTATAGAAAGAAATTCTATTATTTCGGATGTATTATCGAAAATTTTATTTAGTTGCTCTTTCCCAATTCGAGGGTGTTACAAGTTGGTATCAGAGCTTAAGTTTGAGAGAATTAGGTGTTGATTTTTGGATACCTAGACTCAAACTAGCGTTCTTTTAAGTAAATGAAAGTGAAATTGCATCATTAGGCACTTTAAGATAGGATATTTTGAGGTCGATGGAGTCGCTAGAAACGAGAATCACGTCGAGGGTAGCAATGATAATCACGTACGGTACGTTCATAATTTCACCTGGCTAGTGTTATGGTGAACCTACTAGTTACATGTGTCTACTTGAACTACGTTGATGTGATGATCGTTGGGTTAGTGAAGAAGTTTCTAAGCGAGTAGTCGTTGGGAGAGATTGGTGATTTTAGCATTAGTTACTTTGAGTGGCAGTAAGCGTGATGATTGCGTTAAGTGGGCCATTTTGGGTCGAAATTGTTGGTTGGATTAGAACCATATGCTTATTGAATCGACCTTAATTCGAGGAGAAATCGTAAGGTTAATCGATGTAACTTCCAATTTTGCCTTAAGATGTTTGAGCATTCGGATGACGAACGTGTGACCGGAGGAACTTGGAGGAGTATGTCTTAGGGCGTTGAGTGCCGACTAAATTCATGCACAAAATTTATTTTCAAATAAATTGCATCAGTTATTTCTTGTGTTTCAAATCCTCATGTGGGTTGTGTTACAAAATCTCAAAAAAACGTTTAGCACACACAAGATTTTAAATCATGGTTTTGAACATGCATGAACTTATTTTAGTACGGGAATTGCAAACTCTGTCGGGACTTGTTTTATTTTGTTGTTGTCCAACGTTACCTTCGGATACAGTGATATCAATATTTTAATGTTGTTTAAGATGTTGGACAAGTAACTACGGATTATGACGTTAACATTGGATCTCCTCCACGTATGTTAAGGTTTGGATGTAGAGTTATCTTCCCTTATGTCTATGTCGAGCTTTATTGGAAAATTTATTTAATGCGAGTTTTGCTGAAAAGTGTTTTTTATATTGTATTACAACGAAAAGGGAATTTTCGGAATTTTGACATTTTAGTCATGATTTTGCTTTATGCAATTTGATTGTTGGAAGCGAAAGGTTTGGCACCATTTGGTTGATTTGAGGCCATCGAGCCCATAGAGTTTTATGGAGTTTTGTTTTACGACGTTTTGTGTCGTGTGAGTGCAATTTTGTAATATGCATACTTTATTTATTATGTGAGATAATTTATGAGTTATATTGGGCATTTTGTCTCATTCGGGACTTGTTGAAAAATGTTATTCTATGCCGTAAGACGACCAAAAGGGGTGGTTTTTGGAACTTTGGTGTCGCATAATTTCTCTTTTGAAGATTTGTATTAGCACATTTCGTTGCAACTTGTTCAATGTACGGATTGATTTATATGTGGTGTGAGTAATGCATGAAAGAACACTCTGATAGTTATTCTTAACGATTTGTTTTATGCGCTTTCGGTTAATTGATTATTTTAGTATCATTTCATGCAAATGCATTATATTGAACTAGGGGTATGCATAACTTGGTAGCCACTAATCCTCGACACTTTGGTAAATAAATCTTGTGTCTTAAGTTATTGCATAAATGGAGGTCATCTGGTCAAAATATGTTTTAAGATTGTGGGGTTTATGCACGGTTTACGATACGGTACATTTTGAAAATACGAATGTGAGTCGTTGAACTTTGGTCAATTTTGGCTTGATAAACATTTTGGAAATTGTAAACCTTTTCGGTTTTGGAGAAAAGGTGTATTTTGAGTATTTTGATGAGTAGATTTTAAGCAGTGGCATTTTAACGATTTATATTACAAAGTGTAAAACCTTTGGTGTAAATGCACCGTGATGGGGATTTGGAAAATTATTTGTCTTAACCTAGAGTGTGTGGAATTATTTATGATTTTGGAACATTAATGCGCCTTGTTTGTATGATTCAAAATTTGAAGTCGATTTAACCCTTTTTGGTGTCAACCAATTTCAAGCACTTACTATTTTCCTGAGTTTTGAGAAAATACATTAATGTGTGTGAGTCTTGTCAAAAAGGTTTTACTCATATGTCATTATATGCAGGCGTAGAGCTACATGGAGGCCAGAAGCCACCCATGTGCCCCATGGAATCTCAATATTTTTTGTTAAAATTTTGACCCAACTTAAATAAGTTAAAATAAGCATATTTAATATTGAAGTGGGCCCTCTATAAAACCAAATCTGATATCATCGCATCAGACCTCGGTCCTCACATAGTCACGTTCCAAGTTTCTATCGTCGTCAAGCTTGAATCGAAGTGAGAACTCACGAATCACGAAGACAGATTAACAAATCAGATTTACATCGACATTGTCTATCGTCGGCGACCAGGTCTGCAGGCTGCAGTCCACCGGCGACCACAAACCACTCTTGTCCTCACCGTCGGCGACCACAGGAAGCTCCTTCTCCATCTCGACTGTTTATTTCTGAAATTCCCAATTTTACAAATTATAGGTTAGCTGCTTAGGGTTTCAAACTTTCAATGTTTTGTTTTGCTTAATAATTGCTTTGCTGAACCGATGATATTGGTTTCTTTTCATCAATTCAATTGCCCCTACTTTTTTATTTCTTTAACTCTTCCCAATTCCCAACTTTTTATTTGTGGGGTTTAATTTTGGAGTTCATTATTTTTCATATTCATGTAAACAAAAGGGTATGCTTTAAGTTTAATAAACAATTTGTGGGGGCTGATAGGCAAATAGGCTTTTTAACATTTTAAATCTCTGTTTGTGCCTTTGAATCTTGGTTACCTTTTGGGTTGCCACTGGAAGAAGAACAACACAAGTGTTGGTCAATATAAGTTGAATCATTTGAAGGTCCCTTATGGTACTGGGTTGTTAATAAAATAGTAGGGTCTTCAATTATTATTATTGTTCTTATTATAATTATCAGTTTCATTGTGAATTATTTGACATGATTTCCAATTATATGAATCATAGGTATATAGGTATTACAATTCACAAACTTATGTCTTTGGTAATGAATTGATTTTTCTTTATTATTTCTTCTAGATTGGTAATTTGTGATATTGACTGCTTGATGGTTCTAAATAGATAACATTTGAATTCATGATTACTACTTTACTAGAGTCATATAGGCTATAGCAGTGGCTTATAGCATTGTTACATACTTTGGCTATAGCAGAAGCACCAATTTGGATCTCAATCATTCAGACATTGTGGTAGAGACTCTAAATAGATTTGTATTGATCATTCAACAGCCTTCCAGTTTAACCTTACTATTTGTATTGATCATTCACATCTCTGTTTGTATTGAGCATTCAACAGCCTTCCAATTTGCAAATACATTTGTAATAGTTCTATACGTCTATACTAATTTTAAGTTGTTGATCCAAACCCTCAGTGATTTGATAATGACCCTCTCTTAACTACTTAGTGAAAATTGTAAGTAAACAATATGTATCAGAGTTTCACTATCGCTGATAAGTACTAAGATCTTCCAGTACCGCTGATAGGAACTCTCGCTTTTTAAATTAAACATTCAGCGAACACTGTTCACCATAAATGCTCTGAGTCTGTTCAGTCATTATGGTGATCGCTGATAAGTTAGTTGTTTACTTATGATCCCTGAAGACAAGCTTCACGTCAACAAAGGTTCTACGCTGAAGTCGAAGATCAAGCTCAAGAACCAGCGACAAGTCTCCTAATGAACTGATGCAGATCAGCGAAGACTCAGATTTGTCCACTCAACGTGAAGTATCAAGTACAAGACTTCAGCTATCGCTGAACTTTATCATCTGCTGAATAGTAAATGATAATCGCTGAATCAACGAAAGTTGATCATGAAGTCCTCCGTACAAAGTACTTTTGTCTTAACCACCCTTGCACGCCTCCGTACGAAATGTCAGAAAAGAACCTCCGAAAATCTGAAATCGTACAACCACTCTGATACTACACTATTCATCCATACGGCTACTAAGGTTGTCAACCAAGGTCAATGACATGCAACCAACCAGCTGATGACACGTGTAAAGTATATACTGACTTGCATTAAATGCATGCCGTATATAAAGAGATGAACTCACTTCATTTGAAGTAACTTACTAACTCTGGACAAGTTCAAATCTCTTATCTCAGATAGGTTATTATTAGTAATTTCCTTATCTCTCTTAGTGCAAGAAACCTTAGTGTTCCAACTTGTTTAGATTTAGGTTTATCCTTAATCTTGTCTCCGCAACAAGCTGTAAATTGTTAATGATTTATCAATAAACAATTTAGAAAAGTAAAATCTGGGTGTTTGTATTCACCCCCCCCCCCCCCCTTCTACAAACTTGTATATGCCTTCGGGACCAACATAAGTAACTTTTAACAGTCATGGATAAATACTTTTTTCATTCAACAGCCTTCCAATATTTTCTTATTGTTGACTTTTTTTATATGAGGATCCCCCCGATACAAATTCCTGGCTCCGCCCCTGATTATATGCCTACATGAGAAAATTTTGAAATTTGATTTGATGAATTTCATCTTTTGAAATTTCGTATGCACTATCTATTGCATGTTAATTTATTTCAAGAAAACTATTAGGAGAGTGTTGTAAGTTTGCATGCATATTATGATTTGAGATTCCGTCACAATATTTTAGCCGATATCTTCACAGAATGAAAGCATGTTGTTATTTTGTCTTTAAACTTGGAACCGCCGCAAATCATTTTATATTTTGACCAAAGTGTATTTATGGATCGTTTCACCGTTTTTGTGAAATAAACTGACACGTGCGAAATTTGTTGGTGAATTTGGTTCCATATCATTTTAAGGTTAAAAAGGAAATTTTTTGGAGTTGGATGTCATTTAAAATTCCTTTTTGAGGTACGTACAAACTTTTTGTTGCACACTATTTAAAGTAGGAAATTACTTTACGTGCATGACATGAATAAATCCATGTTAGGACCGTAGCGGTTCATTTCAAAGAAGTTGTTTAGTTTTTGTGTTTTGTTAATAACTTAAAATGTGATGAAATAGTTTTCAATATGATTTTCATATGTGGGACGAGTGTGTCCATTTTTGCACAACTACCGAGTAGATAGTAGTAGATTTTGTGCGTACAATTAAATTTATATGAAACCCTTTGTGTTGAAAATTTTTCAATTGGCATATTTGTTAAGTATTTCACTTGAAAACCTGAACTCATTAGAACCTTGGAAAAGGTTAAGTAACCCCGGTTAGGAGTAAATGTGCATAAAACTTCGACAGTGGACGGTTGGGTATTCTATCGCATGATGGTACCGTAGGCCAAATTGTGTCATTTGCAGAGTCGCCGTGTAATACCCCGGGTAAGTTCGTTAGTTTAATTCTCTTTCCGTTAAATTTATTTAACTTTAAGATTTGAAGTTTAAGGTAAGTTTGGGTTACCTTTTAAGTTTAAGGGTGTTTTGGTCTTTAGTGAATAGTTTAAGGTCTAAAATGTAAATTGGGTTTGATATTACCCTTAGGTATTCAGATATTTGCAAACATCAGAAAATATCAGCTCATTGTGTGTGTGTGTGTGTGTGTGTGTGTGTTTTGGGAAGAAAAGAAGAAAGGAAGAAAAGTGAGGTTATGGCTTCATTTGGAGTACTTGGAAGTGAAATTGAGGTATGTTGCTTTGTATTTTATGTTTGTAATTGCTAGTAGATAGTTTCTATCGGATTAGAATAGTCGATTTCATGTCTGGTATGATTTTCTGTCGATGGATACGGGTCTCCCCCGTCGTCGGCCAACATTACTTTGGGTATTATAATGTCCATGTTTTATTATCGTTGGTTTTGTGCGATTGACTGCAATTGATGACTTTAATATTGGATTTCCCTCCATGTATATTAAAGTTTGAATGAAGCAGGTCATTTCCATATTTATGGTATTTGGACTTCATTACATTTTACATTCGTGTGAGTATTGGTTTGTATCATGTTTTTGGTGAAGTATTATAATTACATGGTTTGTTCTTCCATGATTTATGGGTTGAGTATGATGGCACCATCCGTATTTAGAGGCTTTGCATAATATAGATTTATTCACGTTTTGAGTGAGTTTGGATTTGGAATTCATTTTGGAAAAACACTTTATACATTTTGGGGAACTTTTCTCATGGATTTGGTGTGCGTTGGAAAATGAGTCGTTTTACATCCTTATCATAAACTCTTTTGGAAATCATGATCTAAGTTGCAAACTTTCGTTCAACAAACTATTTAAAATCATGTTATAAACTCTTGAACTCACTAGGCGTTAGCCTAACCCTTTTTATTTGTCGGAATGTGCAACAGGCTCAGGTTGGGAGTAGTTCTAGTGGTACTGCGAAAGGTCGAGTGCTAGTAGTGTGCTCGAGAAGTGAAGTGATTAAGTGAAATCTTCCGCATTCATCTTGGGGATTAGCAACTTGTACTTGGGTTAAGTAACACCCGATGTGAGTTTAGTCCTTGTAATGAGACTTGGGTTATAACTTGTTGAGGTTAATCATAGATTTTAAATTGAGGTACTTCCCGTATTGGTTTATAGAAAAAAATTCTATTATTTCGGATGTATTATCGAAAATTTTATTTAGTTGCTCTTTCCCGATGTGCATATATATATATAAGTGCAAAAATATACATATAATGAACATACATTCATATGGAATAATGCATATATGCACATTGTTTTGTAAGGGGTGCAACAAATACATGGTTTGTCTTTGATTTGTATGTTATATATATATATATATATATATATATAGAGAGAGAGAGAGAGGGCCCTTCTTTTGCAAACCAACCCATTGGTACTAACCGTGCTAACCGATCACAACCATAGATTATTAAGATCAACGGTTATAATTAAATCAAGGATTATAATTTTATTTAAAATTAAAAAAGAGAAGGTTGACATTTGTGCATAAGTGCAGAGGGGCATTTTTGTCCAAACCAACAAAAATTAAAAATGGAATCACCTAGTTTTAAGGGATGGTTATCACATCTCTTAAAAACAAATCGTGGGTATCTTCCACCATTCCTCCCACCACCTCCGCCGCCTCCGCCTTCCTCCCACCGCCTCCGCCTTCCTCCCGTCGCCTCCGCCATCGTTTACAAGCATCTCAAGCGCCTCCGCCTTCCTCCCACCACCTCCGCTTTCATTTACAAGCGCCTCCGGCTTCCTCCCACCACCTCCGCCGCCAACGAGGTCACCGGATCTGACTATTGCTCCTAGGGGTGAGCATCGGGCGGGTTATTCGGGTCCGGGTTGAAAAACTTCGGGTTAATCGGGTTTCGGGTGGAAGTAGGAGGCACCGAAACCCGTCCAAAGTGTAGTTAGGGGTTTTCGGGTTCGGGCCATTTCGGGTTCGGGTTCCTCGGTCGGGTTGTTCGGGTTGGGCCGATCCCAAGCCCATTTTTTCAGCCCATCAACTTTTGCAGTTTTGCTTCCTCATCTCCATTTCCAGCTTTTGGACTTTGGTACTAATACAAATAAGCTTATCCCAGATGCATCTTTAAGAATGGTGACTTTAGTTTTCTTAGAGAAACTTATCCCAATAGAACCCAGAAGCGATTCGATGGCATTCCTAGTAGCGTTTGGTAACGATGGAAGTGCTCGGTTACCCACGTAGCAATCTGCCTCTATGCTCAAATTTTGAAACCGAACCTCTACAGTAGGAACTAGGAAGAGTGATGCCAACCCTATATATATAAAATGAATGCAAGATAGAGAATTGAAGAAGCTGTTTTGCAATCATATATATATATATATATATATATATATATATATATATATATGTGTGTGTGTGTGTGTATGCATGGAAGTAAAGAAGAAGAGATTAAAACATTTTTTTAAAAAAGTCCGTAATGTATATATATATATATATATATATATATATATATATATATATATATATATATATATATATATATATATATATATATATATATATGTGTGTGTGTGTGTGTATATGCATGGAAGCTGTTTTGCAATCATATATATATAAATTCATAATGTATTTATTGGAAAAAAAACGTTTTTTTTAAAAGTTCGGGTTTCGGTCGGGTTCGGGTTTGGGAAAACCAACCCAAACCGAACCGAAATACCAAGATCGGGTTTCGGGTTTCGGGCAAAATCGGGTTCGGGTTCGTCGGGTGACTCAAGTTCGGCTATATCGGGTTCGGGTTCGGTCGGGTTATTCGGGTCGGTCGGGTTATGCTCACCCCTAATTGCTCCATCGCCGGAGCATTCATCAGATTCAACAATTTGCTTATGTGTCTGTGCATATGATTATTTTGGCATGTTGGTTTGAGTATTCTTATGGTATACACGCTATTTGTTTATGTGCATATGTGCGCATAAACTGTCGTACTTATTTATTCAACAATCTGATTATGTGCATATGTGCACATAAACTGTGCATATGTGCATTCTGGCCTGTTGGATTGATTATTCTTATGGTATAAACGATATTTGTTTATGTGCATATGTGCACATAAACTATCGTACCAGATTATTAAACAATTTGCTTATGTGCATATGTGCACATAAACTGTGCATATGATTATTTTGGCATGTTGGTTTGATTATTCTTATGGTATACACGCTATTTGTTTATGTGCATATGTGCGCATAAACTGTCGTACTTATATATTAAACAATCTGATTATGTGCATATGTGCACATAAACTGTGCATATGTGCACATAAACTATCATACCAGATTATTAAACAATTTGCTTGTGTGCATATGTGCACATAAACTGTGCATATGTGCATTCTGACATGTTGGTTTGATTATTCTTGTGGTATAAACGATATTTGTTTATGTGCATATGTGCACATAAACTATCATACCAGATTATGTTGATCGATATCTTCTTTAAAATTAAAAAACTTATTTTAAATAAAACAGATTTTGAAAATCAAGGATTTTGATAAGTTTGTTTATCAATTAAGAGAAAAAAATGGCACAAATAAAGCAAGAGAATCGTGGCATGGTTTGAGAAATATATGGCTATAAAAAAGGAAAGAGAATATTAAATTCAAATGCCCATTTTACCCTCATTTGAAGTAATTAGCGTGAACCTAAACAAGACAAAATGGAGCATTATGATTGGTCAATAATCGGTTAGTACCAATAGGTTGGTTAGTAAAAGAAGTGGACCTTATATATATACACATATGGTTATGTTCAAATAGAAACCAATTTCCATTGTAAACCAAGCAACAAATCTTGATCGTTGATCAAAATTAAGAAAGTTAATCAATGGTTAAGACATAAAACAATCAATTAAGAAGTGATTAGGGGCAAAATGGAATTAATTACAAACTTAAATCACATGTCTACCTTTTTTGATTTTTGATTTTCTTTTTTAATTAAAAAACTTTACCTCTTAATTTTTTAACTAAATAATCTTAAAAATAACTAATATTTTAATCAAACAAGTTACGTAAAAAAACGAGCATTTCATTATCTTCGATTTGACATCCAATATTTTTTTGTTTTAACCGTTTTTACGTGAAATTGTATATTGTGTATTATTCATTAGGAATATTTATGCACATTCACTTGTATACAACAATTATTTGATATTTATATATCAGTATGATATTCATCATGAATATATAACTCACTATAACATTCTCATGAATATAACTCACTATGACATTCATAATTAATATACATTTTCACTAAAACATTCATCATGAATATAAATGTTATTTTTCATCAATATTTTTGTACGTTCATGTATATACAACAGCTCTTCAATATTCATACAATAGTATGTTCATCATGAATATACATTTTCACTATAACATTTATCATTAATATATATACATAATAAACGAATATGATGTTCCTCATGAATATACATTTTTCACTATAACATTCATTATGAATATACATATTATCCATCATGAATATTTATATATGTTCATGTGTATACAATAACTTTTAGGTATTTATATATTAGTATGATATTCATCATGAATATTTATGTATTATCACGTATATACAATAACTCTTTAGTATTCATATTACTATGCTATATATTTATCATAAATATTAGTTTTCATCTCAATATTTGCTATGTATATGCATACTATTCATCATGAATGTAACGACCCGAACAAAATAAAAAGCATAATATAGCATTTAATAATAATCAGCCCAAAAAGGGTCCCAAAATTTCTCAAATTCGACTGTCTCAAACTAGGTTTGCGGAAACAACCTATATACAACTGAGAATAAAACTGAAAGTCTATAAAATAACTGCAAAATATCTATCGGCTAACAGCATCCACGCCTTAGCTCTTTTCCTTGCCCGTTCCAGAGCTCCCTACTAAAGACTTCCCTGAAAAGGTTTAGTTTCGGAAAATCGAGGGTTAGACCATGAGGTCTAGTGAGCTCCCTCTAATGGCAACAATTTCACTAACAATTATTTAAAGCATTTCATACAATTATAAACAACGATTTTAAACAACGCTTTCACATAGAATCACGCATGTAAATGGCAAACTGAAGTCACTCAGAAGTGACAACGTGTCAGTCTCACACTGCCTTACTGGGTCACTCCTTCAATGGCATAAACGGGACACACCCCCCGGTATGAGCACTGGCGGGCCACACCCCCCGACTTAGCCAATTTACAACTATCAACAATGTATGCATACACTTAAAACTGGAATTTCAAATGTTCATCATATAACATAAATAAACCATTTCATATTACTTCCTTACTTTTGAAATCACGTTAAATCACGTATTTAGTTAGAAAAACTCACCTGTTGCGTTTGATTGGATCTTTCTATCACTTTTGTCCTCCAAAGTAAATACCTGAGCAAATGGATGAGAAGCATAAGCTAACCGGATACCAAACTACACTATCCGGACAACCACTCTATCCGGACAACTCCTCTAACCGGACAACCACTCTATCCGGACAACCCCTATATCCGGACAACCCCTCTATCCGGACAACCCCTCTATCCGGACAACCACTCTATCCGGACAACCACTCTATCCGGAGACCTGCACAAGGTCACTTACCAGACGTAGTCTGACGACCGATTGGGATAATAAACCCACTGCTAAACTCAAATAAGCTTGATTCACAAGTAATAAATGCATAAACACCAAATTTTAACCACACCTTAACAACCCTTTCGCTGCTAAACACAAGAATCCCATCTACTAACCACTTAGAGCATTTATTACAAGTTTTCAACCACAAAACCCAAAAGACTGATTTCCTAAAAAAAAAACTAAGAGTAAAAGGGTTAAATCATGAAATTACCTGGAAGGATTGATGTAATAGCTAGCCTCCAACTCTCTCTCTTCCTTGATTTCTTCCAAAATCCTCTAATGACAATCAATTTCTTCTGCTTGCTCTATCTCTCTCTCAACTCAGCCGCTAAAGAAAAATAACCAACATCTAGGGTTTTGTGCCAAATTAAGGGTTTGATACCCTCTCTCAAAATTTCAATCCAACCCCCAAAATTATAAGTTTACAGCATTCCCCACCAAAACTCTTATTCTTTTCTTTAAGGACCATGGTTATTACAATACTCCCCCCTCAAAAGAATTATGTCCCCGGAATTCCATTGTCGAAGAGATGAGGGTACTTGGACCTCATGTCTGCTTCTACTTCCCAAGTTGCCTCTTGCCCCTTATGATACCGCCACTGAACTTTCACCAATCTGATTTCCTTATTTCTCAGTTTTATGACTTTGCTATCCACAACCTATACTGGTTCTTCAACGTACGACAACCTCTCGTCACACTGATATCCTCCAATGGAATAGCCACATATGTCTCCGTCAAACACTTCTTTAGGTTTGAAACATGAAACGTTGGATGAACTCCCTTTAACTCTCCTGGCAAGTCTAACTTATAGGCTACTGTTCCAATTCGATCAATGATGGCGAAAGGCCCCACATATCTCGGCCTCAACTTCCCCTTCTTTCCGAAGCGCATTATTCCTTTCCAAGGGGAGACTTTTAGCATCACCTTGTCCCCCACTTGGAACTCGATAGGTTTCCTTCTTTTGTTTGCATACTTTCTTTACCGATCCTGCGCGATCTTTATTTTCTCGTGGATTAGCTCTATCTTATCCACAGTCATTTGCACAATTTCGAGACCTGCTAACTGTCTTTCTCCCACCTCGTTCCAACACAGCGGCGTCCGACACTTCCGTCCGTACAAAGCTTCAAATGGTGCCGCTTGGATACTCGCGTGGTAACTGTTGTTATACGAGAATTCTATCAAAGGTAGATGTACTTCCCAAGAACCCTTGAAATCAATCACGCAGGCTTGAAGCATATCCTCTAACGTTTGAATAGTTCTTTCGCTCTGACCATCCGTTTGAGGATGATATGTTGTGCTCAACTTCAATTGTGAGCCCAATTCTCGCTGAAGACTTCTCCAAAACGACGATGTAAACCGACTATCACGATCGGACAAAATAGATTGCGGAACCCCGTGCTTTGACACTATCTCATTAATATATAACCGTGCTAACTTCTCCAATGGATCGGATTCCCTGATTGGAAGAAAATGCGTGGACTTGGTGAGACTATCCACAATCACCCATATCGCATCGTGACCCTTCGGAGTCCTTGGTAATTTCGTAACAAAGTCCATGGTTACGTTATCCCATTTCCACACTGGTATATCCATAGACTAAAGTTCCCATAAGGTCGTTGATGTTCTGCTCTAACGTCACACATCGTTCCACAAAGTGAGCAATGTCCTTCTTCGTTCCTGGCCACCAGTAAAACTGCCTCAAGTCCCGGTACATCTTATTCGTCCCTGGGTGCACAGAATATCGCGACCTATGCGCTTCTTCCAGAATGTTTACCCTTAAGTTTCCCAACTTGGGAACCCACACCCGGTTCTTCAAACACCTCAAACCACTACTATTGACACTAAGTAACGACGTAACCCCAACGATTATTTCACTCTTTACATTTTCTTCTAACAACGCCTCCTCTTGAGACTTCTTGACCTCGCCCAGGAGACCTGAAGTCGCCTTGACCCTGAAGGCCACTACTTTAGTCGATTCTCTTCGCTTCTTCCGACTTAACGCTTCCGCCACCACATTCTCTTTACCCGGGTGGTAAAGGATTTCACAGTCATAATCATTTAGTATCTCCATCCATCTTCTATGCCTCGTATTCAACTCCTTTTGATCGAAGAGATGCTTAAGACTCTTGTGATCGGTGTATATCTGGTACTTCGTTCCATACAAGTAGTGTTGCCATAACTTTAAAGCGAACACCACTGCCGCTAGCTCCATGTCGTGCGTAGGGTAGTTCTTCTCGTGATCTTTCAATTGTCGAGATATGTAGGCGATCACCTTTCCATTTTGCATTAGTACACACCCTGACCCAAGCTTGGAAGCATCACTGTAAATTACAAATCCTTCAGATCCATTTGGTAACGACAAAATTGGAGCGCTGCTCAGACTTTCCTTCAACTTCTCAAATGCGGCCTCTTGAGCTTCGGTCTAAACGAACTTGACATCCTTCCTCGTCAATGCGGTCAACGGTGTGGCTATACGAGAGAAGTCATGAATGAACTTCCGGTAGTAGCCCGCCAACCCAAGAAACTCCTAACTTCTGATGGCGACTTTAGCGGCTCCCAATCTTTAATTGCTTCAATCTTAGTCGGGTCTACTTTGATACCAACTGCCGACACCACGTGACCTAGAAACTGAACTTCTCTCAACCAGAACTCGCACTTAGAGAACTTAGCGTACAACTTCTCGCGTTTCAACAATTCTAAAAACGCCCGGAGGTGCTCCTCGTGGTCTTTACGGGATCGGGAGTAGATCAGAATGTCGTCAATGAAGACGATTACACACTTATCCAGCAACAAACTGCACACTCTGTTCATCAGGTCCATGAACACTGTTGGGGCATTAGTCAGGCCAAAGGGCATAACTAAAAACTCGTAGTGTCCATATCTTGTGCGAAATGTCGTTTTAGGCAGGTCTTCCTTTCTCACCTTCAGCTTATGGTAGCCCGATCTCAAGTCTATCTTCGAGAAATAACTTGCACCTTGCAACTGGTCGAAGAGATCGTCAATCCTCGGAAGGGGGTACTTATTCTTAACTGTTACCTTGTTGAGTTCCCTATAGTCTATGCACATCCGCATGGACCCATCCTTTTTCTTAACAAATAGTATCGGCGCTCCCCAAGGCGACGAGCTCGGTCGAATGAAACCTTTGTCGAGTAGCTCTTACAGTTGTGTCATCATCTCCTTCATTTCTGTTGGTGCCAGATGATAGGGCGCACGCGCAATCGGTGCCGCTCCAGCCATTAAATCAATTCTAAACTCTACTTGACGATCTGGGGGCAGACTCGTCAAGTCATCCGGAAACACTTCCGAGTACTCACTTACTATAGGCACATCCTCCACTCCCTTCTTCTCTTTCTTAGCATCTAGCACGTAGACTAAATACCCCAGACATCCCTTCCCCAAACACCGCCTAGCTTTCATCATAGATATCATACACGACTTCCTATCCCGACGATCCCCATAGATTACTACTTCCTTCTTATCAGGTAAGGTGACGCGAATCAACTTCTTATTACATATGATGTTAGCGTCGTTATCCGCTAACCAATCCATTCCTAATACCACATCAAACTCCCTCATGCCTATAGGGTACAAACGCAAAGGAAACAAATGACCATCTACCTGAATGCTACACCCCTCATAGACCTCCTTCACCTAGACTCGACTATCATCCGCTACTTCTACCTCAAACCCAAAGTTCAACCTCTTGGGTTTCACTTGCAATTTCCGAATAAAATTAGGCGACACAAAAGAACGATTGGCGCCCGAATCAAACAGTACTTTAGCAAAAGTCGAGTCAATAGGGAAAATACCTGTCACCACATCTGGCGTATTCAGCGCTTCCTCTGCTGACATGTGGAAAGCCCTCGCCTTCGCGCGAGCAGGCTCCACCTTTCTATCTCCATATCTTCCTCCACTATTACCACCATAGCCCCCAGCCCAACCCCTCTTTAACTGCGGACAGTCCATCTTGACATGATCTGGCGAACCATACTGATAACATGACCTCGAACTACGGCAATCTCGTGCCATGTGCCCCGTCTTCCCACACTTGAAACACCCTTCTTTATCAGCCAAACATTCCCCTTTATGCATTCAGTTACACCTACCACAAGGTTTCTCTCCTGCTCTGAGTCCCACCCGCAGCTCGGGTCTTGGAGCACTCGGCCTCTTAACATCACGATTCGGTCCATCCCACTTCCGTTTATCCCCGACTCTCACTGACATCTGCCTGTTCTTCTCCTTTTTCGTGAGTTCCGCAGTATCTATCGCAGCTTGAAAAGTAACGAGATCCTTTACCTGAACCAACTCCCTAACGCTGCTCTTCAGTCCCCAGTTGTACCTCTTTATGCGCCTCTCTTCAGTAGGTACATACAGTTCGACAAATCGAGCTTTCTCAATAAACTTTGACGTATATTCTTGTACTTACATTATCCCTTGCTCCAATCCCAGAAATTCCTCCTCAAGCTTCTTAACTGCCGCTACCGGGCAAAACTGAGCTTTGAACATCTTAGTGAATAACTCCCAGGTAGTTGTCTTGCTATCTCCGAACCCTTACCACCAGTCTCGACATCCCACCAAAAGATGGCATCTGCCTTCAGCATAGACATGGCAAACATCACCTTGTCTTCCTCAGCACACTTACTTGTGTCGAAAGCTAGTTCCATCTCACGAACCCATCTCAGATCCAAGGCTGGATTGCGTTCCCCACTGAAAGAGGTTTGCACGAATGGAGTTGACAACGAATGATCTCCCACCACAGTCGGAGGTAGGCTATATGCCTCAGTCTTCGTCTAGTTCCCACTTTTAGTTCGTCCCTCCGACGTAGTCTTAACCTGGTTTTCCAACAATGCTTGCAAGGTCTCTTGCAGTTTGCCCATTTCAGCCGTAAACTTTTCCTCTGTCACAAACGCTTAGTTTCTGTTTCTCCTTGGGCTGTTCGATTGACTCCCTCCGCCTACCGAGGACGTACTTTCCTGATGGAAAGGCTCACGCACATCAGGTGCTCCCACGCTCTTAGTCTGATGGGTGGTCGGCATCTTTTTCCCTCTTCGGGTTGCCACGCCCGTCCCCACTGCCTGGGAGGAAGCTCGCAGCGGCGGTCTTCCCCGTCCTCTTCCTCGGCCTCCGCCCCTTCCGCGGGTGGCTGCCCGCCTCGAAGGATTCACCGGTTCTTCCTCCAGAATCTCCTCCACGCGAATCTCCCCTGCCACCGGAATTGTACCCACTACCGGCACGAATCTACTCCTCAAAGTTCTTTCAGACATTCTGGATTACTGAAACATATCAAAACAAGTAACTTAAGACTGCCGCTCCAGAATAATAAGGCAATTTAAGCAAATACATGTACCTGTAAATTTGCAATTACACTGGCCAGGTATAACCCCGAATCTACCTTACATGACTGTCCTCGCTACCCTATTAGTCTTATCCCTATGATAGTGTCCTCCTAACGCTTTCCTGATTCTCAGTTGTGATTACTACTCCCACAGTTTAAGTCTAGGTCCGTCCGGTCACCTAAATCCCTTAAACTATGGCTCTGATACCAATTGTAACGACCCGAACAAAATAAAAAGCATAATATAGCATTTAATAATAATCAGCCCAAAAAGGGTCCCAAAATTTCTCAAATTCGACTGTCTCAAACTAGGTTTGCGGAAACAACCTATACACAACTGAGAATAAAACTGAAAGTCTATAAAATAACTGCAAAATATCTATCGGCTAACAGCATCCACGCCTTAGCTCTTTTCCTTGCCCTTTCCCGAGCTCCCTACTAAAGACTTCCCTGAAAAGGTTTAGTTTTGGAAAAGCGAGGGTTAGACCATGAGGTCTAGTGAGCTCCCTCTAATAGCAACAGTTTCAATAACAATTATTTAAAGAATTTCATACAATTATAAACAACAATTTTAAACAACGCTTTCACATAGAATCACGCATGTAAATGGCACACTGAAGTCACACAGAAGTGACAACGTGTCAGTCTCACATTGCCTTACTGGGTCACTCCTCCCATAGCATAAACGGGGCACACCCCCGACTTAGCCAATTTACATCTATCAACAATGTATACATACACTTAAAACTGGCATTTCAAACATTCATCATATAACATAAATAAACCATTTCATATTACTTCCTTACTTTTGAAATCACGTTAAATCACGTATTTAGTTAGAAAAACTCACATGTTGCGTTTGATCGGATCTTTCTATCACTTTTGTCCTCCAAAGTAAATACCTGAGCAAATGGATGAGAAGCATAAGCTAACCGGATACCAAACTACACTATCCGGACAACTACTCTATCCGGACAACCACTCTATCCGGACAACCACTCTATCCGGACAACTATCCGGACAACTACTCTATCCGGACAACCGCTCTATCCGGACAACCGCTCTATCCGACAACTCCTCTATCCGGACAACCACTCTATCTGGAGACCTGCACAAGGTCACTTACCGGACGTAGTTTGACGACCGATTGGGATAATAAACCCACTGCTAAACTCAAATAAGCTTGATTCACAAGTAATAAATGCATAAACACCAAATTTTAACCACACCTTAACAACCCTTTCGCTGCTAAACACAAGAATCCCATCTACTAACAACTTAGAGCATTTATTACAAGTTTTCAACCATAAAACCCAAAAGACTGATTTCCCCAAAATAAACTAAGAGTAAAAGGGTTAAATCATGAAATTACATGGAAGGATTGATGTAGTAGCTAGCCTCCAACTCTCTCTCTTCCTTGATTTCTTCCAAAATCCTCTAATGACAATCAATTTCTTCTCCTTGCTCTAGCTCTCTCTCTCAACTCAGCCGCTAAAGAAAAATAACCAACATCTAGGGTTTTGTGCCAAATTAAGGGTTTTATACCATCTCTCAAAATTTCAATCCAACCCCCGAAGTTATAAGTTTACAACATTCCCCACCAAAACTCTTATTCTTTTCTTTAAGGACCATGGTTATTACAATGAATATATTATAGTTTCGACTCTACATACTTTAGTTTTTTTTACTGGGTTATCCATTGATCTCGATGAGTTGCCAATTCGTCTTGATAGATACGTTTAACATATGATTTGTTACATATCACATCTGTGAATTTCTGTACACATTACTTGTCATGATATGCGTGTGAGTATATAAATTATGTATTATCACATGTGATAATATACTTGTGAGTATATATAAATTACTTATTATCACATGTGATGTAATATGTTACATGTGATAATATTGCATCACAATAAGATCTATAAATGTAAATACATAATCACATATAATTAACAGTTTTAACAAAACTCGTCGTTCAAAAAACATATAATTAACAAAACTATCAACTATTGTTGCATTTAATTGATACAATCATCGAACAAATTATCATATGTAATAAAACATATAATTAAATTGTTACAGACTTATCTTTGTGATGAAATCGGTTTATTAAGAATTATTAGAAATCGTTTTAAAAACAAACTCAATTCCGATTTTGATTTTATTAGGCCGCAGTTATGAAATGATATACACAAAAATGACAGTTATACCCTTTTTAATTTAATAATATTTTATTTAATTCATATATTAAATAAGATATGTGACTTATATTCATTATCGTCGGTTTTTTTGAATGATCATTTCTCTCTCTATATGTATGTGTGTGTATATGTATATATATAGAGAGAGAGAGAGAGAGAGAGAGATTTAACTGAGAACGTTAACAAAATAAGATACTAAAAAACAATCAAATCATAAGCAAAATTACGTGATTTTATAATAATGGCCAACAAAAATGTGTGCGGGCGACGTGGTCCGCAACCTTAGGGTGCCGTCAAAGTCATGTAAATCACATGTGATTTTACACATGATTTTAGTATAAAATCAATCATGACTCAACAGTTTAATTTGTTATTTTCTTATTTTGTTATTGTTCACATACGAACCCAATTATATATATATATATATATATATATATATATATATATATATATGGTCAGGTTCAAGGGAAAACCTCAAAAAAACGGAAAACTGAAGAACACCCTAGGAGCCCTTCATCTGGGCGGTATGCACTTGTGCATACTGGTTTTTTGTAACATGCATTTGTATGCACAAATGCATAACGCACTTGTGCATAAAACCAAAAAGTCAACTATTTACCTGTATGCACAGGTGCATACCGTCCAGATGAAGGGCTCCTAAGGTGTTCTTCAGTTTTCCGTTTTTTTGAGGTTTTCCCTTGAACTTCCCTCTATATATATATATATATATATATATATATATATATATATATATATATATAGAGAGAGAGAGAGAGAGTGAGAGAGAGAGAGAGAGGTTCAAACGAGAACACTAACTATTTAAGAAAACACGAGAATGACCGCTCATGTACAAAATCATATGTGATTTTACACTAACAGCAAAAAAACTGGATGCGTGCAACTTTGGCCGCGACTTAAAAGTCGTGGGGCAAGTCGCGTGAATTATATATGATTTTGTACGTGAATCATGTATTATTTTGTACATGAGCGGCCGTTCTCGTATTTTCTTAAATAGTTAGCGTTCTTGTTTGAACCTCCCTATATATATATATATATAGAGAGAGAGAGAGAGAGAGAGAGAGAGAGAGAAATGTTCAAACGAGAACGTTAACTATTTAAGAAAACAAGAAAAAGGCCGTTCATGAACAAAATCACATGTGATTTTGCACTGCCTGAACACGCGCGGCCTAGGCCGCGGCTTACAGGTCGCGTGGCAAGTCGCGCGATCACATGTGATTTTGTACATGAGCGACTTTTTTCGTGTTTTCTTAAATTGTTAGCGTTCTCGTTTGAACCCACCTCTATATATATAGGGATGAGATTGGAGGAAAACCTTGAAAAATAAAGAACCAAAGAACCCGTCTAAACCGTTAGATTGAGATGATCCAATAGATATGATTTAATAGGTGGTTACAACCACTTTTTTAAAAAATAAAATAAATCACCCCCATTTTTTTAATACCAAAATCGGTGAATTATACCAAAATAACGATCACTTTATTATCTATAATTTGACATCCATCTTGATATATTTTTTCATCCGTTTTTTTGTAGTTCTCCAGTTATTTTATTTTTCAAGGTTCTCCCCCGATCTAATCCCTATATATATATATATAAATTTATATTTCAAGAGTCACAAAAAGTAAAGGGAAATTAACCAAAATATCCTAAGTCCAAGTCAAACTTTCCAAAATACCCCAAAAAATAAAAAGTTTACCAAAATGCCATAAATTTCCGCGGTGAGAGCCCTCTATAGCGGGCAGGGACTGAAAGTGAAATTTTTTGCAAGATTATTTACACTTCCAGTACCCACCGCGGGTCGTCAGGGACTGAAAGTGTAAATATATCTTGCAAAAATTTTCACAATTGGTCCCTGACCGCGATCACGGGCTCCATAACGCGGGAATTTATGGCATTTTGGTAAACTTTTTATTTTTTGGGGTATTTTGGTAAGTTTGACTTGGACTTAGGGTATTTTGGTTAATTTCCCAAAAGTAAACTCTACCGACTAGGCAAATAGCAAAGTCTATATAAACCACCAAAAAAATCCCCTCCATACATACCACCACCTTACCACTCCCACCTTCTTCTTTGAATCACAAAACAAACCAGGAACATGTGGAAATTGAAGATAGCAGAAGGAAATGATCCTTACTTGTTTTCCACCAATAACTTTGTTGGCCGCCAAATTTGGGAGTTTGATCCCGACGCCGGAACTCCGGCCGAACGCCAACAAGTCGAAGATGCGCGACAACGTTTTAAGGACAACCGGAGGCAAGGTGTTCATCCGTGTGCTGATTTGCTTATGAGAATGCAAGTAAGTTTATGAGATTTTTTATAAAAAAAAACTCTTTTATTGGTGATTAAATATTAACCGGGTGTTGTTTATGGTTTTTTTTATAAGATATGGAAAACGACTTAAGATCACGTGAGACCAAGCTTTTTTCGTGAGACCACAAAAATAACATTAAACTTTCACAGTAAAATATTGTGAAGGTATTATGAAGGTAAATCTTCACATTGTTTTTATTGTGAAGGTTCGTTGTTTTCATACTTTCACAATGAATCGGTGTAAAGTTTTAGTGTTATTTTGTGGTCTCATGAAAACATGTTGGTCTCACGTGAATAAAACTACTAAAACTTGGTTTGCATTCAAATCGTTATGTAGAATAAAGGTAGTAATTAATTGGGATCGTCATGGTGATGAAAATACATTGTGGTCAGTAGCGTAACACAAAGCAACATATATATATATATATATATATATATATATATATATATATATATATATATATATATATATATATATAGGGATGAGATCGGGAGAGAACCATGAAAAAAGAAAGAACCGGAGAACCAATTCAAGGCGTCAAATTAAAATGATCCAATGGCTATGATTTAAAAGATGGTTATAATCAATTTTTTTAAAAATAAAACCATTTCCCCTCTATTTTTTAAATCCAAAATTAGCGAAATATAACAAAAATTGAAGCGAAACAAATTACACCAAAAAAATCCATCATTTTATTATCTTACATTAATTATAATATTAAAATATTCAATTCATCTATTAAAATATTGTTTTTCTCTCCAAATATTTATTTTCAAAAATTTCTATTTGTGCTCTCATCTAGTAATCATTTTTAGGGTTATCTCCATATTTGGAGAAAAACTAATTCTCTCTCCTACTTTCTCTATTTTGGAGATAGTTTTGGGAAACTGTAGAAGCAAAATTATAGTTCAAAATCTTCATATTCTCTATTTTTTCTCCAAAACGAGGAAGTTGTTGGAGATGCTCTAAATAACTAAATATATATATATCCAAAGATGTTGTAGCCTACTGGTCGGTAACATCCTGGGGGGTAAGTGGTGGAAGCCCTTACTACCCGGGTTCGAATCCATGGGCGAGCATGTGGCGGATATCAAGGGTCGTGGGCCGAACCGTGACCGGGTCGAAGGAGGATTAGTCCTGAACTTTGTTCAGGATACCCCCGAAATGCAATTGTCTTTAAAAAAAAACTAAACATATGTAGACATATGTGAATAACTAAATATATAAAAACATATTTACAATACAATTTCAAAAAAAACGCTCACAATTTTTGTCTTTTTTTTTTATGTCTACGCGTGTTATTTTCTCGACCATATATATGCGTGTCTATCCCTTCACCATATATTTTCGGTTTATTCTAATCATTTAATGAAACAACCACGGGTGGTTAGAATCATTTATAGTTTCCGGATTTACGTACTTTAATTAAAATTAGATAAAAACGATGTAATGAATTTAATTATTAAAACCATATAAAAAGAATGAATTACACCAGTGGTTTACCCAAATTTTGGATTTGGTCTCTAAAATACACTATCTACGATGGTGATCCTTAACTTTTTAATTTACTTTCATTCATGATTCTTCTTTGTTTAATTTATTTTCACTCATAGTCCCCGTATATTTAACATAGAAGGATCATGAGTAAAAGTTATAGACCATCACCGAAAATAGTGTACTTTAGAGATCAAATCCAAAATTTAGGTAAACCACATGGACCACGGTGTAATTCACTCTAATTATTTATATTCCTTTTACAAAAATGGAGGACTCTTTGACTAATTAACTTATTTATAATAGCCTTTTTATTATAGAATGTGAAACAAAAATATACCATAAGTCAATGATATAGTGAATCTCACCAGACGACATCAGCCGTCGTCGGTTATCATAAGAATTGTCTTTAATATATATAAAGAGAGAAAGAGAGTGTCTTGTTTAAACAAGAATAATATCAATTTAAAAGAATAAGAAAATGGTATTGGATTAATTATTTTATTAAATAATATTTTAAATAATTAGTGTTAAAAGTAGATAAATAAAGGTATGAAAATAATTTAGTTATATATTGTTGGAAAATTTTAGTAAAAATATGGTTTTTACTAAACTTTGGACACATTTAAATATATATATATATATATATATATATATATATATGTTATATATAACTAACTCTTAGTGGGTTTATGTTCTCCTATATGAGAGCTTCGAAACGATATATAATGCGTCTAAAACGGAGTATGTGTGAATGAGATATCGATACTCAAAGTTGAGTATTTGGATAAAATTAGCAAAAATCAAGTGGGTGTGGGAATGTGTCCCACATAGGAAGAGAGAGTAAAATTTCAATGGTTTATAACTAAAGAAGTTTGAGGAGTTGACAAGCTCCTTGAATGGTTTTACTCCAACATCTACCCGCGCGCAGGGGGTGCCAATTGACGATTTCGTAAGCTAAAATCGTCGAACTTGTGTGTGGGCGCGATCTGTGGACACGAATGCAGCTCGGTTTGACCTAGTTTTAGTTTTTTCGTAACTGAAATGTATTGAATGAGTTTGGTTACATAATTAATTCGTTAATTACGAATTAATGTTATGTCGGTTTCAACCTTTTGTAACTTAAACACATTGAAGGTGATTTAAATTCATCGGTTTCAATCTTCAATATAAATAGAGGGTCTCCTTCGTCCAATAACACACCGAACTGTACACTAAAAATACAGTCCATATGCTCTCGATTCTGCAACATTCGAAACAGTAGCATGCGATTTCTTTTCCGGCGATTTCTCGAGGCAATTGGTCATCTCCGGCAGTTCTAAACTGCTCACGCTGTTGTACCCTGGGAACAGACGACGAATTTGTTTAAGGGAATCGTGTGTAACACGAGCCTCAGCGATATTCGATTTTTCTAGGAACTTGTTTCCTTCATCCTGTTTCATCTTATTTCTATAACGATTTCGAATTTAATATTTAATCGATTGCATGATTAAAATATATTAAAAATTACCAACATATATAAATTATTTATCGTATTTATTTAATATCCTACTTTTATTATATTTGTGATTTTAATATGGTTTACTTTTTTATTCAATAAATTTTTTATGTGTAATTCATTAAAAATAAGTTTATTTAATTTTTATTTAAAGAATTCATTATATTTATTTAAAAAAGCAATTTTCATCAAAATCATATGTGATTCGTAAATAATTAATTTTTTTAAATGTTTTCCTAATCATATGTGATTTAAAAGTTGAAAAACAAAACTACAAGGTTGTGGCGTACTGGTTAAGGTTTTAAGGGATGTAGCTCAAAAACTCATCTACCCCGGGTTCGAATCCAGGGGTTGAATAAAACTTTTTAATAATATTTTTTTTATAAAAACTATATATTTCATTTTAAATCTGGCTTGACACAAGAATTAATCTGGCATCTCAGTGCATCTCATCCCAATATGCATCAAAAGGGTGAAGATCATTTCTTGCCATAACTCTCATTCTTACTAGAACCCAACCTATATATATACCATACAGTAATATCTCATGATTTTTGTAGTTTGGTTAATCTAAAAATTCCAAGAACTCTAACATAACCTCAATACACCGCATCAAAACTAACCTTAAATATTGTGAGTCGAGTTCTGGTGATAAGTTGAGGTTAACGTGAGAAGCGTGAGAAGTGGTTATCAACCGTTAGATAAGAAATAGATGCACATTAAAAAAAGATGCACCGAAATGCATTAGATCAATTTCCTTCTAAGCCGCAATTCATGGTCTGACATTTTTTTTTGGAAGGCAAGCAAAAATATCATTTCAACACAAACCAATTACAAAGAGTTTCACAAAGAAAATGCCAAAAACATTATCCATGTTAGAGTTATATTTGTATATATGAATAGTACAAGGGCTAGTCTTTAATTACTGTAACTTAGGTTGTATAAATAGATCTCTTTCTTTCATAATTAGGTTAGACTCTCTTTTGTAATTCTCTCTCAATATATGAAAGTCGGCCGATTCAGCCATCTCAAGTCTGTCTCTCAATCTATCAATCGACTCTCCATTTCTAACAATCCAAACTGTAGAGGGTTGCAAGAGGCAAACCAAAGCAGTGGACACAAACTACAAACCAACCAATTTAGAAGATAAGATAACTTGACCCACCTGGATCAAACGAACAGGAGCATTCACGAGCAACAGTAATTAAGAAACAGTAAATAAATCAGTAGCCATGCGTCCGAAGAAACTAAGGGGCCGTTTACAAAACACTTACCCGGGTAAGTGCTTATCAAGTCACATTAGCTTACCGGATGAATATGACAAAGACTATGAATCTTACCCGGTAAGAGCGGAAGCAAGGACCGAGAGTCGAAAGCAAGGACCGAGAGTCTTACCCGGTAAGTGAGTGTGACGGCTCTTACTACGGTTAGCGCTTACCGGCTAAATTGTTGCATACGATGCCATTTTGGTGAACTAAAATCTTACCCGAGAAGTAAGTGATAGTGTTGAATTTTACCGGTAAGCACTTACTCGGGTAAGTGATTAGGTAAACGGCCCCTAAGTGATCTGTTCCAGTTTAGCTATACCGTCCCGGCGGGTTCCGCGAGCCAGCGACTCCACTCTAATTTCTTATTCCGACTTCTCCTTGCAATCCACTCGAAACTTTTGCGTTGGAATTCAAAAGGGAGATCAGCCACTTTCCTTTTGTCCTCTTTGAACACCACCCGATTTCGGTGATTCCAAATAAGGTATAGGAAACTCCATGCCGTTTCGGCCCAAAGATCCGGAAGTGTATTACTTCCTATGATGTCGTTTATCGAGTCGAAACTGTCCGTATCAATCTTCCACCACCGTCGCACACCTTCCCAAACCTTTCTTACCTCTTCACATTGAACCAACGCGTGGTTGACCGACTCTACCGTTTTCCCGCATCTTGGGCATAAGAGTGATGGAATATCCATCCCTATCTTATCGAGCACCACTTTACACGGGAGACGTTCGAGTCTAGCCCTCCACATGAAAATGTTTACTTTCTTAGGAACCGATTTCTTCCACAGGGTTTCTAACACATGCTCTCCTACAATAGACGTACCTTCCTCGATGATAAGCTTGAATTCTTGAACCGAGAATTCTCCTTCTTCTCCAAGTAGCCATTTATTTTTATCCCGAGCTTCGATTAAAAGTAATCACCGGTTCAGATCCACTTCTCACGCTTCTCACACGATCTTTCGTCTAAATAAAGTCGGGCTTAAATTTATTTATAGATACACTTTGATTCTTTTCATATGTTTTTTTTTCAAAATATCCTAGTTAATATCTTTAAAGGTATAAATTCATGTCATGTTTTTCTTTTATCTAATTCCAGGAAACTACTCATTATCGATTCTTTTATTTAGATCCAAGCTCAGTATTTCATTTTAGCTTATTAAGAAGAAATTATAATTCAAAAAGCATTATGCAGTTGATCAAAGAGAACGGAATCGACTTATTGAGCATACCGCCGGTGAGGTTGGACGACGACGACCAAGTGAATTATGAAGCGGTCACGACCGCGGTGAAGAAGGCACTTCGACTGAACCGTGCGATCCAAGCAAAGGATGGTCATTGGCCTGCCGAAAATGCTGGCCCGATGTTCTTCACTCCTCCACTTGTGAGCTCGTCTCTCTTTTATATTAACGTTTATGATGCTTTATTTAACATTTATGGGCGTTTACCAAATGCTTACCCGGGTAAGCGGTTACCAAATCATATTACCTTACTAAAAGAATATGTTAAGAACCTAAAATCTTACCCGGTAAGAGAGAGTCTTACCCGATAAGTGTGGGTAACGACTCTTACCACAGTTAGCACTTATCGGGTAAATTGTTGCATAAAATGCCGTTTTGGTTGACTAAAATCTTACCCGGTAAGGAAATGATAGTGTTGAATTTTACCGGTAAGCACTTACCGGGTAAGTGTTTGATAAACGGCCCCTTAATCGTCCAAAATCCCGTCTTCAATTACGTAATGACATCTTACAATCACAATTCTAAAAGGCATGTCAGGGCAGCACCATGGCATACAGGGGCGGATTCACGGTATAAGGGCATCTCCAATGGGTCACACTATATTTTACACTAAATTTCAAAAATAGTGTAAATTTTAGTGTTAATAGTAAATCATCTCCAATGGATAACACTATTTTTAAAAGTAATGTAAAAGTAGTTTAAAAAGTAATGTAAATAAATAGTGTTACACCAAAGTATAATACTATTCATTACACCAAATTTAGTGTGGAAAATAGAGACCTCATTGGAGATATGAATAATGCTTTTTACACTAAATTTAGTGTTTAATATAAGATTTAATGACCTATTGGAGATGATGGAGGATGGGCCCATTAGAAAAATAAAAAATAAAAAAAAATGGATCCACCACTAATGGCATAGGTGCGTCCACGTAAACCCCGTTCCAGTTGTGTTATTTGACTTTTAATTTAACGCGTTTTTTCATTTTTTTTTTGAAAGCATGTCTTATTTTTACTTCTTACATTGTTTATAAGCCTCAGATATAACACTTTTTGTATAGGATATCAATATATGATTTTTTATTCTTTTTATTTAAAATTAAATTGTTAATAGTATCGAGTAATAGTACAAAATGAAATACCGACTTCTCATCTTAAACCACGTTTTAAAAAATATCGTGGTTTCAAAGGCTTGATCTTACTGCCAGCTATTTAGAACCTTGTTTTACAGTAACTAGAGGCCATGTGTTTACTTTTATCGCCTCAAGAAAATGATCACGTTGACCATGTATACAAATACAAAAATACCCATAATACACCTATGGATGTCAACATATACAGGGTTATTTTGGTCAATTTACACCTTACATATCGAATGTGTAGCTTATTGCAATGTACATAAGTGGAGCAATCGATACGCATTTAACCAAAGAACACAAGACGGAAATGATACGATATATCTACAACCATCAAGTAAGAATCATCTTTCTTTCCTATCAACTTTCAACGTTTAATTATTATATCTGACATACGACTATATTTCAAGTCAGATATTTACGAATTTTATAAAATGATTGTGTCAGAACGAAGATGGAGGGTGGGGATTTTATATAGAGGGACACAGCACCATGATCGGGTCCGCATTGAGCTATGTAGCCCTACGGTTGCTAGGAGAAGGACCCGATGATGGAAATGGTGCGGTGGACCGAGCCAGGAAGTGGATACTTGAACACGGGGGTGCGGCCTCAATTCCATCTTGGGGCAAAACTTATCTGTCGGTAATTAAATGCTTTCACAAAACTAAAAATCGTAATATTAAACATCTCAAAATCAACTAAATTTTCATAACTTTGGATGCAGGTGCTCGGGGTATACGAATGGGAAGGGTGCAATCCACTTCCACCGGAATTTTGGCTTTTCCCTGAAGCTTTACCATATCATCCGGGTACATATATTTCCCGTCATCTATATTTTAAAAGAAATAACTCGTACAGGCAAGCAGTTGTTGCATAAATTTTATGTGACCGAACACTAAAAACGCTCAAAAAAATATTATATACTTCAAAAAAACTAGGGGTGGAAAATCTCAACCCAACCCAACCCAACCTAACCTAACATGTTTAATTAATTGGGTTGAGATTTTCAACCAACCCAACATGTTACTTAAATGTTATTTAAATGGGTTGGCAGCAGGTTGACTTGTTTATGATTCTTTTAACCTAACATGTTAAATAATGGGTTAAACCTGGGTTAACCCATTTAATTTTAAAATTTTAAATATAATAAAAGGGATTAGACTATGTAATTTTATGACAAATACAAATAAATTGTTCAAAGTTTGAATAAAAGTATAAAAGAAAACCACAAATGCAAATAAATTGTTCAAATATCATTGGAAACCTTTAATTTCTAACGTTGTGTTCTCGAGTTTTGGGAGGAAAGAAAAGAAAAGAAGGGGAAGAAAAAGAAGAGAAAAGAAAGGGAAGAGAAAGAAATAAATATTTATTTTTGTGTTCTTGAGATTGAAGGAAAAAAAAGGAAAGAAAATAAATTTTCATGTTTTTGAGTATGAGAGAAAGGAATTGAAAGTTGTCACTTTTACCAATATACCCTTACTTATTTCATCATGGAATGTAATTAATGGGTATATGTGTAATTTTATAAATAATTTCAATAATTTTTAAATTTCTTTATTTCTTTCCTTCCGTTTCCTCCCATTTTTGGGCGGAAAGTTTTGGAAGGAAAATCAGCAATATTTTCTTTCTCTATCATTTCCTTTCCCTCCTTAAAAAAACTCGAGAACACAACATTTTTATTTCCATGCTACTTTCTTTCCTTTTCCCTTCGTTTCCTTCGTAGAAAAAACTCAGCGTAAGTAACCCGTCTTCCACTTTCATCAAGTTGTAATTATATAATACTTTAAATAGATATTATAATTAAATAATGATATTTAATTAAAAATAAAATAAAATTATATGATATTTTAAATGGGTTGAAAACAGATTGTAAACAAGTTGGAAATTTCAATCCAACCCAACCCATTTAAATAATTGGGTTAGGCGGGTTGACCCATTTACTTAAATGGGTTGAAAATCTCAACCCAACCTGCTAAATTTGGGTTGGGTTCGGGTTGGGTCACTTTTTGCCACCCAAAAAAACTAATGAGAATCATAAGAATGGAATAAATTTTCTTGGAACTTTGAGCATACTCAGTCTTGAATATTGAATGAAAGAAATTGTAGTTGATCTCACTATTTTTCTTACCTTGGCGCAGCGAAAATGTGGTGTTATTGTCGGACAACGTATATGCCCATGTCATACTTGTACGGGAGAAAGTTCCATGGTCCGATCACTGATCTTGTTCTGCAACTTCGACAAGAAATTCATCCTATCCCATATGACGAGATAAATTGGAATAAACAGCGCCACAATTGTTGCACGGTTGTTAAAATGATCTATTTTATAAAACAAGGGGAAGGTTCAAATGAGAACCATAAATATTTTGAAGACAGTGAAAATGAGTACTATATGAATTTTAGTGAGTATATGCATGCACTAATGCATATATACTTGCATATATAGTACATGTGCATCGATGAATATACTAATTGATATATACATATTTTGATAACATATATATAGAGGGAGGTTCAAGGGAAAACCTCAAAAAAATGGAAAATTGAGGAACACCCTGGTAGCCATTCATCTGGACGGTATGCACTTGTGCATACAAGTAATTTGTAACATGCACACATGCATAAAAACGAAATTACTTGTGCATATGCACGTGTGCATGCTATAAAGTACTTGTATGCACAAGTGCATACCGTCCAGATGAAGGGCTACTAGGATGTTCCTCAGTTTTCCGTTCTTTTTTAGATTTTCCCTTGAACCTGACCCTATATATATATATATGTGTGTGTGTGTGTATTGGTTCTCACTGATAATTATGGTTCTCATTTGAACTTTATTCTAGATACATATATATTAGGGTAATAGTGTCTAAACAAAATGAAATTTATACTCAAATGTATGTGGTTTTAATGAGTGCAGGAAGATCTCTATTACCCTCATTCAAGAGTCCAAGATCTGTTGTGGGATGGTCTTCACTACTTCAGCGAGCCAATCCTTAAGCGTTGGCCTTTCACCAAGCTAAGAGAAAGAGGTCTCAAAAGAGCCGTTGGACTAATGCGCTATGGAGCTGAAGAAAGCAGATATATTACCACTGGATGCGTAGAAAAGGTAAGCTAGTTTGTAGCATGAACCTATCAAATTCACCCCTTATCAATGTTGTTACAGCGGTCAAAATACAAAATAGCGGTTTAGGACTGATATTTGAAATAGCGGCCATCGCAGTGGTATAAAGGGAGGTTCAGGGGAAAACCTCAAAAGAACGAAAAACTGAAGAACACCCTGGTAGCCCTTCATCTGGAATGTATGCACTTGTGCATAACAGTATGCACAAGTGCATACCGTCCAGATGAAGGGCTACCAGGCTGTTCCTTATTTATTTATTTTTTTGAGGTTTTCCCCTGAATCTGACCGTATATATATATATATATGCATACATAACTTAACATATTATATGCATTAATTAAAATAAAATAAGGGCCCAAATCAAAATAAAATAAGGGCTCAAATCAAAATAGAAGCCCAAGTCAAAATAAAAGCCCAAAATGTAAGCATTTGGTTCAAAAGAGGCTCAACTGAGAATATCGGTACCGCTATTTTACCCAAATATCAGTGAAATAGCGCTAAATTGCGCCGCTATTATCGAAACTGCTATTTTGCTTATGACCAATAACCGCTATTGCACCACAATTAACAGCATAGCCCCTTTGCGTTTGTTACACGGACCGGACTGGACAGACAAGAGTGAGCTAGTTGAGTGAAAGAACTGTGGAAGGTTTTAATTTGACATGGTAGTTTAGTAATTTACTAATCTTGTGTCCGGTTTTTGTTTTTGGATGCAGAGTTTGCAAATGATGTGTTGGTGGGCAGAGAATCCAAATGGGAAAGAGTTTAAGCATCACCTTGCTAGAGTCCCTGATTACTTGTGGCTAGCAGAAGATGGGATGAAAATGCAGAGTTTTGGGAGCCAAATATGGGATTGCACACTTGCAACTCAGGCAATAATCGCTAGTGATATGGTCGAAGAATATGGGGATTCGCTTAAAAAAGCCCATTTTTACATCAAAGAATCTCAGGTCAAACAAAATCCTGCCGGAGATTTTACTAAAATGTGTCGCCAGTTTACTAAAGGTTCGTGGACTTTCTCTGACCAAGATCAAGGTTGGGTTGTCTCAGATTGTACAGCTGAAGCACTCAAGGTGATCCAAAACCACATCTTTTATGTTTTTTATTTGCATATTAGGGAAAAGGTGGAAGTTTGAGAACCAAGAAACCAAATATTCATCATGAATATCGTGAATATTCATCATGAATATTAGGTTCTCACGGTTCTTAAAATAGTTACGATGCTCAAATGAACAAGTCCCATAGGAAAAATAATTGTTCTAACTATAAATTAACTATCCTCCGCAGTGTCTTCTGTTACTATCCCAAATGCCAGAGGAAATTTCGGGAGAAAAAGCGGATAATGAGCGATTATATGAGGCTGTTAATGTCCTACTTTACTTACAGAGTCCTATAAGTGGAGGTTTTGCGATTTGGGAGCCACCCATCCCACAACCATATTTACAGGTAATGTAAAATATCAACCTTCTAGAAATCAAACAGAAAACACAAGGACTGAAAAGTCATTTAGCGATCAAAAGATTCTGAGTTCATCTTTTACACCCACCTTTTCTGCAGATGTTGAATCCTTCAGAAATTTTTGCAGACATTGTCGTCGAGAAAGAGTAAGTCACTTATGAAATTGTTTTCACATATTCTGACATGGGAAACTTGGAAAAGATAATTAGAGATTAATATTTATATGGGGTGATTTATTTAGGCATGTTGAGTGCACAGCATCAATTATCCAAGCCCTTATATCCTTCAAACGCTTGCACCCCGGGCACAGGGAGAAAGAAATCGAGATTTCTGTGGCAAAAGCAGTTTGTTTTCTGGAGGGAAAGCAACAGCACGATGGTTCATGGTAAGCTAATCACCTCAGCATGACAGAATAGTTGTTCAACGTTTGGTAAGATAGAACTGGACATAAGAGAACAGATAACATGACCAATTTACCCCTAATAAGTTATCTATATATTTTGATTCATTATGTAATTTATTTAATTACAATGAAATCCATATTTTTTATAACAAAATATATTTTTAGACAGTTTTCTTCAAGACGATTAAAGTGAAACCAAAATAAAAAGTTTATGTAGTTTCCAGTTTTTATCTTCTAACCTTTTCTATATCTTTTTACTATTAATATTTAATAATTTACATAAATTAATCAAAATATAGAAACCATATAAAAATGATATTTTGAGGACAGTAAAGTGAAAGTTTAAAGAGCATCAAATACAATAAAGAAAATTTAAAGAATGAATAAAAAAAAGACGCATTTAATGTATTAGAAAAAAATTAGTTTTTATTTTGAGGTTATATTGGTAAAACATAAGTCTGTTCCACCTTGTTCCATAGGGTGGGGGTGGAACAGGCTGGTTCCACATAAAAGTCCCCCAAACGTGGAACAGTGATCCCTGTCCTGTTCTGTCTAGTGTACCAAACGCACCCTTAATTCTCTGAGCAAACAATGACACGAAGCATTAAAAGGCAAACCGTATTATGAAAATTTATGAATTTGACAGGTACGGTTATTGGGGAATATGCTTCCTATATGGCACATTCTTTACGCTAGGAGGCTTAGTTTCTGCTGGGAAAACATATAACAACAGTGAATCCGTCGCTAAAGCCGTCAATTTTTTCCTTTCGACGCAAAATGAAGAGGGTGGTTGGGGAGAGAGCATCAAGTCTTGCCCTAGTGAAGTATACACACCGTTGGATGGAAATCGAACGAACCTAGTTCAAACTTCATGGGCTATGCTTGGTCTTATGTTAGCTGGACAGGTTAGTTTTTCGTCAAATCATGAAGTTTATTCCAGTTATAATAGCTAATTAGTTATTAACTTTCATGGGCTAAACTTAATATACATGTTCGCTTTTATCATTACACCAGGCCGAAAGAGATCCAACACCCTTGCATAAAGCAGCAAAGATATTGATTAATGCACAGATGGATAACGGAGATTTTCCTCAACAGGTACATTTTAATCAAATTTGAGTTTAAAAGTAATTCTTCTAAGCACAATAGTCAATAGCCAAAGCCCCTGACCTTTTTTATAAATATTAGACACGACTTCTTTTACCATCTTGTTATAACTTTTGGCAAATTATTTCTATTAACGTGTGATATTCATTCTGCAGGAGATCGCTGGAGTTTACATGAAGAATTGCATGCTACATTATGCAGAATATAGGAATATCTTCCCGCTTTGGGCACTTGGGGAATATCGCAAACGAGTTTGGGCCAAATAAATCCATAAACTAAGTAAACCAATTCTAGAAAATATGCGCAGATGATAAGCCAGCCTCTACGTCCTGTATACTAAAATTGTGTGTATATGTTATTCTTTTATGTTACTGTAACTAAAATAATGCTTAGTAATAACATAATAGTATATATATATATATAATGGCCAAGTATGGTGTGAAAATGGACTTGCAGTTTCACAGAGAGGTGGTGCTTCATAATATTTAAGTATCAAAAAGGTGACTTATGAGGTATTATGAACAAATGAAAATTGGTGAGAAAAAGATAAATGGGTTGGATGTTTATTTATCTAAATCAACAATATTTCTTGAAGAAAATGGCTTAATTGGTTGCAACTTTGGAGCATGGTTTTTTTCTTACTTTTTTCCTATTAAAGACCTCAGAAATCTGGGGCATGACTAAACCAATTTTTACTATGAAATTGGTAGAATTCAAATGTTAAAGTTGTTGAAATAAGGTCAAAGTTATCCTTGGGTTTAGTAAATTATAGTTGGTAAGTTGGTTATATTTTGCTTTTTGAATGTAAAGAATTGGATAGTTCTTAGATGCATGGTTATTCATTAATTAGAGAGAAAAGATTATAATTTTATCATGTTTCAAACATGAATTTTAGATTCTATAAACAAGCAGTTGAATTAAATTTGAAGGGTAAAATGACAACTGCACAGATTCAGACATTTACCCGTTTACAAAAAAAAAAGTCTTATTGATTCTACTTTCAGACTCCATCACCACCTCTTATCATTTATCAATCAAAGACTTCAGACTTCAGCATTTCTTAAAAAACAAACAGCACCTAAGTCTAAACATTAGATGGTTTCCTCCATTCTTTTCTTGAAATCAGAAAACTCTTTAGCTGCTTTTGCAACTGTGCCTTTGTCCTGTAATTAGAAGCCAGCCTTTTATCTAAATTATCTTTCGCAGCTTCAAGTTCAGATTTTCTCATTTCAGCTGCAGCTATGTCAGAATTTTCTGAATACCCAGCACTGTGTTGAAGTCGGATGAAACTCGAGTTGAGCTGACAGAATGATCAATTGAAGTATGAAACCAACCATACTTTTATATCATTGATCACAAATGTATACAATTTATGATCACAAATGTATACAATTTATATAATTTTAAATAACCTTATTTCCTAATCCTTTTCAATTTTCAATTGAAGTTCTGGAACCCTAAAAACCAACAAAATGGAGAATGCAATCAACTAGAGTTCTCTCAGAAAATTCATGCTTCTGTTATAAGATATACAAATAGATCATAGGCATCAAGGCAAGCAAAAGATAATACTGATATTAACAGTCACATGATAAAGCTAGAAAGAAAGATTGCCCTGAGCAATTATCCAAAATTGGTAAAGTGATATTACCTCATTCAGACAATTCCTCAATTCCTCCACACGCCTTTGACATTGGGTGACAAATACCTCAGTTCGAGCCCTAAATTCATCAATATCACGAACTTTCAAAGCAAAATACTTATCTTTTTCCTTTTCCAACTCCTCCAGATTTACCACTTCGCTTTTCAAAACCCTAACTTGAAACAAAAATCGTCAACATCATAAATTAATGGGATACAAGTGGTAGTTATTCGGTATTATGAACCTGAATTGCTGGATTTGATCAAGGTAGACTGAATCTAGGCGATCGAGCTGGGATTTAAGAGAAGAAATGATGAATTGTTGTTGGGAGATTTTGTGATCAAGCTTCAAACACCTTTGCTCAATTTGTCTGATACCGGAAAGCTTCAAAGCTAGGGTTTGAGATTTGTTGAGCTGGAGCTCTTTCTCGACCTGTGACAATGATACTGGTGATCAATTCATACATTTGGCGCAAAGAATGTGATTGTGGATGTGTGATAAGTGTTTGAGGTGAGATAACCTGGAGTAGATAGAGGCGTTGGTTTCTGGTATCCTCCATTTGTTCGAGTCTTTCTTTGAAAGTAGATGAAAGCGCCATTGTCGAGTGACGTAATCACTCAAGAGAACAAATTCATGCACAATTTTGTTTCTCGAATTTGGAGGGAGATATCTTATATATCATAAAGCCGTGATCATGAAGAAAAAAAGCTACCAGGATAGAAATGGGATGAAGAAAGGAAGAAAAAAAAGGAAGTGAATTGAGTAAATTATAATTTTAGTCCCTGTGGTTTATTGTTTTAAGCGATTTTTATACTTTGATCTTTAAAAACTACTTTTTGTTGTTATAAGTCTGTAATTATTTGTTGTCCTGTGGTTTGTTGACACTTTTGGTCCCTGTGGTTTCTTGTTTATAACACATTTCATCCCTACAGCTTAAAAATTACTATTTCTCTATTAAGATATGCAAAAACATATGGATTTGGTCCCTGTCTCTAACGGCTATTAAAAATCTCGTTAGAAGAGGGGTATTTTAGTCTTTTTAGGTTTTTGTCTTATTTTCTATTAAAAACTAAGAATCTTTAATAATATTATATATAGACATATACGTCGATTGTGATAGAAACCACATGGACTAGTAGTTGTGACCTCTTCCCTCCGGCGATGAGACACACATCGTGATAGAACTGGAGGGTTTTTGTCCCTGTAAATGCATATATATATATATATATATATATATATATATATATATATATATATATATATATATATATATATATATATGTGTGTGTGTGTGTGTGTGTGTGTGTATGTGTGTGTGTGTGTGTGGTGGGGTTGGTTGACGGTGTGTGCGTGTTACTTTGGTAGTCCGGTGTACTGGTGCTGTTAGTGCAGGTAGGTGAAGGTACATGTACTCCGGTGAGAGCTCTGATTACCCACCCCTCCAACAGCTTCGATGAATCCATCCACCCACCTGCAAACTCCCCAATTACCTCACCCACCAACACCTACATCGGAGCATACAATGGTACTGGCGGTGGTGTGTCTGTGAGTGTGTCGTTGGTGTGTATATGTGTGTGCAGGTAGTTTGTCTGTGTGAGCGTGTCGTCAGTGTGTATATATGTGTACGTAGTTTGCTTGTGTGTATGTGTCATTGGTGTGTGTGTGTGTGTGTGTCGAAGATGATTTAGGTCATCACGTGGTGTATGTATTGATCGAAGGATGCACCAGAAAAAGGTGGTTTGGGGGAGGGATTCGTTTGAGGGATGTGTCGGGAAAAGGATCGGAAAAGGGGCGGGGGTAAGGGGTGGGAGGTTATCACTTATCAAGTATATGTATATTATGTATAATATACATATTAAGTTACAACTTTGGTCCCTCCAATTAACATATTTATTTGAGTGAATTGCATAAATGGTCCCTCGTGAATGTCTGGATTTCACTTTTCGTCCCCCCAAAGCTGAAAGTACACTCGTAGTCCCCAAAATCGAGTTTCGGAGCCCAAATTGGTCCCTCTCCCTGATGCCGTTTAATGGGGCTCCGTTAAACCCATCACGTGCCCCTCACATGAGGGGCATTTTGGTCTTTTTTAGCCATCTTCTTCCTCAACCTCCTTTCTCTTCAACTCAAGAACCCTAGTTTGACCAACCCCATATTTAATTAGAAATTCCACCACCCACCACCACTATCCACCACCCACCACCATTGTCCACCACTAACCACCACCAATGTCCACCACCAAACACAATTTATATTCATAACCTTAAACCAAACATAAACACAAAACTCAAGAACATTAACAAGTTTATACAATTGAAATCCCTTAATTAAAAAAATCACATTTTATACACAATGAAGAACATCAACAAGTTTGATAAATTAAAACACCTTGAACCCGAATGTGTTCTTCTTTTGTTCTTGTTTTGGTTCTCCATACAAACAAAGAAAAACAAAAAAATACAATACTTTAAACCCAAAATAAAAAATCTTTGGATCAAAACCCCACAAACCCAAATCTGAAACCATAGAATCGAAATATTTGAATCAAAACCTCTGATACCAAATCTAAAAAAAATACAATACCTTAAACCCATAATCTATAGCCTACCACTTCTGCATAATCTACAGCCCACCACCATGGAAGAAAGTTCGTCGGACTTCGTCGGAGAAAGAAAGTCGAAGAAGATGATGATTAAACCTCTGAAAATCGAAGCTTCTCCATCTTCTCTCTCTCTCTCTCTCTCTCCAGCTTCTCGATCTATCTCTCTCGTCTGAAAATCGAAGCTTCTCCAGCTTCTCCCTCTCTCTCTCTCTCATCTGAAAATCGAAACTGATGATTAAACCTCTGAAAATCGAAGCTGATCCAGCTTATCGATCTCTCTCTCTCTCTCTCCAGCTTCTCGATCTCTCTCTCTCATCTGAAAATCGAAGCTTTACGATTTTCTTCACTCCGACGATGCGTGAATCCCATTTAGATTTAGGAAGATGGAGGTGATTTTGAAATAAAAAAAGATGGGAATGAGATGATTCAAGGGATGAAAGATGGTGGCTTTGGGATATAATTTCCATTAGAATATTAATACATTTCTTTTTTAAGAAAATAAGAAACGAATAGAATGACCGAAATGCCCCTCACGTGAGGAGCACATCAACCCTAACGGCATCTTTTTGGACGGCGTCAGTGAGAGGGACCATTTTGGGCTGCAAAACTCGATTTTAGGGACTACAAATGTACTTTCAGCTTTGGGAGGACGAAAAGTGAAATTCAGGCATTCACGAGGGACCATTTATGCAATTCACTCTATTTATTTACTTATGAAAAAAAAGATAAAAATCGAAAAAGACTAAAATACCTCTGACCTAACGAGATTTTTTAAGGGTTGTTAGAAGTAGGGACAAATCCGATCGTTTTTACATACGGTGAAACTATAATGTTTATATTGTAGGGACCAAATGTGTTATAAACAAGATGCCATAGGGACCAAAACTGTAGTTTACTCAAATTTCTATTTTTAAATTTATGGTTTTGAAATTATGATTTTCATCCGTATATTCATTGTTTTTTTCTTCTTTACAATTTAAATTTTATTGTTATTTTCATCCTTATGGTTTGCAATTCATTTCTATTTTAGTCTTTTATACTTAAAAATAGTGTTTTAGCCTCAGGGACGATAATTTAAATGAATTGTAAACCGTACGGATGAAAACCAAAATTTCAAAATCACAGGGACAAAATCTTCACTTTTAGCAAAAATACAGTGATGAAAAAATAATTTACTCTTCATTTTATATATTTTTTTGACTTTTCGTCCTAAGGTTAATGACGTTGAAAAAAAACTCCCCTAAATTAGGGTTAATTAGGTCTTTTTATCCTTTTTAATTATTTTTCATATTAAAATTTTAGAGGTAAAATTTAATAAAAATATCAAGTATATATTTAGATACAAACAACGTTAATGTGGTGGAGATTGTTCATATAAAATGGGTGTTATACTGTTATCCTTTGATGATTGTTGTGAATGATTAGTCATGTTCCATTTGGTCGCTAACAATAATTGAGTTAATTGAAACGGACCATTTTGGATGCATAAAACAAAACCCAGACACAAGTTCAAACGTTGAACAAAACCTAAAAAAGGCTAAAAACGAAAGAATTCACCTGAGAAGCGAGATTTGTTATTTGTTGGTGGGAGATGTTTATTTTCAAGAAAAGAATAGGGGAGCTGATAATGATGTAGAGAGCATTGGGTTAAGATTATAAATGAGTGTCGCTATAGTCTCCAAAATATCATCAACTTCTATTTGTATCTTCGAGTATAACTCCAAAAGATGTCGCGCCCAAAAGTCGCCTCTAGTGGCTAACGGCACATCACTCTACGCACTTCATCTCACCGCCCTTAGAACCTGATATACATGCCATTTTTAAGAAAAGTGTTAGGCTAACGCCCTGGTGAGATCAAACAGTTATTATTTAAAATAATAAACATAAATTCCAGAAATATAAACTCAATGCATTTCCAACATATACACTTTTTCTTTTAAAACAATGATACCAAATAAACATCTTTCGATGATGGGGGAGACCCGAATTCCATTGATCGTGGCGGAACACAAAAGTAAGCCACGAGTCTATGTTTAGCGCTTCGTCATTAGGACATTGGTCATTGAGTTCAACCACCCGCTCTCTATAGTTCAAGTCCCCCAATGCACTAACATACGCTCAAAGCTAGAAACAATTTATTATGGGTCACACGGTTATCAACATCAACCACCCACGGTCTATGGTTTGAGTCCCCCGGTGATTCATTCCCATATCTAGCTAGTGAGTGGGATCAACCAACCCTTCATAAAACTTACATACTTGCCTTTCATGCTTATGGATCCTTTGGCACATAAATTAAAGCTAGTCACAATTTTATTAGAGACTAAAAATAATAATAAGGCATAAAGCCTTGCCATGGAAATCAATCAATCAATCATCAATATCTATATAAAAACAAAAACCAAGAGTCATGACGTGGCAACCTGTTGTAGCAAGAATCATGTGTAAGAATTTTCTCAGATTTTTGATTTTCTTAAATATTTAATAATTTAATGACATTTTTACCCCTAAATAACAAATATGTGTTTCATGAAGTGTTGGGGTTATTATGTAATTTAACATATACGTTAGCTTTAAGATATATGTAATATCTAGACCTTCCATCTTCCCCATCAATGTGCAGACCATCTATCTTCCCCAACACAACCTTCCTTTTACTTCCTCTCATCTACCAATCTCTCATTATATTCCTCTCGATCTCCATTTTCTCTTCGTGTGCCTTTGTTGAATTATGTGAGTTCATTATTTATGGTGTATCTAATTCTATTGGTATGCCTTCGTTGAATTACTTGTGTTTATCACTTATAATGTTACAAGTATTAGTGTATCAGGTTCTTTTAGTTGGACGGGTTACAGGGCATCCCGAGAAGGACTTGGCATGCTCCTTTATATGAGGTAAACATAGTGATGGTCCAATTTATGTTTATTTGCATTGCAACTACTAGATCTTTTTGTGTGTTTACTTATGTATCAATTATTATTTCTGATTTAGGTGTAAATGTGTAATTTTGCTCACATGAATTTGTTTTTATGTAGCTCGATGTTCATGGGTATGGACATATGGTTCCCATAGGGTATTTTATACGGCCGTTAAGCATATGGATATGATGTGTTTGATGAATTGTCTCAATGACAACAAGTTTATAATGGTCACATTTGCTATGATGAGAGTTGGGCATCCATGAGAGGGTTGTGGTTTTTGTCACAACACCGAGAGAAATAAAGTAAAACATGACGTTTTAGGGTTTCTATGAAGAATAACATCGAGAACAGAAAATAGAGGGAATAAAACATAGGGGAGTTTTTTCTTTTAATTCATTATCATCGAAGTTTTGTTGCCATGTTGGGTATTCATTTATAATCAAATAAAATTTTAGTTATCTCTTTGGAAGTGACCATCCCTTATCAATTAAAATTCGCTATGAGGTTAAGGTAGTCAGATTTATGAAAAAATATGTTTAAAAAATTCCAATGCCAAAAGACAACTGCTTATTTTCATTCCTTTTAAGAAGTATAGTCATTTCTCTCTAAACACTTGAAGGAGTTGTTGTCAATGTATCTGGAGCAGCTGAGACAATTAAGGTCGGACTAGAAACTTTGATTTGTTTATTTTGGTAGGGGTAAAGCTATTTAAAAAGCATGGATGACATTTACAATTGTTGTGGTATGTATGTAGTTGAATAACTATGCATTGAAGGTGTATTTAATTCAATCCCAAGAAAGCAACCGCATGCCTAGACAGATCCACCCAAAAGTATGTATGTTTTAGAATAGATTGTTTGTTGTAAGGCTACATTTTCCATGTAAAGTATAGGCAAGGAATGTAGATTGCAAAATTTTATGCTTCCAAGTTGGTTGGTTGGTTTTGTTAATTTAGAGGACAATTAGAGTCTCCATTTGTTGGTATAGAATCATTTTGATAATACTTTGTTTGCTTTTGTGCAAGTTTCTTTTCATGTATGCAATGCATGGATGCCTATGTGGTTTAAAATTAAGATAAGATGCATGGTATACATCATAGGAGGTGTTTTTTGATCTATGTTCGATTTCTATTTATGTGATCCACCATATTAAATAAAATATTGATTTAAGTTGTATGTGTGAGTATTGATTTTAGTTGTATATATTCAGTGTTTTTGTTGTGGGATTTTATCATATCTAATAGTGATTTCAATTTACATTTTAGTCGATTTCAAGAAATTTAATCGGTTTGAATGTGTTAGGATTAGACACTTTATTTTGTTGATAGCTAATAGCAATAATTTTAGGGTTCCCCACTGTTTTTATACCATTGTTAACGGTGTTTTGTTGATATATTATCTGTTGGATAACATAAGAAAGTATAATGATCATTTTTATTTTATTTTTAAGGCTTGAATTGTTGATTTTGTGGTTGTTCTTTGAAGTAGTGTTTTGTTTGTCTGCAATTATATTGATGGGTATGAAGAATGGTAACCAGACTATCCATATGCTCCTGTTACACCTCTGTTTTGCTTCCTCATACTCTCTCGATCTCTTAGGGGCCGTTTACTAAACACTTACTTAGTAAGCGCTTATCGGGTGGGTCATTTACCTTACCGGATGAACATGGTTTGGGCCGAGAATCTTACATGGTAAGAGCGATATAAGGATAGTGGCGACTCTTATCATGTAAGTGATGGTGACGACTCTTACCCGGTAAGCTCTTACCAGGTAAATTGTCGCATACGTTACCGTTTTAATAGACTACAATCTTACCCAATAAAGTAAGTTAGATTGTTGAATCTTAACGGTAAGCACTTACCCGGTAAGTTCTTGGGTAAGCGGCCCCTTAATCTTTTTCTCTCTGATTTGTTGTTCAGGTTTACCTTCGAGGGGGCTTTTGGCACAGTTGCTGATTCAAGGATTCATTCAAAGCGAAAAATATCGGTTTGCTTTCTTTTTTACTTTTGTTGGCTTTATTCATCCTCATTGCTCCTAAATGTATTCGAGGAGTTTCAACATGCATACTTATGAGTTCTGAAGTTCATTCCAATTTTGTGGGTTACAATATTTGTTGGCTAAGGAAACACAAAGATAACATTGTCCCTTCAAATAAAATCTTTGTTCTTGGTCTTGTCTGAAAGAGAGAATTTTTGGGAAATATTGTATTTCGTTAGCCTTCAATTAAAGATTATATTTCATTTTAACTTAACTACGTATTTTATAATAAATAAATGTGGTTGTCGGCTATATGAATCAATTTATGTAGTCATTTGTTGCTAATGCATTGGGTTACATTATGTATGATATGTCGAGTCCAACTCCCAATGAGGCCATGACCATCGCCAGGGACCAAATCACCAAATCACAGGGACGATTTCGTGTAGTTAACTACACGAAATCACAAGGACAAAGGTGGTGGGTCACGATGGCGATGAGGACGATATAGACATAGGGACGATAGGCACGATAAAGACACGGGAAACACTGGGACGGATCACACCTCAGGTGACCTCCGATCATCACCCCTAACCGGCCTAAACCCCCCCTGCACCGATCATTCCGGTTACCCATGTCCTTGCAACTAGGCTTGGCGCCAAGCTCACTAAAGTCAGAAAGAACAAGATCCGTGTATCGTCCCTGTGATTTGGTGATGGTGAAAAGTAAGGAAATAATAGTTCCTGTGGTGGTGGGTTGGTCCCTGTTTTGGCCAGATGGTTATATATATATATATATATATATATATATATAGGCATGAGATCATATAAGGAGTGTCATTTTTGATGAGAAGTGTGAGAAGTACTTTTAAACCGTTGATCACTTTTAATCAAATACCTCCCATGAATTGTGACTCAAAAGTGAATTGATCTGGTGCATCTTAATGCATTTTATCTTGGTGCATCTCATCCTAATGTTCGTTCAACGGTTGATAAATACTTCCCACGCTTCTCATCAAATTTGACACTTCCAAAGGTCACACCCATTACAAGAATAGGTAATGTTAAGAGAGTCTGAATGGTCAAGAAGATCATCCAACGTGATTGTCGATGAGAAAGACCAACCCCACCATCGAAAGATTTGACTCCATAATATCGTGTATACATTTGTAATCAACTATTTTTGAAAATATTAAATTTCAGCATCATAACATTATTGTTTTTATAAAAATAAAAAAAAATGTTGGAAATTCACATTGTTAATAGAAACACTAAAAACTAAAATCATAAACGAAATATAATTTGATAGTTGTTAAGATCTAACTCGATGATTGAATGTTTATCCGTGGCAAAGGAATGTCAACGGTTCGAACCAAACCGGTGTATGTGAACAATGTATGTGAGCCTTCTTTTTATAGGTATCCTTAGCTTTAGCAATTCATGCCAATGTCACTAAAAAACCATGTTCATGAAACTAATGACATAATTACATATAAAACATCCCAATCCATTCATTGTTTTTCACATTTCATTAGTTCTAAATTAAGAAATTATATTTCATCTTAAATTGATTACCTAATTTCTCTTAAAATAAATTTCGTCACCGCGCAACACGCTGTGGCATGGACTAGTATAAATATCTTTCCTTTCATTGTTTTTCATTCATTCATGACATAATTACATATAAAACATCCCAATCCATTCATTGTTTTTCACATTTCATTAGTTCTAAATTAAGAAATTATATTTCATCTTAAATTGATTACCTAATTTCTCTTAAAATAAATTTTGTCACCGCGCAACACGCTGTGGCATGGACTAGTATAAATATCTTTCCTTTTTCTTAGTTTTTTGATTTTTTTTTAATATTTGATATGTTAAAGACCTTAATGCCTTTTTATGAAAAATATATTTTTCACTTAGAGAAGGGTATTTTGGTAAATTTGACATCACTTTAATTAACTTTCCATACCTAAACCATTCATCTTTCTATATTAATCATTAGTTTTATTGCAATTTATGTTCATAAATATTATTAACCATTCAAATTTCCTCATTTATTTTATTAATCATTCATTTTCCCTTATTTAAGAACAAGTATATTTTTTGCACATGTTATTGGTTTTTTACTTCTTTGTCATACAACCTACCTCCAATTATTTCATGCTAACACATTTTCTCTCACTAGAAGATCGATCTAGGGTATGAACTTTTGTTTATAGTTAAGTTCTTTGATATTGTGTTGACTTCATATGATCTTCATGTTGTGTTTTTTTGTAGCAGGTGATACAAGCAAAAACAATCTTTTAAAGTTCACCAAATATGCGAATGACTATTAAAACTTCATCACCATGGTACACATATACATTACTACATGTAATGATTTCATTCAAATACTCCTTCATTTCAATTTATGATTGATATTGTCTATTTTATAATTTCATTATGTATTATTACCTTAGATCTCATTTATTGATTTTGTCTATTTTATAATTTTCATTATGTGTTATTACCATAGTTCTCATTTCTATTTTTGATTTTGTGTTTTTTTGTAGTAGGTGACACAAGCATAAACAAGCTCTAAAGATCATTAAATATGTGGAGGAGCATTAAAGTTTCATCACCATGGTACACATATACATTAGTACATGTAATGATTTCATCCAACTACTCCTTAATTTCAATCTATTCTTGATTTTGTCTATTTTATAATTTCATTATGTATTATTTACCTTAGTTCTCATTTCTCTTTTTTTTTTCTTAGGAGCATAGCCCACAACGTGACAGCGCTAAAAGAATATTTGTGTATTGTTTATTCAAGTACTACGGTGTTTCTCGCAAAGGGGTCGTAAATCTACATATTTATATTCAATTATTGTTTGATATATAAATTAATAGATATTCTTAGTGTTACATTTGAGAAATCTAAGTTTTATGAGAATGTAAATCGACTAATATTATCCAAAATTTGTTTCTTGACCTTCAATTATTGAATCATGTTTAATACTATACTAATTTTCATTTATGAATTTACTCTTTGCTTCACACAACTTAAGAGTTTTATTATCAACAATGTTAACGGAAACTATCAATTTAGGAAATGAAGTTGGTGAATCACCCCCACACAAGTAAGTGAAAAAGGTAAAACTGATGGTGTTTACGAATGTAATGTAATCGTGTTCAGTTGGCGCATGCATCAATCCAAAATTTGACCCATATTGCAAAAAGAAAAGTTTTAGATACAAAAAATTATAGTTGAAAAAGAAAAAAATGTTGGAAGAAAATAACTTGCGACTAAATGAAAAAGGAGGAAAACCCTTGATTTCTTTTTTATATATTAGATTTTAAAACTTCTACGTCTTTGTTTTTATAAAAAGATAATATTTATGATAAAAAAACACTTTTTGTATTGTATTTAATCATGTATTATTGTATTTTTTAAAGACGATTACAATTTAAATTAAAAAATTATAATATTTGGTTTTTAAATATAAAGATTAATTAAACTACATATTTTAATAATAATAATGATATAAATATTTGATAATACATTTTTATTTGATAATTATTGATATATTAATTTATCTGTTGTTTCTATAACTCTATTTATTCTAAATTATATAGTTATAATTTTCTTTTTAGCTATTGTAGTCTTAGTCCATCCACAGTGCATAGATAAAAGCCCTCAACGCCACATCAGCGCCACATCAGCTAAGCCCTCAAGCCCTAAACACCCCCAGCGCATAACTAAAAGCCCTCAAACCCTCAATGCCACATCAGCGCCACATCATTTTTTTAATTCTTTTATTTATACATTTAATTATTTAACAAAATAAAAATATTTATATATTTTTGAATAAATAAAAATAAGATAAATAATAAAAATAAAAATTCATATCATTCATTAAAAATAAAAATTACAAAAAACAAAACACTACCAATTATGAAATTTTTTAATTTGCTCTTTTCTCTTTAAAGTAACCCTCAAAACGTCTCCCGTAAGGTGATCATGCGAGGTCATGAAAAACTCGAAGTCTTTCTCAAATCGTTTTGAGCGTTCGATTTCGAGTTCTTGTTCCAACCTATCTCGTTCGAGTTTTGAGCGTTCGATTTCGAGATCGAGTTTTTTCATTTTGTATTCCATTGTATCATCGATCTTGTCGTTGAACGTCGTCAACAACTGAGTAACATTTTCGTTCGTATTCGACCCGGACGTATTACTCGTTGATGTTTTTTTTGCTATGTTTCTCCCGATGGGTCGTTGAAGTTGCTCGATGGAGTTGTCGTCATCGTCATCATTGGAAGGGTTGGTACGTTTTGAACCCCGCGATGAAGTTGTCATCATCGTTGGAACGGCTCCCCATTTTGGACATTTTTTGAGGACTTCCCAAGCTTGTTCTTTAGAGAAAGCAAACCCTTGTTGTGCTTGGTACCGTTCGTGTGCCACTCGTGAAATGTCGGCATCACTCATTCCGCTTGATCTATTATTGACCAAGTTGTTGTAGATGCCGCCAAAAAGAGCAATTTTTTTATTCAGGTCGTTGAATACGTGTGGTATGTTTATATTTTACGAAAGAATTATCAAAGGTTTATCTAAACTATTTTGATACAAAGGATTTACATAAAAGGTTTTATAATGATTTTGGAAAGGACCGGGATTAACTCACTAGACCCGTTTGGTCTAACCCTCATTTTGTTTTCAAAAATATGTTTTCCAGGTTAAGGATCGACAAAGGAAAGGATTAAGTGTAAGGAGCATTTGATGGGCATTGATTAGGAAGCTTAATGTATTTTGTAGTTTCGAGACCGAAGGGACCGTTTGTGGTTTATTTTGTATCTTTTATTATGAATGTAATGAAGTTATGCAATGTATGTTATTTGAAGCATGTTTGGGAAACCGGGTCGTTACAGCCGGGTTGGTCGGGTTGGTCGGAAATTTGAGCACCCCTAGTTTCACGGGTCTGACGAAAACAAGTGGGTCTCACGTGAACCAAACACTATATATATATATATATATATATATATGTGTGTGTGTGTGTGTGTAGAGAGAGATATTTATAAAAATAGTCAATGAAAATAATTTTTACATTTTACTTAACATTTATTCGGTCATCGTGCAACACGCGATATCAAACACTATTTCCCATAAAATGATTTCCAAGCTTTTAAACCAATCTCATATACATGACACAAAGATGGCCATGGTTAATGCCATTTGTACCCAAACAATTCCAAAAATGGGGATTTTAAACATCACAAAATCTTGCAAACAATGTGTTGCAAGGTGCTCTACGACCATCTATCCCTAAGAACATTTATTCATCTTTTTGGACAAAACTCTAACTTGTTGGAACCACCTTAAAAGTGACCGTCACTGATCGTTTATCATTCCTGATATGATAATTGACAATAACTGAAATCCATATGTCTAGTAAATATATGATGGGCGTATTTACTATTATTGACATACTATAGGGTTTCTCATTAGGTGATTGAAACTATGGGGATTATATCGCACATAATAAACACCAAGGGTTAAAAGTGTAAGATACTCTTATTATAAATAGAGTACCCTAATCCTACTTTTAACCTAATGACTAAAACCCTAATCAGCTGATAAACATCCAGCCGTGCGCCCCTAAGATCGACTCTCTCAAGGATCGATCATCATCATCCCATCATTATACGATCACCTCGTTCTGGGAACCCGACAATCAATGGCAAACATGTTCAATGCTTTCACTGGATCCTCAGGATCATCGGGTATGATTTCTTATCATCTTATTTCCATTATCGATTACAAATCATGAATATTACTCCAACATGTGGTATCAGAGCTACGGTTCATTGTGATTCGTGATTTGTATTGGTTTTGGTGGCTTTAATTCATCGATTTCTTTCGTATTTATGAATGTCGCCGCAAACTTCATTCTGTTTTGAATTATCGGCTGCCATATTCGATTGATTCAATTCGAAATTTATATTGAATCGCTAAAATAAAATTTTCTGGCCGCCGCATACTGGATTTTTTTCGGCTGTTATAATGCAATTTTTTTTATTATTTGCATTAAACCCTAATTATGCCATGTTAATTGATCAATGTTAATTGCACTGAATTGATCATTGTATCGGAAATTTTTCGGTTGAATCAAACTTTTCGACGGCTTAAATACCGAATACCTCACTTTTCGGCATCTTGCATGCCGAAAACCTTACTTTTCGGTTCCTTACATGTCGAAAACATAATTTTTTGAATTCCTTACATACCGAATTCCTAACTTTTCGGTACTATGCATACCGAAGACCTAACTTTTCGGCATCAAGCATACCGAATACCTGTCTTTTCGGTACTGTGCATACCGAAAACCTTACTTTTCGGTTCTTTACATACCGAATACCTAACTTTTCGGTATCTTGCATACCGAAAACTTTACCTTTTCGGCATTATGTATACCGAAGACCTAACTTTTCGGTACTTTGCATACCGAATACTATTCTATTCGGTACTGTGAATATCGAATTCCTCATTTTTTTTTCTTCCGGCATAGATCATTCTGAATTCTGAACCTAAGCTGTTTTTCACTGTTCATCAGAAAAATATGATTTTAAACTATGCCATACCCTTGCAATAATATATATGGTCTCATCATTTGTGCCCAAAGGTCAAATATGATTCTCATATTGCAATTTTTCCTTTTACATAATGAACACTGAGTATACTAATTCTGCCCAAAGGTGATTTAATATGCCTGTGTGTCAAAAGGACTCTTTACATGCATAATTCACACAATGCTCTATTTTGTGCCCAAAGGTCAAAAGACAAGCATTGCGTTGCATGACCCTAACGCTCATGTTTACTTAGATATTAGTTATTTCTGCCCAAAGGTGATGTAACATCTGAGTAGAGCCTTACTTTGACTTATTGTTTTGGTGTTTACAATAGGTTTACTTATCACTAGCTTCATCACTAAAATGGTCATAGTTTCATTATTCTAAGGAATATCACTATTAGGCATGTTTACTTTAGCATTACTCTAATTACATTTCCTTAAGAAACATTACTTTGTCTGCCTCTTATAGCTAACTATGTCACTACAATAATCTTCTATAACTTATATTCTCCTTAATTTCCACATCAGTACCTAACTTTGGCATTGAGCCACTTACTGGTGCGAACTTTGCTTCGTGGAAGGATCAATTACTTCTTACTCTGGGGATGCTTGACCTTGACCATGCTATTCGCCATGATGAACCCGCTGCTATTACTGCTACATCTACTGCAGCTCAGAAAGCGGATTTTGAAAAGTGGGAAAGGGCAAATCGCTTGTCACTAATGATGGTCAAGAACTCCATTAACCTCAGTATCCGAGGAGCTATCCCTGACTCTGATAAAGTCAGAACTTACCTCAAATCTGTTGAGGATCACTTCAAGGGATCGTCTAAGGCGCATGCGAGTAGTTTAATGCTACAGATGCTCACTCTGAAATATGAAGGAAATAGCAGTGTCCGTGAACACATCATGAAAATGATTGATATGGCTCATAAGCTTAAGAGTCTTGAGATGGAAGTATCTGATAATTTTCTTGTGCATTTCATAATGACCTCTTTGCCTGCTCGGTTCGACACCTTCAAAGTTAACTATAATGCTATGAAGGATAAATGGTCGATAAGTGAACTGATTGCAATGTGTGTGCAAGAGGAGGATCGCCTAAAGCTGGTACAACCTGAAGCTGTTCACCTGATAACCACTGCTAATTCTAAGAAAAGGAAGGGTAATCACGGTAATCAGACTGGAAATAAAGTCCAAAAGGATAACCATCATGGTGCCGTTACCTCTAGCTCTAAACCCTTGTCTAACAAACCTAGCTGCAAATTATGTCGTGCAAAAGGGCACGGACAGAAAGATTGCCCTAAGTTCAAGGAATGGCTAGCTAAGAAAGGTAACATTCTTTATGTAATATTTGATTCCTTTATTACTGATGTCCCTGTTAATACATGGTGGGGTGACTCTGGTTCTATGGTCCATGTGACAAACTCAATGCAGGGATTCCTTACAATCCAGAAGCTACCAAAGGGCCAAAGAAAACTTAGAGTTGGAAGTGGTGATCTCTTAGATGTCGAAGCCATGGGAACTTTAAATTTACATATGAGTACCGGAAAGTGTATTAGACTAGTGTATACCTTATATGTACCGAGAATTACTCGGAACCTTGTATCCATATCTAAACTAGACCTTGAAGGTTATGTAATAATTCATGGCTGCGGCAAGATTGCCATTACTCATAATAATGAATTACTTGGTCGAGGTTTCTTGGATGGATTACTGTATAAGTTAGAACTAGATCATAATTTCTCACAGTCTTTGTTGTCTCTTAATATTGATGACGTAACTAAGACAACAAAATCACCTAAACAATCAGAGAATTCCTCCATGTTGTGGCATAAACGTCTTGGCCACATCTCACGAGATCGAATGACACGACTCGTAAAGGATGGAATCTTACCCTCTCTTGATTTTAGTGATTTTGAAACATGTATTAAGTGCCTCAAAGGCAAAATGGCGAAAGGGAATAAGAAAAGAGCCACTAGGAGTTCCAACTTGTTGGAAATAATTCACACTGATATTAGTGGTCCCTATCCCGCATCAATCACATGACATACATCATTTATTACATTCATTGACGATTATTCACGTTATATGCACCTATATCCGATTAAGGAAAAATCTGAATCCTTACAAACTTTTATTGATTTTAAAACTTTGGTTGAAAACCAACTTGATCATAAAATAAAAGTTGTGAGATCAGATAGAGGAGGTGAGTATTATGGTAGACATACTGATATTGGTCAAGCTCCTGGTCCTTTCTATAACTTTTGCAAGGAACAAGGCATAATTAACCAATACACAATGCCTGGTTCTCCTCAACAAAATGGTGTTGCTGAAAGGAGAAACAGAACCTTAATGGACATGGTGAGAAGTATGCTTGCTAACACTAACTTACCTACTTTCCTATGGACTGAGGCATTAAAAACAGCCGTTCATATACTCAATAGGGTTCCATCAAAATTTGTCCCTAAAACTCCTTATGAAATCTGGACAGGTAGGAAACCGAGTCTAAAATATATGAAAGTATGGGGCTGTCCTGCCGAAGCAAAAGTCTATAACCCTAACTTAAAGAAACTGGATCCTAAAACCCTTACATGTTTCTTTATCGGTTATCCTGATAACTCAAAAGGTTATCGGTTTTACTGTCCTTCCCGCACTACGAGCATCATTGACACGCAGCATGCCACATTTCTTGAGAACTCAAAGATCAGTGGGAGCACGACAAATCATGACTCAGATTTGCAAGAAGTACAAGAAGCGGGGGGAAACCATCTTTCAGCTAATTTTATTCCTCCGATAATTCCTCTTGTACCCACCGCTGCTCCTAATATCACTGATCCAGCTCCTCCTAACCAAAATACCGAGGGATCTTCATCATCGCTTCCGAACGCTGATCCTAATATCACTGATTCCACTCCCCCAGTTACTGAACCAGAAAATCAACTAAGGAGATCATCTAGGACTCGCAGGGCCACAAATTTTGATGATTTCGTAACCTTTTTATCTGAAGTTGAGGACATTGGAAAGCTTACTGATCCTACCTCTTATCGAGAAGCCATTAATAGTGATCAGGCCACTCAGTGGAATGAAGCCATGATTGAAGAGCTTAATTCCATGCAACACAATGATGTTTGGGACTTGGTTGAACTTCCTGAAGGATCCAAAACTATCGGTTGTAAATGGGTCTTCAAAACCAAATTAGACCCGAAAGGAAACATCGAACGCTATAAGGCCAGACTGGTTGCAAAAGGCTTTACTCAAAAGGAAGGAATCGATTATCAAGAGACCTTCTCTCCTGTCTCTCGTAAAGATTCTTTAAGGATTGTTATGGCACTTGTAGCTCATTATGATTTAGAGTTACATCAGATGGATGTCAAGACCGCATTCTTAAATGGAGACTTGCAAGAAGATGTATACATGCGACAACCTGAAGGATTCATTCCAGAAGGTAAAGAGCATATGGTCTGCAAGTTGAAGAAATCCATTTATGGGTTGAAGCAGGCATCACGACAATGGTATCTCAAGTTCGATAAAATCGTAAAAGGGCATGATTTTCTAAAGAATCAAGTGGATCAATGCACCTATCTCAAGATCAGTGGGAGTAACTTTATAATCCTTGTCTTGTACGTAGATGACATCCTACTAGCAAGTAACAACTTGGATATGCTGCATGAGTCGAAGCGGATGCTTTCGCAAAATTTCGACATGAAAGATCTCGGTGATGCCTCTTATGTCATTGGTATCGAAATACATCGAGATAGGCATAATGGTGTTTTGGGACTTTCTCAAAACGCATATATTGAGCGTATCTTAAAACGCTATAACATGCAGAAATGTACACCCACTGTAGCTCCAGTAGTTAAAGGGGACGTATTTGGTTCTTTCCAAGCTCCGAGCACTGAGATTGAAAAGGAAGAAATGAGGATGATACCTTATTCGTCTATAGTAGGGAGCATTATGTATGCTCAGGTCTGTACTCGACCGAATATCGCTTATATCGCTGGTATGCTGGGACGTTACTTATCTAATCCCAGAATAGCACACTGGAAAGCGGCTAAAAAGGTTCTTCGATATCTGCAAGGGACCAAAGACTACAAATTGACTTATAGAAGAAGTGACAACTTAGAAGTAGTGGGTTATTCTGATTCCGATTTTGCTAAATGCAAGGAAGATAAGAAATCTACTTTTGGGTATATATTTATGTTAGCTGGTGGACCTATCTCTTGGCGGAGTCATAAACAGAAGCTGACTACAACGTCCACCATGATGGCTGAATACGTTGCCGTTTATAATGCCTCTTGTCATGGGATGTTGTTAAGGAACCTGGTCAGTGGACTCAAAATCGTCAACTCCATTTCTAGACCATTGAAGCTTTACTGTGATAACTCAGCTGCCGTAACTTTCTCGAACAGTAACAGTTCAACTGGCGCTGGGTTGTATCTTGATACAAAGTATCTGTTTGTGCGCGAACGGGTTGAGGAAAATGTCCTTTGTATCGAGTACATAAGTACAAAGAATATGCTAGCGGATCCGATGACCAAAGGTCTTCCTCCTAATGTCTTCGTAGGACACGTGTCGAAGATGGGGCTTACAAAAGACTTAATTTAATAGCATATTGTACTTATTGGTCATTATTATTATCTTAATGAATTTTTTCCTCTATATTCAGATTTCGTTTGTCTATTAGTTATGCCTTGAGCTCATAATGGTGTATGGACATTATTATAACGAAATTTGTCTTAGTCAGTTGATCATTGCTTATTCAGTTTTAAATTTGAGTCACAGTTTGACTAGTGGGGGTCCTGAGTTGATATTCTTCTCTACGACTGTACTTATTAGCTATGATTTCGGTTTAAAACAAAATGAGTATTATCCCGGCCGGACTTACTGATACTCATAGATAAAAGATCGCTTGGTCAAGTGGGAGAATGTTGGAACCACCTTAAAAGTGACCGTCACTGATCGTTTATCATTCCTGATATGATAATTGACAATAACTGAAATCCCTATGTCTAGTAAATATATGATGGGCGTATTTACTATTATTGACATACTATAGGGTTTCCCATTAGGTGATTGGAACTATGGGGATTATATCGCACATAATAAACACCAAGGGTTAAAAGTGTAAGATACTCTTATTATAAATAGAGTACCCTAATCCTACTTTTAACCTAATGACTAAAACCCTAATCAGCTGATAAACATCCAGCCGTGCGCCCCTAAGATCGACTCTCTCAAGGATCGATCATCATCATCCCATCATTATACGATCACCTCGTTCTGGGAACCCGACAATCAATGGCAAACATGTTCAATGCTTTCACTGGATCCTCAGGATCATCGGGTATGATTTCTTATCATCTTATTTCCATTATCGATTACAAATCATGAATATTACTCCAACATAACTTTCATCAAATAATTTCCAATAAACATTTTGAAGTAAATCACACAAATAAAACTTGCCATATGACTCCAAACATGGTATTCCTCATCATATTTAAATCCCAAGTCAAGACTCTAAAAATCTTCAAAACCCACATTTTAGGTCAAACTTGCAACTTGGTGGAAAATGAAAATGGGAGATGATTAGGAGCTAAAAATCGTAGTTATAACATGTATAAAGTTTTAGAAAGTGGGAATGAAATCACAATGTAGGTTTTGTAAGAAAACCTATAAAACCTGCAACACCCTCAAATTTGGAAATAGCAACTAAGTAAAAACTTCGATAAAATTCCTTCTACAATACCATCAATGGAAATACCTCAACTTTAAAAACATAAAAATTTACTCCAACAATCAATAACTTAAATCACACCAAACTAAGTAAGGTCGGGTGTTACTTAACCCAACTACAAATTGTTATTCCCAAACATAAATGCGGAAGACTTCACCAAGATAAACGTTCCTCGAGCACACAACTAGCACTCAAACTCTTCACAGTGTCACAAACACCATTCCCCAACCGAAACCTGATGCACATGCCGAAAAATAAAAAGGTTAGGCTAACGCCTAGTGAGTTCAAGAGTTTTCATCACTATATAATAAATAAAACAGAAGAAAGATTTCTTAAGTCACGATTGCCAATAAGTAACAGTTTAGAATGTATAATGATGTCTTTTCCAAAAGTCCCACCTTTGTGATAAACGTTTAGATAGAAATATACCAAAACATGGAACTAATCTCCATACTCACGCAAAGCATAAATAGGATAGGAATCCAATTACCAAATACATGGAAGTAGGTGCATCATTCAAACCTTAATACATGTGGAGGGGATCCAGTATTAAAGCCATCAACTGCAATTACTCATACGAAACCAACGATAATAAAGCATGGATGTTACAATATCCGAAAATAATGTTTGACAACAACGGGGGAGACCCGTATCCGTTGAGGGTGGAGGAAACACATAAGTGTACCACCCGTACAACGTTAATCGTACAACACCTCGCGACTAGACGTCCAAGGGTTCCTACGACTTCTCAATAAGTTTCATCTCAAGAGACAGTTGACCTTAGTGTCTATCCCCAGGATTCCACCACAAGGCTCGGCACGCTTAGGACTACCTCCAAGGCATCCCCTTCAAAGCGGCGAAGGTCCTAGTGCCTACCTCCAAGGTAGCACCTCCGGACTCAACCCTCCTAGTGCCTACTTGAAAAGTTTAAGGTCATAAAACATGGGTCCCGAGGTTCAACCCCGAGATACCCAATCGACCATCACCAAAAGACTGACTTACGTGCCTATGGATCCAATGCAACATAGTCTAAACTACATGACTCCATGTGAATGACAAATGCACTCAAGCATGTAATTATCAAATAAGACGCAATAAATGCAAATCATAAACAGAGCTCTACATTGAGCCATTAAAACCGGACAAATGTCCTCAAGACTCATTTAAGTCAAACCGAGCTAAAATGCTCAAAACTCATTTGACCAGTAAATAACGGTCCTCAAATAATAAAACACACTTAAATGGCGTTTATGCCAACACGTACCTCAAAGTTACGATTAACCCAAAACTCATCATTGATTGGGACAAACGATTTCCAAGATGGACTCATGCCCTTAATTTTCCAAAATGCTTTGTAACACGATGACGTGCATTTTTCCAAATAGTTTATAAACCAATTATACCAAAATGCATAAATCATCAAAACACTCCATTTGTACAATAAATCACCAAAAAAGAAAACATATTTATGAGGTTTACTCGTCAAAATATCTAAAAATCCAAATATGAGCATTTCATAAGATTTATCAAACTAAAGTTACCAAATATGAAAACTTTGACAAATACTCAACACATTGGTAAATACCAAGTAAACACATTATTACTTCAAAAATACACATTTTGGCATGTATATAGTTTTCACAAAGCAACTTTAACTCACCTTGCTAGATTTAGGCTAAATCTAGGTTTTACCCCAATCTTGAGCTTCCTTGAAAAAACTTGAATCTACAAAAAATTCTTCCAAACCCTAGATCCACAAGTTTCCAAACATAAACACACAACCCAAGTATTTAGAATCATTCTCCAAACACTTTTCATCAAACAATTTTAACCAAAACCCAAATTCATAATATCTCAAAAACTCTATATTTTACCCAATAACTATAGAAACCTTAGAGTAAAGAGTTAGAGAGTTTATACCTTTCATTAACAAGAAAAACTTGATGATCTCCAATCTTTCCTTGAAATACTAATCTTACATCTCAATGGTTTTCATTAACTTAGATCTTCAATCATTGTTTTTATCTAACAAAACCAAATCATATATATATATATATAAGAAAACAGGGGAAGAACATAGGAAGTTGCTGGTTGGCTTCTCTTTTCAATGCTACGCCTCCATCATGCTATTACCTTCTTTCTTTTCTTAAAAATAATTGTGCCCTACCAACTAAGGTACCTGCCCAAATTAAGCTATAGCTCACAAGTCACAATTGGTTTGGCCTGCATTTAACCTTGGGCCGAACTAGCAGCTCTGTCATTAAAAAAAATAAAAACAAAAAGCATGCACTCAATAGGATTCGAACTTGTGGCCACTCCTAGACAGGCACAACGCCTTTACCAGCAAGGCACAACCTTGCTTTTAGATGAAATAGCCACGCAAAATAATATATTCTCATTTCACCAGATCCAATCTTTCTTCCAACTTCGACATCAATTTTGGATCCGATCCGACTCGAATTTGCTAAAACTACAAACATAAATATTGTATTTATTGTGTTAAATTTCCATAGGATCTTGAAGCACTTAAATCGGGCCTAAGACAAGTGAGATATGATTCATCTTTTTGCTATATATGTATATAAATATATATATTTCGCTCCAAAGTGTTCCAAACAAAAATTACGGGTGTTACAAAACCCTAAAATGTTGCTTGAAAGTGGAGATGGAGAGATTTGGTCCCTAGCTTCCACACTTGTCTAGATGAAGATCCACCACTTGAATGCCCAAAGATTTGAGTCTTAAATGTCCTATGATAGCAATAAATGATGTAGGAACGATTTAGGAGGGTTTTGGGAGATAAACCTGAAGTTGGGATGAAGTGAGAATGGGGAAAACACTAAAACTCGCGACTTTAAACAGCCCTGGAGACATTGCCAGTCGCAAAGTCACTAATGTAGTAGGAATGCACCCACCTTATTCCATCTTGCTGCTACTATGACAGTGCGACTATGACACTGTCATAGTCGTCAGGCATTGTAGCGGGACCCCTTACAAGCCTCGAAACTCAACTTTTTCGACACCAAAACCCCTGGTACTCTTAGGAACTCTAAGTAAGGATTTCCTAACATAAATCCTACCATTAACAAGTTGCAAAGATGTACGGATGACAAGTACTTACCGAAAATTTTGGGCGTTACATAACCCCTCTAGCAAGCATAAAAATATAGCCAGATGTAGATTTATTTGAGTTTGGGTATTTACCTGCAAAATCTGAATATGTGTAGCCCACAAGTTCTAGCTTTTTAACGTGTCTATAGACTAGCATGTGAGCTTTAGTATATTGCAAGTACCTAAGTACTTTCTTACCTGCAGTCCAGTGATCTTTAGTAGGGTTTTGTTAAAATTTGGACAAAATTCCTATAGCACATACTTGTGCATACATTAGATTTCCTATTAATTGTGCATAAGACTCATAATCTATTCGCCCCATAAGACAGTTTATTACCTTTTGACATAGGCAAGTCTCCTTCAGCACAAGTTTGCATGTTAAATATCTTCAAAACCTTTTGAATATAGTTTTTATGAGATAATCCTAATAAACCTTGTGATCTATCGCTTTGAATTATATACCTAAAACGTAGGAAGCTTCACCTAAATCTTTCAGGTCAAAACTAGCTTATAGAAATTATTTAGTGTCTTTAATCAATTTTGTAACACTCCAAATTTCTGGGCAAGCTTCTCTTTTAAATAAATGGTTTTAATTGAGATTTTTGGATTTGTGATGTTAGCAACGAATGAAAGCATAGAAATTACCCGAAAACACTAGTTGATCTCCATCTTGGTATCTTTATCGATATCTTATCGTAGCGAGTTACGTGTGCATGCATACGTGCATGCATGTAGAGTGATCATTTTTCTCGTGACCGAAGTTGTGCATAAGATTGATCGTGGAAACACTTAAGTTGAACGGCTTGGGATCGGTCAAACGTACGTAGCAAGTGAAGCCATCCATTTCCTCTTCGCGTGGGTCGACAGCAGCACAAAGGCCACTTTCGGTACATAGTCAGCGAGAGTGCCGACGAGTATGCCTGGTCACTCTCGCGAGTGTCATTATCGCCGAGAAACACTGCATCCCTTCATTACTTACAGTACACATCGGGTGAGAGTGTCCGACGAGTGTTCCCGGGGCACTCTCGCAGTCATAATCGCCGGCGGAGGTTCCCCATTTAAAAGGTGCAGCAGCGGGATTGGAGAAAAAGGAAACCATTCTTTTTGTGTTTGGCAGCCGATTTCTCTCCTCCATTTGCAGTGATTTTCACCTCTTCTTTTCCCTCCTTATTTAATTCACCCAACCACTTCAAGCTAGAGCATTTATTACTTTCATCTAGGGTTTCCATCCTCATTAAATTGCTAGAAACTCAAGCTACATCAAGTGTTCAAGAGATAGGAACTTCAAGTTTTCTTCTAGGGTTTTCACAAAAATCTAGGGTTTCCTTTGTGAACCCTTAGGTGAGTTGTTTTTGGCATTCAATACTCATTGTAGGTTATGGTTTGCAATTATTGTGGAAACTAACCATATGATTTTGTTAAAACTAGGGTTTCTTCAAGTTTGGGGTTTTCTCCCTACAAACCCTAATTTGGTGAGTTATACTACGTCTCATGCTTATTATTTAATTTCCTATCACGAAAATGAAAGGTTTTCTTGTATATGGAATTTTGAGCAAAAACTAGGGTTTTCCCTAAATCAATCATTTGATATAATTTTGTATTCATTTTTGGTGTATAAGTGTAGCCAATGGCGTGTAGCTCAGTTGGTTAAGGGGCGAGGAGATGTTTGCTCCAATAGGCCGTTGGTCACGAGTTCGAATCCTGCGGGAGACGGGCTCGGGGGCCCCTCGCAATCGTCTTGCCGCTGAGTGAGTCAGGTATGCCCCGCACATTATGGAATTGGCAGCCGATTGTGGGCCGGTTTGAGGTTGCCGGCTAAACAACCTTTTATTGCTCCAATATATATATATATATATATATATATATATATTTGTATTCTCTTTGAATTACAAATATATATATAATTATATGTATGTATATACTTGTATTTATTTATGGATCCAAAAGCACACATATATAGATGTATATGTAATTATATAGTTTGGCGACATTTGTATAGGGATATGTATATAGTTACACCATAACTAAATGAGAGAGTATCATGTATTTATGTATTGGCTAAGTGATTTTTAATTGAAGGAAAATGATATGGGATGTACATGCTATGCACGGTAAGATGTGGGGATGTACATGCTATGCACGGTAAGATGTGGGGATAATTTACATGCTACAACTTGTAGTAATTAATTTGTGTGCCTTTATGATCATGATTGAGATTTGTTATAGTCTATTTCCTTGTGCACGAGGATTTAGACTGTTGGTTTTATACTCATAATTATTGGCCGTTTTAGGCCGCTAGCGAGTAGGCAATAGGGGACGTTGAGGTCCTTGAGGTGTAACTCGTCTAGTTGGGATAGGCAATGAGGTCCCATAAGTCCTTGAGGTGTAACTCGATGGAGTAGTTACTAAAGGCATGGTAATGAGATGACTTGAGGTTGTGATGTCTTTATGGCATGGGAACTAGAACCGGGACTTGAGGTGCAATCCGATAACATCACGGGTGACTCCATTCCCGTGTTCTTGTCACCCCGATGTAACGGGTCTCCCCCGTAATTGTTATCAAAGAAATATCTTCTTGTATATATACATGTTCAGGTGGGAATACTTGACAAGACCGAATTGTGGTAATTATAATTACATGGATTCCGGTAACGTCGATTTATTTTAATGTTTCTGTTCCTTTATAAATCACATGTTTATATAAAATTCTCACTAGACTCTCGGTCTAACACTTAAAGTATTGAAACTTGTGGATTTCAGGTCCTACTATCGGTGCGTCTATGACGCGTTGATTTGGCCGACGTGCTTTAGGAGCATGGAAGTCGGACTTTTTGGGAAATTTCGAGATGAGAGATTTTTAGAGATATAGCGACACTCGTGTTAATCTAGTTTAATTTATGCTAGATTAGTAGGTTGTTGTGTATTATGTCTTGATACTCGCACATTATTTTGTCCAAACTATCCCGTTATATTTTCTTGGGTTTTAGTTGGCATGATTTTAGGAATTTTAATTTACCCGTTTTCCGGAAATACCCTATTATTGTTGTTTAAATTTTAGGGTGTTACAAGTTGGTATCAAAGCTCTAGTTTAAGTGAACTAGGTATTTAAGTATGATGCCTAGACTTAAGCTGAGACGATTAAGTTATGACTTTGTGAGAATTGGGTAGAACTATTAAGATGGGACGGTCTTAGAGTCGACGGAACCTACACCGTTGAGAATTATGAATGTGGTAACGAGAATTCTTATGTGTAGTATGTTCATAATTTCAATTAGCTACTGCTATTATGAATATACTGATACGTGAGCATGCTTAAATTACCATGATTATGATGATCGATGAATGTTTTAGTACGTTTCTTTATGTCATCTTGTAGCCTATTTCCTTATCTTCATTTTCGTGTGTGACAGATTAAGTATGGTGAATACTCGTAGTAGACTACAATCTTCGTCGGAAGGTCACGCAATAACAGAATCTACGGCCGATCAACCGAAAGGGGCCGCTACGGCTGTGAGTCCTCCAAGGATACCTCTGTTGTGAGGGGGACCCGAACATGTTCCTAGAGTTAACCTCGCGCCTTCCAACCCTCTTATGACGGAAGTGACCCTCAATCACAAATGATGGATATGATGAGGACCGTGAACGAGACCATGGCAAAGCAGCAAGAGATGTTCATGAAATTGTTGGAGGATAGGGACGCCAACACTCGCAGAAATGAAACTATTGGTGAGAATGTGATTATAGCGGGGTCCGGGGGTACCGGAGGTACGATCCCCACTGATGGACAAGTGACTTTGGAGGCGAGGTCGGTAGGAAGAACTTGCTCCTACAAGACTTTCTTAAGTTGCAAACCGCCGGAGTTTGCCGGTGCTGATAACCCGGTGGCTTGCATGAATTGGATCAGGGAAATCGAGCAATCTCTCAGAGTTTGTGAATGTGAAGAGAGCCGAAAGGTGAAGTTTGGCTCTCAAATGCTCAGAAGTTCGGCTTTGACCTGGTGGAATGTTTTCACCGCAACCTTGGAAGCTTCAGTATTAGCTAAGATGACTTGGGGTGACATTCAAGAAGAAGATTTTGGAAGAGTATTGTAAAGAGCAAGAGATGGATATGATCGAAAAGGAGTTTCGGTCATTAAAGAAGAGAAATATGTCGGTGAAGGAGTACACCCGCATTTTTATGGAAACCCTGAACCTCGTGGGGCATGTGGCCTCGACTGAGAAGGAAAGGATGAAGGCGTATTTGAAGGGGTTGCCGGCGGACATGATGGCGATGGTCCGCAATTCGAAGGCGACTAATCTTCGGGAGACTATTAAAGAGGCAAAAGTGATGGAAAGAGTTTATGCAAGGGATAGCGAGGAAAAGCAAAGTGTTGGAGAGAAAAGGAGATGGGAGAACTCTCCAAACTCGTTTAAGAAGCTGAGGTTTCAACCAAGTGGAAAAGGGGGAGACAATCGTCGGGAGGCAAAGTGGTGTCCTAATTGCAAGAGTAAGCACTTCGGCTCTTGCAATGCGGGTCAGGATTCGTGCTACAAGTGCGGGAAGCGGGGACCCATTAGTCCGGATTGTTCTATAAGGGGGACTGTTTGCTATGAATGCAAGGAGATGGGGCACATGAATAGAGAATGCCCCAAATTGAAGGGAGACATGAGATGGACGAACTCGGGGAGTCAACCAAGGAGGGAGGCCATCCCTAAGGCTCAGGGGAAAGCCTTCCAAATGACGAAGGAGGAAGAGAAGGAAACCGCGAACGTAGTGTCAGGTACGTTCTTACTTAACTCTTTAGCTGCTAGAGTATTGTTTGATTCTGGCGCAAACTGCTCTTTTGTTTCGAATGTGGTTTGCAAGTCTTTGAATGTGCCTGTTAGTACACTACCCGATGCCTTAGTTACAGAAGTAGCGAATGGAGAGCAAGTGGTGTTGCGGGAAGTTTTGGAGAAATGTCAACTAGAGGTTAGTAGTGAATTCTTTGAGGTGAACCTACTTCCCATGACTATTGGAAGTTTCGACGTGGTAATTGGGATGGACTGGTTAGCAAAGCATCAAGCGGAACTTTTGTGTTCCAAGAAGCTCATAAAGATAGCGTTGCCAAGTGGAGACTTCACCTTGATCTACGGGGAGAAAAGGAAGGGCGATGTGGTCATCATTTCGTCCATCAAGGCAAGGAAGTGCTTAAAGAAGAAATATCCCTCATTCCTACCCTATGTAGTAGATGCCAAGGTGGAGAAGAAAAAGGTGGAGGACGTAAAGATTGTTAACGAACTTTTGGATGTATTTCCCGATGACCTACCGGGTTTACCGCCCGATCGTCAAGTGGAGTTCAGGATCGACTTAATTCTGAGAGCGGCACCGATAGCATGTGCACCGTACTGTCTTGCACCGACCGAGATGCAAGAAATGATGACACAACTAAAAGAGAAGGGATTCGTGAGACTGAGCTCGTCACCTTGGGGAGCCCCGGTGCTTTTTGTCAAGAAGAAAGACGAGTTGATGCGGATGTGTATCGACTACCGGGAGTTGAACAAGGTGACCGTGAAGAACAAATATCCACTACACCGAATAGACGACCTTTTCGACCAACTCCGAGGAGCCTGATGTTTTTCAAAAATTGACCTTCGATCTGGTTATCATCAAGTGAAAGTTAGAGAAGAGGATGCTCGAAGACTGCTTTTAGGACTCGGTATGGTCACTACGAGTTTCTGGTTATGCCTTTTGGATTAACGAACGCGCCAACGGTGTTCATGGATTTGATGAATAGAGTTTTCCGACCATTTTTGGATAGGTCGGTTAATGCATTCATTGATGACATCTTGGTCTACTCTAAGGATGAAGCGGAGCACGGGCAACATCTTAGAGAAGTGTTAGAGGTGTTAAGGGAAGATAAGTTGTATGCAAAATTTTCCAAGTGCGAGTTTTGGTTGTGGGAGGTTCAATTCTTGGGTCACGTGGTGACCCGAGAGGGAGTGAAAGTAGATTTTGCCAAGGTTGAGGCGATGTTGAGTTGGAAACCTCCAAAGAGTCCTACAGAAATCCGAAGTTTATTGGGTTTAGCCGGGTATTACCGAAGATTCATTCAAGATTTTTCTAAGATTGCATCATCTCTGACAAAATTGACTCTAAAGAATGTGAAGTTCGTGTGGACGGGTGCACAAGAAGAAGCATTTGGACTCTACAACGGAAACTTTGTGAAGCTCCAATTTTATCCTTACCCGAAGGAACCGAAGACTTTGTCGTGTATAGTGATGCATCCAAGATGGGATTGGGATGTGTCTTGATGCAGAGGGGCAAGGTGATAGCGTATGTGTCAAGACAACTAAAGGAACACGAAAAGAATTACCCAACTCACGATCTCGAGTTGGCGGTGGTCGTGTTTGCCTTGAAATTATGGTGACACTACTTGTACGGGACAAAGTGCACACTTTACACCAACCATAAGAGTTTGAAGTACGTTTTTGACCAAAAGGAGTTGAATATGCGCCAAAGAAGATGACTAGAGTTGCTTAAAGACTACGATTGCGAACTACTATACCATTGATAACGCCACTTTTCAGCGTTATTTTCGGTCCACAAACCAATGAGATTGGCTTGTGTTGAAGCAAATAGGCGGGATTTTATGGTTTATCGAGTGAAATGTGCAGGTAATCCGATAGAAGATGAGCATCGAGGAAAAGAAGCGGAAAAGAGTCCAAAAGACATTCCAAAACGAAGCCCAACGGAAGCCCAAGATCCATGAACCAAACCTGACCTGCTGACCCCAGGAAACCGCACGGCCTGCGCCGCGGCCTGAGGACGCGTGCCAGGTCGCGTAAATGCCTGTTCCATTGCTATACTTGGTGTTTTTCCGGAATTAGGTCATCACTTTTTGACGTGCGGCGGTAGGCTACGAGGGGGCGATTTTCAGAGGTATTTCGAGTACTTTTGAGCCACGATAGAGGACGGATTGAAGAGGAGTTCACCACGCGAAGCGGATTAGAACCGAGAGAAGGGATTTCTTTAGTACATTCTTCACGTTTATGATCACGATGTTTACACACACCACTTTCTATCCTTTTCTTGAGTTTTTGTCCAACCCCAACATGAACTAATCTTTGGATGTTGGGGGTTGGAATGACTATGGTTTTTATGATGGATGACATGTAACCGAAGATGTTTATTTTATTTGATCTATGAAGTACTTGATTTTATTTTTTCATACACAATTGTAGCTTGATCGCCTTCAATTGAATTCCATGGTTTTTGATTAAGTTCGAGAGAATTAATTAATCATTAGATCAGGTAATCAAGTGTCGGAAAGGAGATTCGGGTAGAGATAGCCGAATCACCTTTTTGCCTTGTAAAAGTTTTTAACCTAATGTGTTTTAAAATCACCGGTGGAGATCGAGAGATAAAACTAGTGAGTTTAAGATAAAGTCCGTTATTGCTTGAGAAAGAATAACGGTGAATTTCAAAACTAGGGTTCATAGAAATAATCGGTAGTCATCGTTCGGGTTCGTTTATCGAGAATATAACCATAGGAAGTCCAACCCTCAATCTTTTCTCTATCAAAGTTCTTTCAAAACCTTTCGTTAATCGACTTTTGTTTTATTTAATTTTTAAACAAGTTCTAAACCACAAATCCAAATTTCGACCGTTCAGTTAATAGATCTTATAGTCATTGTGATACTTAGTTCCTAGTTCCCTGTGTTCGATACTCGTACTTCTATACTATTACTTGATTTCGACACCATACACTTGCGGTTAGATTTAGGGGGTGTAAACCCGCCTATCAAGTTTTTGGCGCCGTTGTCGGGGAACTAGTTGCAACTGATAGCACTACCAGCTATAAGCGCTATTACATTGAACATTTTTTTTACTTTTGTTATTTTGTTTCATTACTTTCAGTTTCTGGATTGCTAATTTTGCTTACTTTCCGTTTCAGGTACTAACTGGTTTATGCCAAGGAAAACCCGAGGGAAGGAAATCGAACCGATCGATCCGGAAATTGAAAGAACCGCCCGTCAGTTACGAAAAGAATCTAAAGCTAAGAGACACTTGAAGATGGGCGACGAAGCTCCTCCTAAGAGACGTCATATGCGGTCGTTTGCCAATCCAAATGTGGCAGCCGCATGCATATGCATCCAACCGCCCACTACTGGGGCGAATTATTTTGAGATCAAACCGAGTACCATCGTGATGGTACAACAGAATCAGTTTGGAGAAGCACCAACAGAAGATCATCATGCACACCTTCGTGCATTTGAACGGATCTGCAATACTTTCAAGATCAATGGGGTGGACGAGAATGCAATCAAGTTGAGGTTGTTCAGCTTTTCTCTTAAGGGCAGAGCCGAAACTTGGACAGAGAGTATCCAACCGGACCAGATCACCACCTGGGCGCAACTGAAAGATGCTTTTCTTCAGAAATTCTTTCCGTCGAGCAGGACCGCCCAACTTATGGACGAGATCACCCATTTTGCTCAATGGGACCAAAAGACATTGTATGAAGCTTGGGAGCGGTATAAAGACATGCTAAAGAAATGCCATCATCATGGGTTGCACGGTTGGGTTGTTATCCAGACTTTCTTCAGTGGACTTCACCCGCAGTTCAAAAACGACATTACAGCTGCAGCGGGTGGGGCCCTAATGGATAAATCATATGAGGAAGCATGCGAGTTGATCGACAATCTGGCTGAACATAGTTTTTCCACTCCGAGATCGGCAGTTAGAAGGGTTGCGAGTGTGCAGGATAATGATGAGTTGAAGGCCACAAAGGCTCAATTAACCGCACTCACGAGTCAATTGAAGGGATCTTCTCTTCAATCAGCATTTATGATGGATGAGGGTATGCCGGAGATGGCTCCACCCGTGAACGAGCCGGAACAAGTTCAATTTCTGCAAAATCGGAACAACCGGCCAAGGAACGATCCCTTCTCGAACACATACAATGAGGGTTGGAAGAAGCACCCTAATATTTCATGGAGTCAACCGCAAGGGCAACCCGGCCAAAAACAACAAGGTAATCATTCTAACTTTTCCAATTCTTCTAATTCTAACAATGTCTATCGTCCTCCAGGTTACAACCAATGGAAATTCGATGAAGGACAATCCGAGGAGAAGAAGCCGGTGCTAGAGGACATGATGATGAAGTTCATGTCTAAGATGGATAGCGCGGTTGAGGGACTAGCAGGTACGGTATGTACAGTCAAGGCAGCTACTGATCAGAACACAGCATCTATAAAACTCCTTGAAAGGTAAGTGGGGCAAATTTCTGAAGCCTTACAAAACCGAGCTCCCAGGACATTTCCAAGCCAACCCGAAAGGAAAACCCGGGAAGATTGCAATGCCATTCATCTGAGAAGTGGCAAGGAGCTGACCCGAGAATCATCATCAAAGGAAACCAATTCTAAAAGGCAAGATGTTGAGATTGTAGATATGGATGAGAAGGAAGCCGATGAAGATATTGTGATTGAGGAGAACTCGCAGAGTGAAGAGAAGAAGCAAGAGCAGCCAACCATGCCAAAGCAACCACCGGTCAAGCCGATAGCTCCAAAAGTGCCCTATCCGAACAGGCTTAAAGCGCATAAGGATGATGTTAATTTCTCTAAATTTCTTGATGTATTTAAAAAATTACATATTAACATTCCTTTTGCAGATGCTTTGGCACAAATGCCCTCATATGTGAAATTCTTGAAAGATATCCTTTCTAACAAAAGGAAGATTGAGGAGCATGCGACAGTTGCACTTACTGAGGAGTGCAGCGCGATCATCCAACATAAGCTTCCCCCGAAGCTTAAGGATCCAGGGAGTTTTACTATCCCTGTTCATATAGGAAATTCTGAATTTAGTAAGGCGTTGTGTGATCTTGGAGCAAGTATTAATTTAATACCTTTGCCTATTTTCAGGAAACTTGGACTCGGGGAAGTGCATCCGACGAATGTTACCCTCCAACTCGCCGATAGATCCATCAAGTACCTGTATGGCGTAGTTGAAGATGTGCTGGTCAAGGTGGACAAGTTTTATTTCCCGGTTGACTTCGTGGTCCTCGACATGGATGAAGACAAAGAGATACCGTTGATTCTTGGTCGACCTTTCTTAGCCACGGGAGGAGCATTAATTGATGTTAAAGGAGGCAAGCTGATACTCCGAGTAGGTGATGAAGAGGCAGTCTTCAATGTTTTTCGGGTAGCTAAACACAAAATGGAATCCGATGAGTGCTACCGGGTAGATGTGATGGATTCCTTGATTAGAGAAACATGTAGCCTGCAAGTTTCCGGAGATCAGTTGAAGAATGTGTTGGTGGGTACCGATAATGATCCGGAAAACGAAAGTGTGATGCAATTAAATGCATTACCATCATACAAGGGGTCCCGACGACCCGTGGTGGAAGATTTGGGAACTCCTATTCCAAAGTCTCAACCATCATCACATACGGCACCACAACTTGAACTCAAACCATTGCCATCACATCTAGAGTATGCGTACTTGGGAGACAAGGAAACACTACCGGTGATTATCTCATCCAAATTGAGTCCCGAAAAAAAAGAGAAGTTACTTAGAGTTTTGAGGGAGCATCAAGCTGCAATTGGATGGACAATAGCCGATCTAAAAGGTTTGAGTCCGACCTTTTGCTCACACCGCATCAATCTTGAAGAAGGGCATCGACCGGTAGTTCAACATCAACGTCGGCTCAACCCGAATATGAAAGAAGTGGTCCAAAAGGAGGTTCTGAAACTCCTTGATGCTAGAATTATCTATCCGGTTCCGGATAGCCCGTGGGTGAGCCCGGTCCAAGTAGTACCAAAGAAGGGTGGTATAACCATTGTCCGAAACAACAACAAGGAGCTCATTCCGTCCCGAACGGTTACGGGGTGGAGAGTGTGCATTGATTATCGAAAGCTGAATGATGCCACTCGGAAAGACCACTTTCCACTCCCGTTCATTGATCAAATGTTAGAGCGTCTTGTGGGGCATGAGTACTATTGTTTCTTAGACGGGTATTCGGGGTATCATCAGATACCCATAGCCCTCGAAGATCAAGACAAGACTACCTTTACATGTCCTTATAGTACTTTTACTTACCGGAGAATGCCATTTGGTTTATGTAACGCTCCAGCAACCTTTCAGAGGTGTATGATGGCTATCTTCTCAGACATGGTGGAACGAACTATTGAGATCTTTATGGATGATTTTTCAGTGTTCGGACCTTCATTCGATACATGCTTAGCACACTTGGAAGCTGTCCTACAAAGATGTAAAGAGACGAGTCTGGTATTGAACTGGGAGAAGTGTCACTTCATGGTGACCGAAGGGATTGTGCTCGGTCACAAAGTATCGAAAGCGGGGATTGAAGTGGACAAGGCAAAGGTGGCGGTGATCGAGAATCTTCCATATCTGAACTCCGTCAAGGGAGTCCGAAGCTTCTTGGGGCATGCCGGGTTTTACCGACGGTTTATCAAGGATTTTTCTAAGATTACTAAACCCTTGTGTTCTTTATTGCTTAAAGATGCTAAATTTGATTTCACTGATGATTGTATCCCTGCTTTTGACAGGTTAAAGAAGGAACTGATTTCAGCACCTATCCTCACGGCCCGGGATTGGAGTCTTCCGTTTATTTTGATGTGTGATGTGAGTGACACTGCTGTTGGAGCGGTGTTGAGCCAAAGAAAAGAGAAAAGGATGAATGTGATTTGTTATGCGAGCAAGACACTAGACGACGCTCAAATCAATTACGCGACTACCGAGAAGGAACTGTTAGTTGTTGTCTATGCTTGCGAGAAGTTCCGGTCATATCTAGTGAGGGCCAAGGTAATTGTGTACACCGATCACTCAGCCCTAAAATATATGATGGCCAAGAAAGATGCTAAATCGAGACTCATCCGGTGGGTACTGTTGCTCCAAGAGTTCGACTTGGAAATTCTGGATAAGAAGGGTTCCGAGAATACTGTGGCGGATCACCTCTCGAGACTTGAGGGAGGTGAAGAACAAAGCAAGGATAAGACCCTTATCAACGATTCGTTTCCGGATGAGCAACTCTTCAAGGTTAGTCATTCTGAGCCTTGGTTCGCAGACTTGGTGAATTATTTGGTCGGAGGAGTAGTGTTGTATCAGATGAACTCCCACCAAAAGAAGAGATTTTTCTTTGAGGATAAGAGGTATTATTGGGACGAGCCGTACTTGTATAAGTTATGTGCCGATGGTATGATCCGGAGATGTGTCCCGGATGAAGAGAAGGCCGACATTCTAAACCATTGTCACACCTTAGAATGTGGGGGCCACTTCAGCACCGACAGAACAGTTGCGAAGGTTCTACAGTCAGGATTCTTTTGGCCTTCAATGTTCAAAGAAACTCGTGACTTTATCTCTAAGTGTGATCGGTGCCAAAGAACGGGGAACATATCCAAGAGGGATGAGATGCCAATGCAGATTTTCATGGAAGTCGAACTCTTCGACGTGTGGGGAATAGATTTCATGGGACCGTTCCCTAACTCATTCCGTAATAAGTATATATTGGTAGCGGTGGACTACGTGTCTAAGTGGGTGGAAGCAATTGCGACTCCTAGAAACGATTCTAAAGTAGTGATTAACTTCCTACGGAAGAATATCTTTTCGAGGTTTGGAGTTCCGAGAGCACTGATTAGCGATTGTGGGAGTCACTTTTGTAATAGGTATTTGGAAGCGGTTTTAAAGAAATATTTGGTGAAGCATAAAGTCACTACACCGTATCACCCACAAGCCAACGGCCTAGCGGAGGTTTCCAATCGGGAACTAAAGCAGATTATGGAAAAGACAGTGAATTCATCTCGGAAGGATTGGTCGTTGAAGTTAGATGATGCGCTTTGGGCATACCAGACGACATTCAAAACACCTCTGGGAACTACACCATACCAGCTAGTGTTTGGGAAGTCATGCCATTTACCGGTGGAACTCGAGTGTAGAGCATTTTGGGCGATAAAGAAGTTGAACATGGAGTTGGATGCAGCCGGAAAAAGGAGATTATTGCAGCTGAATGAATTAGAGGAAATCCGGCTGGATGCATTTGAAAATGCATCAATCTACAAAGAGCGGACCAAGAGATTCCATGACCAGCGAATTCGTGAGAAGGTACTTGTTCCAGGTATGAGTGTTTTACTATTTAACTCACGTCTTCGTTTGTTCCAAGTAAAGTTGAAGTCCAAGTGGTCTGGACCGTTCACCGTCAAGGAGGTATACCCATATGGAGCAATTGAGCTACAAGAAAAAGATGGGGCGACCTTCAAAGTGAACGGTCAGCGACTGAAGCCTTACTATGGCGGAGAAACAGTGGTAGCCGACACCACGTTTCTAGAGGACCCGAATGAGTGATAAGATGGAAGGTCGAGCCACGACCGAAACCAAAGCGCTGGGTGGGAGGCAACTGTTAATGCCTAAAATCGCACCAAAGGGACAACTTAAGGTCGATGTGGACTTAAACAACTAAAGAAAGAATCTTTCAACGAGACGTGCGACGATAAATAAAATAAAGAAACAAGGGATTTGATGACGCAGGAAAAACCTCAATCGAGGAAAAAACCTGCGGACGACAGGGGGTGTCGTCGCTGCACTATGGTCGCCAATCAGGGGCGATGTCCTTGGATATTGGTGTCGATCATACAGAGATTACAATACAAATGAAGGAAATGCTTCGAAATGTAAAGTACAAGTGTTTGAATGTAAAAATAGGTGTTTGTCGTGTACGAAACAAAGTGTGAACTGCTGGTCGAGGGCTGTTGTCGTGCGTCGAGAGCGATACTTAGAATAATGGTTCTTCACTTCAGGTGTTCTTGAATATTGCTTCGGTTGTTAATCGACGGATATTCGATGTCTTGAAATGTTGATTGAGCTTGATATTTATAGTCTTCGTGTCCTTAGCTTCATCCATGAATGCTCCTTTAATGGCCTTAACGGTTGGAAACGGTCGCCGAAGTAATGATCTTCGTCCGTTACGGTCGCCGGCTGTTTAATGATTGTGTCGGTTATAGTCGTTGCTCCTTAATGACTTTTATTCCTGCATTAAACACTTAACAAACGGTCATGGTGAACGTTAGCTTTGGTCGAGGTCGCACGTCCTTATATAATAGTCGTGCGGATCGAACGACGCTATGGTCGAGCGTCGTAAGGAACTCTCGACTTATCTTTTATGAGGGACGGCGATGGTGTTCTAGGTCTTTGTCGAGACTTTATCTTAATACAAGATATAGTCCCTAATCATACGTCTTACCTGTTCTGGTCGCGGTCGAGCGGCATGATTTTTTGCCCAAACAGTTTGCCCCCAAAATTTGAAAATTGAATGTCAAATTTAAGTTTTAAATTTTGCTTGTCGAACGCTTAGACTTGTGACCTGGGTTGAGGGACTTACCTGGTTGTCGTGGAACTAGACCGGTTCGCCTTTAACTGAACGAGAAGTTGAAAAGTTGTGACGTCATACTGACGCGCGATGATGCTTACCAGCTGTCGAGGACAGGTGTCGAAGATCCGAGTGGGTATACGAAAGGGCATGGACGCGTGTTGATTTATCGAAACACTCGTCCTGATATGATCGGTTGCATAAATAGAGATCACGACGGATCTTTTCTTGATACGTTTTCAAAGTGTTTTTTTTTGGGAAGGAATTTTGTTCTGATTTCTTACCAATTTTCACTCGAACTTATTCGAATCTTTGCGAATCTTCGGCTAGCAGTTTAGAGCGTTTATATAAGATCTTGTTCTGTCCTCGGATTCACAATGTCGACGGAACCTGTTAGCCTTATCATGAATCACGTAGACTTAGATGCTTTTAGGAGTTTGGCAAAAATCTCGGCAAATATAGAGTTGCGGTGTCCGAGGATTGTTCGTTCTATGGACTGCCCCGAGGGATATATTGCTTTGTATGAGTATCCTTTTAAGATAGGATTTCAGTGTCCGTTTTCTGGTTTATCTAAGTCATTCATGCAGGATTTCGATGTGTCGCCGGGACAATTGATGCCCCAACTTTGGCGAGTTCTACTGGTTATTGAGTGAGCGTCCGCAAAATGGGAGTCTCCTATGATCATGAATGATTTCTTGGCGGCGTATCAAGTTAAAAAGGATAAGAACTGGAGGTATAGTCCTTATTCTAAGTTCAGGGGTGATCGTTCTTTGGTTTTGGGAACTGGTGTTAATGATCGTGGGTGGAAGTCGAGGTATGTGTTTGTTCTTGCCGATTCACTGGATTCCAGCAGCGATTGGGAACTGGTGTTAATGATCCCAACCTTCCACCGTCTACTTATCCTCCACACTCGCTCTACGAAGCCTAGTTACACCGTATCAAGATACACCTTAACGTCTACCTCCCAGGTACGTCTCAAGGCCCGGCACATCAGAACTACCTCCCAGGTAAGTGTCCAAGACTATATCCTCCCAGTGCCTACTGGAAAGTCAAGGTCATAACACATGAATACCGGGGTCCCACCCCGAGATACCCAACCGACCATTACCAACGACTGACTGACGTGACCAAGGATCCAACGCAGAACAGTCTACCAACAACATGCCTATCCCGGAATGACTCACTCACCCAAACATGTAAATACTCAACGTGCAATAAATGCAAAACTGTGCAACAAAACAACCCATCAACAAGACTCCACATCGAGCCATTAAAACCGTGCAATTGACCCATGACTATCTCAAAGTCAAAACCGAGCAAAATGCTCCACGCTTGCTAGACCCATAAGTCGGTCAAAAACGCGTTTAAATAAAGTTTAAGCAAGCAATACTCTAAAATCAACATTAGTCCCAAACTTAACACGGGTTAAACAAAAGAGTTTTCCAAAAGGACTCACACCCTTAAAATTCTCAAAATGACACATAACATTTAAAAGCGCATTTCCCAAATGGTTTACAAACTCATTTACAAAATATCTTCAACGTCAATATTTTTCATTTCAAAAAGATCGTATGCAATAAAACTACTATTACCAGGTCGGTAGTTACGCAAAAATGGACACGCTCGTCCCACATATGAAAATCATGTTGAAAATCATTCCATTGCAGCTTAGTTTACTCCCAAAACGCAAAGCGAAATAAATAATTTCTTTAAAAATGAACCATCACGGTTCTAGTAAGGATTGACTCATGACATGTACTTAAAGTAACCGCTCGACCTTACACCGGGTGCGACAAAAGTGTGCACATAATTTCAAAATTAGTTCCACGACATTTGACCCCAAAATTTCTCTTTTTAAACATAAAATGTCATGGCACAGGGTTCACCAAGAAATTTTTACGCGCGTCGGCTAGTCATACAAAACGATGAAACGGTTTACAAATATATTTTTATTAAAACACAACTGTCTCGTGTAAGTTTCAAACTTAGAGATAGAAACCAATTCGTTTCCATCATTTGAAAATATCGACTAAAACCTCATAAAATCTCAAAAGGTGGGGTTCTTTAAATTGATTTCCAAGATTTCCCCAAATGGTCACATAAACAAATAAGATATGCACCTCGTGAAATTAAACCCACACGACTCAACATGCCGTAAAACAAAACTTATTTTACCCAAATCACTCAAATAGTTTTATACAGACATCGTGGAATGTAACTTTCCGTCTCAACTCTAACATATGTGGAGGAGTTCCAATGTTAAAGTCACAAGCCGTAGTCACTTGTCCAACATTTTAAACACCACAAAACACGGATATCATCTTACCCGAAAGAACCGTTGGAAAATAACGAAATGAGACAAATTCTAACAAAGTTTGCAACTCCCGTGATAAAACGGTTTCATGCACTATCAAAACCATAATTCGAAATCTTGTGTGTGTGCTAAACATTTCCCAAAATTCTAAAACACAATCCACATAAGGATTGGAAACACAAGAATTAGATAATGCAATTTTATTTTCAAAATCAAACTTTGTGCATGACTTAGTCGGCATTCTACGTCTCGACTCAAATGGTCTACTTAAAACAAACATCACATCAACAACCTCAACCACAAGTGGACAGCCTAACCGTCCCATACTACGGCCCAAACGCTCACTAAAAGTGTGAGGCACGAAATAATGGGTAGCCCCGCTATCAAACATCGCCACAGCGGGCACCGAGTTAACAAAGAACGTACCTGTCACCATTTTGAGCGTGGCCTGTGCCTCATCCCCATCAGTAGCCCTCGGATTCGGGCAGCTGGCCTTCACATGACCCATCTGGTTGCAGTTAAAACAGACCCTCTGTGGTTCCCTGCAGTCGCGACCGTAGTGCCCCACCTGGCCACACTGGAAGCATTTGTCATTTCTCCTTCCGCTACCATCTTTGGTTTTAAACCCACCGCTCCTTTGGTTCAAGAGCGAGTCCGAAAACCTCGTTCTCTTTGGAACCGCCGATTCTGGTGCAACGATCTGCGTCGTTTTCCTCTTCTTAGTCTGTTCCTCTAACTCGAGTCCTTGTCCCCGAGCAGCCTCCAACATCATTACTACCTCATCACGAACGGCGGTAATAATCTCGGGGATTGCCTCCCTAATAGCATGCTTTACTTCAGCCGCGATCAACTCACGTATCTGCTCAATAGTGAGTTCAATACTAGCATTCAGTTCAACATCGTTGTTCCTCCTTGTGATGGTCATCCTAGGTAATTAATACAACGAGCTATTAGCACATAATAACTCATACTAACAACGCTCACACTCAACTCCTCGGATTCCTCGTGACTTTCCCCGACCCGAGCATTGATCCTGTGTTTCCGATAGTAGGAGCTCTACTACTACCTTCCACACCTATCATCACTCGTTCCGAGTTCCATCCGATGTGTCCAAGTAGTTTCTCGCCGATAACTACACCCATATGCCCGTACCAGCATATGTACGCACTCTTCCTAGCTCCCTAGGAATTCCACCTCGAAACACTACCCTTGCTACAACGAAATCCCTACTAGCCATCACGAGTTGCCTCGCGAATACCCCGTCACATGCAGCGTGAAACAAATAGACAGTCGAATACAAGATTCTATCCTAGAACGGTTGGACTCAAACAAGAGCTACGCAATAGAACTAAATCAAATATTCTAAGGCTATGTGATTCTTACTGCATACAACCTATAGGGCATTCACTTAACAACCTACCATGACTAGCATAAATTCCTACTAGCAAGCAATCATCATACAGTACAGTATAAACAACTTAGGCAATCTAGCATGCATACCCTATGATCTAGAAAGCAATAAATACACTAAGTACTGTACCTTTCCCTTTGGCTCCGGCTGACTGTACACACTACGCCCTCGATCACCGTTTCCCAAACGGGTTTTCCTTTATTTTATTTCCCAAAAATTTTAAGAGAAGAATTTCATAGCCGCAACTTGAGTTCAAACACACCGAAATGTATTTGATTCACTCAAGCTGTGCTCTGATACCAAGTTGTAACGTCCCAAAAATTACAATAAATTTTAACTTTTATAAATAAGCATTTTAATAAATGAAACCTCATTAAATATCCAAAACCGTTTCGTTTGCAAACTTAATAATAAATATTCTCGTTAATAATAAACAGCGGAAATAAATCGTTTAAATAATAACTCTAATCTCATAATTGTAATAACTCTTCACGCGCGCCAGTGTGTACCCGTCACGCCTTGGAGCCACTAGCACCTGAAACCACATTTTTAGGAAAAGGGTAAGCACAAAGCTTAGTGAAATCCATCACATGCGCAGATAGCAATTATATACACATCACCCCTATCCGCACATGAGCAACAACACCACAGTTACATAATGCAAGTAAACACATACAAGTAATTATGTACCCAACTCCCCGGTCCCACCGAGTCCTCGGTCCCACCGAGTTCACACAACATTCCTATCCACTTCCTCGGTCCCACCGAGTTCTCGGTCCCACCGAGTTCACGCAACATTTCTATCCACTCCCTCGGTCCCACCGAGCCCTCGGTCCAACCGAGTTCACACAATATTTCTATCCACTTCCTCGGTCCCACCGAGCCCTCGGTCCAACCAAGTTCACACAATATTTCTATCCACTTCCTCGGTCCCACCGAGCCCTCGGTCCAACCGAGATGTACGTATTACACAATTATACTAAGCATTTAAACCAATCAAATATTACGCACCACAAACAACTAGTTCACACCACAAAGACAGTCGTACATACAAACTACTATAACATGCATACAATTCCTAACTACACAGTGAGAGAACTCACCTCAAACGCAAAGTAGATGTCCTCAACAGCAAAACGAGCCAGCCAACACCAACTCACCTTTTTCCACCTAAATAAGTGATATCAAACGTCACAACGAAGTCCTAGCCCAAAGTCACAACTATAAGCTTACACACGAAAAATCCAGCTTTTACTCTAAGATTTACAGGTCTGTTCGGGACCTGTTTAGCCCCTATTAAACTCATCAACCCAGAATTATTATTCCATAATCAGTTAGTTCCATGACTTAGGGTTCCAGGGACATATCGTACGCGTTCTAACGATTTTCCTACAATTTACTATGAATTTTCTAAAAACAGGACGCGAAACTGTCATATTCAGACCTGCTGTACAAACAGCCATTTTACGCCTAGTTAGAGGCCGAACCAGACTTCCGCTAAAACACGAAAAGTGTGCCCGGCACAGAATGTGAACCGTGGGCACCGGTTTCGTCTCAATCCGAGCTACGACGGAAAAGTTATGAACGAAACAAAACATGGCAGAAAAACGACTTCCACATAAAATGATAACTTAGCCTACACTTTCATTAAGCCATGACTTAACACAATCAGACCCGAACTCAACTGTGACTTATGGGTTAAAGCTACTAGAGCTGGACTCAACCGCGTACCGCCCACTTCCACCTCCGGCAGTGGTGGTCGCCGGCGGCGACGGCGGCGGTTTACTAAATTCCGGCGAAACCACTCGAAACCACTTACCCCGCCTCACACACACCTACACACAAACGAACACACCCACACCCACATACGCATACCCGCTGCTGCCCACGCGGCGGCGCACGGCGGCGGTCACACCGCCGGCAGCCATGGCTGCGGCGGTGGTGGTGGTTCGTGGCGTTTCGACAACAAGACCAATAACGAAAGGAAGGAAACGGAACTACCTCGACGCGACTTCTTCTCCCCCTTTTTCCAGCAGAAACGGCGACGACGGCAGCAGCGGTCTCTCTCCCGGCTGCTCCTTCTCTCTCTCTCACGGCGTCGCCTTCTCTCTCTCTCTCTCGACAGTCTCTCTCTCCTCTCGGCAGTCTCTCTCTCCTCTCGGCGGTCTCTCTCTCCTCTCGGCGGCAACACAAAGGGGGAAGGTAAGGGGTCCTAGGGTTTTGGGGAATTGTTTAAGTGAAAAACGAAGGGGAAAGGGGAAGGGGCCGGTCTTTTGGCCGATCCCATGCATAAGTTGGCCCCTTTGCCACTTTTGGCCCCTCAACTAAACTCTTCTCGCAAACTAACAAGATAGATGACATATTTAACAGTTAGGTCCAAAACGTCTAATCCCGCTAACGGTAACCACGTTAAATAATAGCTTAAAAAATATTAATAATAAGAAAAATACATACCGGGATACGGGCTTTACAACTCTCCCCCACTTGGATTAGACTTCGTCCTCGAAGTCTCGACCGACAAATAACTCGAGATAGTTCTCGCGCATCTCCATTTCGGGTTCCCACGTCCACTCGAACCCCTTCGATGCTGCCACTGGACTTTCCTCAACTAGAATCTAAATTTCTCACCTCGTCTAGAATTTCTCGAATACTTTTCTTACTAACAAAACTCCTTCAAGGACACTGAAATTATGATCGGAAGAACATTCCAACAACTGGAATCATTCCTAGTTAAACGACTTCGATTGCCTCCCAACCTTAGATGTTTCATACATCCCGATTCAAATTTCAAGCTCTAGCCATTCTAAAGTTGCTCACCAATATACCCTACAGGATTCTCGAATTCGATCATTCCTATCATTAACTGTCGATTATCTTCCACGAGTTCTGCTAGACTCCCAAAATTTATTTCACATGAATCATCAAACCAGTAAATTTATAATCACCCACGAAGGTCATTCCACCATAACCATTCATCACAAGTAAGCATCTCAGGGTTACTACTACCATCACCATAATTACCTTAAAATCGGCTACAATTCTCCGATTACACTAAAGGTGTTTGGCCTCAAGCCCAAAAGTCGACACCTAAATATACTACTTACCTCAAAAAGGTTACTGCGCATTTATGCTCTTAATTACAAAGGGCATCATTCCCTTAACCGATACTATTCGGTCTACAGTACCAACACGCGTGGAATACCCAACCTTCCACCGTCTACTTATCCTCCACACTCGCTCTACGAAGCCTAGTTACACCGTATCAAGATACACCTTAACGTCTACCTCCCAGGTACGTCTCAAGGCCCGGCACATCGGAACTACCTCCCAGGTAAGTGTCCAAATCTCCTTTGGGTTTGGATGAACGAGGAATAGGCCGGTCGTCGGGCGCTTGACTGGCATGACGCTTAGATGCGAAGTACGTCAGACCACACACGTCCGAACCACCAGTGATGCAATTGATGATCTTTGCAAGCTTGGGCACTGACGGTCGGTGGCTATTAGCTGGAAGAACGACATCATCAATAATATCTTTGAGATTACCTTGTGGAACATGATATGCCAATTCCATCTTGAGTGCGATACAGTCATCTGTCGCATGACCATGGTCGACGTGGAAGTCGCGCCACTTTGATTTATCCTTCTTAGCATCGTCCAAGTCAGACTTCTTCGGCCACCGGATGGTTGCTTGGGTGGTCTTCAGAGCTTCGACTAAGTCTTTAGCTGACCCTTTGAACCCATAAGAGGAGATCTTGGGGTACACGGGGAATTCAGTCGCGGTTTTAGCTTCTGCCTTCGTCTTGAAACAAACGTTTGAAATCTGACGCACTGGCTCTATTCTGGATATGGCTTTCGGCTTGAATTCTGGCTTCTTGACACCTAACGGCTTCTTGTCATCAGTGTGTTTGCGACGAAAGGCTGCGTCGTCTTCGACCCTCATATATGCTAAGGTTAGAGCTCGGACGTCTTCGAAAGTCTCTGGGGGATACTTGGTCAGATCGATATATAAACCTGAACCATCGTCTAGACCACGCTTATAAGCTTCGATCGCAGTTTTGATGTCACAATTGCGGATACTGATCATTTCGGCATTGAATCTATTGAAATAACTTCGAATAGACTCATTGGTCTTCTGCACGACATAGTACAGATCACTAGTCTGCTTTTCCATCTTACGACTGCTGGCGAATTGCTGGGAGAATTGGTTGACCAATTCGGCGAACGACCCGATAGATTTGGGTTTGAGATTGATCAACCACTGGAGAGCTGGACCAGTGAGAGTCGCCCCGAAACTCTTGCACATGCATACTTCCTGGTACATGTGTGGAATCGAGATTGTCCACATGAGCTGCTTATACTGCGCGACATGCTCGGTTGGATCGATCACACCCGAATACTTGGGAGTGAAGGCAGGAATGTTATACTTCTTTGGGACCTCGACGGTGGCGATCTTGTCGATGAAGGGCGACACCTGATACCCCGAGCGAGGCTCGACGTCGATAGGCACGGCTGCCCCAGGCAACTTGGCGAGCAAGGACAAGACGCGCTCATTTTGGTCTTTTAACATCTTCAAACGTTGGGCGACGGGATCGTTAAGATCAGGATTTGCCCCAATCAAGGGATTGGTCCCTGGACTAGTGCCATTACCATGCGACGAACCATTGGTGTCTCCGTTGAACGGGACAAAATATGGTTGCGACCCATAGTGGAATTGTTGCGGTCCATTCTGAAACGATTGTGGTCCCTGCTGAAATGGTTGCGATCTCTGCTGGAAAGATTGCGATCCTTGCTGGAAAGGTTGCGATCCTTGCTGGAAAGGTTGCGGACCACTTTGGAATGGCTGGGAAAACGGCTGGGATCCATTCTGAAACGGCTGGGCGCCACCTTGCAATGGTTGGGATCCATTGTTCAAGGGTGGTGGTCGGATGTGCTGAGGGGGAATCTGCCCAGACTGGGGATTCGGAATGAACGGACACGGCTGTTGATTCTGCATGAATGGACCTGGATGCTGATTCTGTGCGGACGGGCCTGGTCCCGGACCTGCATTCTGGATGAATGGTCTAGGACCATTCTGGGGTCCAAAAGGATTCCTTAGCCGCGCGATCTCTTCAGCTGCTCTGCGATTCTGCTCTGCCATTGCATTGAGTTGATTCCTGGCAACCTCGAGCTCCTGATACATCTGAGCGACGGCTTGCTGCGGATTTCCAGGGGCTGCCATTTTCCTGCAACAGAAAATAGAAGAAACTCCAAGAAACTATTAGTAGAATGCACGTTCGTCGAGGATTTTCTCTAGATGTAGTCCCACGGATGGCGCCAAACTGTTAATGCCAAAAATCGCACCAAAGAGACAACTTAAGGTCGATGTGGACTTAAACAACTAAAGAAAGAATCTTTCGACGAGACGTGCGACGATAAATAAAATAAAGAAACAAGGGATTTGATGACGCAGGAAAAACCTCAATCGAGGAAAAAACCTACGGACGACAGGGGGTATCGTCGCTGCACTATGGTCGCCAATCAGGGGCGATGTCCTTGGATACTAGTGTCGATCATACAGAGATTACAATACAAATGAAGGAAATGCTTCGAAATGTAAAGTACAAGTGTTTGAATGTAAAAATAGGTGTTTGTCGTGTACGAAACAAAGTGTGAACTGCTGGTCGAGGGCTGTTGTCGTGCGTCGAGAGCGATACTTAGAATAATGGTTCTTCACTTCAGGTGTTCTTGAATATTGCTTCGGTTGTTAATCGTCGGATATTCGATGTCTTGAAATGTTGATTGAGCTTGATATTTATAGTCTTCGTGTCCTTAGCTTCATCCATGAATGCTCTTTTAATGGCCTTAACGGTTGGAAATGGTCGCCGGAGTAATGATCTTCGTCCGTTACGGTCGCCGGCTGTTTAATGATTGCGTCGGTTATAGTCGTTGCTCCTTAATGACTTTTATTCCTGCATTAAACACTTAACAAACGGTCATGGTGAACGTTAGCTTTGGTCGAGGTGGCACGTCCTTATATAATAGTCGTGCGGATCGGGCGACGCTATGGTCGAGCGTCGTAAGGAACTCTCGACTTATCTTTTATGAGGGACGACGATGGTGTTCTAGGTCTTTGTCGAGACTTTATCTTAATACAAGATATAGTCCCTAATCATACGTCTTACCTGTTCTGTCGTGGTCGAGCGACGTGATTTTTTGCCCAAACAACAACCCACCAAGGTTTGTTTTCGTTTTAAATTACGTTTTTGAATGTGTTTTGATTTACAAAAAAAATTGTGGAACAGTGACTTGCACGGGCTAGGGCGCGGGCTCAGGCCGCGGCCCAAGCCGCGCAGCTCACTGAATGAATTTTGAAACAGGGACATGCGCGGGGTGTCACGCGACCTCAGACCGTGGGTCAAGCCGCGTATCCTTCTGTTGGTTTTGCAAGTTATACACCACGCGCGGGGTAGCCCGCGGGCTCAGGCCGCGACCCAAGCCGCGCGGCTCCCCATGTCGGTCCTAAGGTTTCTTTTGTGCAAGTTTGCTTTGCTTTTTGTCCTTTCTTTCTTCCTATTGCATTTCTTCTTCACTTTCCTCTCATCTCTCTCATTCTATCTCGATTTCTCTCAACTATCTCACCATTTTTCAAGAACTCTTCTCCCACTTTCTGTTTTTGTGCTCCATTTTTCTTCAAGACCATGGTATGTACTCTCAATCTTATTTCTTTTGGGTCTTCATATACTATGATGTGGTGTAAGTGTGCTAGTTCTTTCTTCCATTTTCTATGCTTCCCTATAATTTTCATGCTTGTTTCCCCAATGTTTTGATTTCTCACAAATGTGGTGCATTATTGTTGATATTATGCTTTAAATGTGAATACATGATTGTTGTATGCTAGGAATCTGACATGAGAACTCTATATTTGTATGCAACTGAGTATGTGCCTTTTGTGAGAATGTGTTCTTAAAATCTGTGATTGGGGAACTTTTGGAAAGTAAAAATGGGATTTTAGGATTTTGTGAATCTCTCCCACTTTTGTGCGTAAATGGTACGTTGGGGATTTCTTGGCAACATGAAGTCCCTACGTTAATTTTGTGGGTTTTGTCTTTTTTGTGCAAGCATAGCCAAACCACTTAGGTTTGGGGTTCCTAAATTTACTGTTCAATGGTGCAAACCGATGAATATTTTTAGATGTATGCACTAGGGAATTATGTGGTGACTGTTGGTCAAAATGCATGGACTAAAAAGTTTATTTTATTGGCATTCTGCATGCATGAGAATTGTGGGTTATGTTTGTACACGTAAATGAAAGGAGATGCAACAAACCTAAGTTTCAACATCCACACACTCACATTTACCCCTTTTGCAAACCTCGGTTTTACCGAGGTTTGGGGTTGACTTTATTTGACCAACCTAGGCCACGACCTAGGTTTGGGGTGGCCATGAGCGAGATAACTCACTTGGGTTAACATATTTTTGCAGATAATGAGGACTCACCCAAGCACCCATATCTCATTTCCGGAGTATGAACGCATCCACCCAACCCTCCGGTTGTGGATGTTTGACCGAGAGAACCCGGATAAGGATGCTCAGATTGCACAGATGATCGAGAAAAAGTGCCAACCCTTCGAGGAGCGAGGCATTCAGCTAGATGCACTACAGGCCGGATCCATGGTGTCAGTTATCATATGCCAACACTCATGGGAGAGGTTCATCCAGACCCCTCCCATGTACTGTATCGAAACGGTAAAAGAATTCTACATGTGCATGATACCAGCCGTTTACCATGATCGATATGTGGTGAAGATGGGCGACAAGACCATCCGGATCTCTCCGGATGACATTTGCAGATACTATCGCGCCCCCCGCCGCCCCGAGCTTAGTGCAACTTATGGGCTATCTCCAAACCCGGCTTTCCGGGAACGTTTGAGTCCGACCATCGTCGCCTCATTACGGCGAAATGGACATGAAGGGTGGAATAAAACGCACCAGCACATTCTGAAGAGTGAGATGCACACCGACATCGCCTTTCTAATGCTCTTTGTCAAAGCCTCGTTGAAGCCATCGTCTCATAACACCACCGCGGACAGCCAGGTCGCGGAGGTCCTCTACTCCTTGCAAAACAACCTCCCGATGGATATCGGGCATATTATATGGATGGAGCTGTTGGATGTGGGAATGACTCTTGACGGTATTTTACCGTTCCCTTGCCTAATTACTCATTTTTGTAGGGAAGTCGGCGTCCCGATAGGACGCCTTACAAAGTCGAGAGAGGATTTCCGGACCAAGCAGTATAATTATCAGATCTCGGCGGCCGCGGAGCTAGACGCGAAAAGATGGGTGGACCCGGATTACCAGAGGAGACGCCTCGCCGCACCGATCCATGACTCATCCGAAAGTGCCTCGGAAAGCGATCCCGACTATGACCCAGATGCACCACCGGCGGATGCTACCGAGCATGGAGGCGACACTCCTTACATCCGACGATTATCAGAGCAGATGGAGGCCGGTTTTCGAGGCATGAACAAAAGGATGGACGGCTTTGACGCACGGCTCACCCATGCAGGCTTCCCAGCACCCCAAGCACCACCAGCACAGCCCCAAGGCCTGAGGAGAGTAAGAGGCCGACAATCTGGAGGTGCATCATCATCTTCGCGCAGGTAGCTTGGGTTTGTTTTCGTGATCTTTTGTTCTTGATTTGTGATGTTGTATTGTACTAATTTTTATTTATCTCCCGGATGACTGTAATAACTGTAATAACCACACAACAATATTTGTCACGTTTTGTATCGCCTACCTACACATTGGGGACAATGTGTGGGCAAGGTTTGGGGTTGTCAATCGGGCCCCCGTATATGCACGTCGATTTCCTGCACTTGTGAATGTTTAGATCATATTAGCTAAATTCTTGTTTTGGAGGATTGAGACCGACCATTATGGAAAGAATCTTGTGATAGCAACGTGACCATTAGGGAAGGACCGGGAAAAAGGCATGACTAGGGACATTAGTGGAAACCACCCTATTAGCGAGATTTGAGCCTAAATTACGTATTTCATTTCGAGGGATTTATACATCTAATTCATATACACTTTTTCGAATTCCTTGTCGTGATTATAGAGTGATCTCGCTATAATATTGCATTGAGTAGCAAAGACGATCGTCGGGATATTGGGTAAAGGTATAGTAGACCATATCGTGTGAACCTTAAGAGATGATTCCAGGCATTGTGTGCACTTTTACCCCGTTTTTATCTATCGTTCCTTTTGAGCCATTATGTGTGTACCCAAAACCCCGTTGCAGCCAAACACTCATCACCGTTTTCGTTTTGAAACCACCATTAAACCCGAGCCAAAAGCCTTAGCCAACCCTTATCCAAAAGTGTGTCAATCAGAAGCGGTAATGAACAGCAGAAGATAGAGCAGAAAAGAAGAAGTACAGGGCAGTCATGAAAATAAATTGGGTCATTCTAACCCAAGAGATAGAAAAGATGGCCAATGCAGCCCCAAACAAACAAAGAGGGCCAATGTTGCCCCCCCCCCCCAAAAAAAAAACAGTTAGTTTAGACAGTATCTACAACAGATAAATAAGAGAGTCAAAACGACTCCAGCAGTGACAAAGAGGGCCAAATGATAGAATTGAAGCCAGGAAAGTTCAGAACTGCTAAAGATTGACACACCGAGGATTTTTTATCCGCTTACCCTTCGTTTCTTAGCCATAACCCTAGCCCCATTACTACCCGTGTAAAGACCTGGATGATCTTCTGGAAAATGTGATTAGGGTATACGACCACCTTTACCAATAGTCCCTGTCTTGCTACTTGATTCCTTTCTGAGATCAACTTTTTGGACATTTGTGCGTCTTTCATTAGAGTTGTCATGTAATTATCGAGTATCTTTGTACATAACTTCCTTATACATGACAACATGTGCGACAGCCTAGGTTCGAGTGAAACGAGAGCATCCCGTGAGGTAGGGTCGAGGCGAAATGTTTTCCATAGTATGTTTGGACCTAGTACGACCCTAGTGTAATCGGAGCAGTAATGAGTTCAACTCACAATGGAAGGACATAGATCAAACAAGATAAAGATGAGGCGAGGGTGAGATAAGCATTCACGGGTATGGGAAATCACCAGTGCATTACGTGGTACCGATTGGGAGTTGTGCAGTTATTGTGTCACTGATGTGTGCTTTTATTCTCTTTTATCGCTAATTTGCTTGAGGACAAGCAACGCTCGGTTTGGGGTTGTTGATAACGCCACTTTTCGGAGTTATTTTCGGTCCACAAACCAATGAGATTGGCTTGTGTTGAAGTAAAAAGGCGGAATTTTATGGTTTATCGAGTGAAATGTGCAGGTAATCCGATAGAAGATGAGCATCGAGGAAAAGAAGCGAAAAAGAGTCCAAAAGAGATTTCAAAACGAAGCCCAACGGAAGCCCAAGATCCATGAACCAAACCTGACCGGCTGACCTCAGAAAACCGCGCGGCCTGCGCCGCGGCCTGAGACCGCGTGCCAGGTCGCGTAAGTGCATGTTTCATTGCTATACTTGGCGTTTTTCCGGAATTAGGTCATCACTTTTTGACGTGCGATGGTAGGCTACGAGGGGGCGATTTTCAAAGGTATTTCGAGTACTTTTGAGCCACGATAGAGGACCAATTGAAGAGGAGTTCACCACGCGAAGCGGATTAGAGCCGAGAGAAGAGATTTCATCAGTACATTCTTCACGTTTATGATCACGATGTTTACACACACCACTTTATATCCTTTTCTTGAGTTTTTGTCCAACCCCAACATGAACTAATCTTTAGATGTTGGGGGTTGGAATGACTATGGTTTTTATGATGGATGACGTGTAACCGAATGATGTTTATTTGATTTGATCTATGAAGTACTTGATTTTAGTTTTTCATACACAATTGTAGCTTGATCGCCTTCAATTGAATTCCATGGTTTTTGAGTAAGTTCGAGAGAATTAATTAATCACTAGATCAGGTAATCAAGTGCCGGAAAGGAGATTCTGGTAGAGATAGCCGAATCACCTTTGTGCCTTGTAAAAGTTTTTAACCTAATGTGTTTTAAAATCACTGGTGGAGATCGAGAGATAAAACTAGTGAGTTTAAGATAAAGTCCGTTATTGCTTGAGAAGGAATAACGGTGAATTTTAAAACTAGGGTTCATAGAAATAATCGGTAGTCGTCGTTCGGGTTCGTTTATCGAGAATATAACCATAGGAAGTCCAACCCTTAATCTTTTCTCTATCAAAGTTCTTTCAAAACCTTCCGTTAATCGATTTTTGTTTTATTTAGTTTTTAAACAAGTTCTAAACCACAAATCCAAATTTCGATTGTTCAGTTAGTAGATCTTATAGTCATTGTGATACTTAGTTCCTAGTTCCCTGTGTTCGATACTCGTACTTCTGTACTATTACTTGATTTCGACACCGTACACTTGCGGTTAGATTTAGGTGGGGTATAAACCCGCCTATCAACCATCCGGGCAAGGCAATTGTAGCAGCGGATGCTTTGAGCCAAAAGGAGTATAGTGGGAAAGTGCAAACGCCATTGACAAGAATCGAAGTTGTCTCGAGTTTGATAAACAAGATTAAAACCGCGTAAGGTGAAGCACTACTTGAGGCAAATCTCAAGGAAGAATCTATGTTAAAGCGACACTCACTCTTAACGGAAGATAGTTGGGGGTTGAAACTCTTCCAAGGAAGGGTTTGGGTGCCAAAATTTGGGGGATGTCGGGACTTATTGTTGGATGATGCACATAAGTCGAAATACTCTATACACCCGGGGAGCACGAAGATGTATAAGGACTTGAAGCTAAATTATTGGTGGCCAGTGATGAAACTTGATGTGGCCAATTATATGGCTAATTGTGTTACTTGTTCGTTAGTGAAGGTCGAACATCAACGACCTTACGGAAGTCTACAGTCATTGGAGATACCCAAGTGGAAATGGGGTCATATCACTATGGATTTCGTAACGAAAATATCGAAAACCTTGAGAGGTCACGACACTATTTGGGTGATAGTGGATAGGTTGACCAAGACCGCACATTTCTTAGCCATGTGAGAGATGTTGCCGTTGGACAAGTTGGCAAGATTGTATATAAACGAGGTGGTCTCGAGGCACGGGGTGCCATTGTCTATCGTGTCCGATCGTGATAGCCGTTTCACTTCAATTTTTTTGGGACGCCTTTCAAAGGGAATTGGGCACGAGAATAAATCTGAGCACGGCTTACCATCCTCAGACGGATGGACAAAGTGAGCGGACTATCCAAATATTGGAAGACATGTTGAGGTCGCGTGTCATCGACTTTGGAGGAAACTGGGATACTCATCTACCGCTAGTGGAATTCGCTTACAACAATAGTTATCATTCGATCTTGAAGGAGGCGCCATTTGAGGTCTTGTATGGCCGGAAATGTAGGACGCCAGTTTGTTGGCTTGAGGCGGGCGAGAAGCAATTCGTTGGACCAGAAATTATGCAAGAGACGGCGGATAAGGTTAAGAGTATCCGGGAATGCTTGAAGGCGGCTCAAGAACGCCAAAAGAGTTATGTCGACAAGAAGAGACGACCGGTTGAGATCCAAGTGGGAGATCGGGTGATGTTGAAAGTCTCACCTTGGAAAGGGATCATCAGGTTCGGAAAACGCGGGAAGCTTAACCCTCGTTTCCTTGGGCCCTTTCCTATTGTCAAACGTGTAGGGCTTCAAGCCTACCAATTGGAGTTACCACCCGAGATGAGTGGGATCCATTCGACGTTCCATGTGTGTTATCTACGAAAGTGTTTGGCGGAAGAGGAAAATGTCATCCCACTATCGGAAATCCGAGTGGATAACAACCGATGTGTGGAACTGGAAGAACCGAAAACAATCTTTGAAAGGGAAACGAAAAGACTTCGACACAAGCAGGTGGTCATGGTGAAAGTACAATGGAAGCATCAACGGGGAACGAACGTGACATGGGAGTTCGAAGAGGACATAAAGAGGCGATACCCTCATCTTTTTACCTAGCACGAGATTTTGAGGACGAAATCTTTTCCGAGGAGGGGAGGATTGTAACACTCCAAATTTTCGGTTAAGCTTCTCTTTTAAATAAATGGTTTTAATTGAGATTTTTGGGTTCGTGATGTTAGCAACGAATGAAAGCATAGTAATTACCCAAAAACACTAGTTGATCTCCATCTTGGTATCTTTATCGATAACTTCTCGTAGCGAGTTACGTGTGCATGCATGTAGAGTGATCATTTTTCTCGTGACCGAAATTGTGCATAAGATTGATCGTGTAAACACTTAAGTTGGACGGCTTGGGATCGGTCAAACGTACGTAGCAAGTGAAGCCATCCATTTCCTCTTCGCGTGGGTCGACAGCAGCATAAAGGCAACTTTCGGTACATAGTCGACGAGAGTATCGGCGAGTATGCCTGGTCACTCTCGCGAGTGTCATTATCGTCGAGAAATACTGCAACCCTTCGTTACTTACGGTAAACATTGGGCGAGAGTGCCCGGCGAGTGTGCCCGGGGCACTCTCGCTGTCATAATCGTCGGCGGAGGTTCCCTATTTAAAAGGTGCAGCAGCGGGATTGGAGAAAAAGGAAACCATTCTCTTTGTGTTTGGCAGCCGATTTCTCTCCTCCATGTGCAACAATTTTCACCTCTTCTTTTCCCTCCCCATTTAATTCACCCAACCACTTCAAGCTAGAGCATTGATTACTTTCATCTAGGGTTTCCATCCTCATTAAATTGCTAGAAACTCAAGCTACATCAAGTGTTCAAGAGCTAGGAACTTCAAGTCTTCTTCTAGGGTTTTCACTAAATTCTAGGGTTTCCTTTGTGAACCCTTAGGTGAGTTATTTTTGGCATTCAATACTCAGTGTAGGTTATGGTTTGCAATTATTGTGGAAACTAACCATAGGATTTTGTTAAAACTAGGGTTTCTTCAAGTTTGGGGTTTTCTCCCTACAAACCCCAATTTGGTGAGTTATACTACGTATCATGCTTATTATTTAATTTCCTATCACTAAAATGAAAAGTTTACTTGTATATGGAATTTTGAGCAAAAACTAGGGTTTTCCTAAGTCAATCATTTGATATAATTTTGTGTTCATTTTTGGTGTATAAGTATGTATATATATATTTATATATTTGTATTCTCTTTGGATTACAAATATATATAATTATATGTATGTATATACATGTATTTATTTATGGATCCAAAAGCACACATATATAGATGTATATGTAATTATATAGTTTTGGCGACATTTGTATAGGGATATGTATATAGTTACACCATAGCTAAATGAGAGAGTACCATGTATTTATGTATTGGCTAAGTGATTTTTAATTGAAGGAAAATGATATGGGATGTACATGCTATGCACTACAAGATGTGGGGATAATTTATATGCTACAACTTGTAGTAATTAATTTGTGTGCATTTATGATCATGATTGGGATTTGTTATAGTCTATAACCTTGTGCACGAGGATTTAGACTGTAGGTTTTATACTCATAATTATTGGCCATTTTGGGCCGCTAGCGAGTAGGCAATAGGGGACGTTGAGGTCCTTGAGGTGTAACTCGTCTAGTTCGGATAGGCAATGAGGTCCCATAAGTCCTTGAGGTGTAACTCGACGGAACTAAAGGCATGATAATGAGATGGTTTGAGGTTGTGATATCTTTATGGCATGTGAACTAGGACCGGGACTTGAGGTGCAATCTGATAACATCACGGGTGACCCCATTCCCGTGTTCTTGTCACCCCGATGGTAATGGGTCTCCCCCGTAATTGTTATCAAAGAAACATCTTCTTGTATATATACATGTTTAGGTGGGAATACTTGACAAGACCGAATTGTGGTAATTATAATTACATGGATTCTGGTAACGTCGATTTATTTAAATGTTTCCGTTCCTTTATAAATCACATGTTTATATAAAATTCTCACTGGACTCTCGGTCTAACACTTGAAGTATTGAAACTTGTGGATTTCAAGTCCTACTAGCGGTGCGTCTATGACGCGTTGATTTGGCTGACGTGCTTTAGGAGCTTGGAAGTCGGGCTTTTTGGGAAATTTCGAGATGAGAGATTTTTGGAGATATAGCGACACTCGTGTTAATCTAGTTTAATTTATGCTAGATTAGTAGGTTGTTGTGTATTATGTCTTGATACTCGCACATTATTTTTGTCCAAACTATCTCGTTATAATTTCCTGGGTTTTAGTTGACATGATTTTAGGAATTTTAATTTACCCATTTTCCGGAAATTCTCTATTATTGTTGTTTAAATTTTAGGGTGTTACAAATTTAATATTGTTTCTAGCTAAAAAGATGTTATATATATACAAAATGAGGAAAATGTAAATTTTCTCTATATACACATTCATCCACAATGTTTTATGTAAAGCCAAACTTTATATAACTGAATCGAATTTTTTATACCATTGTCTTAAAGCTTGCTTACGTCCATATATGGATTTTTGAAGTTTGCATACATGATCTTCCTTTCCTGGTTCAACAAATCCTTCATGTTGCTTCATGTATAATTGTATATGACTTCTTCTAGCTCTCCATTTAGAAAAACCAATTTAACATCCATTTGAATGTAACTCCATATTATAATGAGTTATTATAGCCATTATGATTCTGAATGAGTCCTTAGTGGACACTGGAATGAATGTTTCTATATAGTCAATACCTTCTTTTTGAATCTCTTTTAGTCTTAAAACCCCATTTTGAACCTATTGTCTTTTGATTAGGGTGAGGTTTGACTAATTTCCATACAACACTATTTCTCATAGATATAATTCATCTTCAACTGCCTTTGCCATTCTACCACTTCATTACTTTCTTGGGATTGTTTGAAGCTTATAGGATCCACATCATCAATTAATCATCAACTTCTTGTAAAAAACATGTAGTCACTATCAGGCCCAAAAGTCGGGTTCCAGGGTCTATTCGGTCTTATGGGTTGAGGATCTATTACAGGTTCTACATTTTCAGATAACTCATGCTCTAAATTATGTGTAGGATCTGGTTCTATATTTTAGCTTACATGCTCTTCAATTGGAATAATATGATCGACTAACTTTGCATTTTCTGTAGAGTTTTCCTGTAAAAAAATATTTCTGAAAAATAGATGAACCCCCATTTTGAGTTTCTTCAACAAATTTTGTAGATAAATCTTCAAAATTTTCATTGCAACAATTTTCATCTAGAAATTTAGCTTGATTTGTTTCCATAGCTCTAGTGAAATTGTAGGGAGTGGAATATATACCCTTTTGATTTTTCATAGTAACCTATAAAATTGCAGCTAATTGTTTTTTTTACTGAAGCTTATTATTAACATATGTATTTTAGCCTCAACTCTACATCCCCACACATGGAGGTGATGTAAACTTGGTTGTTTCCCATACCACAACTCAAATGATGTTTTTTTTTGTTTCCCATACCATAACTCCATTTTGGGAATGTTGTATGGTGTAGTGTATTGTGCCTTAATGACATTTTGTTGAAGATAAGATGCAAAAGCACCTTTAACATGGTCTGCTTCTGTATACTTTCCATACAATTCCCCTCCCCTATCGGATCTCACAACTTTAATTTTATATTTAAGTTTTAGTTCAAGTTCAGTTTTGAAATAAGCAATGACACCCAAAATGTGCACAACAACTCAATCCTATATGCTTTTTGAATGATTTATAAAATAAAAAATACCAAAATGTATTAACACCACATAATTCTCCCAAGGAAGAATAAATCACCAAATCTCCACAATTGTCGTTTATTTACAAAATGTCCAAAAGTCTCAAATATGGGCATTTTACAATATTTATAAACCAAATATACCAAAGATGCAAATATCATCAATTAATCAATACAATTGATAAATATCAATAAAACACCCCTAAGACTCAAAAATGAACATTTTTGGCATGTACATAGTTCCGCAAAACAACTTGAACTCATCTTGTTAGTTTAAGTTAAAGCTAGGTTCCAAACCTATCTCTAGTTTCCAAGTGGTGAAGATTTTAGATCCACAAGCAAATCCCACCAAGGAAACTTCTCATGACTAATAACCAAGTCAAAGAGACATCAAACATTAGCCCAAGCTTCAAATCGACCAATAACCCAAACATAGATCTCAAAAAGCTCAAAAGACTTACCTCTTCAAACTTACAAGATTTGGACTCAAACCTTGAAATATCTAAGTTGGTTCTCCTCCAAAATGCTTCCAAGGATCTTCTCCACCTCAAAGAACCACAAGTCCAAAACATGGATGGAGAAAAAGTAAAGGAGATGAAGAGTGAGATGAAGAGGTTACCTTTCACAAATACTCTAGAATTCCCTAATCAACTTCAATCCTCTTGATCTACACTTGGAGAACATAAAAAATCAAGACTATAACATCCAAAATCGCCTAAAACGGAGTTGAAATGAGAGAGATAGAGTAAAATGAAGAAAACCCCAAAAATTTTGGATTTTAAAGAGCTGCAATCCTGCCCTGCTTCACGGGTGTGAATAAATGCTGCTAGATTTTTTTTGCACACCTTCACCGCTTGAAGGGTACCTTTCACTGGCGTGAAGAAAAACTGTCCAAAAATGAGTTTTCTTATCCTTTTGGTACCAAGCCTAACCACTTTAATGTATCGATTAAGGTTTATTCTAAAGTCAAAGATGCATTTAAAACCCCATAATATACGTACTAAAATTCAGGTGTTAGAAGCTTGTTGAAACGCCTAATAAAATCCTATAAACCTATTGTAACCCTTTTTGTTATGACACTTTATAGTTTGATCCTATAAACTTAAGTCTTACAAAATATTTCATTTGTCAAATTTATGTACCTACTAACTCGCCAACACAACCCATAATTATTAGGTTATACTTTTAAATGAATTAAGTTAGATTGAAAATTTTCAAACTACCATAATTGAGTTAAATTGTAAAAATGCCGTAAACTGGCCAACATAACCCGGATAGAGTCTCAATAGAGTGTAAAAAGTGAAAACATATTTTTCACATAATTATGACATTGAACATACCCTTGATATATAGAGAAACATTAAGCATAGAGTCTCAAATTTCCCTATGTATGTATGGATACATGATGATTTATTTAACCCTTAGAAATACAAGAATGTATGGCTCAAGTGTGTAATTCGTAACTCATCTCTCCCCTCTCCACCTTGTTCTTCCTCCTCCTCCATATATGGTTGCATCTCCATCGTTTTTTCTTGCAATACAATGAGGTTTTGATTTCAATTTCATATGTCGCAATCCAACACTACTACCTCCAACAACAACCGCAAGCGCTCATCTGCCACTTGTACATCTCCACCACCACCACCACCATCCACCACCACAACCGGCGGCGGCGGAGGAGCTCACTTCTCGGCGATGAAGAAGGCCAAGTCACAGGCCGTCTCTTGCTCATTGGACAACAAGAACGGCTTCCAACATCACCAATTTGATAACAATTCCTCCTCTATCAATCCTTCATCCATGATCGAAGATCCAACTGAAAACGATGCTGCACGCGCCTCCTCTGCTGGTGGATTTACCGCCAATTTGTCTCGTAAAAAAGCAACGCCGCCTCAACCTGCTAAGAAGCTCGTAATCAAGCTAGTCAAAGGTCATCGATTTTATCTCTTACCTAACTCCCTCCCTCACTTCGATTTCTGATATGTATTCGAAAATTCTACACCTAATCTATAGGGATTCTTCAATTTGTTTCATATTTCGTGTTTTTGTATGGGGTTTTGGATATATGGATTGATTTATGCATCGTTTATTCACAGTATTTGGGTTTAAGCTGAAATTGAGTAACTAATTGTAAGAGTTCTCCAATTACTAGGTTTCAATTCATTATCATTTTTAGAATATCTCTGTTGTCTAGATTAGGTTTAAGATACTGCTTTGTATCTTTGTGAGTAACATCATCTTAAGAGAATCAAAATTTCCTCCCTTCTAAGTTATGCTCCAAGGGTATTACAATTACTCCCTGCATTGTGAACAGAAAGGGATACTAAAGGCACTCAAAAGTAGGCACAAGAACAATACCCAACTTTCAGAATGTCTATGGGAAAATCTTATCTTGTATATGAAAAGAGCCACAAGAAAGTGATCTGTTGTGCACTCCAGAAGTTACTGTCTAAAACCCTAAAATGGGGTTAAAAATTATATGCAGATGCAGGAGTTTTTTCATTGAAAGCATATGAAATTTACTTGAGTGTTCTGTCTGATTAAAGATTGGTACTTGGGAAACTAAAAAAAAATAACATTAAACAAAATGTCAAGTTTTGGAAATGATATTCATTGATTAACTTTTAAAATGCACTTCCATATTATTTCTTATGATTGTATGTAGCTGTTTTTATTTGTGGATGGCAAGACATTTTGAAGTTTTGCAAAATGTATTTATTTGTAGCCAAACTCTTATTATGATGTGTGATAATTGCTCATTCTTATGTTACTTTCTCTCCATAAAGATCCGATATAGATATGACCGGTGCTTGATTAACATATTTTATCTCGTTGTTTTGAACATTTAAGCATGAGGCCGAAACAAATTTCTAATTTTCTTTTATGTGACTACTTAAATTATTTATGGTATATGACATTTTGTTAAAAATATTCCTTTCTTTTCCTTGTATTTTCTCTTAAAGCCAAACCGACCTTGCCAACTAACTTTGAGGAGAATACATGGGCCATTTTGAAGTCAGCAATTAGCGCCATATTCTTGAAGCAGCCAGATCCTTGTGATTTAGAGAAGCTTTATCAAGTGAGTCACACTACATGATTCTTTAGTACTATGAAATATCATCCACTGACTAAACTCTGATTTTTAATAGGCGGTCAATGATCTTTGCCTTCACAAGATGGGGGGAAGTCTTTACCAACGGATTGAGAGGGAGTGTGAAGCTCACATATCTGCTGCTTTACAATCATTAGTTGGCCAAAGTGAAGATCTTGTGGTTTTCTTATCACTTGTGCAGAAAACGTGGCAAGATTTTTGTGACCAAATGTTGATGATCCGTGGAATAGCATTGTATCTTGACCGTACATATGTGAAACAAACTCCAACTGTGCGATCGTTATGGGACATGGGGCTTCAACTTTTCCGGAAGCATCTATCACTAGCTTCAGAAGTTGAGCACAAAACAGTATTCGGTCTTCTGAAAATGATAGAGAGTGAGAGGTAAACTTCTAGATCTTTTGACAGAATATTCTTACTTGTGGAGTACTAGACAACTGCATGATTATAAATTTAACATGATAAGAGATACATAGTCGATTGTCCTTTTGGGATCTTGTTTTAAATGTTGTTACACCTTTGCAATATTTTATGACATTTTTAGAATCTGAGAGGTAAACTTTTCTATTACCAAAGGCTTATGAGACATGAGAAACATGCATCAGTGATCAGTCCAAGAGGCATCACAACACTTTTGTTGTTGCTTGGCTTAATGTAGTCATCCAAGTTGATGAGGTCATATATATTGTTTATGGGGTTTGACTTGCTAAACATTAGCTTCAGCTTGCTGAAGCTAATGGTAGTTCATAACATACATGGTAGTCAATGCAAGACCTCTTACCCTAGTTTGTATTATTGCATTCATAAATCATATTTGTGGACCGTGTTCTTGGTGATTATCTTCTAAGGTATGTTACAACGTTATCTCTCCTGGTTAAGAAAAAGGAAGAGGGACTTGTTTCACTGTTTATGCAACGGTGAGAATGTTTTAGTATCGTTGTAGCTTCCTTTCCCCCTGCCCAATCAACCCGACCAAACCACAAGCTTGTATACCAGTTGTTGTATATATTCGTCCTTGATGGCCTCAGCAAGTGTAATCTGAAAACAACAGTTTTTGGGCACTGCTGGCCATAAACCGCAACTCCTAGTGGGGTCCATGCCATTACTCATTAGTTGAGTGCTTTTTGCAGTTCTGTCTGCCACACCACATATGAGCAGGGTTTTTAAGGAAGTGTGTCCAAAGCCTGATATATGATTAACATTGATTGATTGGTTAAGGTTTGTTCCTTTAAAGTTAGAGAATCTCATATGTAGATAATCATCAATTATCAAATATCTTGTGGAATACGGCTTGTACCATGTGTACTTCGTCTTACAAATCAGATTGCATCATAATGCTGTTTGTTATTCATCTATACTCTTTATTGCCTTCTCATGTCACCTGCCTCATTGTTGGTCACTCATCGCCCTTGGGGAACAAGCACTTAGCTAGTTCAAAATTAGAGGCTTTGGGAATCCATATAAACGGTCTGTAAGAGGACATATTTTAAGTCACTGCTACCGTTGTTAATGTCATCCCTCTTTCCCTGTATAAGTGTTTTTCTTTCCTTTTTGAGATGGCTTATAAATGTCTGCTTTCCGGATTAGGATTAGAATACACCCCATAGTAATTCCTTTGGTGATGAAATTTGATGAAGAAAATGGTTGGTGTAATGTAACTGGAGTATCTTAAAAGTTTAACTCACTGTTAAACAATAGAGGCAAAATAGTTAAAGTAGCTGATGATTTTTTTATCAGTATATAATTAGACTCCAACGGTTGTATCAATAGTATCACTCTGTCACTGCTGTTCAATTGACTGACAGAATTGGTCAATAGGGTTAGAGTTGTGTTTGACCTATGTACAAGGTTTCAACTGAAACATGTAGAACTGTAGAAGTAAGATCATCGCCGTTCATCTTCTTTAGAGTTGCCTATAAGCTCTGCCCAAATAAAATATTTCTCAAAATTTTGTTCTTCTTCATCATAAACCTCGGAAACAGGGAGTTCTATTGTGTTTATTTCTTTAGACTTTTTAGTCTAATTTGATCACCGTTAATCATTTGATCATCTTCCGTCACCATTATGATTTCAATCCGGGTAATTCATATATTGCCGAGATGTAGTGTTTGATTAATGATTTAGATTCACTTAAGATTTGGGTCATTTGCCATGAGTGCAAACCAAGAGCCAACTGATTTTGGACAAGGAAGAATAACTCACTGTTGTCGACTCATCAGAAAAAGTTTTTTTAGGATGAACTGGTATTCACTGGGCCCTGCCTTGTGTGTGGTTATAGGTCTCCTAGATGCTATTAATTGGTATTCAACAGATGCTATCTTATCTATATATAGCTGGATAAGTTGTTATGTGATGGATAATATCATACAAGTTACTGATTGAAGCCTAGATTCAGATATTTCCAAATTCTGGCATGAAACATTGAGGACACCGCCTCAAACATGTTGAATTTTTTTTTGCTTTGCTCTTGATGACTTATTTACGCAATGTTCATTCTTAGTTCACATGGTTTTTCCAGCATGACAACCTTGCTGAGCAAACCATTTCACAAGGATAGTACACTCACTTTTTCCAGGGTTCACACAATCAACCATCTTGTTTATATAAAGCCACACTTTAGTAAACAACTGAAGACTGCAATGTACTGATCTATTTTAGGGATGAGCCTCGAGACCATTTTCCCGAACCGGGACCGGAAAGAACCCGAACCGGTACCATGTTATCGGTCCGGTTATCGGTCAATATTAAGGGATATTGACTTTTTAAATTCCTAAACTAATCTCCTAAACTAACCTTATCTTTTTCTAATCAAGATATATCATCTTCTAAACTAACCTTATCTTTTCCTAATCAAGATATATCATCTGCTAAACTAACCAAACCTTCTCCATAAGTATCCATATCTTCTCCAATTTCTTTTAGCACCATCAAAAATCGGCCCCTACTTACACCATCACAAAATCGAAGATATGAAAATGTATGTTGTTGAACTTTGATTGTTTGGGATTGGTTTTGATACACATTTGAAACATTATGAAGATATTTTGGTTTGTGATTGGTTTTGATACACATTTGATACATTTCATATTTTTCGGTCCTAAGTGGTCCTAGTACCGATTTTCCCGTCCCAAAACCGAAACCGAACCAGTACCAAACCGGTACATACGGTTTGGTTTTCGGTCCTACTTTTTAGTGGGAGTAGAAGTGTGATTGTGACAGTGACACGTAGTAGAAAGTAGAGACTAAATATAAAAGAAGTATACATACTCTGGTGAACTGGAGAAGAATCGAAGAAGAAAACACAAAAAACGGGAGAAAACTAAAACTCATGAAGGACAACAGACGAGTAGCAGACAGGGCTTAGGAGAACAAGAGAGGAACCAGGTCTTCAAAAAAGAAATTGAGAAGGTTTTAGATATTTGTACGCCTTTCCACCGCCTCATGCCTCACCTCCTTGGTCACCACCTCAGACACCTGGGGATTGACAGGTGCCGGCTCAGGTGCGATTTTGAGCCCCCTCGTCTCGTGACGTACACCTCACATGCTTTATAAAACCACGTTTACATCCTAATAATGCTTACTGAACAATTGGGTTGTATTTACTTCAGATGTCAGCTTCTGTAGTTGAGCCAAATTGCTTGTTTCAATATTCTCATCCGAGATACATTTGGTTTACATATTCTAAACTTTTATAATTTTTTATGCGCCAATGTAAAGCTTATCCTTAAACTAAATTGCTTGTTTCAATAGCGTTCATTATTGAGCTTTAAGTTGTGTGAACTTAACTATTATCCGAAAGTATAACTATGACAGGAAAACGAGAAGTAAATCTGAATACATTTACATTAATATGCTCTTATTTTTCACTTGCCAGATTAGGTGAAGCAGTTGATAGAACACTTCTCAACCATCTTTTGAAGATGTTCACTGCCTTGGGCATTTACTCCGAGAGTTTCGAGAAGCCATTCCTCGAATGTACATCGGAGTTCTATGCTGCTGAAGGAGTAAGATACATGCAATACTCTGACGTCCCAGATTTCTTGAAACACGTGGAGGTCCGTATGATTCATCCGTTTCCCCCTTTACAACATTTCCAAGTGGCTAGTTCAAAATATTCTGATCTTTCGGTGTTTTATGCTTATTGGTATTTACGGTTTAATTATTGCAGGTAAGATTGCATGAAGAACATGACAGATGCCTACTCTATCTCGATGCTACTACAAGAAAACCGTTGGTAGCAACTGCCGAAAGGCAACTCCTCGAGCTTCATATTTCTGCAATACTTGATAAGGTATGAATACTTTTCACCCCCTCGTAACATTTTAATCTTCCTTTTTAATGCTCAAATGTAGGGGTGTTAAAAAACCCCCGGAAAACCGAGAAACCGAGCCGAACCGTTTGATCCGAAACCGAAAAAATCGATAACCAAAAATCCCGAAAATAAAAAAACCGAAAAACCGGGTATTCACGGGTCGGTTTTGGTTTTGAATTTTAGGTACCTGTGGGTACCCGAACCGAACCGGATATGACGTATGTATAATATTTAATTTATATTATTTGTTTATTAACCTAAAATTAAATGAGTGAAAATCTTTTACGTTTTGCTGTCAATCATTACCGTGGGTGATTAATTCTGAATGAAGTCGTGAAGGAGTCGACATTAACTGAATAATGGATGTTTTTAAACAATTAAACTTATTTTAATTCGTCATGCTTTGATTATATTTATTTATTTGTTGTGTACTTGTTTTAAATGTTATATTTCAGTACCATTTTTATATTGTAAATGATATTTTTTACAACTTCGGGTAACCGCCTTGTTTCGGTTCGGTTCGGGTAAACAGGTATCCAACTCATGCGGTTCGGTTCACATTTTCTTTACTAACCGAACCGAACCGTGAACACCCCTATTCAAATGTGATAAGTTTCAGTTAACAATTAACCTTTGTTATAACCGATTTTAGGGTTTCATGATGCTGATGGACGGAAATCGAACTCAAGATCTTCAAAGGATGTATATACTGTTCTCGAGAGTAAACGCCCTTGAATCTTTACGACAGGCTCTTAGCGCATACATCCGTAAAACAGGGCAGGGAATTGTAATGGACGAAGAAAAGGACAAAGATATGGTGTTCTCCCTTTTAGAATTCAAGGTGTCTCTTGATAAAATATGGGAAGATAGTTTTTCAAAGAACGATATCTTTTGCAACACGATCAAAGAGGCATTTGAGCATCTCATTAATCTTCGCCAGGTAGGTACCATTTGTTATCATTTTCAAAATTCACAACTAGATAAATTTTGCTTAGACTAAGGGCTGTTTGTTTACCTCTTAATAGTTCTATTAAGAGGCAACCTCTGAATCGCTAAGAGGTAGTAAATCTTGTTTGGCAATAAAAGTGTGCCTCTTAATGGTTCTAAAACCCTCTGAATGATTTTGTATCTTGGGCCTCCCTTAACCGTTCAGTGCCCTAATTTCATTCCGAACAATTACCAAACAACCATATTTCATTTTGTACTATATCATAATAGCCTCTTAATCATTCTGCACCTAACCATTCAGCAACTGCCAAACAGCCCCTAACAGAATATCAACGTTTTTTTTAATGTGCAGAATCGCCCTGCTGAGTTGATTGCAAAGTTTTTGGACGAGAAACTTCGTGCTGGGAATAAGGGTACCTCCGAGGAAGAATTGGAGGGCACTCTTGATAAAGTCTTGGTTCTCTTCAGATTTATACAGGTACCCACACAAATGGCAATAACATAATAAAACAGCAATTTCTTTTGCTAATTTGCACCAAAAATGTTCATATATTTATGATAATTTTTGTGATATAGGGTAAGGATGTGTTTGAAGCTTTCTATAAGAAGGATCTTGCAAAAAGGCTTCTTTTGGGAAAGAGTGCATCCATTGATGCTGAGAAGTCGATGATCTCCAAGGTTCAAACTCTACACTTTTTTTTTTTTTGATACTTGCTGTGTTAGGCAAGTGTATCTTCTGATTATTAACCAATTTAATCTTTGTTATAGTTGAAAACCGAATGTGGTAGCCAGTTCACCAACAAACTTGAAGGAATGTTTAAGGTGCGTATCTATAACTACAGGCCACAAGCTTCTTTTTTTTATTGTCATTGAAGGGCATTTAAGTCATTTGATAACTATAAGCCGAGTCAAATGTTGCAATTCTTTGGGATAGAAGAAGTATTAATCACAGTCTCAATGATTCCTTCCATCAGTGAATTTTGACATTATACAAAAAAAGAAAAAAGAAAAACTTAATAGGGATATCTTGTATCTCATTCACCTATTTTATCATGCTACCTAACAGGTGAATAGAAGTGTAAGAATGATAAATTGGATATTACTGAAGTTTTTTAATTTCATCGTTTTAGGACATAGAGTTGTCAAAGGAGATAAATGAATCTTTCAAGCAATCATCTCAAGCTAGGACGAAACTCCCTTCAGGAATCGAGATGAGTGTTCATGTCTTAACTACCGGGTACGCTTTACAATTATGAGCTTATTTGTTAAGATGACCGAAAAGCTGATTTCTATTGACAAATGACAACCAATGTAACATGGGTAATTCGATGCAGGTATTGGCCAACATATCCACCAATGGATGTCTGCCTTCCCCATGAACTGAATGTTTATCAGGTATGGCACTATGTTTCTAATGTTCTTCAGCTTTTTGGGCTAACTTTCTGTCTTTCACAAGCAAACGGCTGCTCTATTCTTTTTGGGTGGCGTTTGGTTGTAGATTTTGAAGCAATTTGATGGAATTGGAATGTTGAATTCCTTTGACCAAATTTCATTCCCTCGTTTGGTTCATTCTTTTTTAAAGAAGGAATCTTTAAAATTCATCAAATTCCACAACCAAATGATTTCAACGTTCCTTCACTATAATGTAGTATTCTGATGGAATGGAATGTTGTATTTTAATAATATCAAATATACCTTTAACTCAAATATAACCTAATTAGTTTAATTTAATACTTTTGTTTTTTATTTAATTTAATATATTTGTTTTTTCGGAATATATTTTATTTTTCGATATATACTTTGTTCAGCTGGCAATATATTTAATTTAATTTAGTTTAATACCCTTGTTTTTTTTTTCCGAAATATATTTTCACGAAAATTGTCTTAATATTTATTCAGTATAATAGTTAATTTTTTTAATTAATATAATAAACACTGAATTATGTTTATTATGTATTTATTTTACATGATAAAGAATTAGCTATTTTGAAACAATTTTAATATCGATTTAGTAACGTCGTTTGGTTTATGGTTTTTTCGGGTTGTGTATTTTATATTGTTCTACACATTAAATGATTATTTTTAGTTTAAACAAAATCAAAAAATGGGCATTTTGGTCATTTACCAATATTTCATTCCAATTCCAAAGCTACATTCTGGAACCAAACAGACAGATTCCAATTCTTTAACAGATTCCATTCCAGTGCCAACCAAACGGTGGTCAAACCTGACAACATTCCATTACAATTCCTTCAAAGTCAAATTCCTTCGACATATTCCATTTCATCCAAAAACATTCTGCTAACCAAACGCCATCTTGGGGTAGACTTCAGGACTGCATACATACCGCCCTAGACCCCACCTTTGGTTTGGTTCAACTTTTTTTTTTGATCTACAATAAGCTGAATTTTTTTACAATGTTGCAGGATATTTTTAAAGAATTCTACTTGAGCAAATATAGTGGTAGGCGATTAATGTGGCAAAATTCATTAGGTCACTGCGTCTTAAAAGCAGAATTCCCAAAGGGCAAAAAGGAACTAGCAGTTTCCTTATTTCAGGTTGGTCTCGTTCTTTTCTCTTGCATAGTTGGTATACTTTCCGTTATATTTTTCTTCACATTCTAATAATATAAACGGTAAATATTTGTCATTCAGACCGTTGTTTTGATGCTGTTCAACGATGCACAAAAGCTTAGTTTTCAAGATATTAAGGATGCTACGAGCATCGAGGACAAGGAGTTGCGGAGAACCCTGCAGTCCCTTGCTTGTGGAAAAATTCGTGTCCTCCAAAAGGTGGGTTGTGAACTCAGATTGATTATATTTTTTTTACATTTCTTACCCTTCAAGGAACCAACTGATTTTGATCTTTTTACCCAGATTCCGAAAGGTAGGGAAGTGGATGACAATGATTCCTTCATGTTCAATGATGGATTTACTGCTCCTCTTTATCGTATAAAGGTGAGAACAACCAACAAGTTTCCCTAAAATAATTGTGAATTACACAAATTAGGTCGACATTATGGCCTATGTATACACAAGCCAAGGGTATTCACGGAAATAACTGTTATAAATTTATAATCTTTGGAATAGAGGTCAGGTATGTGTACTACATCTTATCCCCCAGAGGCCCAGACCCCACATTCGGGTGGGATTTACCGGTCGGGGGTAGAGATGGCCAAATGGGCCCAACCAGGGACCGGTTTGGGCCTGTCGGTCCTTAACCGGTTACGATTTTCATCCAAAAATAAGGCCCGGCCCGGCCCGAGACCGGTTATGGGAATGGTCTGATTTTTTATTTAAAATTTAGTTTTAAATAAAAACGTATTTGTTAGTGTATTTGATTGACCCAATTATAACATAAAGTATTTTTTAGTGTATTTGGTTGACCCAATTATAATAAAAACGTATTTATTAGTGTATTTGATTGACCTAATTATAATAAAACTGCATTTATTAATGTATTTGATTGAACCAATTATAATAAAAATGTATTTGTTAGTGTATTTGATTGACCCAAACGTATTTGGTAGTGTATTTGATTGACCAAGTTCTTAAAAAAATATTTTTTATAAGTAAAAAATCAATTTTAAAAAAATAAAAGTAAAATTAAGTGGGACCGGTTATCATAACCGGGCCTTATAAAGCTCAACCAGGCGGTGGGCCCCACATTTGGGTGGGATATATTGGGCTCGTTTGGTTGGTTTATTATGGCCTATGTATCTGACCATCTACGAAAAGCACGGTTTAAAGAAGCGTGTTGTGTGGGAACAGGTTAATGCTATCCAGTTGAAGGAAACGGTGGAAGAAAACGCGAGCACTACAGAGAGAGTTTTCCAAGATCGCCAATATCAGGTTCGAGATCTTTTTTTGTAACCATCGTGGGCCAGGATCCTTTCAAACTGTTTTAATATTTATAACATGCTGCATTTGAGCAAATAGACCAGATAACTCGAGTCTTGATTCACCGCCATTTTTTGAAATATATTGCAGGTTGATGCTGCTATTGTTCGGATTATGAAAACGAGGAAAGTTCTGAGTCACACACTTCTGATAACCGAACTCTTTCAGCAGGTAAACTCATTTTCTTCATCAACAAATTATGATTTTCGTTTCTGTGGTTTGTTAATAATTTCAAGTTTAGTCCATTTGGTTTAAAATTGCAATTTTTGTTGCTTATGGTTTGTAATTAATTGCTATTTTTGTTTAAAAATTACAAATTTCGTCCCTATGGTTTGTAATTTATTGCTATTTTCGTCCCTTAGACCAATTCCTACCTTTTAAGTACAAGAGACTAGAATAGTAAAGAATTGTGAACCACAGGACCGAAACAACAACAAATGAATTGTAAGACAAAAATAGCAATGAGTTGCAAACCATAGGAATGAAAACCATAATTTCTAAACCACATGAACGAAAATCGCAATTTTTAACAAACGACAGGGACGAAAAAGTAATTTACGCTATTTTTTTTGGGAGAAGGGATTACTGGTGAGATGGGTTTTTTCAAAACCTGTGTGTCTTCCATTCATAACTCTTAATGCAGTAGTTATTTGTAATCGATGCTTCATAGATGTTGTACTCTTGAAATTTAAGAGTTTTGTTTAAATGCTTTATAAGACAGGTTAGATACAAGGTCAATCGAGATATAAACAATGGAACCTTATTTTTGTTTCTTTTTCTTTTCTGAAACAGCTCAAATTTCCTATAAAACCGGTTGACTTGAAGAAGAGGATCGAAAGTCTGATTGATCGGGAATACCTAGAGAGAGACAAGAGCAATCCTCAGATATACAATTACTTAGCATGAAAAAACATTCAAGTTTGTTTTGTTGCTTTCGATTTACTTGTACATGGCATGGAGATAGATAGATCTTTTTACAATTTCCTTGCCAGTTTATGTACAGTGATAGCTTTTGTTTTCGTTGTAAAGCCCTAATTCGTCAGTTGCGTGTTTGTGCTTTTATTCAAATTTTCATAGTATTGTTGAGTGTTGACTGTTTTTACTCCGTTGCGCTTGTGCAATGCTCGAGCGTGAGGTTTTTGAAGACACACGAAGCTTATTATACCATTTGGTAGAAAAAGAGAGCGAGATGAGCCATTATCTGTATAGATCACACAAATCATGGCCCATCTCGCTCTCTCTTTAGTGTCAGATTGTATGTGATTGTTTATATCAGTTTTCATTGAAACAACTGCTCTACCTTTTGTGATAGAGGGAATGTTTGCATATATTTTACCCTTTTTAGACCTTAATCATTGTAGGATTTACAAGAAAACAAGGGGGAGGGGGGTTGGACTGAGTTGTAACGATTAAGAAAGGATCGGTTATATTTTACCGATGTGTCCAATTGCTTGCGCTGATTTGTGAGAAATCAATTATGCATGTGGAACAATGAGTTTTGTCCTCTATAGTCTCGTGCATGGTTCTAAATAACTCGTTATGGCGGCAAAGCTTGGGTCCGCCGCCACATTAACCCCCATCGTTCCAAAGGCTTGGCTTGCATTGTACGCGCTATGGCACGTTATGATGCGTTACGATGCATTATTTTTGTAAGGTGTAAGATTATTTTTAGTATATAACTTGAAGAATAAATGATAATTCTTCGTGGGGATAAGACTTAAATACACATAAAAAAACTTAAAAACTAAAAACCCTAAATTGACAAATACTTACTCTCATTCTCGTACACGAAGAGTCAAACCCGAATTCTTTGAGAATTGAAGAAAATAGTGAGTAAAGATCAAGAGATTTACTCTCGATTTTGCACTTTTGATATTATTTATGTTAGCTCTCTATATTTGGTATCATGATAGCTACATTTTATGTGAAAAAAATGGTTTTAAAAGCAAAATTAATGCCATCATTTTATTCTTAAAAGGGATCCACTAAGCCTTTTGGTTTCTACTTTGTGAATCAGGCCCAAAAGGAGGCAAAAAGCCCAAAAAGAAATAAAAAAGAGAAAGCCCAAAGAGGTGGACTTTCTCTCATTCGAAGTCAGGCGCAAAAAGAAGAAGCCGACCATTCAATTTTGAGGTGCGCGATCTCCACCGTCATTTTATTCTTAAGAGGGATCCACTAAGCCTTTTGGTTTATACTTTGTGAATCAGGCCCAAAAAGAGGCAAAAGGCCCAAAAAGAAAAAGAAAAAGAAAAAGAAAAAGAAAAAGCCCAAGGAGGTGGACTTTCTCTCATTCGAAGACAGGCGCAAAAAGAAGCCGACCATTCAATTTTGAGGTGCGCGACCTCCACCGCGGTTGGACTCTCGATTTTTCACTCTTGATATTATTTTCTGTTAGCTCTATATATTTGGTATCATGATAGCTACATTTTATGTGAAAAAATGGTTTTAAAAGCAAAATTAATGCCATCATTTTATTCTTGAAAGGGATCTACTAAGCCTTTTAGTTTCTACTTTGTGAATCAGGCCCAAAAGGAGTCAAAAGGCCCAAAAAGAAAAATAAATAAGAGAAAGCCCAAGGAGGTGGACTTTCTCTCATTCGAAGTCAGGCGCAAAAAGAAGAAGCCGATCATTCAATTTTGAGGTGTGCGACCTCCACCGCGGTTGGACTCTCGATTTTGCACTCTTGATATTATTTTATGTTAGCTCTATATATTTGGTATCATGATAGCTACATTTTATGTGAAAAAAATGGTTTTAAAAGCAAAATTAATGCCATCATTTTATTCTTAAAAGGGATCCATTAAGCCTTTTGGTTTCTACTTTGTGAATCAGGCCCAAAAGAAGGCAAAAGGCCCAAAAAGAAAAAAAAGTGAAATCCCAAGGAGGTGGACTTTCTCTCATTCGAAGTCAGGCACAAAAAGAAGAAGTCGACCATTCAATTTTGAGGTGCGCGACCTCCACCGCGGTCGGACTCTCGATTTTGCACTTATGATATTATTTTCTGTTAGCTTTATATATTTGGTATCATGTGTAACAACCTTAAAATTGGAAAGAGTAACTAAATAAAATTTTCAATAAAACAACCACTTAAGAATGAAATTCCTTCTACAAACTATTCTTGAAATTACCTCAATATAAACATTATATTTTTAACAATCAAAACTAAGTCATTCGCCAAGACTATAAAAGGTCGGGTGTTACTCAACCCCAAAATCAAGTTGCTATTCCCCAAGTGCGGAAGACTTCACCAAGCTACTTACTTCTTGAGCACACTACTAGCTCTACACTCTTCACAATGTCACTAGAACTACATCCCAACCGGAACCTGTTGCACATGCCGACAAAATAAAAAGGTTAGGCTAACGCCTAGTGAGTTCAAGAGTTTTATCATAATTATATAATTCGTAAGACGAGAGAGGTGCAATTTAAATCATGAGTTCAAAAAGGATTTACTTTAAATGCAAACCATCCATTTTCCAACGCACTCAATTCCCGCGATGAAAGCTCTAATATAAAATGATTCTCAAAAAATGGACTCGTCCCGAAACCCACTTGAAAGGTGAAATAGTATTTGAATTCCGAAATGATTGAAATCATAAATGAATCGCTATTATTCAAAACATCCCAAACGCGAATGAGGCATACATCACAACCCATAAAATATGGAAAGCAAACCATATAAATAAAATACGTCACCGAAAACATGAATAAAATAAATACCCAAACAACACCTTTCGGTGACGGGAGAGACCCGATTCCATTGTATGTGGCGGAACACAAAGTTAAGCCGCATAACTATGTTATTGAACTACACCTCAGATCGTGACTCTATTGTCTGCTTTAATAAGCTCCAACTCGAGTCAGACTTTATTGCCTGCTATAAAAAGCTACACCTTAAGTCCCACACCCAGCAACGGGTGACACCACCATATCCTTTATTGCCTGTTGTGCCCAGCTACACCTCAAGGATACACGATCTTATTGGCTGCTCATTCTCTAGTAAGTTACACCTCAAGGTTTCTATGGAACCTTTATTGCCTACTTACTAGCATTCAAGGTTTGGAGTCTCGGCTCCTTACTTGATAACCCAAAATGTCTAACCCCCATGCACAAGTGTTAGAACATCAACAATAAACCAAAATCTCGGAGTACAACCCAATATGGTTCCTCTCCACAACGCCGAGACACAAAATGTCAAGACGACTACATCCCAAAGTGAGAATACCAAGACTTTCCACCATGCAAATATGACCGACTCATACGCCTGTGGATTCAATGCATTACGGTCTAATAGTACACGACTCCACTTGAATGACACACGCACTCAAAACATGTACTCTTTAAATAAAATGCAATAAATGAAACTGACGACCAAAGCTCCATATTCAAATGTTAAAATCCGGACAAATATCCTCAAGACTCATTAAAGTCATAAACCGAGCCATAAGCTCAACCAAAACCAATTAACCACTCATGAAAACAAGATAATCCAGTAAAACACTTATAACTAACGTTTATGCGAAAGATACTTCATAGACTCGAATTACTCAACACAACTCTTAATTTAAGACACGTCATTCTCCAAAGTACACATCCAAGTGCATTTATACCCAAAGATTATCAAATGTAAAATAAATCATTTAAAATAACAATACTTAAGGTTCCTCCATCAAAATACCCAACTTACGTCTTTTCTCAAACCGAATGGTCTACAACTTTTAAAATGTTCACAAGTTCGGAAATGACCCAAAACCCAATGACCCACACGTTCATGCTTCAAAACGTACCCCCACATAAGATTATGCATATTTCCAACAAAACACTAAAAGTGTATTTTTACTAGATAACCTTCAATTATGCATTAAATATCAAAACACTTCTATTAATGCTTATTTTATCAAGTTATCCAAAAATCCCAAAAATGGTTATTTTGCAAGATTTATAAAATCAAATATTCCAAGTAATCAAAATCATTCAAATAACTCAACAATGCAAAACTTTGTAAAACACTTAAAACACTTTCAAATGAACATTTTGGCATGTATAATGTTTTTACAAATCAACTTGAACTCACCTTGCTAGATTTAGGCTAAATCTAGATTTTCTCCAAATTTGAGCTCCTTTGAAGAAACTTGAATCCTAAAGCCAAATCTTCCAAAAACCTAGATCCATGAGTTTATAACCATCAATAAGCATAATCAACCATTTAAAAACGTTCCCCAAACATTTTCATCAATAACCTCAACTTATACAAAAACTCTAATTTCCATTAATGAAGAAAAAGAGAAGATTACCTTAACCACAATTTGAATCCACCAACCAAAGCACCTCTAGATCACCAAAAAAACACCACAAGCTCCAACTCTTCAAAATGGAAAAAAAGGTTGGATGAAACCCTAGAAAGCTTTGGGTGAAGAAGATGAAATGAAAGGGTTTCAAGATTTGTTTTCCCAAAACATGGTAGATGAAGAAATCACTTGCAAATCTCGAATCTTGTGGCTAAATGGCTCAAAATCGACTTTGAGGCTTAGGGTTTTTGGTTTGGGAGAGAAGGGGATGAAGGGGGAGAATTGGGAAATGAAAAATGGGGTTGAAAGAGTGAAAATCGCGTTTTTATGCTCCAGGTGCCCGACGGCTAAAGTGACGTGCGAGAGTGACACAAGTGTCACTTTCGCTGGGCACTCTCGCCGTGGTCCCATGGCTTTCGGTACAAAACCGGCGAGAGTGACATTCGAGAGTGACACAAGTGTCACTTTCGCTGGTCACTTTAGCCGAGGTCGTACCGAAAGTTGTTTTAACCATAACTTCTTCGTTTTTGCTCCGTTTTCACTCCGGAAAGGCCCGTTGAGTTCGTATTTGAATTCCCCATCCAAAAAGACTATAAAATCTAGGATTTAATCCAAAATCCTATTTTTCATATTTATCTAAAAATGTCGATACCTTCCAAAGGTCGGGGTGTTACAATCCTCCCTACCTTAAAAGAGATTCCGTCCTCGAAATCTGGTTCCCCTACACTCCAAGGTTACTGAACTCAACACTTATCATGTTCCCTCAGTTTCCAACTGAAATTCGAGTTTCATTCTTGTGTCGGTTAACTTTGGCCATAGATTTCTCTCGAACATCTATGCCAAGAGACTTTAATTTCCCACACTACACCCAAACTTAGAGGAGAAACATCCGAACAAACGTTTAACTTGCTAGAGTAACTTCAATCCGCAAGACTTCGGTTGCCTCCCAACCTTAGCTGATCCATACTTCCCTAACAGTGGATCCATACTTTCAGTCAGTCCATGTCTCCATGCTCTAAAACTTTTTCTCCAATCAATCCATGGTTTGATCACTACCGAAATCAACAAGTTCTCCCAAATCCAACAGTTTCCGCTGTTGAACTATCACTTCACTCTAATGAGCACTGTCAGACTCCAAAACAGACGGTCGTCCCTGACCCACCGATTATACGACTCCAAGAATACGTCCAATTACCAATCATCCAATCGACAGATTCTTTTACTATTCGAGGAAGGTCATCCCACTAAATTTACTTGCCACAATTGAACTTCTTAAGACCACTACAACCGATATCACTATTCTTTAAAAGTTGGGCTACAACCGTCCAAATACACTAACGATTCTTGACCTCGAAACCCAAAAGTTGACACCTATTCATACCACCAAGCTTTGAACCACAACGGAACTCCACACACGAGTTTCATTCGTCGAGCATCCCCACACAACCAAGGTTATCCACATGGTGTTTGAAGGGTCCTACACGTCCTTTATGCAAAAACTGACAAACCCAAAACAAGGTTGTTGAAGAGATCGGTTACCATAAGCATTAATAAAAGATACTGCGAGTCTAACCCTCCAGTTACAAAGGTACACCGACCCCGCAAATGACACTACTTGGCCTACGGTACCATCAAGCGTCGAAATACCCAACTTTCCACTGTCGAAGTTCTATACGCATTTACTCTTAATCGGGGTTACTTAACCTTTCCAAGGTTCTAATGAGTTCAAGGTTTTCAAGGGAGATACTCAAAAAATATGCCAATCGAAAACTTTTATAGAAATTTTCAACACGAAGGTTTTCATATCAATTTAATCATACACATAAAATCTACTACTACCTACTCGGTAGTTGTGCCAAAAATGGACACACTCGTCCCACATATGAAAATCATCCTGAAACTATTTCATCACAATTCAAGTTACTAACGAAACGCAAAAGCATGCTCAGTAACTTTTTAAAATGAACTGCTATGGTCCTATCATGGATTTATTTATGTCATGCACGTAAAGCAATTTCCTACTTTAAACTAGTGTGCAACAAAAAGTTCGTACGAAACTTCGAAAAGAGATTTTAAAATGACATCAAACTTCAAAGTTTTTTTCTTTAGCCCAAAAAGGACATTCATTAAAATTCGCCAACAAAAGTTGCATGTGTCAATGTATTTCATAAAATGGCTTAATGATATATGCATATATATATATATACGCCTTGGTTAAAATATGGAATGATTGGTGTCGGTTTCAAGTTTAAAGCAAAATAACAACATGCTTTCATCATTTGAGAACATCAGTTAAAATATCGTGAAAGAATCTCAAATCATAATATGCATGCAAATTTGTAACACTCCCCTAGTAGTCTTTCTGAAATAAGAAAACGTGTAATAAATCAAATGAAATAGAGTAACTGGAGGACATTTACAAACCTAAAATAAATCATTTAAAATAACAATACTTAAGGTTCCTCCATCAAAATACCCAACTTATGTCTTTTCTCAAACCGAATGGTCTACAACTTTTAAAATGTTCACAAGTTCGAAAATGACCCAAAACCCAATGACCCACACGTTCATGCTTCAAAACGTACCCCCACATAAGATTATGCATATTTCCAACAAAACACTAAAAGTGTATTTTTACTAGATAACCTTCAATTATGCATTAAATATCAAAACACTTCCATTAATGCTTATTTTATCAAGTTATCCAAAAATCCCAAAAATGGTTATTTTGCAAGATTTATAAAATCAAATATTCCAAGTAATCAAAATCATTCAAATAACTCAACAATGCAAAATTTTGTAAAACACTTTAAAATGAACATTTTGGCATGTACAACGTTTTCACAAATCAACTTGAACTCACCTTGCTAGATTTAGGCTAAATCTAGATTTTCCCCAAATTTGAGCTCATTTGAAGAAACTTGAATTCTCAAGCCAAATCTTCCAAAAACCTAGACCCATGAGTTTACAACCATCAATAAGCATAATCAACCATTTAAAAACGTTCCCCAAACATTTTCATCAATAACCTCAACTTATACCAAAACTCTAATTTCCATTAATGGAGAAAAAGAGAAGATTACCTTAACCACAACTTGAATCCACCAACCAAAGCACCTCTAGATCACCAACAAAACACCACAAGCTCCAACTCTTCAAAATGGACAAAAGGTTGGATGAAACCCTAGAAAGCTTTGGGTGAAGAAGATGAAGTGAAAGGGTTTCAAGATTTGTTTTCCCAAAACATGGTAGATGAAGAAATCACTTGCAAATCTCGAATCTTGTGGCTAAATGGCTCAAAATCGACTTTGGGGCTTAGGGTTTTTGGTTTGGGAGAGAAAGCGATGCAGGGGGAGAAGTGGGAAATGAAAAATGGGGTTGAAAGAGTGAAAATCGCGTTTTTATGCTCCAGGTGCCCGACGGCTAAAGTGACGTGCAAGAGTGACACAAGTGCCACTTTCGCTGGGCACTCTCGCCGTGGTCCCTTGGCTCTTGGTACAAAACCGGAGAGAGTGACATGCGAGAGTGACACAAGTTTTACTTTCGCTGGTCACTTTAGCCAAGGTCGTACCGAAAGTTGTTATGGCCATAACTTATTCGTTTTTGCTCCGTTTTCGCTCTGGAAAGGCCCGTTGGGTTCGTATTTGAATTCCCCATCCAAAAAGACTATAAAATCTATGATTTAATCAAAAATCCTATTTTTCATATTTATCTAAAAATGTCGATACCTTCTAAAGGTGAGGGTGTTACATCATGATAGCTACATTTTATGTGAAAAAAATGGTTTTAAAAGCAAAACTAATGCCATCATTTTATTCTTAAAAGGGATCCACTAAGCCTTTTGGTTTCTACTTTGTGAATCAGGCCCAAAACGAGGCAAAAGACCCAAAAAAAAAGAAAGAGAAAGGCCAAGGAGGTGGACTTTCTCTCATTCGAAGCCAGGTGCAAAAAGAAGAAGCCGACCATTCAATTTTGAGGTGTGCGACCTCCACCGCGGTTGGACTCTCGATTTTGCACTCTTGATATTATTTTCTGTTAGCTCTATATATTTGGTATCACGATAGCTACATTTTATGTGAAAAAGGGTTTTAAAAGCAAAATTAATGCCATCATTTTATTCTTAAAAGGGATCCACTAAGCCTTTTGGTTTCTACTTTGTGAATCAGGCCCAAAAGGAAGCAAAAGGCCCAAAAAGAAAAAAAAAGAGAAAGCCCAAGGCGGTCGACTTTCTCTCATTCGAAGTCAGGCGCAAAAAGAAGAACCCGACCATTCAATTTTGAGGTGCGCGGCCTCCACCGCGGTTGAACTCTCGATTTTGCACTCTTGATATTATTTTATGTTAGCTCTATATATTTGGTATCATGATAGCTACATTTTATGTGAAAAAATGGTTTTAAAAGCAAAATTATTGCCATCATTTTATTCTTAAAAGGGATCCACTAAGCCTTTTGGTTTCTACTTTGTGAATAAGCCCAAAAGGAGGCAAAAGACCCAAAAAGAAAAAAAAAAGAAAGCAAGAGGAGGTCGACTTTCTCTCATTCGAAGTCAGGCGCAAAAAGAAGAAACCGACCATTCAATTTTGAGGTGCGCGGCCTCCACCGCGGTTGGACTCTCGATTTTGCACTCTTGATATTATTTTCTGTTAGCTCTATATATTTGGTATCATGATAGCTACATTTTATGTGAAAAAAATGGTTTTAAAAGCAAAATTAATGCCATCACTTTATTCTTAAAAGGGATCCACTAAGCCTTTTGGTTTCTACTTTGTGAATCAGGCCCAAAAGCAGGCAAAATACCCAAAAAGAAAAAAAAAGAAAGCCTAAGGAGGTGGACTTTCTCTCATTCGAAGTCAGGCGCAAAAAGAAGAAGGCGACCATTCAATTTTGAGGTGTACGACCTCCACCACGGTTGAATCCTGCGCCGATTCCTGCTGAAGTCTTTGTTTGTTGGACCCTCTAGTACACCGCGCGGCTTCTCGTGCGGATAAGCCCCACGCCCCAACTCGCGACATTTAGAAACAGGACCAATCGTGCGTCGTTTTGCTAGGAAGCGGCTTTCTCACGTGAGGGGTATAAAACCCTTCTTAAGACGTCCATTTTGGGAGAGTTCGATTTGGGGGATTGAAAGCAAAAACACACCAGCGATTTGGAGGCATTCATCTTCAATTTCTCTTCTCTTTTGGTAAAATTCTTGTTTATTTTGAATTGTTAACCTAGTTTAGCCATGTGTAGCTAGTTTCTTCATTCCAACAATGATAAACATTTGATTTTGGATGAAATTGCTTTGAGATTTCATTGTAAATGATTAGGGCAAGTTTAAATGTTGAATTTCTTTTATCAATTTCAATCTTACTTGAATGTTGGGTGATTTGGCCAATTTCTTAATGTTCTTGTGTGTTAGTCAATTCTTCAAACACGTACATGTTTGGAGACTTTGATAAAGTGACAATTGAATCTATTTGATCTCAATAAGGTTTTCGAGATGGGTTCATGAAATCTAACAATCAAAGTTTTTTTAAGCCGAGCTTGCGAGCTTATAGCTTTGAATTAGTGTTTTTCTTATTCGGTAAAGCTAATTTCACCTAGGAGGTTAAGAGCTTATTTTTCCTCTTATTTGCAATTAAGATTCGATTAAAGAGCTTATTTTAATCGATGTTTAGTTAAGGAAAAACTTGAATTGTCAGAGCTTGTTGATAATTTTTACCAATTTGGATTTGTCCGTTTCGTTACGATTTAGATATCGATGATAAGTGTTTGTGTTCTTATCGATGTATGCTATTGTTGGGTTTTTTTTAATAAATTTGCAACTTTATTATTCGTTTTCATCGTATGCTTAGTTTAATCAATCAAGTCCAACACCCCCTCGTATTTACTATAAGTTTCCGTTCTTGTGTGTGGATTTTCTAGTTGTAATAAGTTGAACCGAGTCCCTGTGGATTCGAACCGCTGTTACAATTTTAATTGTTAACAAATGAATAGTTGGTATATATTATTTGGTGGACTCGGCATCCGTCATATCAATGGTCTTTTTTTGTCTTATTACTTTACATGAATTTACTTTGTTTTACGGTGTTATTCAATACACTAACAGACAAGTGTATAATAGTGTGTGTATATATATATTGGTCGCCTCTCTATTTTATACACACACACAAAAGACAATTTGACTGATACGAAATGACAACATTATCAAATAATTCTAACGCTGAAACTTTATGTTAGAAATTTATATTTGATTGACTTCCAAGTTCCCAACCAATGACAAAGTCGTGGAGTGCATTTGCGACCGTCCCCTTTTGATTTTCGTGATTTTAGTATATTTAAATATCATAAACTAAAGAACTTTGACTCCTTAAATAAAAGTTTTATCAATTTCATTTTTGTTTGAAATCCTCGGAATATATGCTAGCGAGTAGCGACTTAGGGGCCGTTTACAAAACGCTTACCTGGGTAAGTGCTTACCAAGTTACATTAGCTTACCAAATGAATATGACAAGAACTAAGAATCTTACCCGGTAAGAGCGAAAGCAAGGACCGAGAGTCGAAATCAAGGACCGAGAGTCTTACCCGGTAAGTGAGTGCGACGACTCTTACCACGGTTAGCGCTTACTATAAGGGAGAAAAGTTTTGATGATTTTTATTAATCACTTTGAAGGTTATTGATGAGGAAACAAATCAACCTAATTAAGACTATTAAATGAAAAATATTGACAAGAATAATTTTAAACAAAAGAGATATTACAACAATTATGTAGAGGATCAAATATCAAAGATTGTTATCCTTGATTGAGTTATTAATTTGTTTAGGGATTTTGTCCTTATCACGCCCCCTCAAGATGGACGTCCTTTGGGAAAGTCCAATCTTGGAAATTAGCATATAGAAGCGAGATTTAGGTAATGGTTTGGTAAGGGCATCTGCTAATTGATCATCACCGGGAATATGTTGAACTCGAATTGTGCCGAGTTGTACTTGTTCACGAACAAAGTGAAAGGCCAATGCGAGATGTTTCATGAGGGAATGAAAAACAGGATTGGCGGAGTAGTGTGTGGCACCAAGATTATCAGAGTAGATAGTAGGCTGATGTGTTGGGGTAATCCCAAGCTCGGTAAGCAAGGAACGTAGCCAAAGTACTTCAGCCGTTGTGTCAGCAATTGCTCGAAATTCCGCCTCAGTAGAAGAACGAGCTAAGGCACGTTGCTTCTTGGAGCTCCATGAAATTGGATTGCGACCAAGATAGACTAAGTAACCAGTGGTAGAAATGTAGTTATCCGTGTCCCAAGCCCAATCTGCATCTGTAAAGGCATGTAGTCGTAACGGAGAATTACGGTAAAGTTGAAGACCATAATGAGAAGTACCATTTAGGTATCGTAGTAATCTCTTAAGAGCAATCCAATGATCATTAGAGGGGAAATGCATATAGTGTGATAGTTTGTTGACAGCATAAGCAACATCGGGACGAGTGAGAGAGAGGTATTGTAAGCTGCCAAGGATGGCTCGATAATCTGTAAGGTTGGGAATTGGTGGGTTCGTGGCATAAGTGAGGGGGTGGGGGGGATTTAGAGCGAGTGAAGTGGATACTGGTTTTGAGTCATGCATATTATACTTCACTAGGACATCAAGAATGTATTTGGTTTGGTTGAGAAAACGTTCTTGGTTATTAGGGACGACTTCAACACCAAGAAAATAGGAGAGGGGACCGAGGTCTTTGAGGGAGAAACGATGAGCGAAAGTAGAGATGAAATCAGTTAGTTATGAGGGAGAAGGACCAGTGACAATAATATCATCGACGTACACTAGAAGGTAGATGGTGGCACTACCATGTTGGTATAGAAACAGGAATGGATCGGAGATGGAATTTCGAAAGCCAGAAGAAAGATAGAAGGAAAGTTTTAAGTTCTGTGTACCAAGCTCTTGGGGCTTGTTTAAGGCCGTAAATAACTTTGTTAAGTTTATAAACATGGTTAGGGTATTCTTTATCGATAAACCCTGTAGGTTGAGACATGTACACGCTCTCGGTAAGAGTACCTTGAAGAAATGCGTTGTTGATATCGAGTTGACGGAGAGACCAACCACGACAAACAGCTAGGGATAGAATGAGGCGAACCGTGGTAGGATTTACGACTGGGCTAAAGGTTTCGGAATAGTCGATGTCGGGGCGTTGGTGAAAGCCTTTTGCAAGAAGTCGGGCTTTGCATCGTTCAATGGAGCCATCGAGATTATATTTGATGCGAAATACCCATTTACAACCAACAATGTTTTGAGAAGCATGAGGAGGAACAAGATGCCAAGTGTTGTTATGGGTAAGAGCATCAAATCCAAGCTGCATGGCTTGGCGCCATGTTGAATCTTTTAGAGATTTTGTGGCACTTGTAGGCTTATGAGGAGGAGAGACAAAAACATGGTTAAGGTATTTAGGATTGGGTTTGATGATGTTATTGGTGAGGCGAGTAATGATGGTACGGGTTGGTGGGGGTGAGGGTGGTGGAGAAGAGGATGTAGATGAGGATGTGAAGGAGGAAGATGGTGTGCTTTGATGAGGTGGAGTGGGTTGCACAATAGGGGGAGGAGATGACATTCCAACGAAATTTTGTGAGGGTGAGGGAGTGAAAGAAGGTGATATTAGGGGGTTGGTTGGAGCAACATTAGTGTTGCAAAGAAGAGGTAGAGAAAGGGTGCACCACTCATGAGTATTTATATTGGGGGAGGTGGATGGTGTGGAGCATAAGGTAGATTAAGGAAATTGTGACTCAATAAATTTGACATGTCGAGAAGTGTAAACTTTGTTGGTTCTTGGATCGAGACAGTAATATGCACTTTGAGTGGGAGAGTAACCCAAAAATATACAAGGGGCAGATTTAGGTTGCATTTTGTGGGTGTTGTATGGCTTTAACCATGGATAACAAAGACAACCAAAACTACGAAGTTTGGTGTAATTAGGGGTGGTATTGAAGAGTTTGAGGTAAGGAGAGGAATTATGGAGAGTAGGAGTAGGGAGACGATTGATTAAATATGTAGCCGTTGTAAAAGCGTGGGGCCAAAAGTTAAGAGGGAGGTTGGCATGTGATAAAAGTGTGAGACCCAGTTCAACAATGTGACGATGTCGTCGTTCCGCGTACCCATTATGTTCGGGTATATGGGGTGGGGAGGTGAGATGAGATATGCCATTAGTTAAGAGATTGGGAGTAAGTTTGAAGTATTCCCCACCATTGTCGGAGAATAATTGAATAATAGGACGATTGAAGAATTTTTCAACTAGAGCACGAAAACGTTGAAAATTTGAGGCGATGTCCGATTTTTGTTTGAGGGGATATAACAAAATATATTTAGTAAAATGATCAACGAAAATGACACAATATTTAAAGTTTTCATATGAAAGAATAGGAGCCGTCCAAACGTCCGTAAATATTAGTTCTAACGGAGCGGTAGAAGTGAGAGTAGACTTGGAGAAGGGTAGTTTATGGCTTTTATTAATATTGCAAGAATTACAACTAGACTCAAATGAAGGAAAGTTTAATGGCACTTGACTCCGTAGTGTTTTAATAATATCAATAGAGGGGTGACCCAAACGGTGATGCCAATTGGGGGGAGGAGCGACCATGCTTGAGTGAACGAGAGGGGAGTGAGGTGATGGGCTCCATTCATAGATGCCCCCGTTAGTTGGCCCTTGGAGGAGAGTGAGGCCCGTCGAGCGATCCTTAATACAAAAAGAAGTGGGTAAGAATTCAACAAAAGCATTATTTTCCATGCAAAATTGAGATATAGAGAGAATATTTCGAGATATAGATGATACAAATAAAACATTAGAGAATTTAAATAATTTATGAGGAGTAGAGAGAGAGAGAAAGAACCAATATGAGATATCGGGAGGAACCATCACCGATGATGAGCTCATCGGAGCCGTCATACAGGGCATGTAAAGCTAGGTTGGCCAAATCATTTGTGACATGGTGAGTGGCACCACTATCCATGAGCCATGAAGAGGAATGAGAATTAGAAAAGGTAGCAACATTAGCTTGAGGAATCGAACGTGGAACTTGAAAACCGGGGTTAATGGGGCGAGAGACTTGGGTTGAATTTGAACCAACGGGAGACGTCGGAAAAACTATGTGAGGGAAGAGTTGTTTGAAGACGGGGCATTGAAAAACAACGTGACCCACATGACGACACCATTGACACTTACCGAGATAAGGTTTTGAGGTGCGGTTGTTGGTGGTGGTGTTGCGGTTGTTTGGGGTGGGAAGGAGGTCGGGGGTGGTGGTGTTGCGAGAGTAGGAACGGTTTTGATTAGGACAGTAGGCGACAACATGAACGGAAGCGGGAAATGAAGATGTGTGGGTTTGATTTTTTAGAGTGATTTCATGATTGATAAGCTTCTCATAGAGAGCTTCAAAGTTATAAGAGAGTCACGAGCACGAACGACATCAATGATGGGTTTGTAGGAATCATAGTCAAGGCCTTTGAGAACTTTGGCTATGATGTCTTCATTGTCCATGGGTTTACCCATGATTGATAGTTTATCGGTACATGCTTTAATAGATTGCATGTATTCGGTGATGGTTTGATTGGTTTTAGAGAGGGTGTCCAAGCGATCTTTAATTTGAAGAAGGTGACAACGAGAGGGGTTGGCATAGGTAGTGGCGAGGGTGGTCCAAACATCATGAGTGGTGGTGGTGTGAGCGACAAGAGGAACCTGGTAGGAGAGAGGGTGCCGAGAAGGCTACCGAAGATGAGTTTATCTTGGCGTTGCCAAGTTTGATAGGCCAGATTGGATTCGGTTTAGTGTCTTTTGTGATGGTTTTGGGTGGGCAAGGATAAGAGCCATCGACGAAATTGAGTAGGTCATGGCCAAAGAGAATGGCTTGGATTTGATATTTCCAAGATATATAGTTGGTAAGAGAAAGTTTGATGACGTTGGAGAAACTGATTGGAACAAAAGGTTTTGAAGGTTCATATGAGTTAGGGATGGTGTTGCAATTGCTTGCCATGATGAGGAATTGGTTGAGAGAAAAAAAATGATCAATGCTCTGATACCATATAAGGGAAGGTTTCGATGATTTTTATTAATCACTTTGAAGGTTATTTATACATACAATTACACCTCATTAGAGGGAAACAAATCAACCTAATTAAGACTATCAAATGAAAAATATTGACAAGAATAATTTTAAACAAAAGAGATATTATAACAATTATGTAGAGGATCAAATATCAAAAGATTGTTATCCTTGATTGAGTTATTAATTTGTGTAGGGATTTTTTCCTTATCACTTACCGGCTAAATTGTTGCATACGATATTTTTTTGTGGACTAAAATCTTACCTGTGAAGTAAGTGATAATATTGAATTTCACCGACAAACACTTACTCGGGTAAGTGATTAGGTAAACGGCCCTTAATGTAGGTCAAGTTGGGTCGATCAATTAAGTGTTTTTTAATCCAAACACTTACGTTTTTTAATATGAAGTTGCGGTTTTCAATTCCTTTGTAAATCCTAAGTTTTGAATTTTGTTACACCTTTGTTGAAGGGTGTGTTTGGTATGCAGACATGACAGAACAATTGTTCAGCGTTTGGTAAGACAGAATTGGACAAAACATATAATATTGACCAATTTACCCTTAACAAGTTGTTTATATATTTTGATTAATCATGTAATTTATTAAATTATAATAATGTATATATTTTTTATAACAAAATAAATAATTAGAAAGCTTTTTTCAAGACGATTAAAGTGACAATAAAATAAAAACATTATGTAGTTTCCAATTTCAATTTTCTAACATTTTCAATATTTTTTTTCTATTAGTATATAATAATTTACATAAATTAATCAAAACATAGAAGCCATATAAAAATAATTTTTGAGGAAAATAAAGTGAAAGTTTAAAAAACATAAAATACAATAAATATAATTTAATGAATAAATAGAATATAAAATAGGAGGCTTAATTTGATGTTTTAGAAGAGAAATATATTTTATTTTGATGTTATACGGGTAAAACATAAGTCTGTTCCAGCTTGTTCCATGGGGTGGGGGTGGAACAAGCCTGTTCCACTTTTGTTCCACTTTGTTCCACTATGTTCCACATAAAAGTCCTGCCAAACATGAGACATCGATTCTTTTTCTGTCTTGTTCTGTCCAGTATACCAAATGCACCCTAAGAGACCGTTTAACATCTAACAATCACTAGACTACAACATACAACCATGAACCATTGAATGACGAGTGTTGCAATATTTCTATTCCCGGATGTTGGATGAAAATTGCGTATATGTTCAAATGAGAATGGCAAGGAGAATGAGAATGCGAGAAGAAATATCAACCGTTACATGAGATGATCCAGATCTTAATGCAAGATTTACATTTGTCAAAGAGTTCACACTTGATGTTGAAAACATTATGAGCTTTTCTGAGACAAATGTTGTTAGTTCAGAACAAATAATACATTTTTAGATGAGAGTTCAAATCCTAGCATATAAATCTAAACCTTTTAGAACAGTACAACTTTAAACCAACAATTGTCAAACACATTCCAGACTCATTAAAACCTTCGTCTGGACGGTATGCACTTGTGCATACAAGTAAATTAAGTTGTTTTTTGGTTTTTATGCATTATGCATTTGTGCATGTTACAAATTACTTGTATGCACAAGTGCATGCCGTCCAGATGAGGGGTTACCCGGGTGTTCCTCAATATTCCGTCTTTTTGAGATTTTCCCCTGAACCTGAACCTGACCATGTATATATATATATATATATAAGTATGTGATACATGGCAACCCTGGCTGCCCAGGTTCGAACACAAGACCTCATTCATATGGATTAATACCCACACCTTTACTGTTGGGACTGAGCAAACCCCTTCAAATATTTTTTGGCAACAACAGGAGGAAAAAAAATAAGGAAAAAGAAAAACTAATTATGTGTTGCAAAAGACCAATTCTATGTCATTTTTAATCTAACCATACTTCTTATAACTAATTTTTGTTTTATTTTATACCACATTAATTATTTTGTGCCCTGACTTAATGATTTTTTTCTGTATCCGCCTCTTGCATCGGACTTTTATTAAGGGAAAAATTATCATCCACCCTCAATTCATGTTTCTGAGTATTTACAAAGGTGACAAATGATTTCACTTATGTTGAGAAGGGTTTCGAGACATGAGACTTCGATTTGTATCAAATTATGAAATCGACAAAAGTAAGAAAATGGCTGCTTCAGATTATGAAAATCAGAACTTATATATTTTAGAAATCAAGGCTAAGGGGCTGTTTGTTTTTTTAGAAAAACCTCTTAATACCTCTGAAGTCTGAATCGGTCAGACGTTTTTACGTTCAGACCGTTTTTTTCCAGATTTCAGAGGCTCTAAAGTTAGAAGTACGTATGAAATTAGGAGAGGTAACGTAATGTCTTATAACCTCTTAAAGAACCACCTCTTATTAATCAGAAGTGAAATAAGACTTCAGACCTCTTAAGAAACAAATGCCACCTAATAATCTAAAGCAGAACCTATGTCTGAAGCCTGCAAGAGAGATAAAGGAAAATGGCTGCAAGAGAAATAAAGGAGGTGTGGCAAGGCAACCTAACAAATTATCTAGTTTAGACTTTACACCACTGTGATCACACTAAGGGGCTGTTTGGTTGGTTTTCATTAAATCCTGTATGGATAAAGTTGTCTGTGTGGAACTGTGGATTAATCTGTCTTAATAGATTGAGAAGGTTTTTGTTTGAGAGGGTTTTTCCATAGATGGAAGTAGCGTGTTTTTTAATTGGGAGGGGCAGGTCTCGAAAAAACTTGGCTTTCTGCATAAAGCTCCCTCCTAGAAGCTTACTGAATAAGCCACTTTCTATATCATTAAGCCACTATCAATCAGTCATGTATAGCTGACCGAATAAGCTATGAGTCCCATTAAGCTCATTAAGTTGCTAACAAACAGGCCCTACGTAAATATAAATCTAAAGTATATGGCTGATATAAGGCCAAACCACGGTACTCATGTATCACATACTTGTATTCTTACAACACCGACCCTGGCTTCAGATGGTTCAAGGGTAAAAGTGTCTACATTTCTATTTTAGTTATTTCAAAGTAATTGTTCACTTTCAAAAGTAAGCATCGACTTTCCTACTCTATCCTTAGTTATGAGATGAAAAATTCATTACTCCCTTATCATTAAGGTAAAATTGTCATTTAGTTGATTAAGAAGTACGATGATTAAACATTCCTCCTAAAACTAGGTGTATTTTTTATCGTGGACATTTATTTGGGGGCAGGGGAGTAGTATTTTTGTATTTCATCAACAAATATTGTTTAAAAGTCATAGGCCTCCTTTTGTGACTATTTTTTAGTTTAAGATAGCAGGCAAACATATTCTTTTCTTTCGGAGGTCAATGTTCTCTTGATTCCTAACTTTATCCTCACATTAGGCACTTCAGTCATCAAATCCAAATGTTAATAATTGTATATACTAGCAACTATTCTTGTTTTAGCTATTGCATTAACAGTAGTTGTGACAAAACATGACAGATGATTTTTCTTGGGAAGTAGTTGATTTTCTTATATGAGTTATATCAACTCCAATGAGTTGAAAGAAGCACTAAGCTAAGAAAGGTTCAATTTTCAAACATATACCCTTAGTCATTTTTTTTTGAAAAGCCTTGGTCAATTAAGCTAACATTGCAGTTTTGCGAACTTACAAGGAGTCCCAGATGTTAAGTGTTGGGTATATTTCATGGGAATTCAACCTTCCTGATTATGTACAAGAATTTCAAGCTTGATTAACGAGTCTGGCAAATGTCATTGTGGCACCAACAGAAATGCGATGGAATCTGTACTAAATATATGCTAGTCTTAGAAGTGGAATTCTAGACTTTAAACAAAAGTCAGGCTCAATGCCATATAATTGCATAACATAGATCAATACCATCACTTAATATTTAGAGATAAACTCAGAATTATTCACTGTTTATCCAAATTGACTTCAAATTCAACTACACTGCCAGAAAATGGCACAAATTCTCGTTCTGGCTACTTCTCAATTATGATAAAATTCAAATCAGGAATGATTGATGTCTTTGTGTTTTTTAGCTCCTCAACTATCACACTGTAAAACGATTCTAGTAGTTTTGTTTATGTATCAAACTTTTATCTATAACAAAACTAAATTTCATCATTTTGATCCTCAAATCGAATTCTGACAACAAGTTTAGCGAGCATCAAATCGAAAGGCATAAATCACGCCGAATTGCCGTTTATAACATGCAGATGAACGATTCGTTCAATTTCAGAAACAGATAACAACATAAAAAGAAATAATAACAAATAAACAAAGAGATAGACGGAAGACGTACGAAATCGGGTGAAAAAACCATCGAAACGAAGCGATGTGGTGGAACAATCAAACGACCTTGGCGACTGTGGAACTGGAATCAGCAGAAACGTTGTGATCTGGAGGATTAGGGTTAGGATTGAGAGGTAAGCGGGGGTCGTCGTCGTCGGGATCGTAATCAGGATTGAGATTACGATCAATGGCTTCACGGCCTTGTTCGAGGCAGGGTTTGCAGGCGATTTCGATGGTGATCCAACCTAACACCAATCCAGCTATTGCTATCAGTGATGCCGTCAACGCCCCCATTGATGTCTCTCTGCACTGCTTTTCTTCTACTGTCACTCGAAGAGATTGGTTTTGGTAAACAAATCTAACGGGTGTTTACCGGTGCGACGGTGGAAACCAAATACTAAGAATACAGTTAAATTATCCGCAAACCAGTTAATTTGTGCAAACTGTGCAAACTCATATCCACCAATCACGTAACTTTTTTTTTATCCATAAAGGTATTTTAGGGCATTTAGCATATTTTTTCATCTCCACCAATCACGTAACTTATTTTTTTATATACATAACTTCTTTTTTATATCCATAAGGGTATTTTAGGGCTCCACCGGAAAAAGATTCATGAAGCCAAATTATATATTCATGAAGCCAAAATATAGATTCATGAAGCCAAATTATACAAATTTTGCAGATTCATGAAGGTAGATATGAGTTTGCACGGGTTTGCACAAACTGACTGGTTTGCAACGGATACCTCCCCTATATATATATATATATATATATATATATATATATATATATATATATATATATATATATATATGGGAGGTATCCGTTGCAAACCAGTCAGTTTGTGCAAACTATACAAACCACTATATTATGAAACAATAGATGTATTTATGGATAATCATTATGATTCATTAATTAAGACTGAGATATATATGGAAGATGATAAGATTCATTCATTATGATCATGACTTTAGATTAGGAAACATAATAAAATCAGATATTTATTAGACTTGATCAACGGCTAAGATTGGTTTGTATAGTTTGCACAAACTGACTGGTTTGCAACGGATACCTCCCCTATATATATATATATATATATATATATATATTGTTCGTCTTCAAGATGGCTGATGAAAATACGCTTTCTTGCAGGTCTGTATGTGTGACTTTCTGCTTCTGGAAAGGATGCGATGATCTTGCATCCTATTTGTGAACTTGATGAGTGGGACGCCATATTCCTGGCTGTTAAAATAAACTTTTCTCCAAACTTGTTTAGAAGGGCTTCTGTTTTTGGGTTTAGGCTAAAGTTTATGTAGTCGATCATTCCATTATGGTAGTAACCAAGGACTTGATCATCTGGCATGTTGGTTTTCTTTAAGTCGATTTGTAGTGAGAACATGTTGGTCGGGATTGATCCGCCTTGATGTAACCTTTGCACGACTGTAACCCCTTTGTAAGCTTTTTCTTGTGGTCCGAATGCCATGTCGATGATGTTTTGTTGAAGCTTATATAGAAGAAGAGGGAATTCTGTGCATACTTTGTCTGAAACCATTTGTTCGAATTCTGGGAAGTTTTCGAAGAGTGGTTGCATCGTTTGTCTTAGTGGCATGTCCAAAATTCTTGCTTTGAAACTGTCAAAATTTCTGTGTACCGCTGTGGTTGATCCCTTTTTCTCGAGTTTTTGGATGAGCTGTATATTTTTTGTTTCGAGAAACTCATTTTTCTGTTTAAGAAAACTGTTTTCAATCTGGGTTTGTGTACTATGTGTATTTTTTCTAGATCTTAGGAGTTGTTCCTGTAATTGTGCAATAACACTTTCCTAGAAACTGTGTTTCTGCTGTTTGTGTGCTAATCTTTTCTTCATCTGAAGAGATACTCATCGAGGATGAATATCTGACCGGCTGTATAACCTTTCGTTTGCCTTTATCTTTTTTTTCTCCATCTGCAATAAATAATTTGTTAAGATTTCTGGATAGCATATCTGCTATCCCATTATCTTTTCCTTTAATGTGTTCAAAATTTATCTTGTATCCGCATCCTTGTATAATATTTTGGAGGTTAATCCATCGGGTTTTATTTACCTTTTTACTTTGATCATTTTTTATGAAGCGTACTATGGCTTCACAATCTGTTCTAATTGTGAATTCTCTATTTAAAAAGATTTTGAATTTTTCCAGTGATACCAAAAGGGGGGGTATGGCGGATTTTTTGGGTTTCCGTTAAACCAATAAATAAAGAGAATACTAGAAAAACGTACTTACCGTGGACGTAGAAGAACCAGAGTAGAGATTGGAGGTGACGAGCGGAAGCACCAGAGTGGTATATGCAGCGGTGGTCCTTTTTTTTTTACTATGGGATATATTATGAAGAACTGAAAGGAGAATTAAGGAACTAGAGAGAATACATAAGAGGATAGGGAGAGAAGGGTTTAGTCAGCCATATGGTGAGAAAAGCTCTCGTTTTCTATATATTTCGGTGTATATACAAATGAAATGGAAACTACAATATATAGGCGAAAAAAGCTAAGCTAGCAATGACACGTACCTAATTTATGCCCTACGGAATTATTACACCCACTGAAAAAGAATCAGAAAAGTAAAGACGGTAAACGAATATTTGTAAAAAAGTCTTTAGTGGAGAAGGCATTGTCGGCCATCTTTCTGCTTTTGAATTATTGCTTTGTAGTCGTCAGACTTTTTGGCGGTTTCTGTAACGTCATTGATGACGAGGTCTTCTAGAAAGGGTACTCTGGTAAATTCTAGAAATCCCTGTGTGTACTGTCGATTGACTGTGGCGAACCGGGGTCAGTACCGTCGTATTCGTCTTTGTCATCAAGGTTTTCGATGATAACATGGCTGAAATCTTCATCTCCATCTTCTCCGATGAATGGAAAGACCATCAGCCAATTATCTTGAGCGAATATCTGTGTATAATGTCCTTCTGCAACTAATCTGTATCTTCTTCCCCATGGTCTATGAAAAAGATTTACTGATATCTTTGGTGTTTGTTGTCCTTGTAAGATCATTTTTCCTATCAGCTGTTGAAGTGGTTCTTTGCTGTCAGTGTCATTCCACCATGTGAATTGTTGAGTGCATGCGTACTTCTTCAGGGCTTCTTGTTCGTCTTCAAGATGGCTGATGAAAATACGCTTTCTTGCAGGTCTGTATGTGTGACTTTCTGCTTCTGGAAAGGATGCGATGATCTTGCATCCTATTTGTGAACTTGATGAGTGGGACGCCATATTCCCGGCTGTTAAAATAAACTTTTCTCCAAACTTGTTTAGAAGGGCTTCTGTTTTTGGGTTTAGGCTAAAGTTTATGTAGTCGATCATTCCATTATGGTAGTAACCAAGGACTTGATCATCTGGCATGTTGGTTTTCTTTAAGTCGATTTGTAGTGAGAACATGTTGGTCGGGATTGATCCACCTTGATGTAACCTTTGCACGACTGTAACCCCTTTGTAAGCTTTTTCTTGTGGTCCGAATGCCATGTCGATGATGTTTTGTTGAAGCTTATATAGAAGAAGAGGGAATTCTGTGCATACTTTGTCTGAAACCATTTGTTCGAATTCTGGGAAGTTTTCGAAGAGTGGTTGCATCGTTTGTCTTAGTGGCATGTCCAAAATTCTTGCTTTGAAACTGTCAAAATTTCTGTGTACCGCTGTGGTTGATCCCTTTTTCTCGAGTTTTTGGATGAGCTGTATATTTTTTGTTTCGAGAAACTCATTTTTCTGTTTAAGAAAACTGTTTTCAATCTGGGTTTGTGTACTATGTGTATTTTTTCCAGATCTTAGGAGTTGTTCCTGTAATTGTGCAATAACACTTTCCTGAGCTTTTATAAATTGCTCGGGATTTGTTTTTGCCATTTCTGCAAATGTTTTTACTTCTTCAGGTTCAATGAAGAAGTCATTAACACCAAAACTTTCTCTTGCCATTTTCATGGCTTCGGAAAAGCTGTGGTATCCTTTGTAAAGAGGTTTAAGACAATTTATATGTTGTACAACCATTTCCCATTTGTTAAAAATTCCCGTTTTTGTTCCCCTGAAAATGATGTAGTGAGAAAATTTCTTAGGTGGTTTTTCGGGGACAATCTGACTTTGTTCTGAGAAGTAAACACTCAGAGCATTCAAAACTTGTACCTTGAATAAAGTTGCTTGCGGCATGGTCTGGATATGCCAAATGTTATCAAGCAAACACTGTTGTTTTTCTGTCAAAACATTCCCAATCATGGGTCTAAATTTTTTCTTTAGATCAAAACTTTTTTGTAGTACATGACTTCCAAATGATATTGTTGACTCTGTCTGTGCAGGATGTGTATCTTTTGATCTACTTGACTGTGCATATCCTCTAGTTGAGGTTTTTGCAGGAGTAGATGGTATAATTATACCCGTATTTCGTATAATCTTTGAGGGACCAGACTGTGTTATGTTATCAAAATTTTGATAACTTTGTGGTATCTGTGTGGGATTGTAAAGGCTTTCGGTTTGTAAGATCTGTGCGCTCATGGTTGCATATAACATTTTGTTAGTATCTAGAAACTGTGTTTCTGCTGTTTGTGTTGGCTTGAGATTTTCTCTAGATGGGGTCCCACAGATGGCGCCAAACTGTTAATGCCAAAAATCTCCCAAAAGAACAACTGAAGGTTGATGTGGACTTTTAACAACTAAAGAAATGTATCTCAAGACCAAGCAACACAATCGCAAGGAAAAAGTAAACAAGACAAGAGATTTGGTGACGCGGAAAACCCCAAAACGAGGGAAAAAACCGTGGTCGACTTGTGAAAGTCGACGGTGCACTATAGTCGCCAAACAGGGGTGAAAGTCCTTTTGTAACAGGTGTTTTGTGTACAACAGATTACAAATAAATGTAAAATTAGACTTAGTCGTGTGTAGATGTCGTGTGTCGTGTGTAAATCGTGCGAAAAAGTCTGCTGTCGTGCGGTCTGAACTGTTGTCGTGCGAAGGTAGCTTCAGCAATATTCGTTCGGATGCTCTATAGATTTCTGTGTTTTCGATGTGAAATAGCTCAGAAAGTAGGTGGAGCAAATGTAGATTTCGTTAGATCAGATTGCTTTTTCGGTTGCAGAGCAGGCCTTTATATAGCTTCCGCTGGTCATTAAATGCGTCTTTATGGCTCGCTTTGTAACCGCTGTCGGGCTTTAAATGCCATTGATGATTTGTCCGTTACTGGCCGTTTGCACCATGAATGATCGTGGACCTGCATTAATGAACAAAAGAAACATGTGTTGACTGTTAACGGTTAGTATAATCGTACGACCGTCTTAAGTCTCATACGTCGGTCGTACGAAACATACGACCATCACAAAAACATACGACCGAATACTCGTTTATAAACAACTTGTAAGACCGTATCTTAAAACATGAGTGGTCTTATGAAAATGTTATCTGGGTTTTCTAGCATCGGTCGTGAGGTGTGATTTTTTACCCAAACAGAGAGCATCTCAGTTAGTGATATTTTAACAATATCATCATATGCTCATTTACCGGGTACGATACAACACCCCAAAATCCGAAAAAGAACGCTTAATTTAAAACTTTTGAGAAACTACCAAAAGAGGTACACGTTTCACCCTAAAAGACAACATTAGAAAACTTACAACGACAATCCTAAAAGAACGATTTTTTTTTAAGAAATACCAAAAGAGGTACACGTTTCATCCTAAAAGACAACATTCGAATACTTACTACGTACAATTTAAGGTTTAAAGTCAACAACTTACAAATTAGGTACGTGTGTTACTAAACCAATTACAATCATTAACTCCAAGGTATGGAAGACGTCTCAAATAGCCAAGTCCTTCACGTGACACTAGCCCCCCTCCCCCCCCAAAAAAGACCCGATGCACATGCAACTAGGGCTGTAAACAAACCGAACAAACACGAATGGTTGCTTGTTCATGTTCGTTCATTTAACTTAACCAAACAAACGAACGAACACGAACGGTAAACGAATGAATTTTTTGTGTTCATGTTCGTTCGTTAAGAAAATTTGTTTGTTCGTGTTTGTTTATATTCGTTCATTAAGAGCTAAACGAACGTAAACGAATGAACTTAAATGAGCATGTTAGTCTAAAATCTAGTGAGAGAAAGTACACAAATGATCAAAGATGTGGAGAGAGAAATTTGGTCATCTATCATTCAATAACAAGTCACACGATTACAAATGATTCAAAGGATTACATCATAACAAAGGAACAAAAGCTATTTATAGTAGGTCAAGACAAGCCCTTGACTCTACTTAGCTTACACATATATAAAGGAACAGTATTAGATCAACTAACTGCTAGACTTGATTACAATAGAAATTATGCTCTAACATTATCCCCCTTTGGAATCAAGTCAGTAGTGGTCTTCTTCTTCTTCTAACTCCCAGATAAGTTTCAATTCTTCTCATGGCTCCTCTGAAGTTAATCCTTTCATCAAGCTCATTCAATGCTCTGACCAACAAACATCTATCTCTGGTAGGCATTCTGTTTTCTCCACGATCCCGATGATTTAGTTGAAGTCTGTTGTCTAACTAAAGCCTTATAACTTTCAAAGTGCCATCAGAATACTTTGCAATTTCACTGAATCTTAGAAACCTCTTCTCATTCTTTTCATTCTTGTAAATGACTCCAAACTCTGGTTCTTCCAATATCATATACAGTGGAAAGTTCTCCATATCTGGTATCCTTTGGTTAGGCCTTATCATGTTGATGATTGGTTGATCACTTTCAAGACCAAGTTGAAAATCATAGTAGTGAACATAGAGAATATGCCTGTTAAGGAATCTTTTGATGGCATTCTGAGCAAGTGTAATAGCTTCCCTTCTGATTGTCAAATCCCTGAAGTAATGGTACATGAACTAAAAATCTTCAATTAGTAAATGACAGAAATCTGCTTCAGAGAATGTATAAATTGCTCCATCTTGCCTCTGAACCATAAATTCTGGATACCAACACTTGTAGAATTTCCTTGCAGACACTTCTTTCATTGAGACAATCAACTTCTTTGATCCGACATACTGTACAGGTTGACACTTAGCTTTCATCAGGTAGAAGTATTCAAACTTGAATGCATCAGATTGATCATTCACTCCCAACACTGCATATTGATTCAATCTTCTGATATAGTGAGCAAACAGTCTCCTTTTAGAATCTTCAAGAAATGGTGTTCTCAGCTTAAGAAGACGGAGTTTTTCTTCAGCTGGATTAGGTTGAGGTTGTCTTGAAGTAGAAGGACTAGGTTGTGAACTGGAAGGGTTTGAAGGACCTGCTTGATCAGGATGTAAAACAGGAATAACGGGTGGAACTTCTTGTTCTTCAGTTTTAACTTCAACAAATTCAGGTAATTCAACTTCAGGTTGAACAGGAGCAACTTGACTTACATAAATATCTGGTACTGGGATAGTTTGAGCCATAGAAGCAATACTTACAGAACTTGCAGGAATCTCTGGAGTACAAATCGGGCTAAACAACAATATCTTCAGGAGTTACCGACCCATAAAACTGTTGTAGGAATTCTGTCTCTTTCTCATTGAATTCAGGATGACTTTGACTTCCCGAAGCTTCATCAGCAGTTATGGTTAACAGTTCATCAAATTCCCGTATAATCTTTCAAAATATGTCATACTCATTCTCATTTTCATCCTCATCATCTGAGCTAACCACCACTATCTCCACATACAAGTCATTAATCTCCCTTATCTCCTCTAAATTTACCTCATGCTTTTCAACCGTCGGTTCAACATTAGGATCAACGTACAGTACAACCTGTCTCCCACTTTCTTCACCTTGGGCACCAGATTCATATATTTTCACTACTTCATTAGTACTCAGTGCATTCCCCACATTTTCAACTTTAGCTCGGGAACTCTTTTGTCTCTTACTCATCCCCCCTCATGGTCATTATGTTCCTCATCATGATCATGCTTTCTTTTCACACCATGAGCTTGAGTCTTACAGGTAGACTCCAATGCACCAACTCTGTCAGAGAGACCGTCAATAGAACTTTTCATGGCTACAAGACTTGAAAGTATTTCTGACTTGAATTCAGAAAACTCAGAGGAAGTTACTGATGTAGAGGCTGATGGTTGAGATTAAACAAGTGGTTTAGGTTGGAAGTTTTGGAGTAGGGAAATAAGTGTTTGGTTTTGAGGATCATCATGTGAGATAGATAAAAGTTTTGCAAAGAGCATATCCTTCAGTTCATCTATAGAAGGATCAGAAACAGGTGGTTGAACAGGTTCTCTTTCAACTATCGGATCTTTGCCTTTCAACAACCTTTTGATTACGTCCATCTCCTTCATCATTTGGTCCTCAACAACCTTTAAGGCGCCGTTGACGAATTCCTGAGACACAAAGTCAGGGAAAGTAACACCAGGGTTACTTAGAGCACCTGTTGACACAACAATTGAATGAACAACCGTGTGGCCTATGTTCAACCCTTGAATTTCGTTAACGTTGGTAGGACTTCCACTTTGTCCTTGTAGTCCAAGAATAAGATCTACTCGGAGTGTTCCGGTCGGGTCACTAAGACTTCCGACATTAGCAGAAAAAATAGGTAGTGTCCTAGTCAAAGAATGTAATAACTGTGCAACAGGATCTAGACTCGATTGTGCATTGAAAGAAGTTGAAGACTGGGGCAAATGTCTTTCTGTTTCAATACCTAAACTCTTCGAGTGAGAGAAAGGTAGATCATGTGCTACATCCCAATGAGAAAATGAAACAACTTCCTGTTGAGAGGAAATTGAGTGGATGGCTTGGGTGTGCAAGTGCGTTAGTGAGCTACTAACGTCTTTTTCAATACCTGATCCCAACGGATGAGATCTGGTAGTGGATGTGGCTGCCCTTATGGAGTAGTAGGTTAAAGTAGCACTCACACTCGCATCATTTTTATCTCGCCCATCACACGCAAACTCACTTATATTTTTAACTAAGTCTCCCTCAGTTCTCCTTATACCTCCCATAATGTTAGATACAACAGTATCTAAGCCAGCAAATGTGAACTCAAGAAATTCAGAAATATCACAGAAAGCTGATGCACCACCTTGGTTATCATTACCCACATCATCATCATCATCATCATCATCGTTATCATTATCATTTACAACATCCATTTGAAGGTCATTTGCTGATTCCGACGCATTGTCAGATTCAGAACCATCATTAGAAGGTTCAAGTACTCCGGCAGATAAAGTAGTTCCAATATGTTGTGGAATCAATGCATCGTCGGCTTGAACCATAGGATCATCTGAACGTGTGTCCGAAGACGATGATTTTATGTCTTCAGGTTCTAAACTCTGACCCCCACTAGTTCCCCTCTCAGAATTTTCCCTCAGCTGTCTCCGTTTAGTAGTCCGTGCTTTCTGAACCCTCACTGACTCCGCTCTACTAGGGATTGAGTCCTGGGTAGGTCCCCCCGGCTCTGGATGGACCATGGACACTCGGTATTCCCTAACACACTCAGTGTTTGGATCAACATACCTCAGAAGAGCTTTCAGAATTGGCATCTCATACTGGAAATTGTTTCTTTTATTTATGAAGATATTTCATTGCTTTCTCTGGAACAGAAGGATGTCGAATTCGCCTCGGAATATCTTTGTTAGATCTTAACATACTGTGCACAATGAGCTGAAGAAATCTCTGATAAGGTAGAAACGTCTTTGCCTTGCTATTAGCTTTTGCCTCAACTCTCTCTTGCAGCTCAGTCCAAAAGATAACGGAATAATCAACATGTAAGTCGTATACCACAACATGAAAAAGATACAGAATGTCTGAACTAGCATTATGCATCCCAGAATGCTTGGAGGCCAGACATATGTTGATCACTGAAAGTAAAGTATACCAAATAGGCGGAAGATTGCCTTTGTAGAACTGGATGACTTGGTTTAGTTCACCAACATAGCCCAAATCACGAATACTGGCTAATATCTCCTCCTCTGATGGAAAGGGATCAAAAGAATCTCTGCCAGCTCTGGAATTTGGTTCATGCAACCTCAGAACAAGTCTCAGACGACGGTAGTCCAAGGAAGTGATGTAGTCATCAATCTGGATGTCAAATCTGGGACGATTGTTTTCATACACAAAAAAGATGGTCTTCCATGCTTGTTGAACATAGATCATTGGAACTGTCATAGTATTTGTCAAGGCATAGCATAGTGGATGAACTTTGAGGATTTCTTTGATCACCGGATTAATGATTATGGTGTCAAAGTCCACATGGTGATTGTTCGGCTTGATCTCTATGTAATCTCTTGGATGGATGAAGGCATGATCTGGATTACCATCTTTAGTCACATATGGATTGACTGATCGGGTAGATGGTAATGGAACATCAACAATAGCAATTGGAATGTTCTCACCAAATCCTTGAACCAAGTGTTATTGCTCTTCTTGATCATGGGAAGCCATTTGAACTGTTTTTTTGTGAAAGCACGATTCTCAAAAAATCAGATTTGAAAATTTTCACTTTTTGAAATTTTTTCCAAGTATGGTTTTCGCAAGGCACATAAGAAAAAATACAAACACCAAGCTTTGCGCAAACCACATAAGCAGAAAAGTAGGTTTTCACAGACAAGGGATTGCGAAAACTAGAACTTTTCGCAACTCAAAGGAAAAAACCACTTTTCGCAAACAACGGTTGCGAAAACGAGACTTAGAAAATTTTTCAAGAGACACTTTTCGCAAACAACAAAGAGTTTGTACTTTTCACAATCAACTTATAAGTACAACGTTTCGCAAGCAACAGTGAAATGAACTTTTCGCAACAGATAGGATTAGAAGCTTTTCGCAAACAACCTAAAAAGAACTTTTCGCAAGTTCATACGGATGAACAAATAAAAACGATCAAAATCAAATCCTGATGCACGAATAGCTCACAGACATGTTCGAAAATGATAACCCAACAAAGTTTATGTACAAAATATCAACTAAGAAACCCTAAATCTAACAAACTGTCAAACTCGAATATGAACAGTCACAAACAAGCAGATAGATCAAATTGAACACAAAAAAATATGAAATCAACAAACTTGTTCGGACATAAGTATTCTAAATCTAAAATCGAGACTAATGAAACAAAAATGAGAGAAAATGGTTACCTGTTGAGGATTTTCGAGTGTATAGAAGTTCGAAACTGATATTTTGAAGCCAAATGAGATGAACAGTGCGAATATCGGGTGGTTTTTGCAAAATAAAGTGGGAATGAGACTTTGATTTTTTTTTGACTAAAAGTCAGACACGATGACACATGGCATGATTTGATTGGACCCCCACTTTTCGCAAACTAGAAAAGAAAACTTGTCGCAATGAAGACACGTTACTGTTCATCGTACTTTTCGCAAGGAACGAGTTGCAAAAAGCACCAAGTCAAAAAGTTTTCACAATGCACTAAGAAGTGATAGCCACTTTTCGCAAGCAATGGGATACGAAAACTGCACTTTTCGCAAGTAATACGAAAACCATAGTTTTCGCAAGCAACGGGTTTCGAAAACCCGCTTTTCGCAAGCAACGTGTTGCGAGAAGCATACTTTTCACAAGCAACTAGTTGCGAAAACCAAGATTTTCGTAACTAATAGGTTGCGAAAACTAAGTCATTTTCTAGAAAAATTTCCAACTTTTTCGAAAAATTTCTAACATTGAAAATCACATATCAGTTTAAAACAGTTTAAGCATAGACCCATTTTTGAAAACATTTTGACACATATGCACACATTTAAAAAAAAGAATGTGCATACATGTCCAAAAACTAAATATAGAACACACTTACAGACTTTGCTTCTTACTCCCCCTTGAAGAATGCACAGACGTGAAGAACCACAACTTTAGAAATATCTGCAAAAACCAGATAAGACTTGGTACTCATTGAACATGAGTCCTGAACTGTTAGACATATCAGTCTTTGGAAAAAACTATTAACTCCCCCTTAAAAATATAATATAAATAGACACACACACACACACACACACACACACACACACACTCCCCCTCAATGTGATAAAGAGAATTATTGTTATGCAGAAGTATTCAACATGCCAAGCTTGCTGATTAGAAAATTAAACCTCTTATCATCTAAAGGTTTTGTAAAAAGATCTGCAAGCTCGAACTCTGTTGGTACAAAATACATTTAAATAGTTCCCTTTTCCACATGACCCTTAATAAAGTGGTACTCGACGTCGATGTGTTTTGTTTTTGAATGTTGAACTGGGTTTGCCGTAATGGTGATTGCACTTTTGGAGTCACAATAAATTGGGATCTTGTTTATTGTGTAGCCATAGTCAGGAAGTTGTATCTTCATCCAAAGGACTTGAGAGCAACAACTAACCGCATCAACATATTCCGCCTTGGCAATAGAAGTTGATACGCAATTTTGTTTCTTTGAAGACCAACTTACGAGCTTATCCCCTAGGAATTGACATGATCCTGAAGTGCTTTTCCAGTCAAGTCTATTTCAGGCATGATCTGCGTCATGTCCTAGGTGCTTGCTTTAAGTCATAAAGAGCCTTGTCCAAGACATAAACATGACCAGGATGCTTCAGATTAACGAAACCTTCCAGTTGACTTTCATAAACCTCTTCATGTAATACCCCGTTAAGAAACGTCGACTTGATGTCCATTTGGAATACCTTCAAGTTCTTATGAGCCGCTTAAGCCAAGAAGATACGAATCAATCTGAGCTACTGGTGCATAGGTCTCATCGTAATCAATTCCTTCTTGTTGGTTAAAGCCCTTCGCCACTAGTCTTGCTTTGTTTCTAATTATAATCCCAACCTCGTCTTTCTTATTTCTGAAAACCCATTTGGTTCCGATGATAGTTTTATCCTTGGGTTTCTTCACTAATCACCACACTTTATTCCACTTGAACTCAAGAAGCTCGTCTTGCATCGCGTTTATCCAATCTAGATCTTTCAACGCTTTGGAAGTTTTCTTGGGTTCAATGTAGCTCAAACATTTTACATACAGATATTCATTAGTTGTTGCAGATCGTGTCTTCACACCGTTTTTGGCATCATCAATTATATTTGTAAGAGGATGTGCTTTAGTCCACTTATGAGTGCTTGGAAGAGTTTGAATTTGCATTTGAGTGTTCGACTCATCATTCTCATCAAGTATTGCAGGTATATCTACAACTGATTCTTCGGGAATTTCAAGTGCACTCGTTGGTTGCTCAACCTCAGGTTTTTGTAAATTTGATGCAGAATCTCGAGATGTAGTATCTTCTGAAACTAGTTCAGTCTGAAGAATAACCGGTTCAGATACATCTTCAGGAGTAGAAGTTTCAGGATTTACATCATTTGCGCTTGTTGAGGTTGCACCAATTTCTTCAGAAGGATCTGACAGTTCAGCACTAGTCACCAGTGTGTTAGCATTGTTGGATATTGTAGGAGTTTCCATATCTGCACAAATATCCATAAATGCATCAAAATAATAGATCGAGTTCTGAATCAGTTTTATTTAATTCAGAAGTCTTAGTCTGTTTAGGTGTAGGTTCCACTCCAGATTGAGTAGAAGCTTCAAATTGAAGTCCGAGTCTTGGATTGTCCAGAAGTCACTAGGGAATTTTCATCAAATGACACATTGATGCTTTCCACGACCGATCTTGTACGTTTGTTGTAGATTCTATATGCGTTGGACGTCAGTGAATAGCCAATGAATACTCCTTCGTCTGCCTTTGTTTGAAACTTTGCAAGCTGTTCGCGATCTTTGAGTACAAAACATCTGCATCCAAAGACACGTAAAAATTTGACATTAGGTTTACGATTATTAATAATCTCATATGCAGTTTTATTTAGGCGTTTATTAATAATTGTCCCGTTTGAGTAAAACACGCCGTCGTGACTGCTTCTGCCCACAGACTTAGAGGTAAGCCAAAGTATGCCAACATTGTTCAAGCCGCTTCTACCAAAGTTTTGTTTTTGTGCTCAACAACCCCATTTTGTTGAGGAGTCATTGCCGTAGAAAAATTATGTGAGATTCCAACGGATTGAAGGTAAGACTGAAGCGTATCATTCTTGAACTCCGTGCCGTTGTCACTTCGTAGTTTCTGAACAGGACGTCGTAGAAGAACTTGAATCTTTTTGATGAATTTGATAATCAATTCAAGCTCATTTGACTTTTGTCTTAAAAACTCCAACCAAGTATATCGCGAGAACTCATCTATCATAATGAGAATATACTTTTTCCCACTCATAGATTGAGTTCGCATCGGGCCGAGAGATCCATGTGGATTAATTCCAACGAAGCTTTGCAATTGGATTGTGTCTTCGAATTGTGAGCACTTTGTTTCATTTTACCCATTTCACATGCCAGGCATAACGAAACCTTTTCTATTCTCAGCTCCGGTAGACCTAGAACTAATCCCTCGCTTCGTAGCTTGTTGATATCTCGAAAATTTTGACGAGATAATCTTTTGTGCCATAACCAACATTCCTCAATTGACGCCTTTGAGACTAAACAAACTAGTTTTGACGTCGATAGTTTTGGAAAGTTAGCCACGTACACATCACCAAATCGACCAACTTTGAAAATATCAACACCAGATGGATCAACAATATAGCAGTAGTCTTCATCAAAACGAACCTTGCATTTCTTGACGCAGAACTGGCTAATACTAAACAAATTATGACCTAATCTTTCAACATAGAGAACCTTTTCTATTGAGATCGTTCCATTGGTTAGAACTTCATATCCTCTGATATATCCCTTGGTTTTACTACCAAAACCGTCTGACCCTCCGGGATGAACAACAAAATCGTGCAGTAGGTGCTTGTAACCTGTCATGTGTCTTGATGCACCAGAATCTATGACCCACACATGACAGTCCTGAAAAGTCATTAATTCAACATAGGTACTCATATGAGTATGGGTCCTTTCTTGTTAGTACTCAAAAATTTCTTCACATCAGTTGAAGAACCTTTAATTCGCCATTCAACTCTGGGCTCTTTTTTGTAAATTTTGTCTTTTAGTTTTATCTTTTGGAATCCACTTCCACACAAAACTCACATCAACTGATTGAACAAACGTTTTCTTAGATTTACTTTTCAAACCAAATCCAACAATTTAGCGCTTTGATTAGGTGAAGATTTGGAGAAAGAATTATCCGAATTAAAACGTTTATTGTTGCTTTTCGTCGAAGATTTGTGGTTAAGTGAGAAAGAATTATCCCAACCGTGAATACAATGTATTTTTCTTTTTGCTTGTGTCAACAATTCAGAATCATAAAATCGAACTTTTTTATTGACACATCTTTTGCAAACATCAGAAAAATGATTACAACGATTTTTATTGAAATCAATACATTGTTCACTATTCTTAACACCACTACAAGTCCTCTTCAAAGCCACATGCTTTTCACCATCCACTTCTGAAATACAAGAGGAATCAGTGTTAGAAGATGATTTTGAGCTTTGAGATTTAGAACTTGGAGATTCATTGGAAGCTGAATCAGATTTAGTTCCCGAAGATTCTCCTTTTTCAAAAATACTATACTCCTTTTGAACTTTAGGTAATGAAGTTTCATTAGATGAACTTTCAAAACCCACAAATTTAGATTTTACCAGAGAATTTATATCAAAACTATCAGAGTCATTTTTATCAGACTAACTTTTGGTTATGACAACAAACTGATAAGAAGATTTGTTCTGAGTTGTAGATTCTGACTGTTTCTCAAAACATTTTTCTTCAGAATTAGAAAATTTGGATTTTAAAAATTCGAATAATTGGGCTTCTAGTCGTCTAATCTCTTTTTGAAGATCAAGATTGACTTTTTGACTATGATCAAGATCTATCCCAATATTTTCATTTTCATCTTCCAACTTTTCAATACAAGATTTTAAATCAGAAATATGTTTTTCCAAAATTAAAATCTTTTCAAGTGCATAATCTAGTTCAGTTTTTTAGAAGTAGACTTACCAACAGACTCTTCTTTGCTTAAATCTTTAGGATCTTCTATCTTTGTTTTTTTGGAAGAATCAGAATTATTTGAACCAGGCTTATTATTTTCTATTTTGATTTCAGAAGATTCAATTACTTTTGGAAATAACAAATTAAATTCAGTTAGTTCAGTCTTTTTGGACTTATAACTAGAATTTAATTCATCATATTTGAAATTTGTCGTGTTAAAACGAGGTTTTTCTGAATCTTTATCTTTTCCTTTATCTTTTGAGCCTTCGTCTTTCTTTTCAGTTTCTTCTTTAGAAACGGAAGATATAGGATTTTCAGACTTAGAAAAAAGTTAGAAAATTGGAGGTATTTCTTTTAAAATGGTTTCTTGTAAACCTTCACCCAATTTATCAAAACTATATAAATTCTCGGGTGCTTTCTTAAGTACCTCACTTCTAACAGACCAAGACCCATTTTTGGATTATAAAAACGAGTATCTTTTGGGTTACTGGTCAATAATTTTAAAGTCTGTTCAGTTTGTCCTCTTTTAAAGTTCAAATCTTCTAATTGTTTGATTTTAGCATAAGCCTCAGTTCGTTCCTCAAAAACAACTTGAAATTTAAAATTAAGATCAATATTTTCATCTTTCACAACACTGAGTTCCTTCTTAATTTCAGAAATCTTGGATTCAAGCTCAATGTTTTTCACTTTAAATTCTTCTTTTTCTTTCTCTTTGTCTTCAGCTAAGCATTTATAAAGAAGTGCATCATCTTGATATCTTAAAAGCGAACTCTTTTCAACATTGAAATTGTTTTTCATCTTTTCAAATTCATTTTTCATCGCATTGAGTTCAAATATCAGACTTAGCATTTCTTCATTCTCAGAAATATTATCAGAATGTTCAGAAATATCAGAAAGAGAATGTACCTCAGATTCTAGATCCTCATCATCAACTGTAGCCATTAGGTTGTAATGCACTTGAGTGAAGTGTGCTTCCTCTTCATCAGAAGAATCTTCAAGCCATATTTCTTCCTCAGCTACAAGTGCTTTACCATTTTCCGTTGCCTTTTTGAGTTGAGCCCTTTTGAGAAATAAACTACAAACTTAGTTGGAAAGTAAATGCGGAAAGTAAATGCAAGAAAGTTAAAGACTATAAATTAAACTACAACTAAGTTAACAAAAGTTGTAGTACTCCAAATTCTTAACCTTCTTAAGCTTGCAATCTCGAGCAAAGTGGCCTGGTTTCCCATAGTTAAAACACTTACCATCCTCTTTATCCTTTTTTTCTCTTCATTCTTCTCCTCTTTTTCTTCTTTCCTTTTCTCATAACTGCCTTTGTATTTTTCGGCTTTGTAGTGATCATGTTTGGACTTTGAGAATAACTTTTTCTTTCCATACCCTTTGTTGAACCTACTAGTCAACAAAGCCAACTTCTCGACAAACTCACTCAGCTCATCTTTCGATTCCTTGTCATCACTATAAGAACTTTTACCATAGTCAGGGAAATTTGTATTCAGTGCCTTTGGTTGTTTACTCGCTCCAACTTTCTTGTGTTCAACAATTAAGGCAAAAGACTCATCCATCTTCTTTTGTTTGTCTTTGATTTCCTTCACCTCATCTTCATGCTGATTCAAGATACTGAAAATGTCATTTAACTTCTCATCATCTATATCTGTACTAATTTGTAGTTTAACTGAGTAAGTATCACATTCCGGCAACAGGTTCGTGACAAACTTGTAGTTGATCTCTGACTTGATTTTGACCACTCCATTCCTTCTAAGATCATTATGAATGATGTTATACTGATTGTAAGAATCTTGTAGTGTTTCTCCATCTATTGCTTTGAAGCCCTCATATGCATTAATACTTTGGTTCCTCTTGGTTCTCATAGACTTTTGCGAACCTTGCAACTGACTTTCTAATTCATCCCATATCTCCTTTGCTGAATCCCGACTGTCTACTCGGTTGTAGATATCATTCGGATTGCCATGGTTAGAAATGTTAAGGCTTGCTCATCCAAAGCAATAAGCAACCTATCTTGGTCATTGAAGTGTCGTGGCTCCTTAAACATAATTCTTTCTTCAACATAAGGAGTTATGTCTGTACCAGCAACATCTGGAACAACTATGTGAGGTTTATGAGGACCCTTCTTGATAAAGTTCATTAAGTCTTTGTTCTGATTGTTTAGGAATTGAGTCATCCGCTTCTTCCATTGTGGATACTCTTCAAGTTGTAGAACCGGAGGTTTGGATTTAGAACCCATGCTGAGCAAGTCTTTATACATCTTCACAGATAATACTTTCACTAGATATGATCGTTAGCAGAGAATCAGACAAAACGGTGAAAAAAATACACTGAAAAATACCAAAAAGTAGCTACTTTTCGCAAGGCAAACAAATACTTTACGCAAGCTAAACAAATAACTTTTCGCAAGACAGAAAAGTAAGTTTTCGCAAACCAAGCAGATCACTTTTCGTAGACCCACCTTTCGCAAACCGTTTGTTGCGAAAACTTCACTTCTTGGTAACATACTGTTGCGAAAACCTCACTTTTCGCAAGAAGCACGTTGCGAAAACCTTACTTTTCCCAAGATGAAGGATGAAAAAACCTTACTTTTTACAGACCGAGGGTTGCAAAAACCATGCTTTTCACATGACGAAGGTTGCGAAAACCTCACTTTTCGCAGACTGAAGGTTGCGAAAACTTCACTTTTCGCACTTAGTTAGTTGCGAAAACTAACTTACGTTCAATGCGAAAACCTTTCCTTAAGCCCTTGCGAAAACCAACCTTTGCGAAAACCTTATGACCTTGCGAAAACTTTTAGATCTTGCGAAAACTTTTAGATCTTGCGAAAACTTCGACTGAAATCTTGATTTGCCCATAACTTTGTCAATTTTGAGAATTTTGTGATGAAACTTTGCAGATTTGCTCGAAATTCGATTATGAACAACTTTGTAGTTGATCAAAAACTCTAAAAATCCCAAATTCGATGACTTCGATCGAATTTTAGTTCTGTAACTTCTTCGAATGCTTTTCACGCTTGTGTGAGATGAGAGCAAGAGGGTCTTCTTTAGGTTTCTCGGCTAGCCTCTGATCTCCCATTAATTCAAGCACCTCTTCCTCATATTGAAGAAACATCTCATATAGTTTATGTAGAGGAACATTCTCCAGAATATGGTTGTGATGAATGTTAATGCCAAAAATCACCCAAAGGATAACTTAAGGTCGATGTGGAGCTTTAACAACTAAAGAAAGAGATCTCAAGACAAACAACACAATCACAAACGGAAAGTAAATAAGACAGAAGAATTGGTGACGTGGAAAACCCAAACGAGGGAAAAAACCGCGACCGACTTGGGAAAGTCGACAGTACACTATGATCGCCAAACAGGGGCGAAATCCTTTGGTAACAAGTGTCGTGAGTACAATAGATTATAATAAGAATGAAAGTGAACTTAATCGTAAACTAATGTAGCGTGTCGTGCGATAAATCGTGCGAAATAGACTGTCGTCGTGTGGAATGAACTGCTGTCGTGCGTATCTTGCATAAGCGGTATGTGTTCGAATGCTCAGATTATCACGGTTGTATTGCCTAGATATGTAGAATGTGTAGTGTTGTATGCGTAGGCATTTATATAGCTTGCGGTAGTATTAAATGTGTCTTGATGACTTGCTTGTAACCGTTATCTGGTCTTTAACTGTCATTAAAAGCTCGTCCGTTATGACCGTTGTGCAATGATTGCTCTTAGACCCGCATTAATGAAACAAAGAAAACGGGTGTTGACTGTTAACGGTTAGTACGGTCGTACGACCGTCTTAAGTCATGGTTGTCGGTCGTATGGATCTTACAACCGTCACATAAGTATACAATGAAATAGACGATTGTAAATAATCTGCAAGACCTTATCTTAATACAAGAATGGTCTTACGTAAATGTCATATGTATTTTTTTATCGTTGGTCGTGAGGTGTGAATTTTTACCCAAACAGTTTGCCCATAAAATTTGAATTTTTGGCGTGAAATTCAAATTTTAATTCTGAGTAACCGGAGTGACACGTGTCGCGTGGGGATAGGATCTGGTCGAATCCCAGCCGTTCTGGTTCGACTTGAACCAAGGTAGGAAAAGCGATTGTGATGTCATGGGGACGTGGATGAGGCGTGGAGCCATTGTAGGACATGTGTCGTTCATCGAGGGGTGGCATGTGAAGAGGCGGTGGACAGTTGTCGACCATCCCTTGGACTGTTCTGACACGATATTGCCATATAAATAGCGTGATTTTGGAGATCATTTTTTTTATGCCTTCGGTAAATTTTCAGAGAGATATTTTTCGAGTGATTTTCTTGCATGTTTTCACTGGAATCCACGTTCCCTTTCGTCGAGGTTTTCAGAGATTTAAGGTTCGATTTCTGACTCTGTAATTATGCGCAAAACATTTGTAGCGAAGAAATCCACTAAGAATAGGGACCTCATGGACTTGTACGTCGCACAAATCTCTGCTCCCGATTTCCTAATATCTTCTGAGTCGGCGAGCTCTTTCAAGGATAGGGAAAATGTAGAGATTTTTAGGTCTTTGTCCCAGATTCCATCTGTCGTAGGATTGTACTCACCTGACCAACTCCGACCGACCGAGTGTTTGAGAGGGTACTTTGTACTATACGAGTATCCTTTCAAAATAGGATTTAGATGGCCATTTTCTCCTTTGGCCAGATCTTTCTTTAATACGTTCGACCTATCTCCCGGCCAAGTCCTGCCTCAATTCTGGCGGATTATCCAGGGGATTGATCGGGTTACTGCCGAGTGGGAGGTGCCATTCACAATGAACGATCTCCTGGCAGTGTACCACATGAGGGAGGACATCTATCATCGATATAGCCTATCCTCGAAGCTCATGGGTGTGCGTTCTTTGGTTCAAGATACCCAGGTCGATGGCCACGGGTGGAAGACCAAGTACGTCCTCGGTCGAGTGAAGACGCTCGACCGTCTTAATGAAGATACCTCTTGGGTTGCGTCCGGGTGGAACACCAATGGTATATATATATATATATATATATATTTTGTTGTATGTTTTAGCATTATACTTTTTGCTGCTAACTTTTATCGTACGTTTCAGTGATCGATTTTTCTGTGGTCGAATCTGCTCCAGATTCAGAGGAAAAGATTGCGAGATTCCTTTCTTGCATTGTTGAAGAACTGTTTCACTCTCCAGGTCGTACGACCATTGGAGCTTCAGCTGCGGAGGAAAGAAGTCAGCAAGAAGCTTCGACAAGTAAGTATCGTAAGTTGAATGCTTAAGTCTGCTTTAAATCAAACGATAACAACTGATGTTTATTTGCTTCTTATAGGCGACTCAGAGATGCAATCTGCTTCGGGTAAATTGAAGAGAGAGGCTCAGTTGGCTCTGGCCCATAGGGCTAAGGATCTGAAGAGGAAGGATCCTCCGACTTCTAGGTCGGAGGCACTGAAGAAGACGAGGTTGACTCCTCCGAGGGAACCGTCATCGACGGGTGGAGATCCTGCGAAGGTCTCTACTCCTGAGAAGGCGAAGACGCCTTCGGGCGTGCCTGGGGCGATGCCGACGCCACCTATGTCTTCCACTATAGGGGATCGGGGGAAGAGTCCTCAAGTCGAGGGAACCCCTGAAGTTATGACGGTTAATTTTCCGTTGCCGTCTAACTTCTTGGTAGATGGCGTCTTTGATAGGGCGAAGATTTTCCAGACTTGGGAATATTCCTTCTGACGTCCTTTGCTGAATGCTATCGGGGCATTTTTGTGGATGAGACGGGGTCTCATGTTGCAGGACTGTCCTTTCTGGTGAGTCCTTTTTTCATATTTATCGTACGATTCTCCTCCTTATATAAGATTGACCTATCATGTATTCGTGCGACTGCAGGCGTTTAAGGCGTCTGTGTTCCTCTTTGGTCAAATGGAGGAGCTCTAGAAGGCCAATCCTTCCGTCGTTGAGGAGCTTCAACGAGCGCAGAAGGGCGAGCGTCTAGCTCGGGAGGAGGAACAGGCGGCAAAGGCGAAGGAGGAGGCTCTCTCCGTTTAACTGGACGATCTCCGGGGTAATCTGGAGACGTCATCTTGGGAGAAGGAGGTGCTCTGGAGTCGCCTAAAGGAGGCATTGGAAAGGGCCTCTGCCCATGAGGCAGAGGTGACGGTGACAAAAGCTTTCCTCGCCGTGCATGAAAAACAGGTGGGAGAGTTTAAGTCGTCGGTTAAGGCTGTTGAGGCCAAGACTGCGGCCCTTGAGGAGAAGCTCCTCTCTTTCGAGGCGCTTACCCGTCTGAAGGTTAGGGCGGCTATCATCCTTTGGCTGACGCTGCGGCCGAAGTCTCATCCTATCTTGAAAATGTTAGGACCGAAGAAGATCTCGACCAAGAAGATAGGGTCGATGATACCGATTCTGTGGAGGCCAGGTCGGAGGATGCGGAAGACGACGCTGGAGTCTCCTGAGGCCCTCAGTAGGCTTTTTGTTTTCTTCTTGTACTTTGTTGTTTCATTTTTTAAGGGAGACCGTTGGTGGTCGTGCCTTCGCCTTGTATTGTTTGACTTTTTAATACAAGTATGTGTTTTGTCAAATTATTGTCTCGCTTCTAATTTGTTGAAAAAATAAACGTAGGATAATATGACATAAGGAATGAGCGTAATACTGTGTGACAATAGTACTCGTCACTTTCATAATAATAAGGCGACCGAGGCCTACAAAAAAATTTCCTAAGTATGGAATCAAGCCATATGACTTATATCCGAAGACTTAGATCATAAGATGCTCATTGTAACGTAAGTTTCACGATATGAATCATAAGATTTATAATACGGTCGTGACATAACAGTCATGACATAATAATCGTTGAGACTTTATTTCTTACGATACGGATCGTAAGACTGGCGTTCGTGCGATCCTGCGGCCCTGTGATGTAATAGTCAGGGTGGTCGTTGGTAGGACCAACGACCCTACGATGCTTAAGTGAGTAATCGTTGAGAAAATAAATCGTAAGGAAAATTTCAAAAGAAGTATTTCTTTAGATGTACCGCGTTCCAGCTACGTGGGATGTCTTGGTTGTCAAGGGTCTGGAGCTTAAAAGCGCCTTTTCCCACGACTTCAGATATGCGATAGGGTCCTTCCCATATAGTGGATAACTTACCTGAGTTTGGCTCCTTGGTGTTTTGGAAGACTCGTCGTAAGACAATGTCACCTTCCTGAAAGACTTTGATCTTTACATTTTTGTTAAAATGCCGCTCGACGATTTGTCTCTGAGATGCCATCTTGACCAAGGCAGACTCTCTTAGCTCTTCAAGAGCGTCGAGGTCGTAGCTTAGGTCTACCAAATTATAGTCGACGAATGTGTGCCTCGATGTCGGGAGTTGCACCTCAATGGGTAGGACAACTTCACAACCATAAACCAGTGAGAATGGTGTTTGTCATGTTGATGTTCGTGATGTCGTACGATTGGTCCATAGGACCGATGGGAGTTCTTCGACCCATCTTCCTTTCACAGCCTTGAGTCTTTTCTTTATCGAATTGATGATGACTTTGTTGCTCGACTCTACAAGACCGTTAGACTGAGGGTAACGTGGAGTTGATGTCGTAAGTTTGATGTTATGATCCTCACAAAACTGTTGCATACGATCACTTATGAATTGTGACCCGTTGTCACATACGATCTCGGGAGGAATTCCAAACCTGCATATGATGTTAGTCTGGATAAAAGAGATAACCTCTTTATCCCGAATCTGGGAGTAGGCGGCTGCTTTTATCCATTTAGAGAAATAATCTGTAACGACTAACAAAAAGACTTTCTGCCCTGGGGCAGGAGGTAGCTTATCGACAATATCCATTCCCCATCTCATGAAGGGCCATGGGACCAACGTCGTATGTAAAGGTTCAGAAGGTTGGTGTATCATACCTGAGTGTCGTTGACATGAGTCGAAGCTTTGGACATACCTGATGGCATCTTGTCTTAAGATTGGCCAATAGTAGCCTTGTCGAGATATACAATATGCAAGACTGCGACCACCAGAATGGTTGCCACATTCGCCATCATGCATTTCTTTCAGAATGTTTTGCACCCGTTCTTGATTATCGATACATCTCAGGTTTAGACCTGTTGATGATCGTCGATAAAGTTTATCGCCGATGATAAGATATCTTGAAGCTTTGAATCGAATCTTTCGAGCTTCCATTCTCTCTTCGGGTACAGGTCGTGCATAAGATAATTCTTGATATCGTGCGACCAACCATTCTCTACGTCGAGAACGTGAATTTTTTCGGAGTCCTCGATGGACGAGGTAGCTAGGTGGATCATGGGGATGGCGTCAAACGACGGCTTATAAAGTGCTGATCAAAGATTTGCTAGCGCATCGGCTTGAGTGTTTTGATCTCTAGGGATCTGTTCGATCGAGAATAGATCAAACGTTTTCGATTTTTCTTTTGCCACTTTGAGATAAGCTGTCATCTTGGAGTCTTTTTCCGCGAATTCCCCGTTCATTTGGTTTACGACCAATAGGGAATCGCTTCTGACGTGAAGTCCGGTTTCCCCCAAGTCATGAGCCATGCTCATGCCCACGATCAGGGATTCGTACTCTGCTTCGTTGTTGGTAGCTTTGAAATCGCATCGTATGGAGTACACTATCTTGCCCCTTCTGTGGCGACCTTAAGACGACGCCAAGACCTGCTCCTCTGGCATTTGAAGAACCGTCAACGTAGAGTATCCAGGTCGTGTCGTTTGTAGTCGCCACAATGTAGGTTTCATCTTGTGCTTCTTTTTTATAGTTCAGGACTAAAATCAGCGACAAAGTCAGCTAGGATTTGTGATTTAATTGCCGTACGAGGCTTAAAATGAATGTCGTAACTGCTGAGGTAGATGCTCCATTTTGCTAGTCGTCCTGTCAGTTCGGGTTTTCTCAAGACAGACTTGAGGGGAAAGTTAGTCACGACAGTGATAGGATGCGACTCGAAGTAGTGCCGTAACTTCTTGGCAGCTGTGACTAGCGATACTAGTAACTTTTCCATAGACGTATATCGCATTTGTCATCTAGCAGAGATTTAATAATGTAGTAAATTGGCAGTTGTTGCTTGTTGTCCTCCCTAGTTAAGACGATGCTTACAGAGTGAGGACTTACGGTAAGATACAACTGTAGGACCTCGTGGTCCTTTGGTTTCAAAAGCAGGGGCGGAGCTGCCATGTATTCTTTCAGCTTTTGTAGCACCTGTTCATGATCGTCTGTCCAATTGAAACCTTTGTTCTTTCTTAAGACGTTGTAGAACAAATGGCATTTATTGGACGACCTGTGAGTCGTTGGACTTCCTTGAAGTTTCTGGGCGATTTGACACTTACCAAAGCTTTGATTTGGTCAGGATTTGCTTCTATTCCTCGCCGTGTGACCATGTATCCCAGAAATTTCCCAGCGCTGAATTCGAAGGAACATTTCATAGGATTTAGCTTCATCTGATATTGTCGAAGGATGTCAAAAGACTTCTTTAGATGATCGACATGATCGATCGCCTGTTTGGATTTTACAAGCATGTCGTCGATGTAAACTTCCATCGTGTCGCCAAGGTGTTTCTTGAACATCTTGTTGACCAGCCTTTGATACGTTGATCCTGCGTTTTTCAAGCCAAAAGGCATGACTTTATAGCAGTAGATGCCTTTATCTGTCATAAAAGCAGTTTTCTCCTGGTCGTCGTTATGCATTAAGATCTATTTGTATCCAAAGTAAGCATCTATGAACGTGAAGAGTTCATGCCCTGCGGTTGCGTCGATATGGGGCATCGGGAATGGATCTTTGGGGCAGGCCTTGTTGAGGTTTGTGAAGTCGATACATACTCGCCACTTCCTATTTTTCTTCCGTACGACCACGACGTTGGCTAACCAGTCGGGGTATTTTACTTCTTTGATTTTCCTAGTCTTAAGCATGTTGTCGACCTCGTCATTGATCACTTTGTTTCGCTTAGGAGCGAACTTGCGACACTTTTGCTTTATAGGTTTGAACGATGGATCGATGTTCAACTTGTGGGAAATAATGTCGGGATCTATACCGATCATGTCTTCATGCGTCCAAGCGAAACAATCAGCATTCTCTTGTAGAAAGGAGACTAATTTCCCTTTTATGACGGGGTCTAGTGATGCCCCCACAAAGACGACTCGATCAGGCTTGTCCTGCTCCAAGACGACTTCTTCTAGATGATAGTCATCTAAGGACTCAAGGACGTCCTGGATCTGTAATTGCTAGATGTCTTTCTTTTGAGGTTTCAACGTCGCCTTGTAGCAATCACGAGCGGTCTTCTGTTCACTTTTGATCTCCTGAACTCCCCATGCGTTGGGAACTTGACAGTTTGATGATAGGTCGAGGGGACCGCTTTCATGTCATGGATCCATGGTCGACCGAGAATAACATTGTAAGGTGACGAACAGTCGATGACGTTAAACTTCGTTTGCTTATTGACCCCTTTAGCATACACTGGGAGGATGATCTCCCCCAGAGTGTTGGGTGTATCCCCGTTGAATCCTACCAGAGTCGTCGAACGACGAGTGATCTCTGATTTGTCGATGCCTATTGCTTTAATCGTGCTCAAGAAGATGATATTAGCTGAACTGCCTCCGTCGACCAAGACTCTTTTGGTCGAACAGTTGCCGATGGTACGCTGGATAATCAATCTGTCGTGATGTTTTTGCCAGCTGTCCTGGAGGTCGTCCTGATCGAACGTTATGGGAATTGCCTCCAGTTCCAACTCTTTCTTCGATCATGACGACCGAGGGATGGGATATTTGCCCGACGTTTGACTGGTGTGCCGTTTGGCTGCCGAATATGTTAAGCCACTGACGTCTGATCCTCCTGTCACGCAGTTGACAACTTTTGCATGGACAGGGGATGCTCATCTTACGTTGTCGTCAGGCGCTGATTTTTTATCAATCAAACCTTGGAGGTGGCCATTGGGAACAAGCCAAGCCAACTCCTTCCGTAGAGCCAGGCAATTATCTGTCGTATGACCGTGGTCGCTGTAAAAGTCGCACCACTTGGTCTTGTCTTTTTTAGCATCGTCTTTGTCGCTCTTCTTGGGCCACCGAATCGTCGACTAGATATTCCGAAGAGCTTCGACTAAGTCTTTCGATGTTCCCTTGAATCCGTAAGAAGAGATCTTAGGATACCGAGGAAATTTCGATGCAAAATCGTTCTTCTTCTTTTCGAACTGGACGTTTGATATCTGGCGCGCGGGCTCTGCCTTGACGTTCGTCTTGGATTTGAAATCTGTTTTCTTTACTCCAAGCGACCTCTTGTCGGTCGAGTGCTTGCGACGAAAAGCGATGTCTTCTTCCACTCTCATATAAGCCAATGTCCTAGCTCGGACGTCTTCAAAGTTTTCTGGCGGGTATTTCGTAAGATCGACGTACAACCCTGAGCTATCGTCGTCGAGACCTCGCTTATAGGCCTCGATGGCAGTTTGACGTCACAGTTTCAGATGCTGATCATTTCTGCATTGAAACGGTTGAAGTAACTGCGGATGGATTCTCCAGACTTTTGGGTGACGTAGTACTGGTCGCTGGTCTGCTTCTCCATCTTGCGACTACTGGCGAACTGTTGTGAAAACTGATTGACCAAATCTGCGAAGTTGCTGATGGACTTGAGTTTGAGGTTGATCAACCATTGGAGAGCGGCACCTGTAAGAGTCGCGCCAAAGCTTTTACATATGCACACTTCTTGGTACTGATGAGGGATCGACGCGGTCCACATTAGTTGTTTATACTGGGCGATGTGCTCCGTTGGGTCAGTTATTCCAGAGCACTTAGGCGTAAAGGCGGGAATATTGTATTTCTTTGGGACGTCGACATTTGTGATTTCGTCGACGAAAGGTGATGCTTGGAATCCTGTCAGGGGCTCGACGTCGACGGGAACGGCAGCACCAGGTAACTTTGAGAGTAGGGACAACATCTTCTCGTTCTGATCTTCCAATAGCCTTAGTCGTCGGGCGACGGGGTCGTCTGGATTGGACAGTGTTCCTGCTGGGGGAATAACTCCTGAATCTTGGGCAATTAGACCGACTGTCGTGTTGATACCATTTCCATATGGCGAACCGTTGGCTTCTCCGTTAAAGAAAAAATTCATGGGAATTGTCATGGTCGTTTGCGGGATCGTCGGGATGTGATAAGGCACGACTCCATTGTTCAGTGGTAGGGGCCTTAAATGTTGCGGAGGAAACTGTCCTGAAGGGGTATTGTTGACAAATGGCCCCGAACCTGTCTCGAGTGGTGGTCTTATAAAAGGCGCACCAAGAGGAGGTCGAGGATCGCTCTGAGGTCCAAAGGAATTGCCGATTGTTGGGTTCCTCAGAGAGGCAATTTCTGCGGCTGCCCTTTCATTCTGCTCGTTCAGGGCTTGAATTTAACTCCGTATAGCGTCCAATTCCATGTGTAGCCGACCGACTGGATCCTGATGATTTGCCATTTTTCTGGAAACAATAAACTTCACAAGATTGTTAGAGCGATGTATGCTTGGCTTGAGATTTTCTCTAGATGGGGCCCACGGTAGGCGTCAAAGTGTTAATGCCAAAAATCACCCAAAGGATAACTTAAGGTCGATGTGGAGCTTTAACAACTAAAGAAAGAGATCTCAAGACAAACAACACAATCGCAAACGGAAAGTAAATAAGATAGGAGAATTGGTGACGTGGAAAATCCAAACGAGGGAAAAAACTGCGTCCGACTTGGGGAAGTCGACAGTGCACTATGATCGCCAAACAAGGGCGAAATCCTTTGGTAACAAGTGTCGTGAGTACAATAGATTACAATAAGAATGAATGTGAACTTAATCGTAAACTAATGTGGCGTGTCGTGCGATAAATCGTGCGAAATAGAGTGTCGTCGTGCGGAATGAACTGCTGTCGTGCGTATATTGCGTAAGCGGTATGTGTTCGAATGCTCAGATTATCACTATTGTATTGCCTAGATATGTAGAATGTGTAGTGTTGTATGCGTAGGCCTTTATATAGCTTGCGGTAGTATTAAATGTGTCTTGATGACTTGCTTGTAACCGCTATCAGGTCTTTAACTGGCATTAAAAGCTCGTCCGTTATGACCGTTGTGCAATGATTGCTCTTAGACCTGCATTAATGAAACAAAGAAAACGGGTGTTGACTGTTAACGGTTAGTACGGTCGTACGACCGTCTTAAGACACGGTTGTCGGTCGTATAGATCTTACGACTGTCACAGAAGTATACGATGAAATAGACGATTGTAAATAATCCGCAGGACCTTATCTTAATACAAGAATGGTCTTACGTAAATGTCATATGTATTTTTTATCGTCGGTCGTGAGGTGTGAATTTTTACCCAAACAACGAACATGGGACACAAACCTCTTCCATTCAGGTTGAAGGTTGTTCATGAACTTTATATTGTTCTCAGTGTTCGTCTTGGTGGTATTGTTCTTTTGGAGATCATTAATGAGAGTGCAGAACCTTTCGTAGGTTTCAGTCAGCGTTTCTCCTCTTCGACATATCGAGTGAGGCAACTTGTGACCTTCAACTGGTTGCCGACTCTACTGCCTTGCATTATCTTAGCGAGTTGATCCCACATTCCCTTTGGCGTATCCTTGTGGCTATCAATGCTGCAGTAGATGTTGTTCAAAAGACTGTAAATCAGATAAGTCTTCATCAGTCTGTCGCCATCAGCCCTTTTCTTTTCTTTAGTGCTCATTTGTTCGTAGATCTTAGGCACACGTCGACCTGGCGGCCCTTCCGCTTGTTCCGGAACCGCCATCAAAGGTGGCTCTTGTGGTCCATGAGTCAACGAGCGAACGATCTCATGATAAAGGGGCTTTGACTCAATGAAACACATGAATCGGTCACGCCACAAGTTATACTCTCCTCTGTTTAGGACCGGTGGTTTTAAATCTGATCCTATGGCTAACGCGTCTTGAGCATTCATTTTGAAGCACTTGAGTGATCGTGAGACAAAAGAGGTGATCCAAAGGTAAGAGTAATTTCCTAATGTGAGTAACTACAAGGAGTGATAATCCTAACGCAAGGGGAACAATAAGTTTTGACTTCAAAGGGTTCCTAAGTAGTGTGAGAGATCACAAGACAGTACGTAAGGAGAAAATAGCAGCAAAAAATAAACACATAATGAAAAAATGACCAGGAACAGGAACCGGGAACAAATAACGTGGTATCCTGAACCGAGAAATTATTCTCGGGTAAGAGAACCGGTGGTTGCAACAGGGAGACAATAACCCAGTATCGAGAACCAGGGAAGTCAACCCGGTAAACACTCTGGGAGAGGAAGACCCGGTAGATAGAACCGAAAAAAGGAACCCGGTATGAGAAATCGGGCAAGAATAACCCGGTATGATAAGCCGAGTATCGAATACCGGGTCCGGGAAGTAATCTGGGATTGGGAAAGAGACAGGGAAATCAAGAAATGACGTACCTGGGTATTGTGATTTCGATGAACACGAATCTGGGAGTGATTTTTTCTTGAAAAAATTCTTTCCTGAGCACTGTTAGCACAACCAAGACTCCAAACAAACACGGAAAAATAACCAATTTCACTCCTAAACACAACCTATGGCAACTAGCAAGAACGATTGAAAACTTGAAAAACAGAGGAAAACAACCCAGTTAATCGATTTTCACCAATTAAGGGTCAAAAACTTCAAAATCAATTCTGAAAACTTGTAAAGATTTATCTGAGATTATTATCAACCAGTTCTTAAACAAAAATTTGATTTTTAACCCGAAAATCAGTAACTCAAGAATTGTAGCCAAGAACACAGTGTCAATAAAACAAAAGTAGGGAATGACTCAAATCAAGCAAAATTACCTTTGGATCGATTGTCTCTCTGTTCTGATACCAATTGTGGACCCCAATATCAAGTGCAATCAATCAAAATAACACAATGAATCAAAGATTAATCAAGTAGATTGAATCAAAAAAAGGATATGAAATTTAGCCGTACAAAAGTATTTAAGTGATATGACGAGTCATTAACCCTAAGACAGGGTTAGCCATCCCTATTTATACCCCATAGGGATATTTACACAAAAGGCCCCTGAACTTCTATTCAACATTAAAATAAGACCTAACAAAATATATCCAAATACTCTAACAGTTATACGTATCTGATATCAACTAACACATGAACTCTTCTGCTTGCACATAAAGCAATCCTACACATACACGTCATGCCCTTTTCCTTTTCTTTTTCAATTATCCAAACCTGACCTGGAATACATATTTGAAAACAAAATGAGGGTTAGACCAATTGGTCTAAGTGAGAAAACCCTTGCATTTATCATACATTGGTATGATCATTTAAAAACATAATTATTCAATAAATCATTCATATCAAGCCATTCATGTCAAAACATCCATGTCAAACCTTTCATCATTTTATTCGAAACCGTTGGCACTCTTCTTTATACATTGGCACTCAGGCCCTTTCGATGTACCTTATAGTACAACCAACCCCACTAACCTTCAAGTACAACTAAAGTGCAAGTGATGTTGGCAATTCATAAGAACATCGCAAAGTGTAAGGTTCTAGAACAACCGGTAGTGTCTCTGATTGTCATTTATCGGCTCAACCTCCTATATACTAGTGCCAACAACACATACACATCCCTTCTCATTCAATTCATATTACAAAAATAACTTTATCCAATTAACATTATATGTATATATTCCAATTTGAAAATGGTTAAAAGAAAGCTCATCTGATTGATATAACTTTACTTTCACTCTCTCTTAAAACCCACAAGACCTTTACTTCCCAACAAGCTTCACACAATCTGAATTAAACAAATACAGATAATAATTTATCATCTAATCATATAGACTCTATCGCAGACTAAGAATCTTAAATAAACCCAAAATATCCTTTTTAAGCTTAAGTATTAAACCACTGCTCAAACTGCAACCACTGACCCAAAACCTGGATAACATGACTTTTTCCCTGATAAGGTTCATCCGGAAATTCACCCAGTTCCCGTATGCAACTTCAATCGGAAATCACTCAAAACCAGGACAAAACCCGCCCGGGAATCGTCCAATATCTGGGTATAACCTTACCCGAGAATTACCCAATACCTGGATGCAAACCATTCGGGAATTACCCGATATCCGCGCACACACCCCATTCAAGAATTGTCAAAAACCCGGACAACATTCTACCTGGGAATTGCTCAAAACTCGGACATGACTCAACCGGGAATTGCCTATTTCCCAAACACACTTGATCGGCAATTGCTTATTTCCCCGGACGAACTTTCGAACTTAGAATCGGTAGATATAAACTAAAAATCAAAAATTAAAACTTCTAAACCGGTAGAAATCTGCTACAATCTAATATGAACACGATTTGAAAAGAAACATACCCTAAAATCGATAGAAATCAAAATCCCCCGTGACCTTAATCGATGAAGTTTCTCTGTTCTTTCTCTCAAGCATACATACACACAAAACAATTCTAGAAACTGACTTTTGAAAGAAACAAATGAGGTGACTCCTTTATATAAGAAGTCAAAATTGCAAATAAGGGTTCCAACTATACTCACTTAACCACTTCTATCCCTAACTTATAAAACAAAATAACAAAACTCACCCCATGTTATTACAAACAAGTCCTTAACCTTGAGCCACATATACTTCTTCATTCAACTCATTGTTTAAGAATGCATACTTCATGTCGAACTGAAAAACGGGTAATTGAAATTGGGCAGCGAGTGCTAAAATAATTCTCATCGTCTCAAATCGAGCTACAGGAGAAAAACGTCTCCTCAAAGTCTATATGTTGTTGTTGTGAGTACCCTTTTCCGACGAGTCGAGCTTTGTGCTTTTTAAGGCTTCCATATTGACTACAACCCAATAATTTGTTGTATCACCAATTCTCGTCTTTTGGGTGACGGTGATGCATTGCTAGATACCGCACCTAGTTTATAACTTTAAATACAAGATTTATATTTGTTATCAACATCTCGAGAACCCATTGCGTCACATGCTTTGAACATATCCGAATACAGAGTTTCAATAATTAAAATGTTTCACTATTTTGTATTGAGTTAATCTGATTAAATAAAATTCAGATATTACTTATGTTGGACATGAAATAAGTTGACTAGCGATGATCTTTGTAAAAGAGTGATGATGCATGACAACTTTTGCACTCAAGTAAGGTGTAGAGTTGGTGGTGATTTATGTCATACTTCCATCACCATAAGTATGTATGACATTTTGCAAGAGAGTAGTCTTGAAATTCTTTGTCAAAATCACCTACAACCATATGATCCCTTTCTTTCTAAGTTTTAAAACCGTGACTCGCATCACGAGAATGCAAAGGATTCAAATTTTTCGTATGGAGACTGTGGAGGCATCAAACGTTCTTTGTTGTTATGATTCAAAGTCTCTCAAACTGTGAGGTATAATTTTGAAACACGCGATTTATTCTAGTTCATATTGGTCCTTGGAGGGTTACAGTTTTACTTTTCGTTGTGCTTGAGATCCCATAACCCAACAAGTTCTTCGTATGAAAATAGTCACCAAGGTAACCCTTAAAAGTCGTCAATGTAGTAGTCATTTTCAGAGACGATCGGATCATCGACATACACCAAAACATTAATATTATGGACTGCACCCTTAGTGTGTGTAAACAATGAATAATTAGAATAAGACTGTAAGAACCCATACCCTTTTAATGTCCTCACACGCTTAGAAAACCAACATCTTGGTGCTTGTTTCAACCTATAAAGATATTTACGCAATCGACAAACTAAACCAGGAGCGTCAGAATTAAAACCCAGAGGAAGTCTCATAAACACTTCTTCGTCCAAATCGTTGTAGGGAAAAGCGTTATGGACGTCCGTCTGATGCAACTCCTAATTCTTTGATACTACATTGGCAAGGAATGTACGGACGGTCAACGGTTTTGCAATGGGTGCCTGATTTATCCAACCATTAGCTGCTTTAAGGCACTCTCTCGAGGTTGATACAAGAACATAACCAAAAACTAACTCTCATATCTCAGTAGATGTTTAGGATGACACATAATATCTTTTATATAAGCAATACATAATGAACAAATCTCATTGATATTTAGTAACTTTCACAAGCATGCCTCCATATCATTCAAGAACTGAAGGATGCGTTTGCCCATGGCCTCATCTTCCCATTTTTTGAGTCCATTTGGTCATGCTATTATGATGTAACGTGCAGTCGTAACATTTTTATATGTAAGTCCATTGCACTTTAACACTTTTAACAATGATAAACATTTCATTGAATGAATGGCTGGAAAAAAATTATTAAGAAACAACATCCACCTTCATATTGGTTTTTAGCCTCACGTCGTTGCTAAGCTTTGGAACAAGTGTTGAACATAAAACATTTAAAGGAAAAAAGTAAGAAAAACGAGAAGTAAAGGAAACTATACACATAAATTGCATAAAACGTAATTACAACAAAATAACAAAAACCTAACTAATCTAAGAATTACTAAAACTACTACTAGATTTTAGAGTTGATATTTGTTGATATGCTTCTAAGAATTACTAAAACTACTACCCCTTCCTTTTGTAGCACAAGGAATTAGGTAAAAGTGCATAAAATTAGGCTAATAACATGCTACAACATCCTAGGTCCTACTAAAAGTTCGAACTCTTAGTTGTCTTAGTACTTTGTTATGCCTTACTTATTTTATAAAACCATTTGCATGAATTCCAAAACCATTTGTTGGTAGTTGTCTTTCAATAGATTATATCATCCATACTCTACCAAAATTCTTACTGTTAGAGCATTATTGTATTCAAGATTTATTGTAAAGTCTTGTAATGGTCAAAGCTTGTAAAGTCAAATGTAAAAGTCAAAGTCAAAGTTGTTTAGTTGGAAAGTCAATGTAATTAGAAATACTTGTGTTGTAATTCATAGGTATAAATAGGATTAGTTAGCTTAGTTGTTAAGTAAGTCTCAAGAAAGTCATTAGAGAGAGTTCATAATTGTAAATCTAGAGAGAGAATCTAGAGAGAGAAAGTCTTAATTCCTATGTAATATCTAGATTCTTGAAGATCAATGGAAGATTAATTGTTTACCTAATAGATCTGGTGTTTACAATTGGTATCAGAGCTTTGGGAGATCGAATTGTTTGCAAAATTCGTCCAAATTCATGAAGATTTGAAGATTTTTTGAAGGTTTTTGAAGAAATCACCATTTTTGAAGAACTTGAAGAACACAAATGGGTTATGCATTTCTTGTTTGTTTTTTGTTTTGATTTTGATTGCAAAGTGTTTCTCCATTGATATAAATCAATTTTGCATCAAAAGATTTACAAAAACGTACCAAGAATTGATCAATTTGAAGATTTTTGAAAATTTTGTGTTATTGAGAAAAAGTGGGCTGTAAAAAATTTTTGAGTTTGATTTTGCAATTTGTTGTTGTTTTGATCTATTTTTGTGCAAAATCGTTTCCAAAAAGTGTTTCTAGACGTGTTTCAATCATAAATTTCAAGATTTGATGCATAAAATTCCATTTTTGAAATTTTTGGATTGAAGATGTTCTTGAGTAAAAAGTTTAGATCTTGGTTTTTGATCCAAATTAATTGTTGAGCTGTTATTAAAATGTGTTTTTTGATTAGTTTTGATCTTATAAAGTCATGATCTAACAATTGTTTTTGAGGCTTTGATTTTTGCAAAAAAATCAACAGAGGAAACAAAGAAAGAAAAAAGAAAGAATTGACTTTCAAAAGTCAAAGCATACGAAATCATGGTTTCGGATCCTTCATAGGCTGAATTTTTGTTTAAGCTACATGTGTATGTGTTTAATACAAGTGTGTATGAGTTTTTTTTAATTTTGTGTTGATTACGTATGCTGCATGTGTGTTTAAAAAGAGAAGTGTGTGTGTGCATGTGATGTGATGAAGGTGTATGTGTGTGACGTGGAAAGTAAAGTGTGTAATGCGTGTGTTAGAAGTGTGTTAGAGTGTGTAAGGAGTGTGTGAGGCGTGTGTTAGTGTGTGTGCAGTGTAGGTGTACTAAGTGTGTGTACCTTGTGTGTTTGTAAAACAAACTCATTTCGGTTCACAGAAACTCATTTCGGATCAGCTGCCATACGAAACCATACTTCAGATAACCATTTCGTATCAAACAGAAAATTGGATTCGGATCATAGAGGATACGAAATCCTTGGATTCGGATCATAGAGGATACGAAATCCTTGATTTCGGATCATAGAGGATACGAATTCCTCAGATTTCGGTTCCTGCTTGATACGAAACCATCCTCATTTTGATTCAGATCATAAAGCATCAGGAAAGTGAAGGTTTCGGACCCTCTTTGATACGAAACCATATCGTTTCGGACCCTCTTTGATACGAATCTATCCTCATTTCGGATCCTTCTTTTGCCGGAAAACAGGCTCGTCGGAAAAACGTTTTTCGCCGAAAAAACGTGGGTCTTCAGAAATCGTTGCATGATCGATATTTTTTTGTTGGAATAGATTGGTAATCGATTAAGGATCACAACGCAAAAAGAATCAGTCGATTTGGACGAGAAACGAAGGAGATATTCACATTTTAAATCTGCCAATAGTTGTTGGGTTGAAGATGATGAATAGTACTAACCAAATTCCGTTAGTTCCGTTAGTTTTGTAACATTTTTAGTCCTTTTGTTAGTTTTTTCCAGTTAAGTCTGTTAATAGGTTTTAGGATTTGTCAATTTTGGTCCCTGTAGTATATAGTTTTGTTTTGTGTCATTTTAGGTCCTTATAGTATTACTTTAAGATTTTTACAGTTTTAATCCTTGTAGTTTAAGTTTTAGTTTTTTTTACATTTTCAGTTCCTAGACTAGTTAGTTTCTAGGTTTTTACACTTTTAGTCCTTAGAGTCTTAAGTTTCAATTTTTATCAATTTTTAGTCCTTGTTTTTGTTGAGTCTTAGTATTTTTCAATTTTAGTCCCTATATTTTGTATTTTTGACATTTTAGTCATTTTTGTGTCGAATTTTTGTCATTTTACCTGCTTTTATTCGTAACTGACATATTTTTCTCTTATTTTGCAGGTTTGACGATTAAAGTCCAACATATCCGCGTAAACTTTTCAGAATTAATTTTTGGAAGACAAATTTCTAATTTGTTTTTCAGATTTTTTTTTTGAAAAATTTTCTGACTTTAATTGTGTTTTTCTGATTTTTAAGAGTGTGCACATAATTCTAACTTCCAAGCGAAGTTTCTCTTGACGATCACTCTATTAGGTATATCTTTGTTAATAATTTTTATATTTTTGATCTAATTTTGTTTGTCTTTCATTATTCAGGTTCATATCAAAATGCCGACAACAGATGAAAATGGGGTAACACGTTACTCAAGAATAGAAATGGGACAAGGATTGAAGCAAACTCTTAAAAGAGAGATACCTCCAATTTCACAAACTTTTGTTAAATCAAACAATGAAAGTTTGAAGCAAACTCTTACAAAGGAGATACCTCAAATCTCACAAACTTTTGTTAAATCAAACAATGAAAGTTTGAAGCAAACTCTTACAAAGGCGATACCTCAAATCTCACAAACTTTTGTTAAATCAAATAATGAAAGTTTGAAACAAACTTTTGTCAAAGATAATGCTTCAAATCCTTCAACTCTTGTTTCAAATAAAGAGGAAGAAAATGCTGATTTGAAGAGACAGATTTTAGACATTTCTTCTTCAAATGAAAAATCTATTTTGAAAGAACAAAATGCTATACTTACTAAAAGAATTACTGATCTTGAAGTTTATATTGCAGGACTTGAAACAAAGAAAGACAACTCAAGTCTGCACGATCAAATCGGGAAACTTCAAGAGAAAGTAACAACTCTTCAATAAGAAAATACTGATATGAAGAGTAGGGAAGAAAAGAGAGAGAAGTGGATCTTGCATTTACGAGCTCAATTAAAAAAAGTTCAAGATAAAGGAAAAAGTTTGGACAGTGAAAACGCTGAGCTAAAGAGAAAACTGTCTAATTTTTCTCTTGAAGAAAAGAAAGAAATTGAGCTTAAATATGTAAAACTTTTGAAGCAAGTCTCCGACTTTGAAAAAGTTTTATATCTTGAAAAAGAGAAGCAAGAAAAAGATAGAACTGAATTTGAAACTAAACGAAAATCTTTTGAGATTAAAAGTTCTGAACTTTCCGTGAAAATCTCTGAATTAGAAAATGTTTTGGAAAAGGAAAGAAAAGGGTTCACGGAAAAGAAAAATCTCTTTGAAAAGGAAAATACAATCCTTAAAAAGAAAAATATGGAAACTTTCAAAGAGATTATTGATAAAAGAAAATTTTTGGAAAAAGATTTTGAATCGGAACGCAAATATTTTGAAGATGCGATTCTTAATCTTACCAAAAGATTATCTGGTTTATCAGCTGACATTATGAAGGATCAATTGATCAAATCTGACCTTCAAAAGAAATTTGATCTAATTTTTAAAGAGAAAAATGTTTTGATAAATAAAGTTAAAGAACTTGAAGACATCATTTTAAAATTTGATGTCTCAAAGCAGGTCAGTCCTGATACTATCTTTCAGACTCCATTTGTTGATTCAAATGATTTTGAATGCTCTTTTAAAACTGCTTCAAGTTCGAGTTTTAAAAAATTTCTTCTAAACAATTTAATAGATCAACTGATTTCTCAAAAGGTCAGATTCATTCTACAAATCTCTTCTATAATCATTTGCTTGATAAATCGGATAATGATTCAAAAGTGCCTAAAGTTAATACTTCCAAACCTGAAGAAGTTCCAGTCTTCAAGAAGGTGAAGATGGAATGGAGAGTCAAAGGCACAAAAATTCCAAAGAAAGATGTGCCAAAATAATCTGCATCCACATCAAAGGCCAAAAAGAACAATGCGCCGAAAGGTAAATCTTCTGTTAAACCTAATCATATTCATTCCGCAAATCATCTGATTAGGTTGGCACATAAGAAAATTTGTTGTTCTTACTGTGGATCAAATGATTTTGTGCATAAAAATTATACTTCTTATTGGTACGGTACTTACAGTATTTCTTCAAAGAAAGCTGCATCTAACACACTAGGACCCAAGTCCCGTTGGGTACCAAATGATGTTATAACACCAAAATCATGTTATCGCCTTGGCTGGAAAAATCTTAATTTTAACCTAAAAGATACCAAATGAGATTATCTCCACTTCCAAACTCCATAACAAGAAAGATAAAAATAGCAAACAAAAAGAACTTTTGTGGGGAATGGACGTTATAATATCAACATAAATTATAGTTATTAACAATGAACTAAACAATCTTATTACTCAACTAAGCTTGCTCTAGCCATTAGAAAGTACTAAATGATCAATTTCAACATACATAATATTCATTCAAAACTACTTTCCGATGAAACCATAACACACCAATGAATTTAAACAAGTTCTTAAATAATAGATGTAACACCCCTAAAATAAAACAAATATCAATTTCGATAAATCTTGATGTATAAGTAGTAACTACAAGTCCAACAGAAAAGGATAATGTAACACCTTGATTTTTGTATAAAGTGTTAAGATGGGTTTTATTGATAAATTTATGATTGGGTATTTGATATATAAGATTAATTTTAGAGTTTATCCCCGAGTAAGTTACGTTTTGTGTTTTATTGGAATTATAAGTTAAGGGGTAAACTTTAATTTTAATTTATAAGTTAAAGGGTGTTATTTGCCAAGTGATGAAAGTAGAGGGGGCTGTTGGGTTAAGGTGATGAAAGATATCACCACCACCGCCTCATTTGCTAATAATAAGAAGAAGATAAGATTTTTCTCATTTTGGTTAGTCTTGTGTGTGTATCGTACAAAGAGAGAGAGAGAGAGAGAGAGAACCGAAAGAAAGACAAAGAAGAAGAAGAAAGCTGAATTATTCAGCTGAAAAATTTAGGTGCAACCTGTGAGAATCAAAGGTATGATTTCATATGAATTGCTCTCCTTATGTGTATTAAACTACTTATTGGTTTAGAAAATGGGTTATTACGTTTTTGGAAGTTATGAAGATTCTGAAGTCATAAATCTCTTCTATTAGTAACCTTAAGCATATCTGCAAGTTTGTAGAATTTATTATGACATAAAAGTGTCAGTTTTGGCTTAATTACGTTTTTCAGTTGGTTGAGACAAAGATGAATATCGCAAACAGTTAGTTGCGATAAAGATGGCAGTTGCGATAAGGATGAATGTCGCAAGCTTTGGGTTGCGACAAGATTGTGTATCGCAATAGTTGGTTGCGATAAGTCATTGTATCGCAACAGTGGGTTGCGATAAGATGTTATGTCGCAACAGTTGGTTGCGACAAGAGGGATATCGCAACAATGGGTTGCGACAAGTACTGTGTCGCAAGTAGTAGGTTGCGACAAGTGTTATCGCAATTAGTGGGTTGCGGTAAGTGTCGAGAATTTTGGTTATTTAGGATTCTTAGTCTGTAAGGGTCTTGTACAGTAGATTGATATCAGTACAATATGTATTTGGATGTTTCATACTCTGGGAAGTTTAGTAGCGGAAAGTCTTTACAACTTTAAGAAGTGAAGTAATAGCGACGTTACTGCTATCGGGTGAGTTCATTCTTACCTTACCCTTTTTATAACGTTTTAAATTATGGTAAGGTACATTTTTATAATGAAATGTTTTGGATGGATTTTGGAAGATTAATTTTATGAAGTAAAATCGGTTATCTTAAATTGATGGTTTTGCTTAATTTTATTAACGTTATTTGAAAATGATTTATATTAAGCAATAACCTGCACGAGTACAAATAAGTGTAAATGAATCCATAGGCACTAGTTTTTATATGAACACATGGAATAGGCGTGGATTAATCATAATTCCAGTGTGTCTGATAAACGTGGAATAGGCGTAGACTAATCGTAATTCCCGTTTAGGTGAAAGAAGGAATAGGCGTGGATTAATCGTAATTCCTATTTCACATTGATGAGGAATCGTGGAATAGGCGTGGACTAATCGTAATTCTCGATTTCTAAGGAAGAATAGAAATTGACATGTGTAATTGTTATCTCTACTTCCTTTCCAAGAAATTGACATGTGTAATTGTGATTTCTTGGATATGAGCATTAATCTAGAATGCGTGGAGATTCGTAGTGGGCTCTTGAACATGATATCATGACTGACTTGGTGTCGGTCATATTCATGGAATCGGGTTTAACCCTGTCATCGTAAGATGTTTTTACAAATTGGTAAGAAAGATGGTAAATCAGGTTTGTTATGCCTTGTTTACATTGATGTTAAAAGTATTGTTTTGAAACCGAATGTTCTCACTAGGCGTTAGCCTAATCGTTTCAAATTATATTTTCTTACCAGGTACTAGCTTCGAGAAATAAAGGGATGTGGGACGAGAGCTTTTGTAATAGTGGAGAAGTTAATGAATATTGAGGCTTTTTGATGGATTGCTTAGATAACCTAGTTAATCTGATTATAGTGACATGATTAGATTAATAGGTTATTTAAAGAATTCGATATTTGTAAATATGACCCTCATAGTTAATTCTCTGCTTATGTATAAAGTTTGGAAGATTAATGGTTAAATCTTGTTATAAATTGAGGTTTAAATTAGTCCTGATTTTTAGGGTGTTACAGATAATCTACGACAGTTCCTAAAAGAATAAACAATCATGTTTAAAGTTACCAACCTCCTAATCTAATTCATAAAAGAATAAATTATGATCTTGTGTTGCTAAACCTCTAAAAACATTGCTATATCCAAGGAAGGGGTCCTAAAAATTCTAGTAACTCTATGTTCCTTTAACCGACACCAATGTTAGTCACACTCTCTAATAATCCTACAACTAGACCCTAAGATACATGACAATAAGAACAAGTGTTAGTGTTGTGTGGTCTATGCAACCTATAGATTCATGTAAGTAGAACTCAGTGCAAGTATACACATTGATATATTATCGTTTCTTAACAAGTGACAACGGTACCAAATATCAATCCACATGGAAGGCTTGTAAAATTTTGTCACTATACAATCTTAAAAAAAACGACTTCAGATGGTGAATTCTAAGAAATCATTATTGTGATAACCCGGTAAGTCACCTTATTATTTTATGCATGTTTTTAGGATATGAAGAAAATTTAGTTGTTATTTTATGTGAATCATAAGTTTAGGGGTAGTTAATAGTATGTTATCATTTTATGTGATCACGTTAGTTTGATGTATTGTAACATGGTACTAGAATCTTGATGGGGTTATAATATGGTTAATGTTAAGTTAAGGATTAGTTGATTTTATTTAAATTAGGGTGATTATAGTCATTAATTGTTAGTTCAAGGCCCTTAGTGTAAATTAGAGTATATATATATATATATATATATATATATATATATAGGGTCATCTATTCTTTTTGATGAGTCATTAGACCATTTGCTAAAAATTGAAGAAAGGTAAAGTGTGTGAGGTGTATGTGTCGTTCAAGAGAGAGAGAAATAGAAGAAAGAAAGGGCTCCAAGGTGTTGATGTTCTTTTGAAGTCAAGAGATAGTTGCAGGTATGTTTAGGTGTTTGGTTTTCAAACTTGAACTCTTGTTGTTTATAGTATTATCTTGGTTATTTTAGGATTTAGGGTATGAGTGTTTACCATAAGTGAGTATATGGAGTATTCTTGAGTGTGTGTTTGAAAAAAAGAAATTATGATTTTCAGATTTTCATCTTCTTGTATAGGTTTTTGTTAGCTAAAGTTGAGTTTTGAACCTCCTTCCAACTTTAGCATGCTTTTCCTTGTCTAAAACTGTTAGTCCCATAATCAATCAACAATTCAAGATTTAGAGAGAGATTGGATCAATGATGTCATCCACATATTAGATTTGAACTCTTTGAATACATGGAGGATGATTCTCTCTCTAGAGCCTAAGCCCTCTCTCTTTCTACATTGTAGCTCTCAATCTAGTGCACACCATACAAATGAGCTCACAAACACATTATATAGTGACACATTACAAGGCCCAAGCCCATTTAGCTTAAAGCCCAAGACCAAATACAAAATACAATCCTTTACAAAACTTTCACAATTTAGGACAATTTTAGTGTCCTAACATTCTCCCCCTAAAGTTTTGTAAAGCAAAATCATCCATCTTCAAACGCTTTATCTCCTCCCCACCTTGATTTTCTTGGAAAAACTTTAGCGGTGCTTTTTCATCGAATGTAGTCTAGGCTCCCCCCTTGAAAGAAGCTTTTATTCTTGATATTTTCAACCTTGAAAACCGGATTCGATGTGCATCATAACCTTGATCGAGTGCACGAAAAACATCTTTAAAATGTAGAAACTCGAGCTCGTTCCGATAAGCCCACAAGAAAAATAACGAGCGAGTTGTTGCGTGTTGATCCAAACCCTCAGTGATTTGATAATGACACTGAGAAACACTTAGTGAAAATTGTAAGTAGACAATATGTATTAGAGTTTCACTATCGCTGATAAGTACTAAGTCTGTTTCAGTACCGCTGATAGGAACTCTCGTTCTTTAATTTACATATTCAACGAACACTGTTCATCAGTGAGCCCTGAGCTTGTTCAGTCTCACTGATGATCGCTGATACTTTATATTGTTTACTTATGATCCCTGAAGAGAAGTTTCACGTCAATCATGTTCTACGCTGAAGTCGATAATCAAGCCGAAGAACCAGCGACAAGTCTACTAATGAACTGATGCGGATATCAGCGAAGCCAAGACCTGTCCACTCAACGAGAAGTTTCAAGTAGAAGACTTCAGCGAACGCTGAACTTTATCATTTGCTGAAAAAGAATCATTCAGCGAACGCTGATCATGAAGCCTCCTCTACAAGTAACTTTTGTCTTACCTCCCTTGCACGCCTCTGTACAAAAATGTCAGAACGGACATCCCTTCTGTCCAGAATCGTACAACCAACTCTGATTCTACATTGTCCATCATGCGGCCACTAGGTTGTCTACTGAAGTCAAACCATGCAACCAACCAGAGGCTGCCACGTGTAAAGGTGTACTGACATGCATTAAATGCATGCAGTATATAAAGGAAACCCTACTTCATTTTTGAAGTGCTCGGCCATTTCCTTCTCTTTGCTAATCTGTGTGTAAGAATATTATCCTTAGTATCCTTATTTTCTCTCTATCTTATTTCTAGTGCAAGAAGTCTTAGTGATTCTCATAGCTTGTTTAGATTAGGTTTATTCCTTAATCTTGTTCCGCAACAAGTTGTAAATTGTTTGATACATATCAATAAACAATTTAGAAAAGTAAAAATCGTGTGTTTGTATTCAACCCCCCCCCCCCCCCCCTTCTACAAACATGTATAACCCCTTTGGGACCAACAAGTGGTATCAGAGCAGATTGTTTAATCCTATAAACAAGATCTTTCTTATACTAATTTCTTTTCTCTTCCTTGCTATTTTCTAAAATGGCTAACAACACAAACACAAACTATATCGATAATGGTTCTCTTGCAAAACCCCCTAGATTTTCCAGAAATAACTTTAATCTATGAAAAAATAGGACGATGCTATTCTTGGAAAGTGTAGATCCTACTATGCCTTACTACATCGAAAATGGTCCATATATCCATGTCATGATAGGCGCTGTTGTTCTAGCCAGTGCTACTAGAGCTGCAATCCCTGAAAGAGAAATTCCCAGGGCACCTAACAATTGGACTGATTAAAACAAGAAGAAGGTGGCTATCGACACTAAAGCCAGATCCATCATCTTTATGGCTCTTCCTGATGAAGTCTACCACTCCGTCATGAACCTGAAAACCTCGAAAGCCATGTGGGACACAATCTGTGTTCAATATGAAGGTACATCTGAAGTCCAGGACTCAAGAAAGTTCAACCTGGTAAGACAGTACGAAAGCTTCATTTGGGGTAAGAATGAAACTCTCTCTGAAGTTCACCAACGTTTTAACTGTTTAATCATTGACTTGAAAACCGTTAGTAAGGAATATTCTAACTTTGAGATCCTGACAAAGTTTCTGGAATGTCTTCCTGAAAGTTGGGACAGTTATTCTATGTGTCTTAAACTCTCAAAGGATCTGAAATCTACCTTATATGGCACTATGCTCAATCATGAGCAGTCGTTTCATCTTAAGAAGAATCTTGTAAAAGATTCCAAAAAGCACACCTGTTGCTTTACTCTCTTCAAAGTTGGTACCTACTCAGCGATCTACTGTTACTATCACTGAGTTGGAATCTAACTCTGATGACTCATCTGAAGCCGATCCTTCAGAAATTGATGAGTCACTGGCCCTCCTGACTAATTCTTTCAGGAGATTCGCCAGAAAGGGTAACTTTAGAAGAAACAAACCTCTTGCACTCACTGATAAGCCAAAATTGTCAACCCCTGTTGATAAGGCTAATGCTACCTGCTTTAACTGTGAAAAGTAGGACACTTTGCTAGTAAATGCAGGTCTAAGAAAGTCTTCAAACCCTCATCTTCTTCCTACAATAAATCCTCTAACCCCAGGGCTAGAGATGACAAGTACAAGAAGCTGAAAGAAAAGTATGCAAAGCTGAAAAGCTTTAAGAAGAAAGGCAAAGGCATGATCGCTGAAGATCATGAATGGGCTCTTTCTGATGAAGAATCATCTGACTCTGAAGATGATGATGAGGCCAATCTTTGCCTCATGGCCAAAATAGAAGAAGGGGAAGAACAAACTGAAATTCCCTCTACTTCTACTTCTACCTCTCATGTATAAAATTCTCTCACTGATACTCAAACTTCAGCTCTTAGTGACATCGAAAGACGTTGGACAGTCGATCATTTGACTGTTGATTTATATGATGCCATGAATGGCAAGACCAAAGCTGAAAAACTAAATATTGATCTCGCTGAACAGCTTAAGAATCGTCACTTAGAAATTCAAAAGCTTTCGAAAATAGAAGAAAATCTAAAAGATCAGGTCTGTATAAACCAACTCATTCGTATCGAGCGAGAAGATGCTGTCGAGGCACTAAAGGCTGAAAAGGCTACTGTTGAAGGATGGTGTAAATCCTCAACAACGATCACTGAGATATTAAGGTCTCAAATTCCCCTGAGTGATAAAAGTGGTCTTAGTTATAAAGCTGATACTCTAGAACCAACCACTGATCGTTCCATGCTCAAATTCGGAATGTTCGTATCCTCTATCCCTGACACCTCCGCGTCTCAGTGTACCTCTTCTAAAAATCCCATCCCTGAGGAAAAACCTACCATAAATTCTAAAGGTAAAGGTAAAGAAAAAGTTTTTAATCAAAAACCTCAGAAGGATACCTTTGTACCTAAGCTGAATGTTTCTAAACCTTCAGTGACTTATCCCTCTACTTCTAAGAACAAGATCCCTGGATTCATTCAGCGATCTACTCCTAGAATCAGAGTGGATATCATTGTTAAGAAATCTGAAGAACTGATTGTTCCTCCAATTTCCAATGCCAAAGGTATACTTGGTACTGGCCCTGCTCATTTAAAAATCTCGGCTAAGCATGCAAATGGTCCTAAAGCTACGTTTAGCTATAGGAAATGTTATCACTATGGACTTACCGATCATATTGCTAGTAAGTGCCCCACAACCACCAAAGCTAAAAAGTTAGCTAAGGTGAAGATCAATGCCTCCAAGGCAAAGAAGACCAATCCTGGTGCAAATCAGGTTAAGGTGAAACCAACCACTGAGGTTAAGAAATTAACCAAAGTGAAGACTAGTCCTGAAGCTGAATCTTCAAATGCTGCGAAGATTGCTGAACTTTCCACTTCCTCTACCACCACTGACAAGTGTGGACCATAGTAAAATGGGTGCCCAAGTCACACTAATCTTCCTTTGTGTGCAGGTCCTGAAGGGTATTTGGTATCTCGATAGCGGATGCTCTAGACATATGACTGGCAAAAAGAAACTGCTCACTAAATATAATGAAGAGAAGGGTCCCTCTGTGACCTTCGATAGAGACGGAAAAGGCTATACCCGAGGGTATGGTGTACTTTATAATGGTGCAACTACCTTCAGAAGAGTCGCATATGTTGAAGGACTGAAGCACAATCTTCTAAGCATCAGTCAGCTGTGTGACAAGGATCACAAAGTGATTTTTACTAAGGAATCCTGCTTTGTTACTGACAAAAAGGAGAATATCGCTCTTAGCGGATATCGTTTGGAAAATGTTTATGTAATAAGCATGGACTCGACAACCACTGAGAACTCCTGTTTCTAATCAAAAGCCTCATCTGATGTGAACTGGCTATGGCATAAGAGGCTCTCTCATCTCAACTTCAAGACACTGAATACTCTTTCTTCAAAAGAGTTGGTCACTGGTCTACCTCAACACTCATACGCTATGGAATCTCTATGTTCAGCGTGTGAGAAAGGGAAACAAACCAAAGAAAGCTTCAAATCTAAGCAAGTTTCCTCAGTGTCATCTCCTCTTCAACTTCTCCATATGGATTCGTTCGGCCTGTTAACAAACAATCCCTCGCTGGAAATAAATATACACTGGTCATAGTTGATGAATTCTCTCGCTATACCTGGGTTATGTTTCTCCGTTCTAAGAGTGACACCCCTGAAGAACACATCTCTTTCGTCAGGAAAATGGAAGTCCTGAATAATATGACCATTCGCTCAATAAGGAGTGATCATGGGCCTGAATTCAAAAACAGTTCCCTTGATTCCTTCTTTGAAAGCAAGGGTATTTCTCACAACTTTTCCTCAGTGAGAACACCGCAACAAAATAGAGTCGCTGAAAGAAGAAATCGAACGGTCATCGAAGCTGCACGTTCAATGCTCAGCGATCCTCATTTACCTACTCAGTTCTGGGCATAAGCTGTCAACACTGCTAGTTTCACTCAAAACAGGTCGCTGATCATAAAAAGATTCAATAAGACAGCCTATGAACCTTTCCATGGGAGAAAGCCTTCAATTAGCTTTCTTCACATCTTTGGATGTCAATGTTTCATACTGAACAACAGGGATGCCCTAGGAAAGTTTGATCCCAAGGCTGATGATGGAATTTTTCTTGGATACTCTTCTATCTCTAAAGCTTACAGAGTCTTCAATCGAAGAAGACAAATTGTGGAAGAAACAATCCATTTCACTTTTGACGAATCCCGGTCAGCGAACTCTAGACCTACTGCTGATATCGAAGAACTGAATCAATGGATGTTTCCTCATCTTGGTGATTCAGAAGCTTCTCCTATTTCTCAAGTTATTCCTTCTAATGTTGAAGATGATGATCCTATTATCATCCCAAGCATGCAGACAAGTGAAGCTGAATCCTCATGGGTCTCAGCTGTTCCTCTCAACACATTGCCTGCTTCTGAACCATCTACCTCAGATATCCCATCGACATCTCAACAATCAGTGAATGAAATGACATCTAAACCTCTACCTCTTCTTGTTAGTCCTAGATTGATCAGGTAACAACGATTCAATGAGAAATAACAAGAACAAATAATGATTTCAAGTTGTCATCCCTCTCGTATTCAATAATCAAGATAGTTACAAAGGTTTGAATGAAAAACACAACTATCTCTCTCTAAACAATTAAGCTCTCAATTTGTCTAATGAATCGCTTATAGAACGTCTAACCTAATTCTAAGGTTAAGGAACATTATATACCAAGGCTTTAAACACAAAGGCCCATGGCCCATCAACCTAATCTAAGCCCTTTTATAATTAAAGGCTTTTACAAAAAGATTAATTAAACTAATTAAGCTCTATAATAATTATCTATATATCTTTCTAATACGTAGGACATTTATGGTCCTAACAATCTCCCCCTAAAGATATATAAATAAAAATTGGACTTGAAACCTTCAGGTCTTGATCTTCTCTTCTTCTTGAATCTTTGAAAACTTCGGTGTTGCTTGTCTTCATGTCTTTTCAGCGCTCCCCCTTGAATAAATCTCTTGGTCTTCATATCTTCAACTTTAAGAACTTATAGAACCAGTATGCTCGATGGAGGAAATAATTTGAAGCGAACACCACTTGATAAGGAATGAGAAGAATTGAATACTTGTCAGCACTTTGATCACTTGAATCTCAGAACAGATCAATCATTAGGGAAAGATCGGTCAACAGTTACTCCCCCTCGGCTTTTGCATGGGGACGTCTTTACTCCCCCTCGGCTTTACTCCCCCTCGGCTTTACTCCCCCTCGGCTGATGAATCACCAGTTACTCCCCCTCGGCTTTTTCTAACTCCCCCTCAACTTGATAATCCGTGTCTTTGAATCTGTACCCTTTCTCCCCCTCATGATGAGTAGGAACATCCGGAGCATTATGCACGTTCAAAGACAATAGTGACGAGTAGCAAAAATTCCAGATCAAAACATTATAGTATCCAGGGTAATCTGCTAACACAGAAACACATTAGTAACTGTTATCACAACAATTAAAAACATTGTGTGGCCTATGTTCAGAGTTGGCCAAGGGGTATCTCTGATAGGACTTCCAGTTATCACTGAAGTAAATTTTTAAAAATTACCTCTCAAACTGTTCCGACAATATCACAAAGATATGCAATGGGAATCACAAAGACTCGTGCATGTGTGAAAGAAATAAATTCTATCTGTTTGGCTCAAATTATTGATTTAACCTGGGGCGCAAGTTAAAAATCAATAGACACAGTGAATAGAATATGAAGTTCGGAGACCGGAGCTGATGTCTTCCTTTTTCAATATCTAAGACCTCCGAGTGAGGAATAGATAGATTATGTGATAATCTCCGTGAATATATGAAACAAGCATCTTTTGTGAGATACTTGAGTGGCTGGGTGGGATGACTTGAAAACCGTTAGTAAGGAATATTCTAACTTTGAGATCCTGACAAAGTTTCTGGAATGTCTTCCTGAAAGTTGGGACAGTTCTTCTATGTGTCTTAAACTCTCAAAGGATCTGAAATCTACCTTATATGGCACTATGCTCAATCATGAGCAGTCGTGTCATCTTAAGAAGAATCTTGTAAAAGATTCCAAAAAGCACACCTGTTGCTTTACTCTTTTCAAAGTTGGTACCTACTCAGCGATCTACTGTTACTATCACTGAGTTGGAATCTAACTCTGATGACTCATCTGAAGCTGATCCTTCAGAAATTGATGAGTCACTGGCCCACCTGACTAATTCTTTCAGGAGATTCGCCAGAAAGGGTAACTTTAGAAGAAACAAACCTCTTGCACTCACTGATAAGCCAAAATTGTCAACCCCTGTTGATAAGGCTAATGCTACCTGCTTTAACTGTGAAAAGTATGACACTTTTCTAGTGAATGCAGGTCTAAGAAAGTCTTCAAAGCCTCATCTTCTTCCTACAATAAATCCTCTAACCCCAGGGCTAGAGATGACAAGTACAAGAAGCTGAAAGAAAAGTATGCAAAGCTAAAAAGCTTTAAGAAGAAAGGCAAAGGCATGATCGCTGAAGATCATGAATGGGCTCTTTCTGATGAAGAATCATCTGACTCTGAAGATGATGATGAGGCAAATCTTTGCCTCATGGCCAAAATAGAAGAAGAGGAAGAACAAACTGAAATTCCCTCTACTTCTACTTCTACCTCTCATGTATAAAATTCTCTCACTGATACTCAAACTTCAGCTCTTAGTGACATCGAAAGACGTTGGACAGTCGATCATTTGACTGTTGATTTATATGATGCCATGAATGGCAAGACCAAAGGTGAAAATCTAAATATTGATCTCGCTGAACAGCTTAAGAATCGTCACTTAGAAATTCAAAAGCTTTCGAAAATAGAAGAAAATCTAAAAGATCAGGTCTGTATAAACCAACTCATTCGTATCGAGCGAGAAGATGCCGTCGAGGCACTAAAGGCTGAAAAGGCTACTGTTGAAGGATGGTGTAAATCCTCAACAACGATCACTGAGATATTAAGGTCTCAAATTCCCCTGAGTGATAAAAGTGGTCTTAGTTATAAAGCTGATACTCTAGAACCAACCACTGATCGTTCCATGCTCAAATTCAGAATGTTCATATCCTCTATCCCTGACACCTCCGCGTCTCAGTGTACCTCTTCTAAAAATCCCATCCCTGAGGAAAAACCTACCATAAATTCTAAAGGTAAAGGTAAAGAAAAAGTTTTTAATCAAAAACCTCAGAAGGGTACCTTTGTACCTAAGCTGAATGTTTCTAAACCTTCAGTGACTTATCCCTCTACTTCTAAGAACAAGATCCCTGGATTCATTCAGCGATCTACTCCTAGAATCAGAGTGGATATCATTGTTAAGAAATCTGAAGAACTGATTGTTCCTCCAATTTCCAATGCAAAAGGTATACTTGGTGCTGGCCCTGCTCATTTAAAAATCTCGGCTAAGCATGCAAATGGTCCTAAAGCTACGTTTAGCTATAGGAAATGTTATCACTATGGACTTACCGATCATATTGTTAGTAAGTGCCCCACAACCACCAAAGCTAAAAAGTTAGCTAAGGTGAAGATCAATGCCTCCAAGGCAAAGAAGACCAATCCTGGTGCAAATCAGGTTAAGGTGAAACCAACCACTGAGGTTAAGAAATTAACCAAAGTGAAGACTAGTCCTGAAGCTGAATCTTCAAATGCTGCGAAGATTGCTGAACTTTCCACTTCCTCTACCACCACTGACAAGTATGGACCCATAGTAAAATGGGTGCCCAAGTCACACTAATCTTCCTTTGTGTGCAGGTCCTGAAGGGTATTTGGTATCTCGATAGCGGATGCTCTAGACATATGACTGGCAAAAAGAAACTGCTCACTAAATATAATGAAGAGAAGGGTCCCTCTGTGACCTTCGATAGAGACGGAAAAGGCTATACCCGAGGGTATGGTGTACTTTCTAATGGTGCAACTACCTTCAGAAGAGTCACATATGTTGAAGGACTGAAGCACAATCTTCTAAGCATCAGTCAGCTGTGTGACAAGGATCACAAAGTGATTTTCACTAAGGAATCCTGCTTTGTTACTGACAAAAAGGAGAATATCGCTCTTAGCGGATATCGTTTGGAAAATGTTTATGTAATAAACATGGACTCGACAACCACTGAGAACTCCTGTTTCTTCTCAAAAGCCTCATCTGATGTCAACTGGCTATGGCATAAGAGGCTCTCTCATCTCAACTTCAAGACACTGAATACTCTTTCTTCAAAAGAGTTGGTCACTGGTCTACCTCAACACTCATACGCTATGGAATCTATATGTTCAGCGTGTGAGAAAGGGAAACAAACCAAAGAAAGCTTCAAATCTAAGCAAGTTTCCTCAGTGTCATCTCCTCTTCAAATTCTCTATTTGGATTCGTTCGGCCTGTTAACAAACAATCCCTCGCTGGAAAGAAATATACACTGGTCATAGTCGATGATTTCTCTCGCTATACCTGGGTTATGTTTCTCCGTTCTAAGAGTGACACCCCTGAAGAACACATCTCTTTCGTCAGGAAAATGGAAGTCCTGAATAATATGACCATTCGCTCAATAAGGAGTGATCATGGGACTGAATTCAAAAACAGTTCCCTTGATTCCTTCTTTGAAAGCAAGGGTATTTCTCACAACTTTTCCTCAGTGAGAACATCGCAACAAAATGGAGTCGCTGAAAGAAGAAATCGAACGGTCATCGAAGCTGCACGTTCAATGCTCAGCGATCCTCATCTACCTACTCAGTTCTGGGCATAAGCTGTCAACACTGCTAGTTTCACTCAAAACAGGTCGTTGATTATAAAAAGATTCAAGAAGACAGCCTATGAACCTTTCCATGGGAGAAAGCCTTCAATTAGCTTTCTTCACATCTTTGGATGTCAATGTTTCATACTGAACAACAGGGATGCCCTAGGAAATTTTGATCCCAAGGCTGATGATGGAATTTTTCTTGGATACTCTTCTATCTCTAAAGCTTACAGAGTCTTCAATCGAAGAAGACAAACTGTGGAAGAAACAATCCATTTCACTTTTGACGAATCCCGGTCAGCGAACTCTAGACCTACTGCTGATATCGAAGAACTGAATCAATGGATGTTTCCTCATCTTGGTGATTCAGAAGCTTCTCCTATTTCTCAAGTTATTCCTTCTAATGTTGAAGATGATGATCCTATTATCATCCCAAGCATGCAGACAAGTGAAGCTGAATCCTCATGGGTCTCAGCTGTTCCTCTCAACACATTGCCTGCTTCTGAACCATCTACCTCAGATATCCCATCGACATCTCAACAATCAGTGAATGAAATGACATCTAAACCTCTACCTCTTCTTGTTAGTCCTAGATTGATCAGGTAACAACGATTCAATGAGAAATAACAAGAACAAATAATGATTTCAAGTTGTCATCCCTCTCGTATTCAATAATCAAGATAGTTACAAAGGTTTGAATGAAAAACACAACTATCTCTCTCTAAACAATTAAGCTCTCAATTTGTCTAATGAATCGCTTATAGAACGTCTAACCTAATTCTAAGGTTAAGGAACATTATATACCAAGGCTTTAAACACAAAGGCCCATGGCCCATCAACCTAATCTAAGCCCTTTTATAATTAAAGGCTTTTACAAAAAGATTAATTAAACTAATTAAGCTCTATAATAATTATCTATATATCTTTCTAATACGTAGGACATTTATGGTCCTAACAATCTCCCCCTAAAGATATATAAATAAAAATTGGACTTGAAACCTTCAGGTCTTGATCTTCTCTTCTTCTTGAATCTTTGAAAACTTCGGTGTTGCTTGTCTTCAAGTCTTTTCAGCGCTCCCCCTTGAATAAATCTCTTGGTCTTCATATCTTCAACTTTAAGAACTTATAGAACCAGTATGCTCGATGGAGGAAATAATTTGAAGCGAACACCACTTGATAAGGAATGAGAAGAATTGAATACTTGTCAGCACTTTGATCACTTGAATCTCAGAACAGATCAATCATTAGGGAAAGATCGGTCAACAGTTACTCCCCCTCGGCTTTTGCATGGGGACGTCTTTACTCCCCCTCGGTTGATGAATCAACAGTTACTCCCCCTCGGCTTTTTCTAACTCCCCCTCAACTTGATAATCTGTGTCTTTGAATTTGTACCCTTTCTCCCCCTCATGATGAGTAGGAACATCCGGAGCATTATGCACGTTCAAAGACAATAGTGACGAGTAGCAAAAATTCCAGATCAAAACATTATAGTAACCAGGGTAATCAGCTAACACAGAAACACATTAGTAACTGTTATCACAACAATTAAAAACATTGTGTGGCCTATGTTCAGAGTTGACCAAGGGGTATCTCTGATAGGACTTCCAGTTATCACTGAAGTAAATTTTTAAAAATTACCTCTCAAACTGTTCCGACAATATCACAAAGATATGCAATGGGAATCACAAAGACTCGTGCATGTGTGAAAGAAATAAATTCTATCTGTTTGGCTCAAATTATTGATTTAACCTGGGGCGCAAGTTAAAAATCAATAGACACAATGAATAGAATATGAAGTTCGGAGACCGGAGCTGATGTCTTCCTTTTTCAATATCTAAGACCTCCGAGTGAGGAATAGATAGATTATGTGATAATCTCCGTGAATATATGAAACAAGCATCTTTTGTGAGATACTTGAGTGGCTGGGTGGGATGACTTGAAAACCGTTAGTAAGGAATATTCTAACTTTGAGATCCTGACAAAGTTTCTGGAATGTCTTCCTGAAAGTTGGGACAGTTATTCTATGTGTCTTAAACTCTCAAAGGATCTGAAATCTACCTTATATGGCACTATGCTCAACCATGAGCAGTCGTGTCATGAGTTATCGACACGAGTTATCGACATTGGGTCCATGTCTGTTTCAATACTCATCTCCAAAGAACGAGAATGAATAGATTGTGTGGTTACCCGGATAACTGACTCGGTTTGGTAAGGACCAATAATTCTTTTAAGTCCTGTCACAACCTCACCATATTCTTTTATCTCCAAACTCATCTATTAAGCTAGACCCCTCACTGTTGTCTATAAATGATGTGTTTCTTGGGTAGGTCCTTCTGGTTCTGGCTTGACCATAGAAACAATGTAAGACCTAACACTCCTTTCATGCAACGAGTAGAACAGTGTAGTAAACAGTTGAAGTACGAGTTCTAAACTGAAATGTTTAGAAGTCAAAGCATTTAAGTACGAGTCCTGATCTGAGGTAATCAGAAGTCAAGATTGAATTACCAGAATTTCAAGAAACAGATTCAAGCGCAAAACAGAATGACTCAGTAAGCACATTATGTTCAAAAATCAATCAATGATTAGAAAGTTTAATTGTGAAGAACAAGTCACGATTATTATATCAGATAAGAATTGAATCATTAATATGAAATGATGAACGGTGAACACAAAGTGGAATTCAAAACGAGTGTATTTCCATCAAAAAGTCGGCAAACATTTGAGACATGGAAATAACTAAGTCAAGAAAGCTTTGGTCATGGCAATCATGGAAGTTAAACTTAGATAATAACAAACGCAAGTAAGTTATTCAGAATGAATTGCCATGGTTTTTGAATTCAGTTAGAGTTCACATACCTTGCATACGATAGTACTCCCCCTCAAAATTGGCCTAACCTTTGAATGCTCATCTTGTGAAAAGAATCTTCTAATTTAAATGCACATGACGTTCCTGCAAAACATTTTAGAGGGATTTTGGTATCCATCTTGGGATGGATCCTTGTCGGTTAGATGCCCTGTGATGACCTGGGATACTATAAGTACCATACAAATACTTAGCATGGTCTTTATCCACAAACTCATTTATTCCACAATAAGAGCAACACAACTTCTGTGTAGATAAGCTGATCAGTTTGTTAACAGAGTAAACTCGATCAGTTTTCACAAAAGGTTTAGCATGGAAAGCTTTGTTGTTCTTGGCATTCTTTACAGGGACAAATGGTTTTGGAGTAGGAGCGGATCCTTTAACTCTCCAAACTATGTTTACTTCCTTGAAAATTGGATTATCTTTCTTATCAACACGAGAATTATAGAAAAGGTTGGAAGGTCGAATCTGATCTTTTGGAAAATCATTTGATTTGACAAAAATCTTTGAATCAGATTTAACCGTTTGTTTCTTCAAAGTCTCGGTTGCTAATCCAGATAATCTTTGTGTAAGTTTAGAAATCTCGGACTGAAAAATCTTTCTCTCTCTTGAAAAATCATCTTTTAAACATTTTGATCTAAAACCTTCAACTTTCCCTTTCTCAGACTCTTTGATTAGAACGTCTAATTCTTTTTCCAAATCAGATATTTTCAAAGAAAGTCCTCCATTCTTTTTAGAGAAAGATTGGCGTTCTAATTCAAACTTCTGTCTTTCTGAAATCAAAACTTTTTCAAAGTCGGAGATCTGTTTTGAAAGTTTTAAACACATAAGTTCAAGTCTCTTCTTTTCTTCAAGAGATTTGGTTGAAAGACCAGACTGCTTTTGATTAAGCAATTGTCTTTCTTTTTCAAAACTTTCCTTTTTCTTTTCAAGAATCTTTTCAAGAGAATGTAGTTTACATTTAAGCTAAAGGTTTTCACAGTTCAGGAGTTTACCTTTCTCTTCTTCTTTTGCAAGCTTCTCAGAACTGTTCCAGATTTGAGATTTTAGTTCCTTCAGCTCCTTGATGTACTTGCTGCACAAATCATCTGCTTGCCTGATATTCTTTTCACATAGTCTTTGATGTGCTTTTTTTCAAGTGCCTTTATCTCGTCTGGTGATGGCAATTCAGAAAGCTTATTTTTCAGCTCCGTGTTTTCGGATTCTAAGGCTGTTGCCTTTTCTTCAGATTTAGCAAGCTTATTTTTCAGCTCAAAGTTTTCAGACTCTAATGCTGTTGCCTTTTCTTCAGATTTGGCAAGCTTCTCAGAACTTTCAATTGTTTGCAATTTCAGTTCCTCCCGTTCTTTGATGATCTTGTTTCTAAATTCATCTGATAGCTTCTTATTCTCTTCATGCATTTTCATCAAGTCTTTACAAGCCGGTTCGAAGCAATACCTTGACATGGTTACCTGAAAAATATGATCGTTAATCGGTGTTGATTTTGAAGAATCAAAAATGCGGAAGGAAATCAAAAATTAAATCTAAAAAACAAATCTATAAAATAAATTCGTTTAAAAAATTCAAAATCTGATTATTGTCGGAACGAACGAAATCAACCAATCAAAACTTACTAAACACAACTTACCGGATGAAGAGAGCACTTACCGGATAAAAAATTGACGTGAACTTACCGGGAACTCGTGAGACTTACCGGAAACAGACGAAATCCGGATGCGGTTACCGGATACAAACAGCACTTACCGGATAAAAATTGAAGTTACCGGATGAAAAAGGAACTTACCGGACGAAGGTTGGTTTACCGGATGCGATGAGAATTGGGTTTCCGGGTGAATATGGTTTACCGGACAAAATCAAACCAAACAAACTTACCAACCACAACTTAGAGCTTCTTTCCGGATGATAATATTGGAGTTGGTGAACAAAAAAAAATTATCTTACGTATGAATAGCATGCAAACATGTAGGTAAGAATTTATGTAAGGATGCAACCATGTAGGAGAAATTTTGTTTGACGAAGGAAAAAAAATATCCGGAAAGTAATGTTTGGTCCCAAAATAATGAAGTGTCCGGGGACTTTTGTGAATGACTTATCCGGACAAACTTTATCCGGGAAGATTTTGTGAATGACTTATCTGGACAAAAATTGTTATCTGGACAATTTGTTTTGAGAAGTACCCGGACAGAATTTCACCCGGAAAGTGATGTTCTTCCGGTAACTTTGAGAGAAAAAAAACTTACCCGGAAACCTTGGAAACGTCCGGACACTGCGGCTGTGGTTGCAATTTCGGATCTGGGATCGATAGGGTTGCTTGATTTCACTCCTGTAGGGTTAGATTTTGACCAAAAACACAAAAACAAACACACTCAAATCGATTTCTGAGCAAAATATATCCTATTTTTCACAAACCACCACAAAAACTTGAAGAACACCAAAAGATTCAAGAATTAATTTTTCAATTGAAAGATTAAAACCTTTTGGGAATCGATATAAGCACAGAAAACAGCAAACAAACGCGAGTACACAATCGAGATCAAACAAACGAATTAATAAAACAACGAAAAAACCTTGCAAACCCGATTGAAGAACGTTTTCTTCAATAAAAAACTCCTGTATTTCGATACAATTCTGGGAGACTTCTGGGCGTCGAAGAATTAATCCAACCGTTCACAATGTGAAACAAGATGTTCCGAAGCTACTGTCCAAAAATCGTGATGATCCGACGGTTCAATCTCCGGGAATAGGCGAAACGGCTGGCTGGGATTTTCCAGAAAATTTTCTGCGAATTTTCTTGCCTTTTCTCGCTTTCGTTCGATTTCTTTCGTATCTTCAAATCATCGATTCTGCTCTGATACCAATTGTTAGTCCTAGATTGATCAGGTAACAACGATTCAATGAGAAATAACAAGAACAGATAACGATTTCAAGTTGTCATCCCTCTCGTATTCAATAATCAAGATAGTTACAAAGGTTTGAATGAAAAACACAACTATCTCTCTCTAAACAATTAAGCTCTCAATTTGTCTAATGAATCGCTTATAGAACGTCTAACCTAATTCTAAGGTTAAGGAACCTTATATACCAAGGCTTTAAACACAAAGGCTCATGGCCCATCAACCTAATCTAAGCCCTTTTATAATTAAAGGCTTTTACAAAAAGATTAATTAAACTAATTAAGCTCTATAATAATTATTTATATATCTTTCTAATATGTAGGACATTTATGATCCTAACACTTCTACTTGAAATACCTGAAGTTGCTGAAGCTTCTTCTTCAGCTCCTCCAGAAGTTCAAATCGAGTCAGCAAATTATGCTCCGGCTCAGCGATGGACTATAAATCATCCCATCGATCAAATTCTTGGTGATCCAAACGCTGGTGTTCAGACTCGACGAAGTGCAGGTAATATTTGTTTATTTGTTAACTTTATTTCTCTGATTGACCAAAAGAAAATAGATGATGCCCTCAGAGATCCAAACTGGGTCAGCACTATGCAAGAAGAGCTAACAGAATTTGAAAGAAACAAAGTTTGGAAGCTCGTTCCACGACCATCTGACAAGTCAGTGATAGGCACTAAATGGGTCTATCGAAACAAGTTGGATGAACATGGAACTGTAACCCGCAACAAGACTCGTCTTGTTGCTCAGGGATACACACAAGAGGAAGGCATAGACTACGACGAAACATTTGCCCCAATGGCAAGACTCGAAGCTATTCGTCTATTCTTACAAAGACTTCAAGGTATATTAGATGGATGTGAAATCAGCATTCCTAAATGGAAGGCTGAATGAAGAAGTCTATGTGGAACAACCTCCAGGATTCACTGATCTTAAGCATACAGGTTATGTATATAAGCTGGATAAGGCACTTTATGGCTTAAAGCAAGCTCCTCGTGCATGGTATGACACTCTCTCTAATTATCTCCATATTGAAAATTTTGAGCGTGGTAAAATCGATAAAACTCTATTTTTCAGGAAAGTAAAAGGTCATACCATTCTTGTTCAAATATATGTCGATGATATTATATTTGGTTCTACTAACCCCGACTTATGTACTCGTTTCGCTAAAAGTATGAAAGATGAATATAAAATGAGTATGATGGGTGAACTAATAACATATTTCCTTGGTCTTCAAATCAAACAGAATGAAAAAGGTACTTTATTCACCAAGGTAAGTATGTTAAAGATATGCTGAAAAAGTTTGATTTAAATCAAAGTTCAGCTATGAAAACCCCAATGGCACCGCCGCTGACACTAAACAAGGATCCTTCTGGAAAACCTGTTAATGTCACAGCGTACCGTGGGATGATCGGCTCTCTTCTGTATCTTATAGCTAGCCGACCTGATATTATGTATGCAACTTGTTTGTGTGCACGATATCAAGCCGAACCTAAGGAATCTCATTTAATCGCTGTAAAGCGTATTTTTCGATACCTTAAGGGTACTCCTAACCTAGGTCTTTGGTATCCCAAAGACTCAGGGTTTGATCTAATCGCCTATTCAGATAGTGATTTTGCAGGTTGCAAATTGGATAGGAAAAGCACCACAGGAGGCTGTCAGCTCCTGGGTAGAAAGCTGGTGAGTTGGACAAGTAAAAAGCAAAACTCAGTGTCCACCTCAACCGTTGAAGCTGAGTACGTAGTTGATGGAAGTTGTTGTTCTCAGGTTTTGTGGATGAGAAATCAGCTACTTGACTATGACCTTGAGCTCTCCAAAATTTCAATCTATTGCGACAGCACTAGTGCCATCGCCATAACAAACAATCCAGTGCTACACTCAAAGACCAAACACATCGAAATCAGGTATCATTTTATCAGAGATCATGTGATCAATGGTGATATAGAACTTCATTTTATCCCAACTGACTTTCAGTTAGCTGATATTTTCAGCAAACCTCTTGATGAGACAAGATTCAACTTTCTCATCAGCGAGCTTGGAATGCTGAACTTAGAAGAGTAAAATCCTCAGTGGTTCACATTTAATCAGTGATAAAATGAATTTGTATAACCCTATTAATCACCCTATCTCTGAACAAAATTGATTCGCTGATATCAATGTATGTTCTCTCTTACTCGCTGACGTTCGCCTAAGAATGCAAGATTTCAAAACATATTACATCGCTGAATATCTCTTCTTTACAGCGATGTTTTGAAATTCTAAAACTCTCACTGATATTTCTAATCAGTGCTTCGTGTTTTAAAAACGTCCCTGAGTTTTCAAAATCCTCAGAGACACCTTAAAATGTGAAAGGACGTTTGTGACGTCATCACAACGGATAGACCATGGCACGGCTTTTCTCTGACACGTTCGTCCGTTTCGTTTCCTTGTCCAATCAAATTCAAGGGACATGTCCGTGTCATCATGAAAAACTTTTCCCGCTCATAGTTTTTCTCTCTCTACTCTCTCTATATAAACCCTTTGCGTTTATATTTTTACCTTTTACGCGAACTTAATCTCTCAAACAAGAATCAACTGTTGCATTTGAACAAATTTCTCAAGAACTCGTTCATCTTCTTCATCTTCTACAAAGGTTAATATTTCTTTTATTTTCCATCAAACAAACTTGTTTTTGATCTTATTATTTTTTCTAAAAGATCGAACAAACGAACTTTCTCAAAATGAAATCATTTTCTTCATGGTTTTATGAACACAATCTGTTTTCAGATTGTTCTTCAAGTTTAAAATAAAAATCTTAAACTTGACATTTTCATATGTTTTTCCAGAATCCTTTCCATAAATGGAAACTGGAAAACAAGAACTTTCACTATGTTTTGTAATTCTTTTCAAAACTAGAAAAACCCTAGTTTCCATTTCTTTCTCAAAATGGATACTGTAAAACCCTAAAAACCCTTATTTTGGAATTTTATCCATTTTAAGAACTTATCTTCATCTTCTTCATGTTTATATGTTATTAACAGAAATGACAACCACTGACGCTACTCAGTCTCCTACTACCTCTGACAAAAGTGAGATTGTCAAAGCATCCAAAGTCAACTTTACAATGGAACAAGTAACATTCCAAGGAAACAACCCATATGCTCTATTCGACTTCCCTCCAATAAAAAACATCACTCACTTGGATGACGCTGTTAACTAATTGAAAGGCTGTCCTCTGGCGACAACACTGACCATCAAACCCCCTGCTCATAAGAACCTCATTGCTCAGTTCTGGTATACTGCTAGAAAATCTCAGGTGGCCTCCACCAAAGACCCTAAAAAGATGATAGACGTCATCCTCTTCGACACTGAGCATGGTGAAGCAAAAATATATCCCGGGGCTATCATGTCTGCTCTAAACCTCCCTGGAAGCTCAAGGGACAGACGTTTCATTCCTCTACCTGACGTCAAATCTAAGGCCGGACAAGCTGAAATCATTGCATTTCTGGAGGCAATGAACTACACCTGGAACACTGGGAGAGATAAACTCCCTGAGAAGAAGCTGACCTCCGTCCTCAAGAGCAAGATGCCAAGCGAAATGAACTTCATCTCCGCACACCTCATCAGCTGTATGACAGCAAAGGTTGGATCAACTGATCAGGCCTCACAACCCCAACAGGCTATGGGGTATGCGCTGATGAAGGGACTCCACATCGACTGGGCTAATATCATCTTCGACGATATGAGGCTAAGGGTAGAAGAAAAGAAGCGACCACTGAATGTCCCTTATCCCCGTTTCCTCAGTGATCTCTTCAAGCATGCACTTGGGGATAAGTACCCGAAGCTGGGTGATTAGTGCTTAATTTTGAGTACTTAAGCTCTTATTTCTTTTCTCTTTTAGATAGGATTTTACACTTTTACATCCCAATTTGAGTCTTTTAGTTCATTATTTTACATTTTCTTGATTTGGAGCTTAGGATGATGATTTACTTGTTTTCATGGGATGTTTGGGTTAATTCTAACTTGGTTTGAAAAATCTATTTTATGAACAGATCATGCTGCAAGTGGTGCTGCAGCATTGGACAGTAGCCGAGCTGGAGAAAATGGGAGAATTGGAATTGGCTTAACAAGGATTGGAACTAGTCTTTTGTTTATCCATTGGTTAAGTCAATTATTCAGCTGAAGCAAACTCATAGTTGTAATCTAATTACCTTTTGTACTTTCCTAGTAAGTTTTTGTAACTTATGGTTAGATCCTAACAACATTGGTTGCTATTTTACACCTTTAGTCCCTCCCTATTTGCTATAAATAGGAGGCTTTGGGTGGCTTTATTAGCATCCCTTCTCTACCTTTTCTCTCCACTCTTTGTAACATCATTGGCTGAACTTTATCAGCCCCAATTCTCTCTTAAATTCCAGAAACTTTTCAGTTCTTGAATGTTCTTCATTTAATGTTCTTATCATCGTCAAATCTTCATCCACACGTATGAATGCTTGTAGCATCGTTTGTAGCACTGAGCAGTGATTTTTATTTGCTTTCTTTTACTTCCATCTTGTACCTCTAATCTTGTTATTTACTTTACGTCTTTATTTTTCTGCACTTAATATAAGCATCTTACATTATTGTACTTAAATTCCATCCTTTAATATTGTCATTTACTTCCTTGTAATTTTATTTTCTTGTCATTTATTAATTATAGTCTTTTACTTCTCAAGTACCATTTACATTCTAGCATCATGATTATTTTCCAAGTTACTTGCATTTATTTTACTTTATTTATTGTCATGAGTAGCTAAGCATATTAGTTTGGGTGTGAGGCAAATGGTGTTATGTTGACCAAAAGAAAGTAGACATTTTAGTGGAAAAAATGATGTTTTATTATTCCAACCCAAGTTTCTTCAAGATAATATAATCCCTTGACAAATTGATCACTTTGATAGTGTTAAAGTGTCATGGACCTAGAATTAGGCCATTGAATAGCACGTCAATTTGGATGACTTAAGGGGTAATATCGAGAGAGTTACTTGCAACGAGAGTTGTTAATTTTGTTTTCTAAAATGATTCATTCTTGATAAGTTATCTTTTTCTCAAAGGGTTAAAATGGAGTAGACTTAGAGATAAGCTACTTAGGATTATACAAACTTGGGAGGTACGGGGGTTATATCGAGAGAGTAAGTTTTAACAAAGAGAATTTGTTTCGTCGTATACTTTGAGAACGCCTTTCCATCATTACTTTACCTTAGGTTCTGCTCAGAGATGAGATTACTTACTGCTATTGGAATCATGGGATGGTGAGAATCCGAGAGGAACGTGTCTCAAAGTAGATAATAAAACCAGTTTTTGTCACTGTTATGCTGCAGCATCATGCTGTAGCATTAGTCTACTGGAAGTTGGTTGAACATAACATCACAAGTCTTACACCCTTGCTTCTTGTTAGTCCCAGTTTGATCAGGTAACAATAAATCAGTAAACAATAACACGAACAATTGATTATTTCAATCTGTCCTCCCTCTCGTATTCATAAATCAAGATAGTTACAAAGGTTAGAATGAAGAACACAACTATCTCTCTCTCTCTCTAATGAATCTCTTGGATGGCTAATCAATTGCTAACCTAAAACTAGGTTAAGGAAAGCCTTATATACCAAGGCTTTACACAAGTAAGGCTTAAGCCCATTAAGCCTAAACTAAGCCCAATTAACACAATTAAGGCTTTTACAATAATTAATTAAACTAATTAAGCCTATATAATTATTTATATATCTTTCTAATATGTAGGACATTTATGGTCCTAACAATCTCCCCCTAAAGATATATAAATAAAAATCGGTCTTGAAATCTTCAAGTCTTGATCTTCTCTTCCTTTAGAATCGTTGAAATGCAATGATGTTGCTTGTCTTCATGTCTTTTCAGCGCTCCCCCTTGAATAAAGCTCTTGAATTTGATTTTAGCTTTAAAAGAACTTGTAGAACCAATATACCACTTGATAAGGAAAGAGAAGAGTTGATCACTTGTAAGCACTTTGATCACTTGTATTCAGTTTGAGCTCTTTGGATCTCGGAACAGATCAATCATTCGATTAAAATTCGGTCAACAGTTACTCCCCCTCGGCTTTTGCTAACTCCCCCTAAACTTGATGTTCGGTGTCTTTGAATCTGTACCCTTTCTCCCCCTCATGATGAGTAGGAGCATCCAGAGCATCATGTATGTTCAAAGACAGTAATGACGAGTAGCAAAAAAATCCTGATTAAAACATTAAGTAACCAGAACGGGGTAATCAACTAACACAGAAACACGTTAGTAACTGTTATCACAACAATTTTTAAAAAAATTGTGTGGCCTATGTTCAGAGTTGGCAATGGGGTATCTCTGATAGGTCTTCCAGTTATCATTGAAGTAAGATATAAAAAATTACTTCTCAAACTGTTCCGGCAATATCACGAAGATATGCAATTGGAGTCACAAAGACTCGTGCATGTGTGAAAGAAATCAATTATATCTATTAGGCTCAAAAATTGATTTAACTTGGTACTCAAGTTAAAAATCAATTGACACAGTGATTAGAATATGAAGTTCGGAGACCGGAGCTGATGTCTTCCTGTTTCAATATCTAAGACCTCCAAGTGAGGAATAGATAGATTATGTGGTTACCCAGATAACTGACTCGGTTTCGTAAGGACCAATAATTCTTTTAAGTCCTATCACATCCTCACCATATTCTTTTCACTCCAAACTCATCTATCAATCTAGACCCCTCACTCTAGTCTATAAGGGATGTGTTTCTTGGGTAGGTCCTTCCAGTTCTGGATAGACCATAGAAACGATGTAATTCCTAACACTCCTTTCATGCATCGAGTAGAACAGTTTAGTAAAACAGTGAAGTACGAGTTCTAAACGGAGGTGTTTAGAAGTCAAAGCCTTTAAGAACGAGTCCTGATCTGAGTTGATATGTGTTTATAAGGATTTCCTTAACCTAGTTTTAGGTTAGCAATTGATTAGCCATCCAAGAGATTCATTAGAGAGATAGAGAGATAGTTGTGTTCTTCATTCTAACCTTTGTAACTATCTTGATTTATGAATACGAGAGGGATGACAGATTGAAATAATTAATTGTTCGTGTTATTGTTTACTGATTTATTGTTACCTGATCAAACTGGGACTAACAATTGGTATCAGAGCAGACAGACAAGATTGATTCAAAGCATTCAAGTTAACTTCTGGTAAATTTTTGACTTTTCTCGTCTGTGTCATTCTTGAAAGTTCAAAACCTTGATTCTGATGAAATTGATTGTTTATGTTTATTGGGTTGTGTTAGCATCATTGTTATAAGTCATTCTGCAAAATTTCACATCCTAATTCGTCCATTTGAGTGGTTAATTAAGCAAATCAAAATCAAAAGTTTTGGTTGTGTTCTTCATCAAAAATCGAATTTTTAACATCAAAACTTGTTGTTTTTGCTTTAAAATCGATTGGGTTAGTGTTATTTTTGTGTTTGTAATTGTTCCTAATCTTTCAAGATCGATCTTGAGAAACCCTAGTTGATTCCCAAGCGATTGAAAACTCACAGCCGTAGAGTCCGGATAACACAGCCGTAGTTTCCGGACAAATCCACACTGTCCGGACGCTTGTGTTATTTCATCCGGGTTCGTTCTGCTTTCCGGGTAAGTCATCATTCCGGGTAAGTCATCATTCCATGTAATTCCTTATACTCTCAATCATTCCGGGTAATTTGTTCCAGAATGTTAGGTCTTGATCTTCATACAATCCAAGAACTAGTAACAAGAAGATGTAGAAGCTTTATTAGAAAAGTAAATCTAATCTAGAGAGAACACAATGTGATTAGAGAGCTACATTTTGAATTATGAAACTTGTTATTACAAACTACATTACATGTCCTATTTATAGTCTACATCTCTTGTTACAACAGTTAAGCATAAGCCCTTTAACACAGCTATTGCTTTACAAAACTTTCTAATATAAAGGACAGCTTCAATGTCCTAACATAGCTCCAAATCGTGAATAGCCACGATCGCTAAAATAACACGAATAGATGTATGTCTAACAACGGGAGCAAAAATATCTTCATACTCGATACCTTTCCGTTGTGCAAAGCCTTTAGCAACGAGACGAGCCGTGTATCAATTGTCATCTTTGACTTTGAAAACCCACTTGCAACCAATAGCACGGCTGCCCTTCGGCAATGGACATAAGTCCCAAGTGTTGTTCTTCAAGAGAGCTTCCATCTCTTCTTGCATGGCACCAAGCCATTTCGAACTGTGGGTTGAGGCCAATGCCTCCTTTACATCAAGCGGCTCGTCTTGCCCTACATGCAAAGCAAACTCCACTGATCTGTAAAACTCATGTTAGCAAAATCCCAATCTCCATACCTATTCGGCGGACTAATAGTCCTTTGACTATGCCTGGTAGATGCAATAACTGGGATTGTATCGCCGTGGTCTCCACCATCATTCAGAATCTCTTCCTCAGAATCACTAGTAAAAGTCACTGGCGGAATGACTTCTTCAACAGTATCGGGTGATTCTTGCACAATATCAGGAACGGATGAACTGGGAATATTAGGACTGACTACTGGCTCCACATCATCGGCGGTAGGAGCAACAGTAGTGACGACTTCCAGATTTTGAGAGGACTGAGAATCCTGTGACTTTAGCAGGACCGATTCATCAAACGTGACGTGTCGAGAATGAATCACCTTACGAGTCAAGGGGTTCCAGATTCGGTAACCCTTGATACCATCTGTATAGCCGAGCAAGAATCCTTTGGTTGCTTTAGGATCCAACTTGTCCTGACCTGAAACATGAACGTAAACAGGACAACCAAATACACGTATGTATTTCAAACAGATGTTTCTTTTAACTCTCCAAACCTCTTCCAGAATCTTTCCCCCGATGGCCGAACAAGGTAACCTGTTAACAATGTGCACCGCTGTGTGCAGTGCTTCGGCCCAGAAAATTTTGGGGAACTCCGATGTCGACAACATACATCAGACCTTTTCAAGCAAAGTCCTATTCATCCGTTCGGCTACCCCATTAGATTGAGGATCGCCCGGAGTGGTGTAGTGACGGTGGATGCCTTTACGCGAACAAAAGTCCTCGATGTTACCACTAGTAAACTCTCCACCGTTGTCAGATCTAAGCACTTTCAACTTCTTGCCAGTCTCGACCTCTACTCGTGTCAACCAAGTCTTGAACGTATCGAAGACATCTGACTTGAACTTTAACACATACACCCAAAGCTTATGTGAGAAATCATCAATAAACGAAACAAAGTATTTACCTCCCCTGAGGGACGGAGTACTGGATGGTCCCCAGACGTCTGTATTAACATAATCGAGGATTCCTTTAGTGTTGTGTTTTCCAACACCAAACGAAACACGCGTCTGCTTTCCTTTGACACATCCCAAACAAAACTACAGGCTAGAAGGAACATAGACTTTAATGAGCTTCCGCTTGCGCAAAATCTCCAAGTTCTTCTCGGATGTGTGACCCAAACGAAGATGCCATAAGTAAACATCACCAAGATTCTGAGAACTTTCGGCCACACACGATTCAGAAGAAACAGTCTCGCCAATCAAATGGAAAAGATTATTTTCTGCCAGTTCGCCTTTCATAACGATAATACTCCCTCTGGAGATGCGCAAACTCTCGTCATTGCCTCGAAAGTTGCAGCCCAATTTGGACGGTTGTCTAATAGAGATCAAGGAACGAGTCATGGATGGAACAAACTTGACATTATTCAATGTCCGAATACACCCATCGAACATCTTGATCCGTACAGTACTGATACCCTGAGTGACACACGAAGTACTGTTTCCCATATAAATATTGTTACCTTCAACCTTTTTGAAGGTAGAGAAACAGTCCCGGAATGGTGTCATGTGGCAAGATGCCCCGGTATCTAGCACCCAACGCCTGTCACCTTGCGGTGGTGCAACTGTGGCAGAGAAGCCTTCTTGCTCCATTTCGGCTGCAACGGCTGAGGTGTCCGCGTTGTCTTTGTTTTTAAGACTCGGACAGTCCTTCACCCAATGACCTGGCTTGTGGCAATAATTACAGTTGCCACGCGCCTTTGATTTCCCCCGAGAACCAGGTCGGCGAGACGGAGAGCGCCCACGATTTCTTCCTCTTGACAAATGTTGATAGTCTCAGCCTTTGTCAGCAAATAGGCCTTGATTGTAATTGTTCTCTCTGTGATTGTTACCGATTCACATCTGAATTCGCTGATCTTCAGAAATCATTCCTTTTTTCACATCAGACAAAGAAAGAGTTTCTCTTCCATAAATAAAACTTTTAGTGAATTGGGAATATTTCTCGGGAAGTGAATACAACAGGATCATAGCAAGTGCTTCTTCATCTTTTGCAAGAAGCGCATATGTTTCCTTCAACTTCATGATAATGTCTTCGAATTCGGTCATGTGCGCTTTGATTGTTGTGCCTTCATTCATTTTGAAGAAGAGACACGACCGCATCAGTAACAATCTGTTGGTCAAAGTTTTCTTGAGATATAGATTCTCAAGCTTGCTCCAAATACCTGCAGTTGTCTTTTCAAACACAATCTTAGATATAACATTATCTCCCATAGCCATCTGCAAAGTAGTAAATGCCCATGCTTCCATTTCTTTAGCCTTAAGGTCAGACATGTTAGGGTCTAACTCGTCTTTAGCAAATACTACGGTATGGACTCCATTTTTCCTAAGTGCCGCAGATGTTGTGAACTGCCATTTACCAAAGTCACTGTCCCCATTCCAAGTCTGTATACGAATCCCAGCCCCGGACAAATTAAAGGTACCTTCTTGGTACGACTTTTGGGACTGGTTTGAGGGACCGACACAAAATGGGTTTTCTACTTCAGCCATAGAGAAAACAAAATGTGCAAACTAGTTTATGTATATTTTATACACAAACCCAAATCTAGATCCGAAGCTCTGATACCAATTGTTAGGAAAAATTTATCGTGCCAAAAATACGAGAAGCTCACAAATGATTTCTAAGGTCCCAAAACGAGTAGAAATCCAAGTGCACAATAAACCCAACAACAAATGCTGATAACGAAAATCTAGATGTTGCACAATAATTCTCTAACGTAGAAAATAACCCACACGAGATATATATACGTATAGATAAAAACGATGAAAGCATTAGTATCTATAAATATATATATATATATATATATATATATATAGCAAGATATATATATATAAGTGTATATATATCGACGAAATATATATATATATATATATATATATATACCAATGAAGTATATATATATATATATATATATATATATATATATAGAAAGAGCAAGATCACAACAAATAACACCGAGATTTAACGTGGTTCCACTATCGATGTGATAGTGTACATCCACCAAAGAGAGAGAGCAAGAATATTATTACCAACCGGGAGAGCTTACAACGTGTTATCGAGATTTTCTGGATCAACTAATCAGCTACCAAAATCTTCCTCGATATATATATATATATATACGTATATATATATATATATATATATATATATATATATATATATATATATATATATATATAGACACCACCGAGAGGAAGAAAACAAGGAGGAAGAAGAGATGAAGTCTAAGATGACTTCACCCCTTTTATAAGTGTTTGAGAGGTTTAGTGTGTTGGTGTGGTGTGGTGCATGTTTTCCTCAAGCCAGCCTCCTCTTTTATAGTTGAAAATCAAGAGAATATTCCATGGAATATTCTTGCAAGTTGGAAATTGGTTGGCATTGGTATGCTATAGCATGTGGAGACATATTAATGCTATAGCATATGGTAGCATACAATGTTTTCAACTTGGAGCCCAAAGAAAGAAGTGGCTCTAATTAATTCACATTTCTCATGCATCACAACTTGTACATTGTGCTTCGAGAATTGCACAACATCTTAAATGAAAAACTAATTATTTTTTCAACACATTCCACCAGCTGAAGAAGGTGGTGAACGTCGCATCGATAAAAAGACACTCACCGATATGACTCCCGATGAAAGAGGCATGCTTGAGGGAGAAAAGCATGCTAAGAGGTATCTTGTTCAAGCTCTACCCAACATGATCTACACTGCTATCGACAGCTACAAAGAGACAGCAAAGGGCATGTGGGATCAAGTTGAAAAGATGATGTGCGGGAGCGAAGTCGGGAATCAATTGAAGATTAACAGCTCCATAACCAAGTTCGATGGGTTTAAGCAGCGCACCGGCGAATCCCTCTCTCAAACCTATGAAAGCTTCTGTCTTCTTCTCAACGAGCTCCACAAGAACCAGATCACTCGTTCCAACACGGAGAACGCACTTAAGTTCCTCAACAACCTCCTGCCTGAGTGGAAAGTATTCGCATCACACGTCAAGCACAACCACTTAATGGAGAAAGTCGGCATCCACGAGCTCTATGAGATGCTTCTTTAAGACAAAGATGAAGTAATGGAAATTCTGAACGAGAAGAAGGTTGCATCCAAGCCAACTGCTGATCCTCTGGCTCTTATGTCTTCCAAACGAGGGAAATATTCTGGCCGCCATTCCAAAGGTGCCCAAAAGCAAAGCGAATCGGAGTCAGAACCTGAAGAAAAGGAAGACAGTGATTCTGATCCTGAATTATCTGCCATTAAGAAAGCGATGGCCCTGCTCTCAAAGTCCTTACAACAACAGAAGTTCTATAAGAAGCCGACGTCCAATAATCAGCGCTACTCCACCTCCTCCAACAAGCGCCATGATTATCAGGACAAATATGAAGGAAAGAAGAAAGCTGATGAGCCAGACCAGACTGAAAAGAATGAGAAGACAGAGAAAGATGATCGCAAGAAGAAAGACGAACCCGTGACTTGTTATAACTGCGGGAAGCTTGGTCACTTTGCGAAAGATTGTCGGAAGCCTGTTGTAAAGAATGCTCACTATTACATGGCTAAGCTCGCTCTGGCAGAACAGAAAGAAGCAGGAACAACTCTATTTGTGGAAGACGACTACTGGTTGTGTCGTTCTGATGATAAAAGCGAATCTGATGGTGCTGATGCTTTCATGGGATATCACTCTCCTGCTGATGAAAAAAAGGCAAAGTCAAGTCAGGTATGTGAATCTACTCCTCAAGATTTATTTAATCAAATGCAATCTCTTGCTGAACGGATAGATTCCCACAAGGCCACCTCTAATGAACAACTGCTTGAAATTAGATCACTATCTGAAAAGCTACATGTTCAAACGCGTATAACTGAGAAATATAAGTCCGAAAATGCTAACTTAAAAGAAAAATGCAAAAATCTTTCAATAGCACCTAAGGACTTAAGGTCCAAGATATCTGAACTACAATCACAGCTTGATCAATGTATGAATGAGAAAGCAGAAATTGTTTATCAATGTTCTGCTCTCCAAATTCAGCACAAGGATTTTGTCGCTAAAATACTTGATCTTGAAACAAAACTCCACAAAATAGGTCAAACTGATCAGACCATCCATATGAATAAACCCAAGGAATTCACTTATTTTAACAAGGAATGGGGAATCGGATACGATGACCCACACTACTTGAAAAAGGGTATATCCAAAAGACCTATACTGTATGATTTTGGTTGTTTTGGAATAGACAAAAAGTATCCGGAATATGCGATTAAATGGACTGGTCCTCTTGAACCTGAAAAGGAAGAGGAAACTGAGGAATATAAGCGAAAGAACACGTCTAAAATGCAACTTCCTTTTTGTTATGAGCCTTTGAACTATTACTATGAAAAAAATCAAAAGAAGTACCTCTCGAATGACTACTTTGATTGCTATAAGGTTGCAACGCCCAAGGATTCCTCCAAAAAGGATGAGGTCCAAGTAACCAAAACCAAGGCTGAGACGGATGAGTTCAAACTATATGTTCCCCCTCTCATCTTGGAAGCAAAGATAGTCGAGTTAGAGGAGTCATTCGAGAAGGAAAGGTCAACTTTTCAAAAGGAAAGACAAGCGCTTATCATGGAAATTGAGAATCTAAAATCCGTCAAAACCGAAGCTGTGTCTGATGAAGGACAGGAAATCCTTCGGTGTGAAATCAATAAGCTCACATCAAACGTGGTTGCCTTGGCAACAAATGCGATGAAGAAGCATACGAGAAATGGTCAGCTCAAAGAACAGATTGACCTACTTCAATCTGAAAAGATGATTTCACTCGATTATTCCTCCAACTCGTCGGACATGTCTTCGTGTAAAGCTATTATTGGCAAAAACATTTCTGCACAAGACGGTAAAGAAACTCAAGACGAGAGTGTTTTAAGGAATTTGAACTCTGATTTTTTTCCTAGCTTCTGCACCAAATTCCCCAAAGCACACTGACACAAAGTGTTCCTCGCCTTCCTCGACCGATCCAAGTCCTGTAATTCCGGATGTCGATTTTTCAGAATTCATGAACTCCGAAGGCAATTCTGATGAAGAGTTTGAGTCGTTCCCCTTCGACAAACCTCTTCCAAGTCATACTGATTTTCTGTCACCAGTGGTTAATCAACCGGTCAACTTTCTAAAGGGCGATTGTTCCAAAACAAAGACCACGGTTGTGATTAAGATTTCTAAAACCACGTCTGATTCTCAAAAACAATCACAACCGAGGCAAAAGACCGAGCGATCGACTGTCAAAAATCCTGCTTCCTCAAAAGCCACTGACCCTGTTGTCCATGTTGTTTCAGATAAAACCGGTCGCGCTAAAAAGGATAACTATTTGGGCAAAAAATCACGTCGTACGACCACGGACAGAGCAGGTAAGACGCACGTTATAATCCAAATATTGTATTAAGATAAGATCTCGACAAGAACCCAGAAAACATCCGTCGTCTCCCGTAAAAGGTAAGTCGTACGTCCTCCAAGACGCTCGACCATAGCATCGCCTGTCCCGTACGACCATCGCGTAAGATCATTGCACCTTCGACCAAAGCTAATGATAACCTTGACTGTTACGTTTGTTAAGTATTTAATGCAGGAGTCAAAGCCATTAACAGCAAGCAGCCGTAACGGACGGATAACATTATGGATAATCACTCCGGCGACCGTTTCCAGCCGTTGTAGCCGTTGATCAAATCATTAATGGAGCTAATTAATGACGCGAAGACTATAAAAGCCAAGCTAAGTCTTCACATCAAGGGAGATCAGTGAACATCCAGTATACATCAGTTAACATCCAATATACATCAGCGAACATCACCAAACAGCAGAGAAAATCATCCAAACTCATAACAAAGAACATTCAAACTCTGGAGATCAAGTACTGAAAGCAAGAACCCTACCGCGAACTCAAGAACACTCGAAGGAAAGCTCAAGTATCGCTCTCGACGCACGACAACAGCCCTCGACCAGAAGTTCACACTTTGTATTCACACACGACAAACACCTGTTTTTACATTCAAACACTTGTACTTTACAGTTCGAAGTATTTCCTTCATTTGTATTGTAATCATCGTACGACCGACGCCAGTACCAAGGACGTCGCCCCTGATTGGCGACAATAGTGCAGCGACTACACCCACTGTCGTCCGCAGGTTTTTTCCTCGATTGAGGTTTTTCCTGCGTCATCAAATCCCTTGTCTCGTTTATTTTTTCCCTCGTCGCACGTCTCGTCGAAAGATTCTTTCTTTAGTTGATTAAGTCCACATTGACCTTAAGTTGTCCCTTTGGTGTGATTTTTGGCATTAACAGTTTGGCGCCCACCGTGGGGCCTCATCTAGAGAAAATCCTCGACGAACGTGCATTCTACTAATAGTTTCTTGGAGTTTCTTCTATTTTCTGTTGCAGGAAAATGGCAGCCTCTGGAAATCCGCAGCAAGACGTCGCTCAGATATATCAGGAGCTCGAGGTTGCCAGGAATCAACTCAATGCAATGGCAGAGCAGAATCGCAAAGCAGCTGAAGAGATCGCGCGGCTAAGAAATCCTTTTGGATTCCATAATGGTCCTAGACCATTCGTCCAGAATCCAGGTCCGGAACCAGGTCCGCCCGTGCAGAATCAGCATTCAGGTCCATTCATGCAGAATCAGCAGCCGAGTCCGTTCATTCCGAATCCCCAGTCTGGGCAGATTCCCCCTCAGCACATCCGACCACCACCCTTGAACAATGGATCCCAACCATTGCAAGGTGGCGCCCAGCCGTTTCAGAATGGATCCCAGCCGTTTTCCCAGCCGTTCCAAAGTGGTCCGCAACCTTTCCAGCAAGGATCGCAATCTTTCCAGTAGAGATCGCAACCATTCCAGCAGGGACCACAGTCGTTTCAGAATGGACCGCAACAATTCCAACATGGGTCGCAGCCATATTTTGTTCCGTTCAACGGGGACACCAGTGGTTCGTCGCATGGTAATGGCACTAGCCCAGGGACCAATCCCTCGACAGGGGCAAATCCTGATCTTAACGATCCCATCGCTCAGCGTTTGAAGATGTTAGAAGACCAAAACAAGCATACCAATTTCAGCGTCATCGACCGTGCGTCGGCCTATAACATCATCTTAGGTCGACCATGGATCCATGATATGAAAGTTGTTCCTTCGACGTATCATCAAATGTTGAAATTCCCGACGCCGTGGGGAATCCAGGAGATCAAGAGTGAGCCAAAAGTCGCTAATGAATGCTACAAGTCTACCTTGAAGCCGAGAAAATAAACTGAAGTCGCAAGATCAAGCTCTCGACAGGTTCGTTCTTCTATCCTTAAATTAATATCTTTTCCACAAGGATAAATCTACTATGGTGCCTCGTCGCAAGACAACATAGTCGACGGCAGGACAATATTTCCCCGTGTCATTCTGTCATTTAAAACCTATCTTTTCCTCCCGAAAAGGATACGGTAATAAATGACAGGGGGCAAATAGAGAGAGTCTGAAATGGTACGTTCTTTAACTCTTTCTCATACGATTTTTTCTCACAAAACGTTTACTGACTTAAGCATCGGAGGGTTGTTGGCTAGCCAACGACCAACCCCCGACATCGTTTTATCGCAGAATCGCACAACAGATTATCGCAGAATCGCACGACAGTAGTCATTAAGTCTACTATATGACTTTAATATCGCAAGGTCGAACGACATAAATGATCAGGTCTCTAACTTGATCATTTCTCCACAGGGGCATACGACACAAACTCACTGTACGATCTGGTCGTACGATCACAGAGTCTAAACGACTTTACCCCTAAGTTTCTTAACTTTCATACGCGTGTTTTTATACTTGTTTTACGTTCTTGTCATCGTATTACAATGAGTTCCTTAGTCACATGATTTCATATGTATCTTATGTTCGACTTTATAATCAAACGTGATTCGAATAAAGCATATGCAAAAGATATATATTCATTAAATAAAACATCATATACATACTCAACCCCCGATAGGTCAAGTGGCAAAAACAACAAGGAAAGAAAAAATTCTAGACGACAGGAGGAACATTGGTCGTATCCCCGCTCGAAATCCCGACTTGAGGGCCTCCATCTGCCACTCCTACCGCACGAATCTCCTGCAGTTCATCGAAAAGTTGGACGGTCAGCTCATCGGCACGCGCCATGGCCAACTTCTCCCTATCTAAAGCCGCTCTCTCCCTTTCCAACGCTGCAGCTTCCCTCTCAAGAGCAGATGCCACCAGATCTTCAACTCTTGACGTCTCAGCATGTAACGCCAAGGAAGACTGGAATGTCTATGACAAATAAAAGGTGCATTCAAGAACATTCGACAAAGATTACAAATTACACAAGTCATGAAAGATTGACACTCACCGTGAACGCCAGACTGGCAACTCGAGATCTCATCTCTCCGGCCGGAACTCTACGAAAACGCTCCCCGAAAGACGGGAGCAAATACTTCCCCAGATGAGGAAACGACGTCGTCCCGTCTAGGACATCATCCACCATAAAGTCAGACGACAATGTAAAGTTGACCGTCATAACTTCGGCCTACGATCCCTCGCCCCTGTCAGCAGACGTTGGGATCGACACTTTGGGCACCGGCTTCGTCCCCGTCGCCGGAAGCGCATAACTTGCTGGTGTCGCGTCAATCGCGCCAGGATGGCTGGATGACGCCTTCGCCTTCTTAGGCAGAACAACTCCCGGTGAGTTATCAACCCTCGACGACGGTTCCCTCAGGACTGTCCTCCGGGTTCTCTTTGCGCTCGACCCAGCTGTCGAAACATTTTCACCCCGAAGGGCACGCATAACCTGCTTCCCTCTCGCCCGAGAAACTGATTTCCTCTCGGTCGGCACTGATCAGGAGATACATGAAGCGTCAGACAGGCAGAATCAACAAGATAAAATAGAGACTACGGTACGCTTACCAGTCGCCTCTTCCTGCACGTCCTCATCTCCTTCTTCTATCACGTCCTCGTCCTCGGCCGTCGATTGCCATGTCGCGAAAGATGGGTCGTCGACGCTAAGACTCAAGACCTTGTTAATCCTAGCCTGGGAATCCATATTCGGCTTCACTTCGTCGAACTGGATCTCTGAAGGCAACAGAGGAGAATGATAAGTAAAAATCATAAAAATAGATAAAACTCAGAAACAAACGAAGCATACATGTCTTATTCCAGTCTGACCGCATCCAATCGCTACTGGAATCCAATGACTCGGTAAGAACAAATACATACCTCGACTTCCACCCACGATCATTGACGCCAGTTCCCAAAACCAAGGCACGATCACCCCTGAACTTAGAATAAGGACTATAACGCCAGTTCTTATCCCTTTTAACTTGATACGCCACCAAGAAATCATTCATGATCATAGGGGATTCCCATTTCGCGGACGCTCGCTCAATAACCAAAAGAACTCGCCAGAGTTGGGGCATCAGCTGCCCTGGCGACACATCGAAATCCTGCATGAATGACTTGGCTAAACCAGAAAACGGCCATTGAAACCCTATCTTAAAAGGATACTCGTACAAAACGAGATATCCTTCAGGGCAATCCTTAGAACGAACAATCCTCGGACACCGCAACTCTACACTTGCAAGAATTTTTGCTAAACTCCTAAAAACATCTAAGTCTATGTGATTCATGATAAGACTAGCAGGCTCCGTCGACATTGTGAATCAAAGGATAGAACAAGGTCTTATATAAACGCTCTCGACTGCGGTTTGAAGATTTGCAACGATTCGAGTAATTTCGGACGAAGAATGGAAAGGAATCAAGGCGAAATCTCTTCCCAAATAAACACTTCAAAAGTATAGCAAGAAAAGATCCGTCGTGATCTTTATTTATACAAACGATCGCATCAAGTCGAATCCCTGGATGATTTCCCCGCGTCCATGTCCTTTCGTATATCCGCCCGGATCTTCGACACCTTTCCTCGACAGCTGGTAAGCATTATCGTGTGTCAGTATGACGTCACGACCTCGTTCCCTTTTCAACTTCTCGTTCAGTTAGAAACGAACCAGTCTAGCTCCAAGGCGATTGAGGTAATTTCTAACTCTTGTCTTATTTCCTACACGTCTGATTGACAAAATTTAAAACTTAAATTTGACATTCAATATTCTAATTTTGGGGGCAAACTGTTTGGGCAAAAAATCACGTCGTACGACCACGACCAGAGCAGGTAAGACGCACGTTATAATCCAAATCTTGTATTAAGATAAGGTCTCGACAAGAACCCAGAAAACATCCGTCGTCTCCCGTAAAAGGTAAGTCGTACGTCCTCCATGACGCTCGATCATAGCATCGCCCGTCCCGTACGACCATCGCGTAAGATCATTGCACCTTCGACCAAAGATAACGATAACCTTGACTGTTACGTTTGTTAAGTATTTAATGCAGGAGTCAAAGCCATTAACAGCAAGCAGCCGTAACGGACGAAGAGCATTATGGATAATCACTCCGGCGACCGTTTCCAGCCGTTGTAGCCGTTGATCAAATCATTAATGGAGCTAAGTAATGACGTGAAGACTATAAAAGCCAAGCTAAGTCTTCACATCAAGGGAGATCAGTGAACATCCAGTATACATCAGTTAACATCTAGTATACATCAGCGAACATCATCAAACAGCAGAGAAAATCATCCAAACTCATAGCAAAGAACATTCAAACTCTGGAGATCAAGTACTGAAAGCCAGAACCCTACCGCGAACTCAAGAACACTCGAAGGAAAGCTCAAGTATCGCTCTCGACGCACGACAACAGCCCTCGACCAGAAGTTCACACTTTGTACTCACACACGACAAACACCTGTTTTTACATTCAAACACTTGTACTTTACATTTCGAAGTATTTCCTTCATTTGTATTGTAATCATCGTACGACCGACGCCAGTACCAAGGACGTCGCCCTTGATTGGCCACCATAGTGCAGCGACGACACCCACTGTTGTCCGCAGGTTTTTTCCTCGATTGAGGTTTTTCCTGCGTCATCAAATCCCTTGTCTCGTTTATTTTTTCCCTCGTCGCACGTCTCGTCGAAAGATTCTTTCTTTAGTTGATTAAGTCCACATCGACCTTAAGTTGTCCCTTTGGTGCGATTTTTGGCATTAACAATAACCAAAAGGGGCTAGCCAAGGAATCTGTCGAGGATGCTGCATCAAAGTCTTTCAATACTGTTTTTTACCCTAGAATGAACAAAAACGATTGTGCTTGGAATCATAGGAATGATTTTGTTAAACGAGATGTTAATTTTCCAATTAAGATTTATTCCATTCAGAAATTGATTCAATTATCGCATGATTGTTTTTGTTGTTCTAGTTGTGGTTGGAATAACTTTGATGATATTAATAATAATGATTGGTTTGGGTCATATCATATATATAATCATACACCCAAATGCAAACCCCGTAAAAACAAAAAGAAACACCATACACAACGGGGTTCCCAATCTGAGGTGAAACCCAAACAAGAAAAGAAACCCACTCTAACACGGGTTCCTCCTACTGAGGGTAAACATACACCTAAGAGGCAACCTGCTTCCAAACAAGTTCCTCCAAAAGGTGTAAACCCTACACCCAAGAGGCAACCTGGTTCAAAGCAAGTTCCTTCGAAAGGTGTCAAACCTAACCCTCCAGGACCCATGCAAATATGGATACCTAAAGTCTGCTAAACTTGTTTTTGCAGGACGGTCATGTGTGGTACTTAGACTCTGGACGCTCCAAGCACATGACCTGAAGGAGGGAGCTTCTCACGAACTACAAAGAACAATATGGCGGAGATGTGAGATTTGGGAACGATGACAAGGCGCCGATTTTGGGCTACGACGACATTGTCCAAGACAAGATCACAATCAAGAAAGTATCACACGTCGCGGGATTGGGACACAATCTGTTCAGTATCGGCCAATTCTGTGACAAAGATCTCGAGGTCCGGTTCAAAGCCAAAAGGTGTAGCATTCTCACCGACGACGGAACCGAGCTACTGGTTAGAAAGAGCAAGACCAACCTCTACACCATCGACCTCGCAGCCCTGAAGACCGATAACCCTGTCTGCCTGATGTCAAAGGCTAATCCCGAACAAGCATGGATTTGGGAAAGACATCTTTCGCACCTGAACTTCAAGAGTATCAACAAACTGGTGCTGGGTGGACACGTGAAAGGCATGCTCGATCTTCAATTCATGAAGGATCGACTCTGCGTGGCATGCGAGATGGGAAAGATGAAGCGAGCGACGCACAAGCCGAAGGCCTTCTCCGAGCACGTCCTGGTCCCTTGAACTTATCCATATCGATTTGTGTGGACTGATGCGTGCTCAGAGCATCAACAAGCGCAAGTATGTCCTGGTGATGGTGGATGACTTCTCACGCTACACTTGGGTCAAGTTCCTTCGCACGAAAGACAAAACTCTGAAGCTGATCATCAATCATTTGAAGACCATCCAACTGAACCTTCAAAGTCCAGTTCACACTATCAGGACCGACAACGGGACGAAATTCAAGAATCAAACGGTGAACGACTACCTGACTTCTGTCGGTATTTCGCAAACCTTCTCGGCCGCAAGCACTGCTCAACAAAACAGAGTGGCGGAAAGACGCAACCGTACCCTGGTCGAGGCAGCTCAGACGATGCTTTCTCAGTCCAAACTGCCGCTATTTCTCTGGGCCAAAGCGGTGTCTACTGCTTGTTACACGCAAAACCGCTCCATCGTCAACAAACGGTTGAACAAGACGCCGTACGAGATCATGAACAACCGCGTTCCGAACATTAAGTATTTCCACGCGTTTGGGTGCACGTGCTACGTCCTCAACGACAAAGATGATCTCGGCAAATTCAGCCCAAAGGCGGACGAAGGAGTTTTCATTGGATACTCCATGCAGGCTAAGGCGTATCGCGTTTACAACAAACGGACTAAAACCGTTATCGAGAGTCTAAACGTGACATTCAATGAAGCCGCAAATTTGGCTTCTGAACACATCAGTTCAGAACCTGGTTTAACTGGAGTGTTAGCTTCCGAACTTCCACGTTCGGGATCTGCACAAGCGACAGTAAATCCAAATCATGCATCTACGTCGAATGATGATCTTTCAGATTTAGATTTACTGTTTCAATATTTCTATAATGATGTGCTTAATATTTCTACTCCTCGTGTCTCAGCGCAACCAAGAATTAAAGCTGCTCAAATCGAGGATTCGGCGAATCTATCCGGTCTGCCGCCTTCGACCAGCTCTCCTTCTATCACTGTAGAGACACTGCAACCATCATCATCAACGTCATCTGATACTACCATCCCCCCGGAGGAACCTGTACTTAACCCGGAGATCGCTCCACAAGATTCGTCATCTGCTACTATCATTGATGTGCATCTGCATTCATCAAAACCAGAAGTTGCGCAATCTTCGACGAATCCTCCCCCATCTCCTCCGAGAAACCAACCGGCTACACTTGAAGCGGTACAAGACCTTCCATCTGGTGACTACGTGGATCCGGATGCCTCACATTCCACTCAACAGCCGCTTCCACACACCACCAAATGGACAAGAGCTCATCCCTTGCACCAAATCATCGGTGATCCCTCCACTCCAGTACAAACGCGAGGCGCATCAGCCAATTTCTGCCTCTTCTCTGGCTTCTTGAGCAAGATCGAGCCCACAACCGTACGTGAAGCACTCGAAGATCCGGACTGGGTCATAGCCATGCAATAAGAGCTCAACCAATTCGAGGCTCTCAAGGTATGGCGACTTGTCCCACGTCCACCCCACAAGACGGTGATCGGCACGAAGTGGATCTTCAAGAACAAGAAGGACGAAGACGGCATAATAGTATGCAACAAGGCGCGTCTCGTGGCTAAGGGATACCGTCAACAAGAAGGGATTGAGTACGACGAGACATACGCTCCGGTGGCGAGGATTGAAGCTATACATATGTTCCTTGCATACGCCGCGCACAAGAACTTTACGGTGTTCCAAATGGATGTGAAGACCGCATTCCTCAACGGCGAACTCAAGGAAGAAGTGTACGTGTCGCAACTGGACGGGTTCGTAGACGAGAAGAAGCCAGACCATGTCTACATACTAGACAAAGCACTCTACGGATTGAAGCAAGCTCCACGGACCTGGTATGACACGTTGATAAAGTTTTTGATAAAATCAGAATTCACACGAGGTAAAATCGATTCTACTCTCTTTATCAAAAACGAAAAATGTCATATTGTATTAGTTCAAGTGTATGTCGATGACATCATTTTCGGTTCTACTAATCCTCAGTATGCTAAGAACTTTGGCAAACTTATGGGATAATTTTTTAAAATGAGTATGCTTTGTGAGATGAATTTATTTCTCGGTCTTCAAGTTAAACAACTGTCGACCAGGATATTCATAAACCAGGCTAAGTACATCCGGGATATTCTTCAGAAATTCTAGATGGAACAGTCCTCACCGATGAAAACTCCCATGGCACCCGGTACAAAGTTACACGCCGATCCTAACGGAAAGGATGTGGACACTAAAACGTATCGGGGAATAATCGGTTCTTTGATGTACTTAACTGCGAGTAGGCCAGACATCATGTTTTCAACTTTTCTATGCGCTCGGTTTCAGTCAAAACCGAAAGAGTCTCATTTAATAGCTGTAAAACGAATTTTTCATTATCTACGCGGTACTGCTGATCTTGGCTTGTGGTACCCGAAAGAGACAGGTTTTGAGTTGTCTGCATATTCTGATGCGGACCACGCGGGCAGTATGATGGATCGGAAGAGCACATCGGGTCATGTGCAGTTCTTTGGGAGATAGTTTGGTGAGTTGGGCATCCAAAAAGCAGCAGTGCGTCTCTACGTCGACTGCCGAGGCGGAATCCGTGGCCGCCACGAGTTGCTGTTCTCAGGTGATTTGGATGTGGACGCAACTCAAGGACTATGGCTTTACATACGTCAAGGTGCCCATCTACTGCGACTCGAAGAGCGCCATTGCAATATCCAGCAATCCGGTTCAGCATACGAAGACAAAGCACATAGACGTTCGGCCATTTCATCAAGGATCACGTTGAAAGAGGTACAATCGAACTCTACTTTGTAAATACCGAGCATCAGTTAGCAGACCTGTTTACAAAACCCCTGGACGAAAAACGTTTTAATTATCTAGTGTCCAGGTTAGGTATGCTAAATCTGTAAACTTGATCTGATTGTGTGCCCGATACAAGTTCCATACATCTACGAGAAACTCTACTCATCATCCGTTGTTCTCACTCCTGATGATTGAGCATACACTTTCTCGCATCTGTATTCTACTTGTATCAATTACAAAGTTATGTTGAGTCTCTTTTATTAGGTAGATTTCGTTTGTTCACCTTATTTCTACGTATGTTTCTTTTATTTAATACTGTCGTCTAGTTTATTTGCTTATATCTGTGCTTTCACAAGTATTCATGTGCTCAGGGGGAGCACGAACCGGTATCAGGTAAGTTTATTCTATTGTTGAGGGGGAGCGTCACACACAATTTTTTCTAACTGCCATAAAGTTTTTTTTTGTGTGTGGATACTCCCGTGTGTATTTCACACTATACGCACATTCTGAGGAGGAGCATATATCTTTATGTTCATCATTTGACACTATGCGCACTATTTTTTTCCCTTAAAAGTATCAAAGTTTTTTTTTGTGTGTGTGTGTGTCGATCTCTCCGTTGCACACATTTTCACTATCCGAGGGGGAGCAAAGACATCCCCATGCTCAGTTTGAGGGGGAGCGAGAGAAGGTTCTTTCAAAATCATAACAACACTAATTTTCTTGAAAATTGAAAGAACATGATTTTCACTCAAAAACACTGAGTGTCCGAACAGGTCTCCGGATACCCCTATCCGGATAGGTTTTCGGACCATACACCTATCCGGATGACCCATCCGGACAATTGGTCCACTATAAAAGACTTCCGGACATCACTCTATTCATTCTATCCGGACACTCTTAAAACCACTTTAAAACCCTCGCTCTCTCTCACACTCGGACACCTCTCACAATCGCTGATTCACACTCGCGTTCGATTCCACACCCAGGTATGCTTCATGATTTACGATCTCGACTTCGTTTGCGTTCACCTCACACACTAAATCACATAAATCGACCATCAATTCATTCGAATCAGGGTTTCCGAAACCCACTTCTCGCGTCGACAACAGTTCGATCAGTTTCAGTGTATTGTTGGTCGGTTTACACACTCTCGTATGGTCGTTTACTCACATCCACTCCATGCGAATGCTTAGATACCTGTTTAGAGTTGATTTGTGGCATGCTTGGTTCCATCCGATTGTCGTTTGGATAGTTTCAAACTATCCGGACACATTCATCACATCCGGAAACTGTCAAAAGGCAAGATATTTTATCCGGACACCTTCAACGTCCGGTAACCCTAGTTGTCCGGAAACCTAAGGGTTTCCGGTAAGTTCAACTATCCGGAATGTTGAAGTGTCCGGTACCCTAGTCATTCAAAAAATCATATCTTATCCGGAAACCGATTTTTGTCCGGATTGTTACATTGTCCGGAAACCTTTATTATGTCCGGTAACCTTAGTTGTCCGAATACTTTTGTCCGGATACCATGATCTGTCCGGAAACCTTTGTCTCAAATGTTTTTGTCCGGACACCCATGTGTTCAACATTCCAGTACCATGTTATATCACTGCCAGTCCTCAATCTGTCTCAGTTTGAGCCAATTAATGCAAAGGTACGTGCTTACACTTGTTCATCCGCCTTGATTCCTAATTTTTTAATCTTTTTCAGATATTCGAAATGGCGGACCAAGAACAACAACAACAACACCAAGAGCAGATTCCTCCTCAAGAGGAATTTATAGACGAAGCAGCCGATAATGCTTTGGTCAACCCTGACCATGGCATTGAGATGGTAGCCAACAATCATCAGTTGGACGCTGCCGAGTTCCGACCACAAGAGCAACACCATGTGGTCGTGGACATTTTACTTGGTCACCCTCTCCGTGAGGCCCTCACTGCATCAGCCGACGTCCCTTCACTATATGTTTATCAAGTATAGCTCACCGCACGAGTCAGCACGACTGCCACGTTTCAGACCATCACGGCGCGGATCGACGACCATCCATTAACGCTCACATATGACGCGTTCCGCAACTTGCTATTCCTAGCAGAAGCCAACATCGGCGGACACCAAGGCTACGACCCCGCGGTAAATGACACAACATTGTGTGCTCAAGTACGCGCACTCGGATACAACCACGCCCTCGAGCTCCTTCAGCCTTCAATAGAAAATACCTTGCGCCCATCTAGTACACGCTGTTCACCATACTGAACAGGTGTCTCTCATCCAGATGGAGGGGCATCGACCAGTGCACATCCGATTTCTTGCGCCTGTTCCATGCAGTATGCTACAACAGGCATGTAGACTTCGCCATGATCATCTGGCACGAACTGGTTCAAGCTATTCGGCAAATCGGCGGTACGAAGCAAAAGAAGTTCCTACCTTATCCTCGTTTCCTCTCACTGGCTGTGCGACAACACATGGACGCGAATCCAGGGATACCGCGGCGCATTAACCATCCGGTATGTCCTCCTTTCCATTTACAATATATGGTGAATCGGAACCCGTCCAACGCCATAGCCATGCTCATACCTGAAGCCCTACTGGCACACGCAGACCCCAATGCACCGAGTGTGTTAAAATATAGAAGAGAGTTAGCTGCTCCCATGGTCCAGCCAGCGCCGGAGGGACCTCCCCCGGGAGATAGACCCGAGAGACGTGAGGGTCGTAAGACAAGAGGAGGAAGGGCCCGGGCAGCAGGGGCTCCCGGGCGGGGTGTGTTAAGATTACATAGGAGGGGAACAGGCGTGGGCGGTACATTGGATACGCGAGCCAGTACTACCCTATCCACCCGAACCAGAACAAGCCAACAACCCCCTAATCCCATCACCCGAACGACGACCGAAGATGGTACATCGTTTAGACCGATGCTTTACCATGACCCGGAGCCTTACATATCTGACCCCTCACCGACCAAACAGGTTGAGGATGTGGAATCTGACTCTACCGAATCCGATACGGACCGTTCTATATGGGCGTCCTTAATCCCTACTCGTATTGGATCCAACCGAGATTTTACCGAAGGAATCCCTTCTGACTCACCCACAAACCCTATAATCCCTACTACCCAGCCTGATACGGGAGACATAAGGAGAGAGGAGGGAGTATTAGATGAAGAATTGGAACATGTGAGATGGAGGGAATTGAGATCGAAAACAAATCAAGAGAGAATAAGCCGTAAAAATATAGTGGCTTCTGAGCGACCCCAAACCAGTGTCATCCAGGTCGCCACATCTGCTATCCCGTATCATCCGTTGGGACGGGGTATTGAAGAAGCCGCCGTGGACCTAGCGGCGCAATTGCACAACCCCCCAAGCCACTCATCCATCTCATAAAAGACGGATGTTTCAACTTCACATGGGGAATTAGCATAACTTCTACCGATCTCTCACTCGGAGAGTATTGGTATTGAAACAAGAGACCAGGAACCCCCGGTCTCGCCTTCTTTCAAAGCACCATCGAGTCTAGAGCCACTTGTTATTGAACATTCTTCGGCTAGGACACAAGATGAGATTCTATAAATCGAGGCTCTTCGTGACCCGATCGGAACTTCCGTAGTGTCTCCGCCTTTGAGCGGAATGCGAGGATCGAAAGGAAATCCTACCACGACCACATCATCGCCAACCGTGAACGTAGGTGGCTCTGCCTCTAAAGTTGATGCCTCAACGGGTAATCTAAGTGATCCCGGTGTTACATTACCCGACTTTGTGTCACATGGGTCTCTGGACAGCACCCTCAAGGCTGTCCGCGAGGCAATGGAGCAGCGCCTCACCGCAGAGCTCGATAAACTGAAAAGCCTGATCAAAGGAAAAGAGAAGGTAGTCGAAGCTGAAACCGCACCAACACCTTCACCGGCTCCCGTTCAGCCAACTTACTCGGTGGACACTTTGAAGACTATGCTCTTAGCTCAGCTGCTCCAACAATCTGAAATCGATGCCTCTACCGAAGCAGACCTGATCTCCGTTCTACAATCCCAGGTATCTGCTCCATCGTCCTCCATCACCACCAGAATGGATCAGCTTGACACGACTCTCAAGGATGTTCAACAATCGCTCAAAACGCTGTCCTAGAGAATCGCCTCCATGGAAGAAACCTGCAAGAGTCAAGCAGGCGGTCTAAAACGAAGACACGATGATCAGGATGATCATCGTGAGGGGGAGAATAAAAGACTACGATTATCCGAGACCGCCATGATCCTCACTGAAACTACTGTGGTTCAACCGGAACCGTCAACTACGGCAACTTCAACTGAAGAACAACCTGAAGCCCGGTTGAGCTTAGTCGAGATGGTTATAGATATGGACATCTCCGACGACGAAGACCCGACGGTTGAAAAGCCCGAGGGAGCAACACAGGAATTGGTCAACTATGACACATCAGACAGGACCACACTACAACTAATAGATCCAGACTCCGTGATCGACCCCGAGACCGAAAATGCATCATACAAAAAAGCCGCCAGTGCAATAAATCTCAAGGTAAATCTGATCTTTCCTACTGATGAAGACGACAATGTTGACTACGACCAGTTTCTGCTGCAAAATCTCTATGGTACACCCGTTCACACTGCTTAAGCCGCCGAGACTTCTACAAGACCCGAAACGACAAATGCTGAAATTCCGACATCTCCTCCACAACCGACAGCTTCGGATCATCCTCCTCTTCAACAACAGCAAATCTGATGGAAGAAAATTATGATCTTTATTCCTCACCTAGAGGAATCTCTGAAGAAGTTGTATGTTCACAGGTTACGCCCTATCGAGCCGACTTTTTGCCTTGGGATTTCTCACTTCGACAAAGAATACCAAGGTCAGTACATAAATGCCATGAAGCGGTGTCTGCCAGTTAGCCAAGTCCGAACCAAGTACAAGATCACTGAAGTGCTTAACATTCAAACCGGCCGAATCCTGAGAGTTATGTTTCCAGTTTTCAGTGTCCGACGCGAAGACGATAATGAATGGAAAATTTTTGAAGCCGGTTTTAAAAATCTTAGATCGTTTGACTTACTTGTTATACTGAAAGACCTCCGAACCAGAACCATCCGACCGCTTCAAGTGGCAAAGGCGCTCGAAGCCGTTCGTCGATTCCCGATACACTCAATCATGATGTTATACCTTACTGACTTCTAAATGGGAATCAAGAACAGTGCAAAGAAGGTAAATCTGATTAAACCGAATCTGAAAGCTCCTGAACTGAAGATGTATCCCGAGAACGCACTGCTTCTAGAACCTGAATTTGGGATAGTCTACCTCAACGATCAGAAAGAAAAGAGGTTTATCCGCTTCAGCCAGGTCGACAGATTCTGCGATGGCACGCTCTTCAAAGTTCAAAATGCTCTTCGAAACATCATCACTTATGAATCTGAAAATCAAAAGGTTTCGTATGTTCCCAACTCGAATGAGACAACCGCACGAAAAGCCTTAGAAGTGATTGAAGATCGCATCGACTACCGCCGAGCCATCAGAACGTTCGAGATACCCTTTGTGCTTCGAAAGAGATATGTTGATAACTGGCGCGAACTCGAACTTCAATTCAAAGGGGGAGATTGTTAGGGTCATATTTGGTTGAATAGAAGTTCAAGGGCTAAATGTTAATTAATCATATTTGAGCCTTAATTGTGTAACGGGCCATGGTCTTAATACCATGGGCCCATTAGTATATAATGTTGTGTTTAGCTTAGAATTAAGCTAGTTGTCTATTTCCACTTTCTGAACTTTATTGTAAACTCTCTCAATTATTGAAAGTGAATTGGATGACCAGTTGAAATCATACCGACCTTTTCTGCATCTATTGATTTTTATTACTAGTTGCACGAATCTGGAACTCTCAGAAAATCCATTAGAAGTTGAAAATAGGTTTACAAAAAAATGACCCAGTCTAATGGTTCAATTGATGGATACAAAGCAAGACTATTTTCTAAAGGTTTTAATCAAGAGTATGTATTGAGTACACATAAACCTTTGCAACTGCTTCACAGTCACATCTTTACGAAGGCTACTTGCCATTGCATCTATTAAAAAATTCCCGCTATATCAAATGGATGTCAAAAAGGCGTTTCTCGAAGGTGATCTTTCTAAAGAAGTGTTGGGTCATTGACCAGCATCTTCCTAAATTTAAACGTGGCGCTGGCTGCTACGCATTATGGAAATAAGTTGCGCCTTCTCTACCAGCAATTGCTTTTGGCGTAGTGGTAAGCGCTTGGATCCTAACATGTGGTATCAGAGCAAGTCACCGGTTCGAATCCCATGGAGTGCATTTAAAATGCCAAATGCATGTTGTGCAGCCATTGACTTCTAGGGAAGCTGTCGTTAGTGTTGGGTCATTGACCAACATCTTCCTAAATCGAAATGTGGTGCTAGTTGCTACGCTATATGGAAATAAGTTGCGCCTTCTCCACCAGCAATTGCTTTTGGCGTAGTGGTAAGCACTTGGATCCTAAAAAGAAGTTTACATGAAATCACCTCCAGGCATTTCTCATTCAATAGGATCAATGTCCATGTTATAGAAGGCCATATATGGTCTCAAACAAGCACCTCGTGCTTGGTTTAAGAAGTTCAGTAATATTTTTTTCTTTGGGATTCTCCTCTAGTGAAATAACTCCGACGTTTTTACTTGTACCACTGAGGCATGGGCAATTATTTTACTGTTGTGTGTCCATGACATGATCGTCACTGGCAATGATACTATGATATTGTTCAACTCAAACACTCTCTCAACTTCAGATTTAAAATGAAGGATGTTTGTACTGTGTACTTCTTGGCCTTGCGATCCTCTACGACACTTCAGGCATCTATTTATGTCACGTTAAGTAAATTATGATCTGTTATCACCTATTCGTGTTTCTAACAAGAAGACTGCTTCTAATCCTCTTAAGCAGAACCTTACTCCTGTAGGTTCTAGATCTCCCTTCGTGATCATACTCGGTTTGTCAACTTATGGGATCATTAGTCTATCTTACAGTGACACAACCATATATTGGCATTGTTGTCCACGTTGTCAGTCAGTTCATAGTTGTTTATTGATTAAATTATTATGCAGTCGTTCTAAGCATACATTGTTTATTTAAAGGTTCTTTGTTTCATATATAGGTTATTCTTCTTTTCTAATTCCTCTTTGATTCTCAAGGATTATTCAGATGCTGATTTGAATGGTTTATTTGATTGACCATCACTCTACTACTGGCTACTATTTTTTTTGTTGGTGATTCTTATATTTCTTGGTGCAACAAGAAACAATCTTTGCTGATACTACTCAAGAACTAATTTGGGTGCGTTGGCTTCTCTCTGATATGGGTGCCAACCTAAGCTTCTCCAACTACATTTTAGTGTGACAATCAGAGTGCTATTCAGATTGCACAGAATGTCATTTTTCAAGAAAGAACAAAACACATCGAGTTTCATTGCCACTACATTAGGAAACATGTTGTGTGAAAGATGATTTAACTTCTTTATATCACTTCTAGTGATCAACTGACAAACATCTTCACCAGACTCATCCTTCGAGTTGTTTTAATGATCTTGTTTCCAAGATCAATCTTGCTCATTCTACCCCATATTTATCTTTGCCTTTTGGCATTTCCCATAGAATAGGGTTGTATTATGTCTTTTTGTTTTTCTTCTTTGCATATATTGGTTTTCTATGTTCTTAGTTCGTAATTAGAGTTATATTTGTTTTCTCTGTTCTTAGTTCGTAATTAGAATTAGTAAATATTTCATAGAACGTCCTTTACTTCATCTTCATGATAATTAATCAATAGTTAACTAAACATGGTTAGAATTCTTACATGGTATCAGAATCAAGGTCTACCATGTAAGACATCTTTGCACGAGACACGACACTCTAGAACATATTTGCCCGCCTAACCCCCTCTTGACACTCTAGTGTACATCTTTGCCATCTAGTTTCCGTTGGAGGGGACGTTTAGAATCCCTCATCGGTTGGACTTGGACCAATTCTCTTCTATATATGTTGGAACTTCATTTCTCTCTTCAAGCTCTCTTTTGGAGGGTAAATAACGTATTCTTATTAGTAGCCCCTTTTAGAGGAGTGATAGTTTTCTCATTTCATAGGTAAACCTTATATCAATTATAGATATTTTTAGCAAGGCCTATTCGGGCATTGTTTTCTTTTGGATTATGACAAATGTTTGACTCTATCGTTTAGGGTAATATTAATGTCCAAAATCTTCAATGTGTATGTGTATTGGATTCCATTTCATCCTCAAGGATGCGCTATTGTTTTATGGTTTGACTTTTAGGTAGATATTTGAATTTTATCCGACAAAAGTCGCATTCACTCTCCAACCGATATAAATGATGGAATTAGCGCTCATTTCCGTTTAGAACAAACACAAACAACTCAAATACATTTTTGATTGTAGTAGGCCATTTGCTACCATTTGGATTGTTGTATGTTTCATGTAAGCATTTTGTTGGAACCCCTACCTGTTTACTAATATACGTTATTGTGGGTTTATGTTCACATAATCATAAAGTTGTGAAATGACATCATATTCTTGTGTTGTTTAGTTTGTTTTCCATATTATTTATGCAAAATTCTATATCATTTGCAATCTGTTGGTATTGTTTCGATTATGGGTTGTTTGCTATCACTTATTTTGTATGGATGTTTTGTGATAACCAGGCCAACCAAATGCACAAAAAATGTGATGATGTTTGTTTTAGTTTTTATTTAGTGTAATGATGAATTATTTTATTTTTATTAATCTAACCAACATCCAATTTTTTCTATCTTGTGTACATTTTGACCTGTAATTGATATGTCTTGTCACAATTTAATATTTATAACGCAAGTGTCAAATTAGCAAGTTATTGATTAGCTGAGAAAATATAACACCAAACTCACCGGATGTCATGTAAGGCAACTATTTATCTATCAATTAAATTTTGTACGAAATAGATAGAATGCTACAAGAAATTGCACTTTCACCCGGGGGGTGGGAAATCCGTCGGTAAAAGTAATTTTTACTAACGACTTAGATGGAAAACCTCCGTTAGAAGTTTAACTTTTTGCCGAAGGAAAATGCCGCCGGCAAATATGCATTTTTGCCAACGAACTTCATATAAACCGCCGGTAAAGTTACCTTTGCCGACGGATTTCTCAAATCGTCGGCAAAAGTACATTTCACCAACTCGCCGGCAAAAGTTATTTTATCATAATTAATACTTCTTTCACTTAAACGTTTGCCGACGGACTTTCCCAAACTCGTCGGCAAAAGTATTTTTGTATTATTAATAATAAATTCACATATTTGCCGGCGGATTTCTATAATCCGTCGGCAATTGTATTTTAATTTTCAATATTTTTTATTGTACATTTACTAGTGAACTTCCCGGACTTCTTAGCAAAAATATTTTTAGAGGTATAATGATTTTTAATTACGTTTTTATTGGCGAAAATATATTTATATATCCAAGATTATTGTTGATTAAAATCATCGACGTAGAGGCCTTCGATCGGGCCTCCGAATTTATTTTATTTTCTATACATAATTTAATTATAATATATAAAAATAAGGCCATGATTAATTATAAGTATCATTTTGGATGAGATGACAAGTGTTTTGCTTATTACACAGTGTGACTTGGTTCAAATCCTACACACAACATTAATTTTTGGTAATATTTTAATTGTTTTAAAATCCACTTTATTACCTAATTTTTTTAATAAGTTCTTTATTTGATGATTATCTATCCATTCATAATTGATCATTTCTATATGTTCTTTGATATTTTTTATTTTTAATATTTACATTTTTAATAACAATAAATCAATAAAACTTTCTTATTAATATGTGTTTTCTGTAATTACCAATAATGATTGACTGATTTGATGTAGAATATGATGTCCCAACTAGAAGTTTTGAATAAAACATAAAAAATAAATTTTTAATTACCAGTAGAGTCCGTGTGTTTTGAAAAATGTAGATACACTACACCAAATGTTGTCTTAGACAATAAATGTTAATTGCCTGTGTTGCTTAAGATAAGCTTAGGCAACAAAGGCTATTATATGTTGCCTAAGTTTTCTCTTAGGCAATGTGTGGTTCTATGTTGCATATGTGTGCTATTTTGGCAACATATAAATGATTTGTCTTTTCCCTCAAACTATCTTAAGCAACGTCTTATCCTACCTTGCATTAGTTGAATGTTGACCCCAATACACCATTTGTATATATGTAGTACATACGAGCATACAGTGGCGGATCCAGATTTTTTTTGGTGGGGTCACCTTTAAAATAGATTAAAGGTTCGCAAAATCGTCCGATATATTTTTAGCGTAATCCATGGTTTCGAGGGATTTTTAAAGTTTTCTTGGTTGATTTCAAGGGATTTCTAAGTTTTTTGGCGATTTCTATAGACTCTTTCGGTTTTTTAGTTGAGTTCGAGAGTTTTTTTTTGGTTTTTTAGTTGAATTCAAGGTAATTTTTTTGGTTGATGGGGTCCCATACAAAAAATTAGTGGGAGGACTATCATATAAATTAAAAAAAACATTTTTAACCTTAAAAAGTTGGTTTTTTGACATTTTGACTAGGGTCCCTTCCCCCCACCTTCTCTAGCCTACCTCCGCCACTGCGAGCATACAAACATGTAATAAATCACTAAGAATCATAAATGGGTTTCGTTCGAGGCTTTAATGGACCTATTGGTCTTTATTTGGTTCATTTGGGCTTTAACAGATCTTAGTGGTCTTATCGATCCCAATACACACCACATACATATCTACAATACATACATGCATACAAACACGTAACAAGTCACCATTTATAGTATTGGGCCTTAATTTATCTTAGTGAGTCTTATCGAGCCAACACACACTACATACATATATATGTAATACATATAGGAATTGAGTCGGATAAAATTGAGAAATTATCTCAATTGGGTTCCTGAAGTCGGTTCTATCAAAGCAGAGAAAGAGTTTTCTGAGTTTCAAGCTTGTTCAGGTAAGATTTCGACGATTGTTTCGATTGAATCTCTAAAAGAATCAATAATCAAATTAGACTGATTTGAATAGGTGCTGAGTAATTAGTGTGAAGTTTGAAGAAGAATCTATTTGGGTTGCAAGCCAAGTTCGAACTCTTATCAGGTGAGTTCACCCTTCTGATTTTATCTTAATAAAATTGATGAATTGATTTGAATTGGTTTTGTGAAAGAATGATATCTCTTTGAAATAGATTTAAGTGAATGATTGAGATTTGGTAGGAAAACAGTAAGATTGAACTGGGTATAACTTGTGAAGTCCGGAAGATGAGGATTGATACCGGATCGGGTATCGGATTTCGGATTGGTACCGGATTGGTACCGGATTCCGGATTTGTACCAGATCGGGTACCAGATTCCGGATTTGTACCGGATCATGTACCGGATTCCGGATTGGTACCGGATTTAATACCGGGTTCCGAAAATGTTCTGGATTGTTACCGATTTCGGATGATGGTCCGGATTTGGCCTTTTCCGGATGAGTTTTCGGATAATTCCAAAATTGGGTTCCGGATGTATTATCTGGTTAAGCTTTTCTAAAAAAAATCTAGGGGCATTGCCCCCAGACCTTATTCCACGCTGGAACCCCCGTGTTAAGTCGCCGAAGAGGGACAATTGAGAATAAGGATATAATATATTATTTGGGATTCTTAGCCTTGAGAATATGATATGAAATGTTTTGTGCATTCGAGTAAATATGCATGTATGCTAGTAAGTGTAATGGATCCATAGGCACTGACATTAATTGTAACGTGGAATAGGCATAAAGTAAATTGTAATTCTCGTTGACCTGAAATGAGGAATAGGCATAAAGAAAATTGTAATTCTCGTTGACCTGAAATGAGGAATAGGCATAAAAAAAATTGTAATTCCCATTTCGTAAGGTGATGAGAAATGAGGAATAGGCATAAAGTAAATTGTAATTCCAATTTCGTATTGTAATGTGAAATGTGGAATAGGCATAAAGTAAATTGTAATTCCAATTGACGTGAAATGAGGAATAGGCATAAAGTAAATTGTAATTCCCATTTCGTATTGTGATGAGAAATCTAGGAATAGGCGAGATGTTTATCCAAACCCTCAATGATTTGATAATGACTCTCTGAGAAACACTTAGTGAAAATTGTAAGTAGACAATATGTATTAGAGTTTCACTATCGCTAATAAGTACTATGTCTCTGCAGTACCGCTGATAGGAAACTCACGTTCTTTAAATTGCACATTCAGCGACACTGTTCATCAAAGAGACCTGAGCATGTTCAGTCTTGTTGATGATCGCTGATAGTCTTAGTTGTTTACTTATGATCCCTGAAGACAAGTTTCACGTCAACTATGTTCTACGCTGAAGTCGAAGATCAAGCCAAAGAACCAGCTACAAGTCTACTAATGAACTGATGCGGATATCAGCAAAGCCAAGACCTGTCCACTCAACGTGAAGTTTAAAGTAGAAGACTTCAGCGAACGCTGAACTTTATCACTCGCTGATAAAGATCTATTCAGCGAACGCTGGTCATGAAGTTTCCTTACAAGTTACTTTTGTCTTACCCCCTTACACGTCTACGTACGAAATGTCAGAATAGGACATCCCTTTTGTCCAGAATCACACAACCAACTCTGATTCTACAATGTTCATCATGCGGCTACTAGGTTGTCTATAAGGGTCAAACCATGCAACCAATCAGCTGCTGCCACGTGTAAAGTTGTACTGATATGCATTAAATACATGCAGTATATAAGAAGAAACCTACTTCATAAATGAAGTGCTCGGCCATCTTTTTCTCTATACTACTTTGTGTTAGAATATTATACTTAATATTCTTATCTCCTTTCTATCTTATTTCTAGTGCAAGAAATCTTAGTGATTTTCTTAACTTGTTTAGATTAGGTTTATTCCTTAATCTTATTCCGCAACAAGTTGTAAATTGTTTGATACATATCAATAAACAATTCAGAAAAGTAAAATCTGTGTGTTAGTATTCAACCCCCCCCCTCCCCTTCTACAAACTTGTATAACCCCTCCGGGACCAACAAGTGGTATCATAGTAGATTGTTTAAACTCATAAACAAGATCTTGCTTATACTAATCTTTTCTCTTCCTTGCTATTTTCCCATAATGGCTAACAACACAAACACAAACTATATTGACAATGGTTCTCTTGCAAAACCTCCTAGATTTTCCAGAGATAACTTTAATCTGTGGAAAAATAGGATGATACTCTTCTTAGAAGGTGTAGACCCTACTATGCCTTATCACATCGAAAATGGCCCATATATTCCTGTTAGGATTGATCCTGAAGTTCCAGGCACTACTACTAGAGCTGCCATTCCTGAAAGAATCATTCCTAAGGAACCTCACAATTGATCTGATGAAGACAAGAAGAAAGTGGCTATCGACACAAAAGCCAGATCCATTTTTTCCATGGCTCTTCCTGACGAAGTCTACCATTCCGTCATGAACCTGAAAACCTCCAAAGCCATGTGGGACACAATCTGTGTTCAATATGAAAGTACGTCTGATGTCCAGGACTCAAGAAAGATCAACCTAGTAAGACAGTACGAAAACTTCATTTGTGGTAAGAATGAATCTCTCTCTGAAGTACATCAGCGGTTTAACTGTTTAATTATTGACCTAAAAACCGTTTGTAAGGAATATTCTAACTTTGAGATACGGACAAAGTTCTTAGAATGTTTTCCTGAAAGCTGGGACAGTTATTCAATGTGTCTCAAGTTATCAAAGGATCTAAAATCTATGACCCTCTCTACCTTATTTGGTACTATGCTCAATCATGAGCAGTCATGTCATCTTAAGAAGAATCTTATAAAAGATTCCAAAAGCACACATGTTGCTTTACTCCCAGTCTCCTTCCACTCAGCGATCATCTATCACTATCACTGAGTTGGAAACTAACTCTGAATGCTCATCAGATGTTGAGTCTTCAGATCTTGATGAATCTCTGGCACTCCTGGATAATAAGTTCAGTAGATTCGCTAGAAAGAGTAACTCCAGAAGGAACAAACCCCTTGCACTCACTGACAAGCCTAAATCATCAACCCATGTTGATAAGGCTACTGCTACCTGCTTTAACTGCGAGAAAGTAGGACACTTTACTAGTGAATGCAGGTCAAAGAAAGTCTTAAAACCCTCAGCTTTCTCCAAGAAATCATCTAACCCCATGGCTAGAGATGATAAGTATCAAAAGCTGAAAGAAAAGTATGCAAAGCTGAAAAGGTTTAAGAAGAAAGGCAAAGGCCTGATGGCTGACATTGACTCGGCTGCCTCGGATGAAGAAGAATCATCTGACTCTGAAGATGATGAGGCCAATCTCTGCCTCATGGCAAAAATCGAAGAAGAGGAAGAAAATTCTTACATTCCCTCTACTTCAACTTCTACCTCTAAGGTATCAACTTATTTCTTTACAAATATTTCAGATATTGATGAAGCTGATAGTCTTCGGAAAATCGATCTTCTGACTATGAATTTATATGATGCCATGAATGGTAAAGCCATAGTTGAAAATCAAAACCTTGATCTCGCTGAACAGCTTAAAACTGTCACCTTCAAATAGAAGAGCTTTCTAAGAATGAAGAAGATTTAAAAGATCAGGTTCATATAAATCAACTAGTCAAAATCGAACGTGAAGAAGCTATCGCTGCATTAAAAGCTGAAAAGGCTACTGTTGAAGGATGGTGTAAATCCTCAACAAAGATCACTGAGATAATAAAGTCTCGTATTCCTTTGAGTGACAAACGTGGTCTTGGTTACAAAGCTGACGCTGAAGAACCAACCACTGATCATTCCATGCTTAAGTTTGGAATGTTCGTGTCCTCTATCCCTGACACTTCCTCATCTCAGTGTTCCTCTTCTAAAAATCCCATCCCTGAGGAAAAACCTACCTTTATCCCTAAAGGTAAAGGCAAAGAAAAAGTCTTCAACCAAAAACCTCATAAGGGTACCTTTGTACCTAAGCTGAATGCTTCTAAAGCTTCAGTGACTTATCCCTGTACTTCTAAGAACACGATCCCTGGATTTATTCAGCGATCTACTCCTAGAATCAGAGTGGATATTATTGGTAAGAAATCCGAAGAACTAATTGTTCCTCCCATTTCCAATGCCAAAGGTATACTTGGTGCTGGCCCTGCTCATTTAAAATTAACGGCTCAACATGCAAATGGTCCTAAAGCTACTTTTAGCTATAGGAAATGTTATCACTGTGGACTTACCGATCACATTGCTAATAAGTGCCCCACAGCCACCAAAGCTGAAAAGTTAGCTAAGGTGAAGATCAATGCCCCCAAATCAAAGAAGACCAATCCTGGTGCAAATCAGGTTAAGGTGAAACCTACCACTGAGGTTAAGAAATTAACCAAAGTGAAGAATAGTTCAGAAGCTGAATCTTCAAATGCTGCGAAGAGTGTTGAACCTTCCACTTCCTCTACCACCACTGACAAGTGTGGGCCCGTGGTAAAATGGGTGCCCAAGTCAAACTAATCTTCCTTTGTTTGCAGGTTAAGATGGGTATCTGGTATGTCGATAGCGGATGCTCTAGACACATGACTGGAAAGAAAAACCTGCTCACTGAATACATAGAAGAGAAGGGTCCCTCAGTAACTTTCGGTGGAAACGGAAAAGGCCATACCCGAGGGTTTGGTGTACTCTCTAATGGTACAACAACCTTCAGAAGAGTCGCATATGTTGAAGGAGTGAAGCACAATCTTCTAAGCATGAGTCAGCTATGTGACAAGGATAACAAAGTGATTTTCACTAAGGAATTCTGCTTTGTCACTGACAAAAAGGAGAAGATAGCTCTCAGCGGATACCGTCTGGAAAATGTTTATGTTATAAACATGGACTCTACAACCACTGAGAAATCCTGTTTCTTCTCAAAAGCCTCATCTGATGTCAACTGACTTTGGCATAAGAGGCTCTCCCATCTCAACTTCAAGACACTGAATACTCTTTCCTCTAAAGAGTTAGTTACTGGTCTACCTCAACAATCATACGCTAAGGAGTCTCTATGTTCAGCGTGTGAAAAAGGGAAACAAACCAAGGCAAGCTTCAAGTCTAAGCAAGTTTCCTCAGTGTCATCTCCTCTACAACTTCTCAATATGGATTTGTTTGGCCCTGTTAACAAACAATCCATCGCTGGAAAGAAATATACATTGGTCATAGTTGATGAATTCTCTCGCTATACCTGGGTAATGTTTCTCCGTTCTAAGAGTGACACCCCTGAAGAACTCATCACTTTTGTCAGGAAAATGGAAGTCCTGAATAACAAGACCGTTCACTCAATAAGGAGTGATCACGGGACTGAATTTAAAAACAGTTCCCTTGATTCCTTCTTTGAGAGCAAGGGTATTTCTCACAATTCTTCCTCAGTGAGAACACCGCAACAAAATGGAGTCGCTGAAAGAAGAAATTGAACTATCATCGTAGCTGCACGTTCAATGCTCAACGATTCTCATCTACCTACTCAGTTTTGGGCAGAAGCTGTCAACACCGCTTGTTTTACTCAAAACAGGTCGCTGATTGTCAAAATATTCAAGAAGACAGACTATGAACTTTTCCATGGGAGAAAGCCTTTAATTAGCTTTCTTCACATCTTTGGATATCAGAGTTTCATACTGAACAACAGAGATGCCCTCGGAAAGTTTGATCCTAAGGCTGATGATGGAATCTTTCTAGGATATTCTTCTATCTCTAAAGCCTTCAGAGTCTTCAATCGAAGAAGACAAACTGTAGAAGAAACAATCCACGTCACTTTTGACGAATCCCGTTCAGCGAACTCTAGACCTTCTGCTGATTCTGAAGAACTGAATCAATGGATGTTTTCTCATCTTGGTGATTCAGATGTTCCCACTCCATCTCATACTCATACCGCTGAAGATGATGATCTCACCATCATCCCAAGCATGCAGACAAGTAAAGCTGAAACATCATGGGTCTCAGTTGTTCCTCTAAACACTATGCCTGCTTCTAAACCTTCTTCCTCTCTTGGCTGATATACCAGAAGTTGCTGAAGCCTCATCTTCAGCTCCTCCAGAAGTTCAAGTTGAGCCAACAACTTATGCTCCGACTCAGCGATGGACTATTAATCACCCTATTGATCAAAATCTTGGTGATCCAAACGCTGGTGTTCAGACTCGACGAAGTGCATGTAACATTTGTTTATTTGTTAACTTTATTTCTCTGATTGAACCAAAGAAAACAGATGATGCCCTCAGAGATCCAAACTGGGTCAGCGCTATGCAAGAAGAGCTGACAGAATTCGAAAGAAACAAAGTTTGGAAGCTCGTTCCTAGACCATCTGACAAGTCAGTGATATGCACTAAATGGGTTTATCGAAACAAGTTGGATGAACATGGAACTGTAACCCGCAACAATGATCGTCTTGTTGCTCAGGGATACAGACAAGAGGAAGGTATAGATTACGATGAAACATTCGCCCCAGTGGCAAGACTAGAAGCCATTCGTCTATTCTTAGCTTACGCTATACACAAAGACTTCAAAGTTTATCAGATGGATGTTAAATCAGCGTTCCTCAATGGAAAGCTGAACGAAGAAGTCTACGTGGAACAACCTCTAGGATTCTCAGATCCTAAGCATCCAGGTTATGTTTATAAACTGGATAAGGCACTTTATGGCTTAAAACAAGCTCCTCGTGCATGCTATGACACTCTCTCTTCTTATCTCCATATTGAAAAATTTGAGCGTGGTAAAATCGATAAAACTCTATTTTTCAGGAAAGTGAAAGGTCATATTATTCTTGTTCAAATATATGTCGATGATATTATATTTGGTTCCACTAACCCTGACTTATATACTCGTTTCGCTGAAAGAATGAAAGCTGAATATAAAATGAGTATGATGGGTGAGCTAACATATTTCCTAGGTCTTCAAATCAAACAGAGTGAAAAGGGAACTTTCATTCACCAAGGAAAATATGTTAAAGATATGCTGAAGAAATTTGATTTAACTCAGAGCTCAGCTATGAAAACCCCTATGGCACCGCCGCTGACACTAAACAAGGATCCGTCTGGAAAACCTGTTAATGTCACAGAGTACCGTGGGATGATCGGCTCTCTTCTGTATCTTACAGCTAGCCGACCTGATATTATGTACGCAACCTGTTTGTGTGCACGATATCAAGCTGAACCTAAGGAATCTCATTTGATCGCTGTAAAGCGAATCTTTTGTTACCTTAAGGGTACTCCTAACCTAGGTCTTTGGTATCCCAAAGACTCAGCGTTGATCTAATCGCCTATTCAGATAGTGATTTTGCAGGTTGCAAATTGGATAGGAAAAGCACCACAGGAGGTTGTCAGCTCCTGGGTGGAAAGCTGGTGAGTTGGACAAGTAAAAAGCAAAACTCAGTGTCCACCTCAACCGCTGAAGCTGGATACGTAGCCGCTGGAAGCTGTTGTTCTCAGGTCTTGTGGATGAGAAATCAACTACTGGACTATGACCTTCAGCTCTCCAAAATTCCAATATATTGCGACAGCACTAGTGCCATCACTATAGCCAACAATCCAGTGCTACATTCAAAGACCAAACACATCGAGATCAGGTATCATTTTATCAGAGATCATGTGATGAATGGTGATATAGAACTTCATTTTATCCCAACTGACTTTCAGTTAGCTGATCTTTTCACCAAACCTCTTGATGAGACAAGATGCAACTTTCTCATCAGTGAGCTTGGAATGCTGAACTTAGAAGAGTAAAATCTTTAGCGGTCACATTTGATCTGGGATAAAATAAACTTGTATAACCCCATTAATCATCTACTCTCTGAACAAGATTGATTCGCTGATATCAAGGTATGTTCTTTCTTACTCGTTGACGTTCACATATGAATGCAAGATTTCTAAACAAATTGTATCGCTGAATATCTCTTCCTTTCAGTGATACTTTGAAATTTCAAAATCTAACACTGATATTTCTAATCAGTGCTTCGTGTTTTATCAAAATGTCCCTGAGCTTTCAAAATCCTCAGAGACATCCTAAAATATGAAAGGACGTTTGTGACGTCATCACAACAGATAGACCATCGCACGCTTTTTCTCTGACACGTTCGCCCGTTTCGTTTTCCTTGACCAATCAAATTCAAGGGACGTGTCCGTGTCATCATGAAAAACTTTCCCCCTCATAGTTTTTCTCTCTCTACTCTCACTATATAAACCCATTTGAGTTTATATTGTTACCTTTTACGCGAACATCATCTCCTTCAAGCAAGAACAACTGTTGCATTTGAACTCTTTTTCTCCAGAAAATTGTTCATCTTCATCTTCTTCAAACATCAAAGGTTAATATTCTTGTTATTTTCCTTTCATAAACTTGTTTTCGATCTTATTATTGTTCTCAAAAGATCAAACAAAAGAACCTTTTCAAAATAAAATCATTTATCTTCATGATTTTATGAATGCAATCTGGAAAACAGATTGTTCTTCAAGTTTAAACTAAAAATCTTAAACTTGACCATTTCATAAGTTTTTCCAGAATCCCTTCTTTAAAAGGAAACTGGAAAACAAGAATATTCACTAGATTTTGTACTTCTTTTCAAAACTAGAGAAACCCTAATTTCCATTTCTTTCTCTAAATGGCAATTACAAAACCCTAAAAACCCTTATTTTTGGACATTTTATCCATTTTAAGAACTTCTTTTCATAATCTTCATGTTTGTACTTTATAAACAAAAATGGCATCTACTGAAGCTCCCTCAACTCAGTCTCCCCCTACTTCTAAAAGGACTGAACTCATCCCAGCTCCTCAAGTTGGCTTCAAATTTGAGCAAATCAACTTTCAAGGCAACAACCCTTAAGACCTAGACGACGCTGTAAATTTTCTTAAGACATGCCCTCTATCCACAGCTCTGACTGTCACACCTCCTGCTAATAGGAACCTACTCGCTCAGTTCTGGTATACTGCCAAAAGAGCTATGATCACCTCCACCAAAGACCCCAAAAAGGAAATCGAGGTCATCCTCTTTGACACCGACCATGGTACCTCCAAGATCACACCTGGTAATATAAGGTGTGCCCTAAACCTCCCTGCCGACACAAAAGAAAAACGCTTTGTCCCTCTACCAAATCCCAAAAACCCAGCGGATAGAGAAGCACTCGTTGCATTTTTTTATGCAATGCAGTACGTGTGGGAGACAGGGAGAGACAAGCTCACTGAGAAGAAGCTAACCATGATCAAGAAATCCAAAATGCTCAGCGAGATGAATTTCATCTTCGCTCATTTGATAAGCTGCATGACAGCTAAGGTTGGTTCCACTGACCAAGCCTCCAAACCCCAGCAGGCTATGGGGTATGCACTGCTGAAGGGCCTACACATCGATTGGGCCAAAATCATCTTTGACGAAATGATACAGAGAGTCGAAGAAGCGAAGAGACAAAAGACTATTCCATATCCACGATTTGTCAGCGCTCTCTTCCTACAAGGGCTCGGAGACAAATACCCGAAGGTGGGCGACCTGAAACTCTCACAAGTTGGCACTAAGGTCCTCGACTACTCTCCAATGCCAAACGAGGTACGTCTTACTACTCTCTTATCTCTTCTCAAACCTCCTACTTCTTCTACTTTTGCAGCTACCTCAGCAGTAATCCCAACCGCTGATACCCCAGCTGCAACATCCACTCCTTGAAAGAGAACACACTCATCAACCACTCTTGGTGCTCCTAAGGCCAAGAAAACCAAGGAGCAACCCCCTAAGTCAACCCATACTGAAGACTCTGCGGATCTCTCTTCACAAGAGCCGTTGGAAAGTTCAGTGGTACGCTCTGCCACAGCTGCTGAAGCCATCCCTTCCATCCCAACTTCAGCGTCTCTAAACACTGAGGTTATTAACTTGGAACAAAACCTCCCTCCCTCAGTACCTCTAAGTACTGAGGAAGTAATTCTCAGCGGATCCAACGCTGAACCTGCTTCCCAAACCCTCTTCTCAACCATCATTCCTCCCACTCTCTCTTTGGACACTCCACCTATTTTCCCCCCATTCTCAGCAACAAACATCATCCTCCACGATACAGCTGCTGAAACTTTACAGAGGATGATGGATACAAACATAGGACCTGCGGGCACTTCTCAGCGTAAAGGCACTCTGGAAGACGACATGGAAACATTGACAGGTCATCGAGATTTCGAGGACTTCGTCAACCATCCCGCAGGTATACACAAAACTCCAAACACTCTTCTCTCAAAATCCCAAACATCTGAGCTTTCCTTTGTTCATAAGTTTTCAACTTTTACAGGTCCTAATTTGGGCGACATCAACACATCGCTCAAGGATTTGTCCAACAAGGTGGAATCTCTCACCACCACTCTCTCTACAAACTCTTCAGTGGTTACAAACGCTGGAGAGGCTCTCAATACACTCACCGATGAGGTGAAATGCAAAGCTTCCAGTGCTGATCTGGAAAAGGTGAATGGATATCTTTCCACCGTTGCTCAGTCTCTCACTGACAACTCCACCGCCATCAACACCCTGAACACCACCAACAACACTCTCTCCACCAACTACTCCACCCTGTCCAATGAAGTCACATCATTGAAGACGGATGTGAGTACTACAACAAATCTCCTGCAGCAAATTCTCGACCGCCTGAATGCTCCGACTTGCACTCCATCACACTTTACTCAGGTTGATCGAGAGGATCTTCAAAAGACCAGTCCTGCTATTTCTGGCCTAGAAGACAGAATAGCAATGATTGAAACTTACGTTGGAATCACTGGCCTGGAAGACAGTGATCCAAAGACTACTGATGCTGCTGCTGCTGAAACTACTATTTCCTCCCCCATCCATCATGTGGAAGAAGGGGAGAAGAATGAAGATCTTCCCCATAATGTTGAGGGGGAGAAGAAAACTCCAGAAGACCTTCCCCATAACACTGAGGGGGAGGGTATTATCTCTGCTACAACTGAAAAACCTCAGGGAGTTGAAAACCCTGAGGGAACCGAGTCCTCCCAACACCATGATACATTTGAGGGGGAGCAACTCGAAGAGGACGTTGCTGCTGATGTCCTAGAACCATATGCTGACGAGGAAGAAGAAGCTGAAGAAGAAGAAGATGAAGAAGACCTCGATCTTGAGGATGACGAACCATCAACATCACCTGATAATGATGATGATGATGACGTTGACTTCTTCGTCCAACCTAGAAAGGCCCCCGCTAAAAAAGGGGGCATGATAAAAGAATCATCAGGGGAGGGGACAACGAAAATGCCTGCACCGACTGAAGCTGACAAAGGTAAGAACAAAGGTGTTTCGTCTGAAGACAACTTGGCTATTCTCTTCAGCAAGCCAGTTTGTCAGGTAACATACACAATCTTCCCTTACACTGCATCCCTCCTCTATCCCTTCTCAACCTCAGTTCTCCTCTCCATAAAACCTCTATACACTTAAACCTCATTCTTTCTCTATCTCTTCTCCCAAATGATCTTACTCAAATGATCGTTGTGTTTCAGCTAGTCCTCTCCCCTGCTTGAGGATCCAGCTGAAGTTCCTCCTACTGCATCTACAATAAATCCAGCTCCAAGCGCTGAAGAAATAATCCCATTCTTAGACTTCGCTGAGACTGATGAGCCAGAAGAAGAACTGCTCTCTCATAACAAAAGACCTTCCTTGGCTCCTCAAAGGCTAAGTGAAGAAGCAATGAAAAGGAGAGAAGCAATGATCAAACAAATTGAGGATCAGCGACTCATTCCTGCCCTTTCGCTTCAAAATAACAAGAAAGGAAGTCAATGAACACCTCGAAGCTGAAAAACAACTCACCGATAGAAGAAGAGCTGAAGAACAAGATAAGGCCTATGCCATTTAGCTCGTTCAATAATCGATGAAAGACTGTTGGAACCCAGATATAACAAGTAACAATAATAATAGCAATAATCTTTGTATTGATTGATAAAGAGAAGAGGTTACTTGATAAGATTGATGAACATTCTCCCTTTGAAGCTCTCTTGCTTTCTGCATATGTATGAATATTGAAAATAGAGGCTTAACCTAAAATTACTCTAAAACATGACTTTATAACCAATACAACAATTGGTTATTTAAAATTTTAGCCCTTGACACTCAACAAATACAAATAAGTCATTGACACTATTCTTTATAAAACATTTATATAAATTAGGGGCTAATAAAGCTAACAATCTCCCCCTAATGTTTTATAAAGAAAGCATCATCTTGTAGTCTCCCCCTTGCTTTCTTTAGAGGCGTTGGAGTGTCAATCTTCAAGTCTTGTGAGAGTCTTCTCTTCCTGATCTTCCACAATGTCAGTTGCTTCAATTTATTCTTTAACCCCCCCTTGATCGTTGCATACTCCCCCTTGAATGTTGCTTTGCTTTTCAGATCCCATTTATCTCCCATAGATTAAACTCAAACAATCAGAAAACGATTTAAAGTGCGGAAGCTTGTATAACCAGTTTGAGTAATAGTCGTTGGTAGATAAACTGATAAGATGGTTGAGTAGCAAGCATATTCGGCTCATGAGAATCTGCATTAAAGAATAAGTAACCAGGGGAAATCATCTAACATAGAAGCACAATAGCAACTATTATCACAACAATTAAAAAAATTGTGTGGCCTATGCTCAGAGTTGGCAATGATGAAGCTCTGACAGGACTTCCAGATATCATTGAAGTAAATTAAAAAATAAACTTCTCAAACTGTTCTTGGCAATATCACATAGATAAGCATGTGGAATCACAAAGATTCGTGATATTGTGTGGAAGAAAATAGAATATTATCTATTAAGCTCAAAAGTGTGTAAACTGTTTGGACATAACAGGTTTCCACAGACTCAATGTGCATGAGTGAAGTGTGAAGGTGGGACAACTTTCCTTCTTTTCAATATCTAACCTTCCAAAGAAAGATCAGATAACATATGTGCTGCTTCCCCGTGGAAAAGTGAAACAGTTCCTTGTGGAGAAGGAAGTGAGTAGCTGGTGGGGTTAATTCAAGAGTTGGCATGGGCTAATTGCCTGTTTCAATGATAATCACCAAAGAGTCGTGATAAATCAGTAATGTGGCTTGCCCGGCTCAGAAAAAGATAGTGCAGAGTTGTATATTTCTTTTGACTCTGTTCTCACACCCTCTTTCTTTTTATCATGTAGCTCACATCTAACCAAACTCTCTTTTTAAATTTGACCTCTTAAGCACGATGAGAAAAACTAGGATGAGTTATCTCCCCCACTCTTTGATGTAGACCCTTCACCTCTCAACCACTCAAGGTTTTATTCTTGGGTAGGAAACACAGGTTTAAGTGATCCATAGAAGTTCTATAAAGCTCACACATTTATCCCATGAAATTGTTGTCCTAGAGGTTGGATTGTTCCACACACTGACTACTTGTAGTCTCAGAAAAGCATTTAAAATCCAAATTTCTATAGCAGATAAAGCATTTTAGCATGTAGAAGTGGTTTGATCATTTGAAAGAGGTTTTATCATTCTAAAGATGGCCTTTCTCTAAAAATGATGAGTTTAAAGGTTTAGAAATTTTACCTTTACACGAACATGGTCAGATCTGATTTGCTTTCTCCCCCTCAAATTGAGCAGTAAATTTCATTTAAGCTCAATTTGAAATCAGATATCCTATAAGAATCAGAAAGTGTTGGTAATCATCTTTGATGATTCCACATTTGTTAGGAATATCCAACAACACAAATAATTCCACTTAAAAAAATACAAGGTGCGGGGGATCAGAGTTTAGAAATTACCGGCCAAAAACTCTGATTTGAACATATCTGAAGTACTGGTCCTACACTGAATTACGTAGAAGCAATGAGAACACCGTTCTTGAAAGCGGAAGGAGCATGAATTAAATGCAATGCTTTCGGTCCAGCACCTTACAGCAGACTTTGAAGCTGTTTTCGGCATATCAGCACACATAATTTGAGAAAACGCAAAGCATCAAAGTCGTGCGTCTGTGAATTATCTTTCCAATGCAACTGGAATCGAGTAATTTGGAGCACCGAGTCAAAAGTTATGCACATGTTTCTGAAACAGCGCAAAGCTGACAGCAAGTAAACAAAAATCGGGCTCTGAGGTTGAGTCGCAGAGGTTCAGTCCACAGAGGCTCTGTCGGATTTCACAGAGGCTCTGTGGTGAACAGTACCACAGAGGTTGGTTGGCAGAGGTTGTGCGGCAGAGGTTGCTCGTAGTGCCGACAGAGCTCTGATGATGATTTTTGTGAAACACAACTTTGTGTCCAGCAGATGTATACTGACTTTAGCAGAGGTTTTGACCAAGAAGAACACTGATTCAGACCAATCTCAAAACACGAGAATTGTTCATCTGTGTCTTAGGAATCCAACGCATCTGGACTGATAAAATTTGGAGCTTCGAGGAGGGAGTTCTGTTGAAAATACGACAGGTGCGCAAAGGTGACAGCAAGAACTAAGACGTTGCGCTATGGGCTCTGAGGTTCGGTCGCAGAGGTTCAGTCCACAGAGGCTCTGTCGGATTTCACAGAGGCTCTGTGGTGAACAGTACCACAGAGGGTGGTCGCACAAATCTGAGCCAAAGTATGAGTTGTCGCCAGAAGTTGGTCTGAGTGGTCGACAAAAAAATGATCGTGGCTTGACAAACGCTTGACAAAGGCTCTGCAGAGGTTTGGTCGCGGCTCGACAGAGGTTGTCGCTGCTCGGCAGAGGTTAGTCGCGTGCGGCAGAGGTTTGGTCGTGTGTGGCAGAGGCTTGGTCGCGTGCGGCAGAGGCTTGGTCGCCGCTCGGCAGAAGCTTAACAGAAGTGTTACACTTACTTTGACACTGATTTAGACCATTTTACCTCTGGATTTTGCAAGAACTCAAAAGACAAACATTTTTTATTTGTTTGTTATATATTTAGATCATCTTGAATCACCTCTTTTCGAGCTCGTACGACAAAGATATGGTTGATGTACCACAGTCGCGCAGATCTGTCCATCAGCTTTCCATCAGCACACTGTTGTCTACTTCAACGATGCATATGACCCTTATAAATTTCGAATCTCTGAATTATCAAAACACGAAAATTGTTCATCTGTGTCTTAGGAATCCAGGGCCTTTTGAATCTCATCAATCGGAGTCTTAATCAGTAAGATATGATCAATTTACTACAGCATCGCAAATCTGCCAGCATGCTGTCATTTTACTTGATTGTTGTGCACCGAAATCAATTGCCTTTGACGGATGAGTCTTAAACTGAGTGTTTAAGAGTCCATATTGAACTTTGAAGCCTGAGTCCTTAACAGATGTATTAAGGAGTCCATGTACCTACAAGACAGATCAAACAATTTTTGGTACCCATTTCCAAATGGGTCCTATTTTGTTAGGATTTGCGTGAAACGCTTTGTTGATCTTGTCATGCACAACGGAAACAAATGGATTTTGAGCATTTTGAACAAGTGAAGAGTCTTTGACAATCCAAACCATTTTCACTCTTTTAAAACCTTGATTAACTGATCGATCTATCCTACGATCATAGAAAGAATGAGAAGTAAAAATCTGATTTGTTGAAAACTTGTTTGGCTTAATGAACTCTTTTGTTTTAACAGAACTTTCAGAATTTATTTTGAAAACCAAAGCATTCCGTTCTTTGTTGCACATATCAAACTGTGATAGTAAATCAGATTTCAACTTCCGCTCTTTCCTAATCTCAGCAGATAAGTCACTGAACCTTGTTGTCAGTCTCTTCACTTCAGATTTAAGATACAATTTTTCTCTTTCAAAATCCTCTTTTTGACTAAATTCTTGAAATCTTTGAACCGTCAACTGTTCAGATTCTTTTCTTTCAAAATCAGACTCGTTCCTCTCTTTTTCAAGAGTTTTCTGTAATTCTGAGATTTTGCAAGAAAGCTCCATAGATTTTGTTTCAAAAATAGTTTTCTCCTCTTCAATCTTCTCTCTTTCATAAATCACAAGTTTTTCGAAGTCAGAAATCAGTTTAGAAAAACTGAAACATTTAAGTTCAAGTCGTTTCTTCTCTTCTTCAAAAACAGTCTTAACTTCCTCAAACTTCTCTTTCTCCTTTTCACAAAACTTTTCAGACTCAAAAAGTTTCCTTTTCAGTTCAAGATTTTCATTGGTTAAGAGTTTACCTGCCTCTTCTAGCTTGGTAATTTTATCAGAATCAATAAGAATGCTCTTGTTTCTTTCTTCCAACTCTTTCTCAAGATTAGGAATAATTTTGCGAAAATTAGTACTGAGTTTAGAATAATAATGAAAATCAGCATCAGCACTAAATTTTAGTCTTGACATATTGTTACTTGAAAAAATTGATCGTTAACAGATACTTTATGAGAAGTAGAATTTGTGCACTTGAGTCAAATTTTCAAATCTTATCGGATTGAGATTAAATTTGGTAGGAAGGTGCACGAGAATATTCTTGGCAACTTTAATTCTTCGAGTTTTGTCAAAAAACTGACAGAAAATGGTTTTTCGAAACAAAAACGTGTGCAGCAAATAAAAGTTAAGGATGAAGATTCAAATGTTCTTGAGTCAAATTTTTCAAAAATGATCGGATTGAGCTGAAATTTGGTACACAGGTTCGTGACACTATTCTAAGAAAATTTAATGCTTGGTGTTTTGTCCAAAAACCAACAGAAAGTGGTTTTCCGAAGCAAAACAGAGTGCAGCAAAATAAAACTCCGAAAATTGATAAAAAACAATGGATTGAATCACAAATTCGAATATGTTTGGCTCTGATACCAATTGTTGGAACCCAGATATAACAAGTAACAATAATAATAGCAATAATCTTTGTATTGATTGATAAAGAGAAGAGTTTACTTGATAAAATTGATGAACATTCTCCCTTTGAAGCTCTCTTGCTTTCTGCATATGTATGAATATTGAAAATAGAGGCTTAACCTAAAATTACTCTAAAACATGACTTTATAACCAATACAACAATTGGTTATTTAAAATTTTAGCCCTTGACACTCAACAAATACAAATAAGTCCTTGACACTATTCTTTATAAAACATTTATATAAATTAGGGGCTAATAAAGCTAACAAAGACCCTGATCGGAAGAAGACTCCCATTGATGTTCAACGTCAACTATGGAAGGACGCCAAAAAGATCGTCGAAAAGAAAACCAAGGTCTATGACTCTACCTTGTAATGGTGCAAAAAACGAATTCATTTTCGATGTCATGTCTCCAGAATCAACAAGGTGAACATCAGGGGAAAGATGTCCTTAGACGTTCCAGTGATTCATATCGACATCTTCAGAGAGAATGGTCATAAGGAGACCATTTATACTTCATAGATCGACAAGTTCGGTTTATCAGAATGGTTGGATATGCGGATAGCCATTCAGCGGTCATGATCAAAACTCAAATCCTATGTCGAAAACACTCTGAACAAACAGATCGACTTAGTGACATCTGCTGTGGATATTCCTCCTCCTCCTCCCAATCCAGTTCAACGTAGAAGGGCCTCTACAAAGAAAAAGATAATACCTTCAGACTCAGGTCCTCCTATACGAAACGAAACCGGAATTGGCTTTTCACGTGCTGAAGTTCTTGGTCCTGAACCTGACCTCTCTCTGCTCGATATCTCCCTGCCTCCTGGTGAACGCTTCATCCCTGGAAAAGTCCTAAGCAATCCTTATGGCATCTTCTTCAAAGACTACAATGGACGAGAATGCTTCCAACGCGTCTCTGAGCTACCCATTGCTCCTATCGAACAGCTCAGGATCTCGTCTATTGGTGCGGATTCAGAGATGATCTTCTCGGATACTTCTTCAAAACTCTGATCTTTACAGAAGCTAAGCGAAGACGGGATCTTGGACAAGAAGTACTTGACTGGATGATCCCTACAACACAATCCCTTAATGAACTTCTTGTTAAGGATGAACCTGTATAGCTGATAGGATTCCTTGTAATTCTTCTATCTTTATTAGCTTGTATCTTTTGTACTTGTAATTTTATTTGTTATACTTGTAATTTTTCTATTTCCCTCTGTAACTTATACGAAGTTTAAAGAAAGATTTCAGCGAACGTACTTTACTCCATCAGTACTTAAAAGATCCCAGAAAACAGTAAAAGGGACAAATATTTTATGAGTTCTTTTTATCCTTATGTTTTCATACTTAGCAATTTTCTTTTGTTGCTATGTCATAATCAAATAGGGGGAGATTGTTTATCCAAACCCTCAATGATTTGATAATGACGCTCTGAGAAACACTTAGTGAAAAATTGTAAGTAGACAATATGTATTAGAGTTTCTCTATCGCTGATAAGTACTATGTCTCTACAGTACCGCTGATAGGAAACTCACGTTCTTTAAATTGCACATTCAGCGACACTATTCATCAAAGAGACCTGAGCCTCTTCAGTCTTGTTGATGATCGTTGATAGTCTTAGTTGTTTACTTATGATCGCTTAAGACAAGTTTCACGTCAACTATGTTCTACGCTGAAGTCGAAGATCAAGCCAAAGAACCAGCGACAAGTCTACTAATGAACTGATGTGGATATCAGCGAAGCCAAGACCTGTCCACTCAACGTGAAGTTTCAAGTAGAAGACTTCAGCGAACGCTAAACTTTATCACTCGCTGATAAAGATCTATTCAGCGAACGCTGATCATGAAGTTTCCTATACAAGTTACTATTGTCTTACCCCCTTGCACGTCTCCGTACGAAATGTCAGAATAGGACATCCCTTTTGTCCAGAATCGTACAACCAACTCCGATTCTACACTGTTCATCAAGCGGCTACTAGGTTGTCTACAAAGGTCAAACCATGCAACCAATCAGCTGCTGCCACGTGTAAAGTTGTACTGATATTCATTAAATGAATGCAGTATATAAGAAGAAACCTACTTCAGAAATGAAGTTCTCGGCCATCTTCTTCTCTCTACTACTTTATGTTAGAATATTATACTTAATATTCTTATCTCCTTTCTATCTTATTTCTAGTGCAAGAAATCTTAGTGATTCTCTTAACTGGTTTAGATTAGGTTTATTCCTTAATCTTGTTCCGCAACAAGCTGTAAATTGTTTGATACATATCAATAAACAATTTAGAAAAGTAAAATCTGTGTGTTTGTATTCAACCCCCCCCCCCCTTCTACAAACTTGTATAACCCCTCCGGGACCAACACGAGAGTTAATCGTAATTCCTGATTTCTATGGGAAGGTAAGAGATAGGCATAAAGTAAATTGTAATCTCTACTTCCACTCCAAGAAACATGCATAAAGTAAATTATAATTTATTGGACAAGAGTAATGATCTAGAATCTTATTCATAGTAGGCTCTCGAACGTGATGATATGACTTACTGAGTGTGAGTCATATTCATGGAATCAGGTATGTTCCCGTCATTGCAAGATGAGTATGTGTACGGTAAGAATGGTGTCAAACCAGGTTTGTTTATACGCTTTGCTTACATTTGGTTTTCAAAGCTTATAAGTTTTAATTTGAAAATGGAAGTTCTCACTAGGCGTAAGCCTAATCGATTCAAATAAAATTTTCTTACCAGGTACGAGCTCGGGGAAGTACTAGCGGGATGAGGGACGAGTGATTTCTGGTATTCAACTTTTGTTGATGAATGGAGAAGTTAGCATATACGAGGATGTTTTGGTGTATGGTCTAAACAACTAATGTAATCTGATCTTAATCTTCAGGATTAGATTAGTAAGTTGTTTTGATGAGTACAATTTGTACATATGTGAACCCTCATAGCTAATTATCTATTTATTTATAAAAGTTTGGATGATATTATGGTTAACTCTGTTAAATTTTAAGGTTTAAGTTTATCCTGGTTTTTGGACGTTTCAAATACAGGTATGGTTATAACGATTTTGTGGTTTCCACCATCTCGACGCACCTCTACCGTCACCTATTGGCCACCGTCTCTAGTCTCCACCCACCTCCACCGTTTTATATACATCTACAAACTCATATGGTATGTGTATCCGAATGTTTCTGCACCTATTCTTCTTACATGTCTGGTTAACTTGGGTTTATTTCACTCGTGTTTTGATAAAAGTTGGCAATAAGTTTGTCTCCCATGTACTATGATCTTAGATTTCATATGGTTTGTTTGTTCAAGTTAGTTTTCATACGGGGGTTGTGTTCAATCTGCATTTTTTTGTTATTATTAGTTTATTGGAAAATGTCATATTTAAATCTTTAGTTTATTAAGAAAAATCCCATATTTGAATGATAGGATTACATCATTGGATATGTTAATAAAAAGGTACAATATTTGGGTAATTACTTCATCGAGAATAATCTAATCTTCATATGCTTGGTTTGGTTTTGAAGTTTAATAACAGCCCCTACTCAAATGATGTTCTTGTTTAATTATTTGCAGGGGTTAGGTTTTTACATGGTGAAATTTTTGTGTAGGTAGGCATCTTTAAAGGCATTGGGTTGACGCCTTCTAGTTTTGTGAAGGAGCATCTTGTAGTAAAAAATGGGATCTAGTTGGTATGAATTTACTATTACTTACTAGTTGTTGCTCCCCCAAATGAGATTTTCTCTCGATGATTACCCATTATTGTTGTTGGCTTATCAAACCTTGTTGATTATCTTATTGCTCCAGGTACGATTTTGGTACTTGTTGCTGACTTGCCGTATATTATAATATGTTTCACAGTTTGTCCAACCTCTTATATCTAACGGGAATTAATGTCATCTAATAATCGCCAAGGTTTTCTTCTTTACCCACAATTCCTTTAATTGTTATATAGATTGGCATGAAAGTAAGACATAAAGTTTTGATCATATTTCAATACACCAGAGTTGTTTCCCGCAGTGAGCTTGAACTTTGTCGTTGGTGCTTCAATGATCTTAAGACCACAAGACTATTCACTACACAATTAGGTGGTAAGTTTATATAAAATCTTTATTTTGTGGTTTCTTTCGATCTTCAAAAGCAATGAATGTTGGATTTTGGTTTGTAGGACGGGCTGTAATGTGGTGCATCGACTTTGAAAAATTCAAGGCCAAAGATATATAATTCTACGAGGTATAAACAACCAATGACAACAAAAATTTGATTAATATGTCATTGTTTTTTTAACTTTCATTTGTTTATGGAAATGCAGATTTGGTTTTAAATGATAGGATTGTTACCGATGGGTGGTCACGGATTGGTTGGGCGAATCACAACAGTTGACTTTTGAAGAATTTAATTGAATTCATTGTTTATTTATTGTTTTACAACAGTAGTGTGAATTGATATTTAGCTTCTGCACCCCATGAACTACTTGTTACTTTAGTTTTGAACAAATTTTCGTTGAATGTTGATATATATGTATTTTGCAAGTAATTTTGTAACTTTTAATATTAATTACTATTTTTGAAATTATGAATTGCAATCCAACTTAATCATAGAGTACGTAAATATTTTTGAGAATAATTAAAATATGACTTTTGACAGTAGGTTTCTGTGTTTGCCAAAACTTGACCAAAAAAGTTAAACCTAACTTTTGCCGACGAGTTTGTTTGTCGGTAAAAGGTTATGCGTAAAAATAAAAAATAACTTTTGCCGATGGATTTTTGGGCCGATAAATGTTTGACCAAAAAGTCAAGAAAAACTTTTCCAGAAGGAAAAAATTACGCCGGCAAAAACATTTAGTCGTCGGGAAAAGGATTTTATACGATTTCTTGAGAGATGTTATTACCAACAACTTTAGTTTTTACCGACGACTCTCTTTCGCCGACAAATGTATGTTTACCGGCAACACATGTTATTCGCTGGCAAAAAACGTTATAGCGGTCAACTTTTCACGGAAACCTTTGCCGACAGAAAAGTCCGACGGCAAAAGATTTTGAGTTTTTGCCGGCGACTTTCGAGACTTTTGCCGACGGCATTTTCCTCCGACAAAAGTAGTTATTTTTGTAGTAATATAATGCTTATATTATAATAATGGTGAACAAAATAATATAATAATATTATATAGGAACTAAGCCAACTATTTATCTATCATCTTGTTGCTATAATTTTCCTATGTTTATGTATTTCGAAAAACAAACATCTTTCTCCATATTGTATACAATATCTCCTTCACTAAATTTTGACATCTTTCCTCTATAGCAACCGAACCTTGATATCGATTATTGTAATCATCCTTGGTTTAGTAAACATGTGATTTGTTACTAGACCTCTCTTTCCAATTTCCACTAAGGGGTCGGGTGTTTGGCGGTTGCTGAATGGTTTGGTGCAGAATAAGCAAGTAGTCAGAATCATTAATAGGCTCATATGATATAGTACAAAATGAATTATGATTGTTTGGTAATTGTTCAAAATGAAATCAGGGTGCTGAATGGTTAATGAATGCCCAAGATACAAAATTGTTCAGAGGGTTTTAGAACCATTAAGAGGCAGACCTTTTTTTTTGCTAAAGAAGATTTACCTCTTAGCGGTTCAGAGGTTGCCTCTTAATGGAACTATTAAGAGGTAAACAAACAACCCCTAACCCTTGCATGATGAAAAGAATATACATATATATATATATATCTAGAAGTAGAAGACTTGGGATGGCAACATACGTCGTCGTTGGGTGGTCATATGAGAAGTGTACACTCTTTCTTTTCCACTTGGCTTTTGTAGGTATTCTAAATTTGGTTGGAGATTAAGGATTTGTCAAAATGGTTTAAATGGAAAGTAACACAGAAGCGTAATGGCTTTCCCTTTCCATTACAGTGGGAGAACCTAGGAAAACACTTGCTCATCCTATAACCTACAATAATGGCTTACTTTTTGAAGGTCAAATACTAATATATTTCCCCCTAACTTCCACCAATTGGTTTTTAATATATTAGTTTTTAATTAGTACCCTTTCAGGATAACATTAGACCACACATAATTGGTTTTCCAGTAAAAACAGATTAAAGGTCTAGAAATGTATATTTTATTCTCTATTTCTATCATGTACCTGTCTCCTTTTTAATAAATAATTATTTGCTGTGGCTTCTTTAGAAAAGGTCTCAAGCAAACATGCACGAGCAAGTAGGGCATTAGAGGGAGCTCAACAAAGACTCAAAGATAACCCTATAGGGACAAACTCTACATGGGATTGATTCAAAAGCAAAAAAAGCGTTCTATAAACTTATTGCAACACTTTTAGCTTAGATAAAATTTGTTTAGTCCTATAAACTAATGTTTTATAAAACATTCTATTAGGACGCTTATTTATTTTAGACATCCTATAAACTCAAATTTGTTGTAGTGAGGCTTGTTAACAAATTCAAGAAACAAGGCACCATGGCCACAATACTCTTGAATAGGATCGTGACAAACTCTACACAGGCTTGATGCAAAAGCGTTCTATAAACTTATTGCAACACTTTTAGATAATTTTTTTTTGTTTAGTCCTATAAACTAATGTTTTATAAAACACTCTATTAGGACGCTTATTTATTTTAGGCGTCCTATAAACTCAAATTTGTTGTAGTGAGGCTTGTTAACAAATTCAAGAAACAAGGCACCATGGCCACAATACTCTTGAATAGGATCGTGGATCGATATCTCAAGAGAAAAACACATCTAGGTACTCTACATGGAACTTGTTAGTGCAAATGTTATATTTACGTATTTTCTAATAAATTAAACAAACAATAAATAATCCACTTTTTAATTTGAGCATGGTTTGCGTGGATCCAAATTTGCCTCCCTCTTCTCACTCTTTAGAGAATTTTACAAAAACAACAATCTTAATGGGCCGTTTACCAAACACTTACCCAAGTAAGCGCTCATTAAGTCATATTACCTACTGGATTGATATGGCATGGACTAAAAATCTTACCCGATAAGAGCGAATTAAAGGACGAGAGTCTTACCCAGGTTAGTGATGACGGCGATTCTTACGACAGTTAGCGCTTACCGGGTGAATTGTTGCTTACGAAACCGATTTGGCGGACTAAAATCTTACCCGGTAATTAAGTAAGTAATAGTGTTAAATTTGACTGGTAAGCGCTTACCTGGGTAACCATTTGGTAAACAGCCCCAAACTATTTATGTAATAGGGAAAAGTCTAATAAAACCCAATGGACATTGGTGTTTGGAGTGATTAAGTCCTTAGACAACTTTTTGGAACAAATAAGTCCTTGAACATTTCAAAACTTGTTAAATAAATAATAGGACTTTTTGAAACATGTTAAACACACTCTTGTTACTTAAAAATAGTTACTTAATTTATTTTATATCCATTACTTTTTCATTTTTCATTTTAATTTTTACTATATTAACGCACATAATCGTATATTAACTAAAATATATCAAAAAATAAGTTTTTTATACAAATTACACTATTATAACCGTCTCGTAACATTGAAAATGAACTCAATATTGAATATTTTTGTATTTAATCTTAAATTATTAATTAAAATAAATACGTACGAATTATTTTTAATACTTCACTTTATACCCTTATAATTACAGATTTATGTTATATTATTAAATAAATTACCTTAAATGATAGAAAGTGTAAGTATTACAAATAGTTCGTACCTATTTTTGATATTTAATAATATAGGATTAAATTAAAAAATATTCCATATTGAGCTCACTTTGAACGTATTGAGGAGAGAATTATAATAGTGTAATTTGTAAAAAAAACGTATTTTTTGATGTATAAGGATGCAAAGTGTAATTTTTTCCTAAAAAATGTTTTCCAATTCATTTCTTTTTATTGTAGTGATTAAGTCCTTGCACAATTTTTTTGGAACAAATAAGTCCTTAGACATTTCAAAACTTGTTAAATAAATCATTGGACTTTTGAAAACCTATTAAATACATCTTTAAGATTGTAATAAGGATGTTAAATACATCCTTAAGATTGTAATAAGGATGTATTTAACATGTTTTCAAAAGTCCAATGATTTATTTAATAAGTTTTGAAATGCCCAAGAACTTGTTTGTTCTAAAAAATTGTTCAAGTACTTAATCACTCCAACCACTAAAGTCAATTAGGTTTTGTGAACTTTTCCCTATGTAATATTTATCTCTAACCCGAAATCCCCAGTTGTAGGTATAATATATCTGGCTTGATTCTTTTGGTTTATTTGTATACTCCTGGGTAATTAAAAGTTAGGACCCTTTCAAAATATTCTCTACCTTCATATTCCACTTAATCTATTCTCCCATGAAAATGAGATCCGAGTCATCCATTGACTACTAATCACTTCATCAATAATACTACTACCGCCCCCCACCCCCACGGCCCCACCCCTACAAAAGAATACAAATAACACTTTACTTGTTATAAAAAACATCTCTTTTTTGTAAATTTTCAATCCATTATAGTTAATTATCATTACAAAAAAAAAAAAAAAAAAAAAAATGAACACCTATGAATATTGTTTGGGTAAAAAATCACACCTCACGACCGACGATAGAAAATTTAAATAACTTTTTCGTAAGACTACTCTTGTATTTAGATAAGGTCTTACAGGTTATTTACAGACGAGTACTCGATCGTATATTTTTATGCTGGTCGTACGTTACGTACGACCGACCTATGCGACGTAAGATGGTCGTACGATTATACTAACCGTTAACAGTCAACACCCGTTTCTTTTGTTCATAAATGCAGGTCCACGAGAATTCATGGTGCAAACGGCCAGTAACGGACAAATAATCAATGGCATTAAAAGCCCGACAGCGGTTATGAAACAAGCCATCAAGACACATTTAATGACCAGCGGAAGCTATATAAAGGCCTGCTCTACAACCGAAAAAGACACTGAATCTACATCTGCTCCATCTATTTTCTAAGCTATTAAACATCGAAAACACAGCAATCTACAACGCATTTGAACTAATATCGCTAAAGCAATCTTCGCACGACAGCAGTTCGAACCGCACGACAGCAGACTTTTTCGCACGATTTACACAACGACACACGACTCTTTCACGCGACTAAGTTTATTTCTACATTCATTTGTAATCTGTTGTACACACAACACCTGTTACAAAAGGACTTTCGCCCTGTTTGGCGACTATAGTGCATCGTCGACCCTCACAAGTCGACAGCGGTTTTTTCCCTCGTTTTGGGGTTTTCCGCGTCACCAAATCTCTTGTCTTGTTTACTTTTTTCTTTGCGATTGTGTTGATTGGTCTTGAGATACATTTCTTTAGTTGTTAAAAGTCCACATCAACCTTAAGTTGTTCTTTTGGGCGATTTTTGGCATTAACAGTTTGGCGCCATCCGTGGGACCCCATCTAGAGAAAATCTCAAAGCCAACGCATATATTGCTCTAACGATCTTGTGGAGTTTTTGTTGTTTTCAGGTAAATGGCAAATTATCAAGATCCCATGATTCAACTTCAATCAGAACTGAATGCTGCTAGAAGTCAGATTCAAGCCCTGCATGAGCAGAATCAGAAGGCAACCGCGGAAATCGCCTCTCTAAGGAATACGGAGATTGACAACTCCTTCGGACCTCAGAATGGTCCCCGACCTATGAGTGCACCTATCGTAAGGCCCCAATTCCAGACAGGTCCAGGGCCATTCGCCAACAATCCAGGTCCGGGGCCATTTGTCAGCAACCCTCATCAAGGGCAGTATCTGTTAATGCCAAAAATCGTCCAAAAGGATAACTTAAGGTTGATTGTGGAATTTAACAACTAAAGAAAGGAATCTATCGACAAAGCGTACGACAAGGGAGAAAAACGTAAATGAGACTGAGATTTGGTGACGCAGGAAAAACCTCAACTTGGAAAAAACCCGCGGACGACTGTGGAAGTCGTCGCTGCACTATGATCGCCAAACAGGGGCGATATCCTTATGTTTCAGGTGTCGATCGTACAGTGATTATAATACAGATGAAAGGAAATACTTTAAATGTAAATTAACAGGAGTTTTGAATGTAAAAACAATGTGCGTCGTGTGTGAAAACGAAGTGTCGTGTATGAATGTCGTGCGTCGAGAGCGATTTCTTCGAGAGAGAGTTCTTTGCTTCGGATGTTCTTCGGAAAGCGGATGTGTGCAAATGAGATTGTGATCTTCGTATTTATAGTCTTCGTAGCTTTAATTGATCATTATGAGTGTAGGAGTAACGGTCGCAACGGTCACCGCTGTTAATGCTCATAACTACTTATGTCGGTTACGTCCGTTGGCCATAAATGATATTGACCCTGCATTGAATGAGAAAAACATAACAGAAATGGCGTATGTTAGTTGGTCGAAGTCGTGAGCTATGTCATGACGGTCGAGGGTTATGTCACGTCGGTCGAGGTCAAGACAGGTGATTTTTTACCCAAACAGTTTGCCCCCAAAATTTGAAAAATAGAGTGGCAAGTTCAAGTTTTCAATATGTTTTTAAAATTTTGCTAATCGAATGTCTATGGTAGTGACACGCGTTTAAAAATCTTTTCAGTTGCCTTGGAACTGGATCAGTCCAATTCAAACTAAAGAAGAAGTCGAAAAGGTGATAAGGTCGTGACGTCATGCTGACGTTTGATAGTGTACAACAGCTGTAAACGCCAGGTGTCGACGATCTGTCGAGTATTTGAAAAGGCAGGGGCACATGTCGACCATCGAGGGGCTCGATCTGACACGATCGTTTCCATAAATAGTGACTTTTGACGGATCTTTTCCCTCTTACGGTTTCACAGAGTTTTTCAAAGATTTCTTGCGATTTCTTGCCATCCTTTTGCCAATCTTTCCCAAACCTGTAAGAGATCTTCGACATGTTAGAGTATCGAGGTTTTAGCGCGCCTATATAAGGTACGACTCTCTACCCTTTGTATGCGTCGTAAGTCGATTGCTAGAAAACCTAGGAAGAACTGGGATATTTGGGGCTTTTAGAGCGGCAAATCTTGCTGACGGGATTAGCGATGTCGACCGAGCCTAGGAGTACCATCCAGGATCAGGACGCTCTAGACGACTTTAGGGCTTTAGCAAAAATCCCTGCGGGGATTACTGTGAGTAAGGCCGGTAATATTCGACCGGAGATGTGTACTGAGGGATACGTCGTGATATATGAGTATCCTTTAGAATAGGCTTCGAGTGGCCCTACTCTCCTCTGGCGAAGTCTTTTACGTGCGAGTTTGACCTCTCGCCTAGACAACTGATGCCCTAATTCTGGAGGGTGATACAGGTCATCGAGCGACTTACCTCACATTGGGAGTCGCCGATGAACGTGAAAGACCTCTTGACCGCTTATCAGGTCAAGAAGGATACGTATCGTCGCTACAGCCTCTTCTCGAGGTATAAGGGTGATCGTACTTTGGTCCAAAAAACTGCGGTCAACGACCGTAAGTGGAAGACCAGGTACGTCTTCGTACGGGTAGCGACGTTAGATACTGACAGTGATTAGATCTGGTCCGGATGGAACATGGCCGGTGAGTTTTAGCTGTGGTCGAGCGTCTGCTTTGTTATATTTGTTACTTTGCTTTTTGGCTAATCTTCTTTCTCTGTGTTTTCAGACATCAACTTTGATAGCGTAGAGCCCGACAACGATTCCGAGGCTAAAATCAAGAAGTTCTTGGAGATCAATCCTGAGGACCGATCGTTCATCACACGTCACCTAATAGACGAAGATGACGACGTGGTATTCTTGAGTGATAGGATACAGTTGGGTCGAGAGGAGAGAGAGAAAGAGGAAAAGGAGAGAGCAGAAGAGGAGGACAAGCCTGAGGATACCGAGGAGACTGAGGAAACGGAGAAGAAAGAGGAGTCGAAAGAAGAGATGATTGGTAAGTGTACCTCACCTTGTTCGACATGCTTCTCCCTTCGTTTCAGTCGCCTAACTGCTCTTCTTTCTTTGTTTGGCAAGAGAATCCCAACAAGAATCCCATCAAAAACCTCAACATTCACAGCCGAAGATGTTGTCGGCGATGGCCAAGAGGGCGGCTCAGGCCGAACTGGTGACTCATTGTTTGGGCAAAAAATCACGTTGTACGACCACGACCAGAGCAGGTAAGACGCACGTTATAATCCAAATCTTGTATTAAGATAAGGTCTCGACAAGAACCCAGAAAACATCCGTCGTCTCCCGTAAAAGGTAAGTCGTACGTCTCCCATGACGCTCGACCATAGCATCGCCCGTCCCGTACGACCATCGCGCAAGATCATTGCACCTTCGACCAAAGCTAACGATAACCTTGACTGTTACGTTTGTTAAGTATTTAATGCAGGAGTCAAAGCCATTAACAGCAAGCAGCCGTAACGGACGAAGAGCATTATGGATAATCACTCCGGCGACCGTTTCCAGCCGTTGTAGCCGTTGATCAAATCATTAATGGAGCTAATTAATGACGCGAAGACTATAAAAGACAAGCTAAAGCCTCATTTCAAAGGACATCAGTGAACATCCAATATACATCAGCGAACATCACCAAACAGCAGAGAAAATTATCTAAACTCATAGCAAAGAATATTCAAACTCTGGAGATCAAGTACTGAAAGCCAGAACCTTACAGCGAACTCAAGAACACTCTAAGGAAAGCTCAAGTATCTCTCTCGACGCACGACAAACAACCCTCAACCAGCAGTTTACACATTGTATTCACACACGACAAACACTTGTTTTACATTACAAACACTTGTACTTTACATTTCGAAGCATTTCCTTCATTTGTATTGTAACCTTTGTATGATCGACACCAGTATCGAAGGACATCACCCCTGATTGGCGACCATAGTGCAGCGACGACATCCCTTGTCGTCCGCAGGTTTTTTCCTCGATTGAGGTTTTTCCTGCGTCATCAAATCCCTTGTCTCGTTTATTTTTTCCCTCGTCGCACGTCTCGTCGAAAGATCCTTTCTTTAGTTGATTAAGTCCACATCGACCTTAAGTTGTCCATTTGGTGCGATTTTTGGCATTAACAGTTTGGCGCCCACCGTGAGGCCTCATCTAGAGAAAATCCTCGACGAACGTGCACCCTACTAACAGTTTATTGGAGTTTTTTCTGCTCTCTATTAAAGGAACAACGGCAGCCCCTGGAAATCCGCAGCAAGCTGTTGCTCAGATGTATCAGGAGCTCGAAGTCGCCAGGAATCAGCTCAATGAAATGGCAGAGCAGAATCGCAGAGCAGCTGAGGAGATCGCGCGGTTAAGAAATCCTCTTGGGCCTCAAAATGGTCCTAGGCCGTTCGTGCAGAACCCAATTCCATGATCGTTCGACCATAATGGCCCTAGACCATTTGTCCCGAATCCAGGTTCATTCGCGCAGAATCAGCATCTAGGTCCGTTCATGCAGAATCAACAACCAGGGCCGTTCAACCCAAATCCTCAGTTTGGGACAGTCCCTCCTCAGCACATCCGACCACCACCCATGAACAATGGATCCCAACCATTGCAAGATGGCGCCCAGTCGTTTCATAATGGATCCCAACCGTTTTCCTAGCCGTTCCAAAGTGGTCCGCAACCTTTCCAGCAAGGATCGCCATCTTTCCAGCAGAGATCGCAGCCATTTCAGCAGGGACCACAGTCGTTTCAGAATGGACTGCAGCAATTCCAACATGGGTCGCAGCCATATTTTGTTCCGTTCAACGGGGACACCAATGGTTCGTCGCATGGTAATGGCACTAGCCTAGGGACCAATCCCTCGACAGGGGCAAATCCTGATCTTAACGATCCCGTCGCCCAGCGTTTGAAGATGTTAGAAGACCAAAATGAGCGCGTCCTGTCCTTGCTCGCCAAGTTGCCTGGGGCAACCGTGCCTGTCGACGTCGAGCCTCGCTCGGGGTATTAGGCGTCTCCCTTCATCGACGAGATCGCCACCGTCGAGGTCCCAACGAAGTATAACCTTCCTTCCTTCACTCCCAAATATTCTGGTGTCACCGATCCAACCGAGCATGTCGTGCAGTATAAGCAGCTCATGTGGACAATCTCGATTCCACACATGTACCAGGAAGTATGCATGTGCAAAGGTTTTGGGGCAACTCTCACTGGTCCAGCCCTCCACTGGTTGATCAATCTCAAACCCAAATCAATCGGGTCGTTCGCCGAATTGGTCAACCAATTCTCCCAACAATTCGCCGGGAGTCGCAAGATGGAAAAGCAGACTAGTGATTTGTATTATGTCGTGCAGAAGACCAATGAGTCTATTCGAAATTATTTCAATAGATTCAATGCCGAAATGATCAGTATCCGCAATTGTGACATCAAAACTGCGACCGAAGCTTATAAACGTGGTCTAGACGATAGTTCAGGTCTATATATCGATCTGACCAAGTTTCCCCCAGAGACTTTCGAAGACGTCCGAGCTCGAACCTTGGCATGTATGAGGGTCAAAGACGATGCAGCCTTTCGTCGCAAACACACTAACTACAAGAAGTCGTTAGGCGTCAGAAAGCCAGAGTTCAAGCCAAAGGTTGTTTCCAGAATAGAGCCAGCGCGCCAAATTTCAAATGTTCGTTTCAAGACCGCGACTAAGTTCACTCAGTACCCCAAGATATCATCTTACGGATTCAAAGGATCTGTAAAGGACTTAGTCGAAGCTCTGAAGACCGCTCAAGCTACCATTCGATGGCCAAAAAAGTCCGACCTGGACGATGCTAAGAAAGACAAATCAAAGTGGTGCGACTTCCATGCCGATCATGGTCATGCGACAGATGACTGTATCGCACTGAAGAAGGAACTAGCTTATCATTTTCCGAAAGGAAATCTCAAAGATATCATCGACGATGTCGCTATTTCAGCTAACGAACATCGAACGATGACCCCCGAGCATACGAAGGTCGTCAATTGCATCACCGGTGGTTCAGACGTGTGTGGTCTGACGTATTCCGCGGCCAAGCGTCACGCCAGTCAGGCGCCCGATGATCGGCCTTTTCCTCGCTCGTTCAGACCCAAAGGAGATTTGGAGCTAGAAGCCATGAAGATTTTGTTCGACCACGTCGACCTTGGCGACTCGTATCAGAAGCATCACGACGGGTTGATCATTCAGATCACAGTCGGCAACTGTCTAACGCGTCGAGTCTTGATCGACGGGGGCAACTCAGCAAATGTCATTTTTCTCAACACTATCAAAGCCATGGGAATCGATCGCTCGGAAATCACCCGACGTTCGACGACTTTGGTCGGTTTTAACAGAGAAGCGACGAGCACCTTCGGAGAGATAATCCTGCCCGTCTACGTCGGAGGAGTCAACAAGCAAACCAAGTTCAGTGTCATCGATTGTGCATCGGCCTATAACATCATCTTAGGACGACCATGGATCCATGATATGAAAGTCGTTCCCTCGACGTATCATCAAATGTTGAAATTCCCTACGCCATGGGGAATCCAAGAGATTAAGAGTGAGCCAAAAGTCGCTCGTGAGTGCTACAAGTCTACCTTGAAGCCGGGAAATTAAACTGAAGTCGCAAGATCAAGCTCTCGACAGGTTCGTTCTTCTATCCCTAAATTAATATCTTTTCCACAGGGAAAAATCTACTATGGTGCCTCGTCGCACGACAACATAGTCGACCGCAGGACAATGTTTCTCAGTGTCATTCTGTCATTTAAAACCTATCTTTTCCTCCCAAAAAGGATACGATAATAAATGACAGGGGGCAAATAGAGAAAGTCTGAAGTGGTACGTTCTCTAACTCTTTCTCATACAATTTTTTCTCACAAAATGTCTACTGACTTAAGCATCGGAGGGTCGTTGGCTAGCCAACGACCAACCCCCGACATCATTTTATCGCAGAATCGCACGACAGATTATCGCAGAATCGCACGACAGTAGTCACTAAGTCTACTATATGACTTTAATATCGCAAGGTCGAACGACATAAACGATCAGGTCTCTAACTCGATCATTTATCCACAGGAGCATACGACACAAACTCACTATACGATCTGGTCGTACGATCGCAGAGTCTAAACGACTTTACCCCTAAGTTTCTTAACTTTCATACCCTGAATGGATGCTTTAATCGCGTGTTTTCATATTTATTTTACGTTCTCGTCATCGTATTACAATGAGTGCCTTAGTCGCATGATTTCATACGTACCTTATGTTCGACTTTATAATCAGACGTGATTCGAATAATGCATAAGCAAAATATATATATTCATTAAGTAAACCATCATATACATACTCAACCCCCGATAGGTCAAGTGGCAAAAACAACAAGGAAAGAAAAAATTCTAGACGATAGGGGGAACATCGGTTGTATCCCTGCTCGAAGTCCTGACCTGAGGGCCTTCATCTACCACTCCTCCCGCACGAATCTCTTGCAGTTCATATTGAGCATCGAAAAGTTGGATGGCCAGCTCATACGCGCCATGGCCAACTTCTCCCTATCTAAAGCCGCTCTCTCCCTCTCCAACGCTGCAGCTTCCCTCTCAAGAGCAGACGCTACCAGATCTTCAACTCTTGACGTCTCAGCATGTAACGCCAAGGAAGACTGAAATGTCTGCGAAAAATAAAAGGTGCATTCAAGAACATTCGACAAAGATTACACAAGTCATGAAAGATTGACACTCACCGTGAATGCCAGACTGACAACTCGAGATCTCATCTCTCCGGCCGGAACTCCGTGAAAACGCTCCCCGAAAGACGGGAGCAAATATTTCCCCAGATGAGGGAACGACGCCGTCCCGTCTAGGACACCATCCGCCATAAAGTCAGACGACAATGTAAAATTGACCGTCATAACTTCAGCCGACGATCCCTCGCCCCTATCGGCAGATATTGGGATCGACACTTGAGACACCGGTTTCGTCACCGTCGCCGGAAGCGCAGAACTTGCTGGTGTCGCGTCCATCACGCCAGGACGGCTAGATGACGCCCTCGCCTTCTTAGGCAGAACAACTCCCGGTGAGTTATCAACCCTCGACGACGGTTCCCTCAGGACTGTCCTCTTGGTTCTCTTCTCGCTCGACCCAGCTGTCGAAACATTTTCACCCCGAAGGGCACGCATAACCTGCTTTCCTCTCGCACTAGAGACCGATTTCCTCTCGGTCGGTACTGATCAGGAAATAAATGAAGCATCAGACAGATAGAGTAAACGAAATAAAATAAACTATGGTACACTTACCAGTCGCCTCTTCCTGCACGTCCTAATCTCCTTCTTCTATCACGTCCTCATCCTCATCCTCATCCTCGACCGCCGATTGCCACGAAACGAAAGATCGGTCATCAACACTAAGACTCAAGAACTTGTTGATCTTAGCCTGGGAATCCACGGTCGGTTTCACTTCGTCAAGCTGAATCTCTGAAGGCGACAAGAGGAAAATGATAAGTAAAAGTCATAAAAATAAATAAAACTCGGAAACAAACGAAGCATACCTGTCTTATTCCAGTCCGACCGCATCCAATTGCTGCTGGAATCCAATGACTTGGTAAGAACAAATACATACCTCGACTTCCACCCACGATCATTGACGCCAGTTCCCAAAACTAAGGCACGGTCACCCTTGAACTTAAGATAAGGACTATAACGCAGTTCTTATCTTTTTTAACTTGGTACGCCGCCAAGAAATCATTCATAATCATAGGAGACTCCCATTTCGCGGACGCTCGCTCGATGACCAGCAAAACTCGCCAAAGTTGGGGCATCAATTGTCCCGGCGATACATCGAAATCCTGCATGAATGACTTGGCTAAACCAGAAAATGGCCATTGAAACCCTATCTTAAAAGGATACTCGTACAAAACGAGATATCCCTCAGGGCAATCCTTAGAACGAACAATCCCCGGACACCGCAACTCTACATTTGCAGGAATTTTTGCTAAACTCCTAAAAGCATCTAAGTCTACGTGATTCATGATAAGACTAGCAGGCTCCGTCGACATTGTGAATCAAAGGACAGAACAAGGTCTTATATAAACGCTCTCAAATGCGGTTTGAAGATTTGCAACGATTCGAGTAAGTTCGGACGAAGAATGGAAAGGAATCAAGGTGAAATCTCTTCCCAAATAAACACTTCAAAAATATATCAAGAAAAGATCCGTCGTGATCTTTATCTATACAAACGATCACATCAAGTCGAATCCCTGGATGATTTCCCCGCGTCCGTGTCCTTTCGAATACCCGCCCGGATCTTCGACACCTGTCCTCGACAGCTGGTAAGCATCATCGTGTGCCAGTATGACGTCACCACCTCGTTCCCTTTTCAACTTCTCATTCAGTTAGAAACGGACCAGTCTAGCTCCAAGGCGATTGAGGTAATTTCTAACTCTTGTCTTATTTCCTATGCGTCTGATTGACAAAATTTAAAACTTAAATTTGACATTCAATTTTCAAATTTTGGGGGCAAACTGTTTGGGCAAAAAATTACGTCGTACGACCACGACCAGAGCAGGTAAGACGCACGTTATAATCCAAATCTTGTATTAAGATAAGGTCTCGACAAGAACCCATAAAACATCCGTCGTCTCCCGTAAAAGGTAAGTCGTACGTCTCCCATGACGCTCGACCATAGCATCGCCCGTCCCGTACGACCATCGCGCAAGATCATTGCACCTTCGACCAAAGCTAACGATAACCTTGACTGTTACGTTTGTTAAGTATTTAATGCAGGAGTCAAAGCCATTAACAGCAAGCAGCCGTAACGGACGAAGAGCATTATGGATAATCACTCCGGCGACAGTTTCCAGCCGTTGTAGCCGTTGATCAAATCATTAATGGAGCTAATTAATGACGCGAAGACTATAAAAGACAAGCTAAAGCCTCATTTCAAAGGACATCAGTGAACATCCAATATACATCAGCGAACATCACCAAACAGCAGAGAAAATCATCCAAACTCATAGCAAAGAATATTCAAACTCTGGAGATCAAGTACTGAAAGCCAGAACCTTACAGCGAACTCAAGAACACTTAAAGGAAAGCTCAAGTTTCGCTCTCGATGCACGACAAACAGCCCTCGACCAGCAGTTTACACTTTGTATTCACACACGACAAACACTTGTTTTACATTACAAACACTTGTACTTTACATTTCGAAGCATTTCCTTCATTTGTATTGTAACCTTTGTACGATCGACACCAGTATCTGTTAGCTTCAATCTTCCTAATCATAGAAGTATTTAGAAGTAGTGAAAAATAGGCTAAGTGAAGAAAGCCTCTTACAGAGGCTCTGCCGGACTTACCGAGGGATCAAGATCAAGAATCTACAGAAGCTAAAGAGGCGCGCTACAGAAGCTCTGTCATACGCGCAAAGAAGACCAAAGACTCGGAATCCGGTGAAGACTGCTCCACAGAGGACCAGACCGCAGAACCTCTGTAACTCAGTATAGAGCCTCTGTGGTCCTCACTGAAAGACATGAAGATATTTATAATATCTTGCTACTTTTACAGGACCCGTTCATCAAATTGCATGGTAGCATGCCCTGTCCAACGTCGACGTGTCAAACTCTGATTGGACTCGGTAGGGCTTAGTACAAAATAGACGTCTGCTGCATTAAATGCAATACAACACGTCTTACTGTTCATGCCGTCCTTGCAACTGTTCACGACATCCGTTCAACTATTCATCAGTACCGTCTGAATAGTAGCAAATGCTTTATGGTCCCCTTTAGAGTAGTATATAAGGAAGACTCATGTTGAGTTCTTCCTTATCAGATCATCAATCAATCACATATAAATCGATCATCATAAGAACACAAAAAGCTTATTCACCTTAAGAGTCATATCTATTTTGAAGCTTTTCTTACTCATTGTTCTTAAATCTGTTCTTAATATATATTAAGTAAACTTTGAAATATTATTTCCTGTTCATTGTTTATTTATATTTTGGTCTAAATCTATCAAACTTAACTGTTAGTTCTTCAAATACGCTTCCGCATCAAACATTAACTTGAACTAATAGATCTGATAATCTTGTTTAAAGCAAAACGGGAACCAACAATTGGTATCAGAGCAAAGCTTGATTTTCAATATCAAGTGATCCTCGTTTTACAACTTTTATTTGATAGATTACTTTCCTTCTCTTCATCACCATATTTCTGGATATTAGGTGTACCCAGAAAACCTTCCAGATCTTCATACTCATAAATCCTCCATCAGATTATCCTTTTCTCAAAATGACAAATACAAATAACTTTTTCACTACTGGATCATTAACCAAACCTCCTACTCTTCTTAGAGATGAGTATCCTCAATGGAAAATAAGAATGGTTCATTTTTTTGAGGGTACTGAAAAAACTCTCAAACAATATCTATACAATCTTCCTCCGGTTCCTATGATAACTATGCCACGTGTACCAGCTACAGCTGAATCTCCTGAAATCCCTGAACATAAAAAACCTAAGCCAAAAGAAGAATGGTCAAATGAAGATAAGGCAGAAGATGAAGTTGCACAGAAAACAAAGAGAATACTGATCATGGCTATCCCCAACGAAATTTTTCAATCCTTGGATGCATGCGAATTAGCGCACGATCTCTGGAAAGAATTAGAAAGACAGCTGGAAGGGGGTGCTAAGACACAGAAGAACCGAAGGGCACAATACATAAACGAGTATCATGCCTTCAGAGCCTCTGCAACAGAATCTCTGCAAACAACATATGATCGGTTCAACTCTCTCATAAACAAATGCAGAAAGTCTGGTATTCACAGAACCACGGAAGAAAATAACGTCATGTTTCTAAAGAGCCTGAACGATTAGTGGCTTCAGTTGTCTATGTCTTTACAAACAAATCAAGATCTAGACTCCTGGACACTCTCTGATCTCTATGGAACACTAGCCGCACAAGAGCCTCAAATAACTCAAGCTAAAACACTAACCATTGTACCATACGCATTGGTTACTAAATCAACAGAGACTACAGACATACCAAGAAATGAGAGATCTACAGAGGAGAAAAAGAAGGAGAAAAAGAAGATGGTAATGGTTGATAGCGAAGAAGACGAGCTGAAAGAGGAAGAAATAACTCTTGCGTCATTAGCTAAATCAATGGCTTTATTGACAAGAGAGTTTAGAAATAACCAAAGGAATTCTGGAAGAAGAGATGATGGTAGAAGAGATGAAGGAAGAAGAGAAGAATCAAGTGACCGACAGAGGTCAGACTACAGAAATGATGACCAACAGAGGTCGAGCGAAAGAAGCTACAGAGGAAATGACCGACAGAGATCAGATGACAAGGTAGGCCACATACAAGAATGCTACAAATGTGGTAAGCCTGGTCATTACGCAAACGAATGCAGAACAGAGAAAGGTGGAGACCAACAGAAGTCCGAATATCGAACTGGAAACACCTCCCAAGGTTGTTTCAACTGCGGCAAGCCAGGTCATTTCGCTAAAGAATGCAGAAGTAGACAAAATCGCCCACAGAAGGACTCAGCTTTTTACAAAAAGAAGGCTGAGTATTATTCGCAAAAATCCCTAATGGCGAACAAAGGGCATTCTGAGGCAAGCCAGGAAGACTTCGAGTCAGATTCTACCTCTGACGATGAATTCCCCACCAATGCCCTGTTCTGTGGCATGGCAGAAGTTGACTCCGGCACTGACAATGAGGTATCCATTTCAAACTCTACCTCAAGTACTAATTCTGTAGATGATGATTTATTTAAACTTAACATTGAACTGAAAGAAGTAAATGAAAGCATTCAGAAAAAGCTGACCTTTAATGAGAGAGAAGTAAGGCTTCTCACTCAAGAAAAAGCCAAAATCTTTGAAGAAAAAGAAAAGGTCGAAAAATATTGGAGCAAAAATATAGATCCTTTAAAAAGGAAAATTTCTGATTTAACCTATGCTTTAAAAATCAAAACAAAAGAACTTTCAGTTTCAAGAAGTGAAACTACAGACATAAGAGCTCTAAAAGAATACTTTCAAAAAGAAAGAGAGGTACTTTGGCAAGATCTTTTAAGAAGAGAAGTTTTACTTAAAAACTATAAAGATGCACAGAAGGTATATGAAAAGGTAAACTCTCAAATAGCAAGACGAGGCATAGGGTACAGTGATATTACCTTAGGAGTTGAAAATAAACGACTAAAACCTCTGTCTTCTCTATTTGTTTTGGGAAAAACTAACAAACCAAACTTTCCAAACTTACTCTCTGTAAGTAAAAGGGTTAAACTCTCTGCAGAACCTCACTTAAGGAAACATACAAAGATGATCAATGTGTGGTTTGAAAACACAGATTCATCATCTTCAACCTCTGTCAATAGAGGAATCAAACCAAAGAAATATCTGAAAACACAAGATCAGATTGGTATCTTTAAGTTTGGTAAACCAGAGACTCAAACACAGGTCGCTTTTGTCTGCATGATAAACGATGAAAAGAAATTATCAGCAGAAGCTCCTGAGGTTAAACCCATCTTTTCAGAAGAAAAACTTGAAAAATCTATTGAAAAAGAAATTTTGGAAGTTTTAAAATCAAATGTTTTAGAAAATTTCTATACATCTTCTATAGATCAAAAACTCGCTGAAGAGATCTCATCAGAAACCTCTGCCATCTATGAAAGTCATTCTACAGAGGAAGAAAGCTCGTACGATACATGCTCAGAAAATCCAGCCTCTGTCGAAAGAGATGACTCAACCTCTGTATATGAGGACGATTCATCCTCTGACGACTCAGAGACTGATTCTAAATCAGGAATAGTTCACTGTGACACATAGGATGTTAAATTCTCCTCTGAGGTTCTTAACAGAACTATTTCTCCAAAAGAGAAAATCACAGAGATACCTATCTGCCCAGATTTTCTGAACATGTATTTAATGGTCAAAACCTCTGCTGAGCTTGATATGTTAAAGAAGACCTCTGTTGATCCTAAAAGTTCAAAATTTTCAAAACCTTTAAGGAAAATTAAAGAGAATCCCACTTGGCAACAAAAGGGAAAATGGCCTGAAGCTAACAAATACTTTTCCTCTGTGACAGTGAAGAAAGATGTTCACCACAGAAGAGAGTCACAGAAGGCAGGAACTAAACAAGACTTTTGCAAACAACATTCTAGTATTCATAGATCTTCTTGTAATAGGAAATCTAATGTAAAGAAAGAGTGTAATGCCTCTGTGGCTCAGTTCAATGAATTTAATGAAAAGTTCAAACGAATCACGTCTCATATTCAATACTGTCATTGTTTTGATCTTATGTTCAAATTGAATAAACACTTCTCAAGTCCAGATAGCTTACTCTCCACTAAAACTCCAAAGTCAAAACCTCGAGAGAAACAATCTGATCTTTCTACAAAGGATAAAATGTATTTCAAGAATGCTAAGGCAAACTTAAAAAATCCTAACAATATTGGACCCATATGGTTATGGGTACCTAAGTCTCTGTGATTGTCTTGCAGAAGCAACATGTGCCAATTTGGTATCTTGACTCCGGATGCTCAAGGCACATGACTGGCGACAGAAGTTTACTATCCACATACAAAGAAACACACGAAAGTGGATCTGTAACTTTTGGAGACAACATGAAGGGACACATCAAAAGCTATGGAGTCATACAGAAAGAAAATATCTCTGTATACAAAGTTGCATATGTGAATGGCCTCAAACACAACCTACTAAGTGTAAGTCAACTCTGTGATACAGGATTCGATGTGTTATTCAAAAGAACTTTCTGCTCTCTACAAAGTGAAAACACAGGAATGGAACTTCTGCGAGCTGAAAGAAGAGGTGATCTATACCTAATGAATTTTACTTCAAAATCCAAGGACAAAGTTTGCCTAGTAGCCTGCAAAAGTGAAGAAGCGTGGTTATGGCACAACAGGTTCTGTCACTTAAACTTTCACACCCTGGATAAACTAGTAAAACTCGATCTAGTTAAAGGTTTGCCAAATGTTAAATTCAATAAGGATCACTTGTGTTCGGCCTGTGAAATGGGAAAACACAGAAGGGCTTCCCACAAAGGCAAAACAGACGTGTCTTGCACTAGGCCTCTGTACATGCTTCATGTCGACCTCTGCGGTCCCATCGCTATACAGAGCCTAGGTGGCAAGAAATACATACTTGTCCTAATTGATGAGTATTCACGTTTCACATGGGTTGAATTTGTTAGAAAGAAATCAGATGTTCCAATTATACTTAAAAATCTAATGAAAAGAATTCAAGTTCTTTATGACTGCAGAATACAGAAGTTAAGAAGTGACAATGGCACAGAATTTAAAAACTGTGTCATTGAAGCCTATCTTTCTACAGAAGGAATATCACAGAACTTCTCTGCCGCTCGAACTCCACAACAGAACGGTGTAGTCGAAAGAAAGAATCGAACACTTGTGGAGGCCGCAAGAACTATGCTATCTGCATGCGGATTATCAATGAAATTTTGGGCAGAAGCAATTTCTACTGCGTGTTATACACAAAATCGATCAACCATTGTGAAAAGACATCTCAAGACGCCTTACGAATTGCTTCACAAAAGGCGGCCAAACATCAAGTTTTTCCATGTATTCGGATGCAAATGCTTTGTTTTAAACGACAAAGATTCAAGAGGAAAGTTTGAAGTAAAAGCTGATGAAGGCAAATTCATTGGATACTCTGCCACTTCCAAAGCCTACAGAACATTCCTTACAAAGTCTCGCAAGATTGTAGAAAGCATCAATGTTTCTTTTGATGATTCATTCCAGATGACTTCTGAACAAATCAGTTCAGAACTCGGAATTAAAGGAAAATCCTCTGAAATCTCAAAAACAAAAGAAGATTTGGATCTTCTATTTTTAGAGATGTTCAACAATGATATTGATCCTTCTGTTGGAACCATCAAAATTTCTGAAGAACCATCCTCTGTCGGACAAAATCTTACAGGTATGACTCTAACAGGTCCAAATAATGCTTCATCTTCTTCTATAAATAATACAGATGCAATTGCCGAAGAAGAACATGCAGAAGATGAAACATCAAGAAAAACGACCACAGAAGTTGCTGAAAAACAAACTCCACAATCCACAAAAGAACCAATTACAGAAGAAATCGAGGACCAAGACTATACGTCCTTAGAGGAACAAACCCCACCACCACTCATACCAATATTTCCACAAACGGTAGAATCAACTACCAAGGCACGAAGAACGACAGAGGCTACACAAGAAGAAACACAAGAAGCCGCTGACGAAAGGTTCGAGGATATTGATGATCATCTTCCACGCACAACTCAGTGGACAAAAAGCCATCCTCCAAGCCAAATAATCGGAGAACCTTCTGACTCAGTAAAAACCAGGTCTGCCACTGCTAATTTTTGTTTTTTTTACTAACTTTATCAGTGTGATAGAACCAAAGAAGATTTCTGAAGCCCTAGATGACCCAAATTGGGTAGACGCCATGCAAGAAGAACTTCTGCAGTTTGAGCGTAACAAAGTATGGACTTTAGTACCTCTGCCACGAGGGAAACAGGCCATTGGGACTAAATGGGTCTACAGAAACAAGAAGGATGAAGATGGAGTGGTCATCAGAAACAAAGCAAGATTAGTAGCAAAGGGATATAGACAAGAAGAAGGCATAGACTACGATGAGACTTTTGCCCCTGTCGCACGACTCGAAGCAATAAGAATATTCTTAGCCTTCGCAGCCCAAATATGTCTCTGACATTCTTTTCAAATATAGCCTCTCTGATACCTCTGCAATGAAAACTCCAATGGCCACTGGAAATAAGTTATTCTTTGATCCAAATGGTATCTCTGTAGAATGCACTATCTACAGAGGCATGATTGGATCTCTGTTATACTTAACAGCTAGCAGACCGGACATCATGCATGCCACATGTCTTTGTGCACGTTATCAAGCTAATCCTAAGAAATCACATTATGATGCGGTGAAGAGAATCTTTAGATACCTAAAGGGGACCAAAAATCTCGGTCTCTGGTATCCACAGAACTCTGGTTTTAGTCTTAAAGCTTATACAGATTCAGACTATGGAGGATGCATGCTCGACAGAAAGAGTACCTCTGGGAGTTGCCAATTCCTAGGTGGTAAACTAGTCAGTTGGACCTCCAAGAAGCATAATTGTGTCTCAACATCCACTGCAGAAGCTGAATACGTTGCTGCTGCTAGCTGTTGTTCTCAGGTTCTATGGATGAAAACTCAACTAAAAGACTACGGCCACATCCTATTCAAAATACCCATCTTTTGTGATTCCAAAAGTGCCATTGCTATCTCTGCCAATCCTGTGCAACACTCGAAAACCAAGCATATCGATATAAGGTACCATTTCTTGAAACATCATGTTGAATACGGTACAATTGAAATGCATTTCGTGCCAACAGAATATCAACTCACTGACTTATTCACCAAAGCACTAGACGAGAAAAGATTCAATTTCTTGGTGGGTAAGTTAGGAATGATAAACATGGTGTGACAATCCTCTGTAAGTATAGCTTTATCTTCTGTAAATATGTACAAATTTCCTTTATTTTTGCTTAAAGTTAATTTATTTCTGTTTGTAAGTTCTCAATCTTAAATAGTTCTTAAAATCACAGAGCTTCTGTAAGTCAAATCAGAACCTCTGACGACCCCTACAGAACCTCTGGAAAACATGACCTATGTTCTATGCAAAACTTATCATTCTTTGATCCAAGCATAGGTCAAGGGGGAGCAAAAGGAAATTATTTGATCTACAGAGGTGATTAGATCAAGGGGGAGCAGAAGGGAACCCTGAAATGATCTACAGAGGTAAATCTTTCAAAGGGAAGCCAAAGAAGAATGTCGATAATTCTCCATCGACAGAAGTCAGACAAACTGCCGAGAACAAAAGAACCAAAAGGTATGTCTCTCGCACAAAAGGTTTTTGGAAAACAGTTTTCAAGGACAAGAATTGTCAAATATGTCCTAAATATACTGTGAATAACATTTCAAAAATCAAAAGCTCAAAAAGTTACACAAAATTCGAATTAGGAGAAATTTAAGGTCATAGAGCTTCTGTTGAACTCAACAGAGGTTCTGCGAGAAATATGCTCTGTGATCACAAATTAACCCTCTGTCGATCTTTTGAAATGTTATCTCGAAAACCGAAAACACAAACCATGACCTTCTTGAACAAACCATTTTTTTAAAAACAGTTTTCTCGGACACAAACTTTCAAATATGTCCGAAAAACACCTCTTAAACCAAATCAAAAATTGGATGATCAAAAATTTTAATAAAATTTCTGTTATGAGATTTTTTCCCTCATAGAGCTTCTGATGGCCCTCACAAAACTTCTGCAAGTTCCAACAGAGCCACAAAACCCCTGCGAAGCAAATTTCTTGACAAAAATCCGATTTTATCCTCTCCAATGCCTTTACAAATGTTTTGGTTAAAGAAGAAACCCACAGAAGTCATGATAACAATGAGATATATACACATCAAAGATTTTCAAATTCACAGAACCTCTGTAAACTACAGAAGTTCTGTCAATCTGTTACTTGGGCATTTCTGTAGTAATAACGGTTACTTTTACTGAGAGTGAACTACATGTGGCTAAGAATAACCCCACGCGCCTAGCATTAATGGGCCGCGCACGACGTCCTGTCATCCTCTGACATGGCCTACGTGTCCCATTTTCATTGGGCGTACATAGGAACGTTTTCTGTGGAAAGTTGAACCCGCCGTTCTAACTTGAGTTCGGATTCCAAATTTTAATCCATTGCCATATATTTTACTCTTTCGAATTCTACCGTTTTACCCTCCTATAAAAACCAAGCTTAACCTCTCATAAACCTTTTACAAACTCTCATTCTTCTCCGGCGAAACCCTGCAAAAACCTGCAAGTTTCTTATTCTCAGTATCAAATGGCTTCATCTTCTCAAGCTATCTCCCCTGCACACTCTCCGGCGACCTCACCAAAACATTCACCGGTTCATTCTGAACATTCAGAAAACCCCAACCCTGCCCAGAACATTGAACTAGAAGATTCCGGCGACTCAGCAGACTTTGCTCCGACAACACATCTGCAAAACTTCATAGCTAAGGATCATTTCGAAAAAGTACTACCAATCAAATCCAACAACTGCTATTTGGTCCCCTCACCCACTGCTTTCGGCGAAGCCCACGACATTCTTCTGAACATAATGGAAAATCACATCCTCTTCCCTCTACTCTCAAGAACACCAAAGAAAATACCAGTCAGATATCTGAACCAGTTTTGGCAGAGCTGCCGATTTGATAAAGACGACTCTCTTATCAAAGGGTACATTTCAAGACCTGACAAATCTGAACATCTTGAAATCAAGTTCAACAGAACAATGTTCTCACTTGAGTTCAACCTACCCACGAGGGGTCTTCTTGGTTTAAAGAAATATGCAGAGCAACCAACAGACGACGAGCTCTGTCGCTTCGTAGAAATGCTTGGGTACAACACACAACTACGGAAGAGAAATGACTTCCGCAGAGGCAGATTACCACCTCTGTGGAACACCTTGTTCTCTATTCTTAACAAATGCCTGACAGGGAAGATAGGCAGCATTGACCAGACCTCGCATCAGATCTTGACCATCATGTATGGTGTTTACTATGATCTCCCACTGGATTACTCGACCATAATGATGCAAGAAATCATCAACACCATCGACAGAAAGAACAACACCAGAAGGGTCAAAGAAAACGATCCCAACTTTCTACCACCTCTGCAATTCCAAAGAATATTGGGAGTATTGTTCGAACCTCTGTTGCTGATACAGAAATGGCCAATGGAAGGGCTAATTCCCTAACAGTTCCCAATGAGCAAAAATGTCCCCACTGATCATATAGATGGTTACTCACACTGCAGACCTCTGTCAAAGAAGCTTCTGGAGTATGCCTCGAATAAAACCCTTAAAAAGGAGTATATACGCGATCATAGAACTCCTAAACCGAGTCCTATGACACCCCCGCGTTTAGGTGTCCCCCTAGGAACAATAACTGCAGAACCTCTTTCCACTCAAGAAGAAAAAGATCAAAAATTAGCAAAACACATGGCTATTCAACTTAGCTTCATAGCCAAACGTGCATAACTCATGGGAAAGAAGTCTTCTTCAAAAACCTCTGCATCTACTCCAAAAGCAAAGAAGAGAAAAACTGCAGAAGGAACCTCCACAAGCGTTGCAGAAGATCAACCCTCACCTCCTCATGCCACAGAAATTGGCTCCTCTGCTCCTCCCTCTTCTCCAAAACAGAAGAAGAAAAGAAAATCGAAAACCGTAGAAGAAGGGGCACCAAAACCCAAGAGGAGGAAAACCAAAAAGAAGCATGGTAAATCACTTCAAAAATTGGTCGCCATTGCAGAGGAAGAAGAAATCGCAGAAGAAAGACTTGCAGAAGAAGATACAGAAGAAGAAATGGCAACAGAGGAATATCAATCACCCTATCAATCTCCAGATAGATTTGCTCACCAAGAAGATCTGAACGACTTCCTACAGAACCCTGACATTGCCAACACCCTAAATACAGCAGGGTGGACAGCACAACCTCTCGATCATCACTCCCCAGAAGAACAATATTTCTCAATTTCTGGCATTGACATACATCTTCAAGAAGATGACACAACACCCAGAAATCAACCAGGTGAGACACCTATTATCCTACAGAACCCCTTCATTCGACAAGGATTGGACGTCCACAGAAAGAGTCTAAGCCAAGATGCAGAAGAAGAAATAGAGGAAATAGACATGTCATAGGAAGCTATTAAAGAACAAAATCAAAAGAACGCACAAGAGTGGAATAGAGGTGAAGTAACAGAGGCTTCTGAGACAAGGATAGAGGTCTCAGAGGTAGATTCAGATGAAGAAGAAGCTGTCTAGATACGAAAAGGTCTCTATCATCCACATGTCATGAGATTATACGACTTCTTACGCACAGAGCAAGGAACTTCAAAAGAAGCAAGGGAAGAAGCACCAAGCCATAGGATAACTACAGAGACTGAAAAAATAGACGGTGATGTAGTGCTTGGGTGCTTAACAGAGGAAGAAACAAGAAAAAATGCCTGGATTAATAGAGGCACACAACCACAACCAACTCCTAGTGCAACCCACATATCTAACTCCGCAGGTCTAGCTGCAGAAGGAGTTATTGAAAAAGAGCAACACAGCTCGATCCAAACCCAACCCATCCAGCCAGAAGTCACTCTTTCGACTTCTGCGCCCACAAAAACCAGGGAATCCATTCCTAGGGAGTCTCCTCAAAGAGACTCACCTATTGTTCGTGATCAATCGCCCCAGATCACACTAGAACACCCTACAGAGGAATTCGTTTCCTCTGCCACGCACACATTAGGGCCAAATCTTCTTTCAGAGAGAAGTAGTAAGCACAGAGACGAAGAGACTCTAGACAAGTCTCCTAGTCAACAAAAGGACATTCCAATACCCACCTCTGGAGTGGATTTGGACACTGTTCTTCACAGAACTTCTGTAGAGATCGAAACTCAGGTTTCTTCTCAAGGATCAGAAGGAAATCCTTCCACCCCATCGTACAAACAAGGGTGAACGAAGGTGTCCCAGGAACAGGGACTCACTCTGGAGACGAATGTGTTCCTCCAGAGGTTACACAAGGAACACAAGTATCAAGGGATGAGTTCCAAACCCTTGTCACCTCTGTGAACCAAACAATGAAAGAGTTGCAAAGCTCTTTCAAATCTTTTGCAGAGACAACATCAACGGCTATCCTGAAACTAAACACCAAAATGGACAATCTGTCCACAGAGGTGAAATCTGCAATCTCAGCGATGAAGTCTTCTGCTGAAACTACTGCCAAAGCTACAGCTACTTCTGCCGCTCAAGAATTCGGAACAACTGCAACTTCTGCGTTCATGGACTCTGTCAAAAACTTCCTTGAACAAATGAATACGCAATCCAACAGAGCAGAGGGCATTACACCTGCAGAACTACAGAATGCCCTAACACAAGTACAAGCAGAGGCAATACGCAACACGACAATGATGCAACCAAAAGACTACATGACCAGAGCACAGCTAACAGAGCTAGGACAGAACGTCATAAACCAGGTCACAGAGGTCATTGTCTCCTTCACAAAAGCAAATGCCAACTTTGTCAAGGATTTCAGAAGCAGTGTTGGCAGAATGCGTTTTAAAACAGAGGCAGAACTTGCCACTCTATTCGGCCTCTGTGATGATATCTGTGCAAAGTTGATAGCAGCAGGAGCAGAATTACCGAAGAAAACCAAAGCTTCTTGCAGAGCAGAGGGTAGTTCTGATAAGAGTCAGGATGATTCTGATGATGACCATACTGGTCCATCAGATAATCCTGAGGGGGAGAATACAAGGGAGAAAGCTACGAGCAGAGGAATACAAACTCCACCAATCGCAGCAGAACCAATCAGTCAAGCCCCTCCAGAACAAACCCAAGATCAACAACAAACTCAACAGACCACAGAGACAATACCCATCTCTGTGGAATCAAGTCCTGAAGAAAAAAATATTCCAGAAGCTGATCAGCAACCCACAGAGGCAACAACCACCCCTGTGGTAATCATTTTGGAAGAAAGTCCTTCAACAGAAAAACCCCCAACCATACCAAGAAGAAAGTCGATTGCCACCAAACCAATAAGAGCAACGACCTCTCGACCTCTGCTTCCGACATTCTGAAAAAGATGCACAATACAATGACTGATCGAATGTCACAGAGAGAAGAAGAAAGGCACAGGTTCACACTAGCGTTCAAAATGGCAAGAAGATTCGACATACCTCAATCCACAGAAACCGAGCTTACAGAAGAAGTCACCAAAGAACCTCCTACAGAGGTTACAGAGCAAAGAAAGGCAACAGAACCATCGCCACAAATGTCAAAACCTACAGAGGCAGCCCCCATCAAGTCAACAGAAGTCCCAACCTCCAAATCTACAGAAGCAACAGCCTCTGCCCCGCCAAAAGGAAAAGACAAGGGCAAAGGAATACTAACAGAAGAGCCTAAGAAGAAGAAATCATTACCAAAGCCAACAGAGAAACTAATGAAGAGTGCGTTTGATACCTTTCAAACTCCAAATCCTGAAGAAGTTGACTGGGCATATGGATTGAAGCCTCTGTCAGACATTCCTCTAACTGGTAGAGCAGCAGAAGTTGTTCAAGAAAGGGAGAGTCTCAGAAGACAAGTACCACAACCTGGTCCAACACATGAAGAGATGGAAGAAGTGGTATAAAAATACCTCTATAAACAATCCTTTCAGACCAACCATCCAACAGATCATGTGACAGATCCAAGGATCAGAGAAGAATTTGAGAACATCTTCACAAGGACAAAGCCAAGAACCAAAGCAGATGTCTTCTCAATCCATAAAATCAAAAAGGTAATCTTCTGCAGATTCTCCTTCACAAGAACCTATCCAAGGGTCAGGTACAATCTTTACAGAGTCAGAAGAGAAAACAATTCAGAGACCACCTTCGCTGATGCTGACCTAAGAAATATCAATCCTTATGATCTACCTGACCTTCTGCAATGGACAAAGGACAACTACAACACAGAGCCAAACACCAGAGCCTATCAAGTGTTGAGAAAAGCGATGAGGGAAAAGCTTCTGCTCTACAGCATGATAGATTTCCAGCTGGGAAAGGATCTTGGTCTCAAGCATCTGGATTTACAACCACCAGAGGATCGCTGCCCACCGGACGCCGTACCTAACTCAATCATCACAGAACCACGATTTGGGTTAGTATTTCAAAACCCACAAGGCGAAATTAAACTGTTTGTAGGCATGGACTGTCAGAAGTACGCAACTAGTACTCTGAACAAGTTCAGAGCAAGCCTTGTGAAATACAGAGGTTCAAAGAAAATGGATAGAGATGCTGCAGATACTTTCATCAGAGAGATTGATGCCACAATCCGCCTAAGAGAACTCTGCATCAGTTTCTACAAAGAGATCAGAAGAGTCGGAAGAGACAACAGAAGCTACGACGACTTCAAAAATGCCAAAATCTGATTCTCAGGCCTCCAATCCCTGCAAACCAAGTCAAAGTTTATCTTTCATTGTACTCAAATGTAAAATGCCTCTGGCATATTTCTAAATGAAAGAACTTTCGAGGTATTGTTTAACCTCTGTCTTATCTAACTTAGCCTAACTAAACTCGAAGTTAAATTTTTTATTTTTCACTACTTAGGGGGAGATTGTTAGCTTCAATCTTCCTAATCATAGAAGTATTTAGAAGTAGTGAAAAATAGGCTAAGTGAAGAAAGCCTCTTACAGAGGCTCTGCCGAACTTACCGAGGGATCAAGATCAAGAATCTACAAGAGCTAAAGAGGCGTGCTACAGAAGCTCTGTCATACGCGCAAAGAAGACCAAAGACTCGGAATCCGGTGAAGACTGCTCCACAGAGGACCAGACCGCAGAACCTCTGTAACTCAGTACAGAGCCTCTGTGGTCCTCACTGAAAGACATGAAGATATTTATAATATCTTGCTACTGTTACAGGACCCGTTCATCAACTTGCATGGTAGCATGCCCTGTCCAACGTCGACGTGTCAAACTCTGATTGGACTCGGTAGGGCTTAGTACAAAATAGACGTCTGATGCATTAAATGCAATACAACACGTCTTACTGTTCATGCCGTCCTTGCAACTGTTCACGACATCCGTTCAACTATTCATCAGTACCGTCTGAATAGTAGCAAATGCTTTATGGTCCCCTTTAGAGTAGTATATAAGGAAGACTCATGTTGAGTTCTTCCTTATCAGATCATCAATCAATCACATATAAATCGATCATCATAAGAACACAAAAAGCTTATTCACCTTAAGAGTCATATCTATTTTGAAGCTTTTCTTACTCATTGTTCTTAAATCTGTTCTTAATATATATTCAGTAAACTTTAAAATATTATTTCCTGTTCATTGTTTATTTATATTTTGGTCTAAATCTATCAAACTTATCTGTTAGTTCTTCAAATACGCTTCCACATCAAACATTAACTTGAACTAATAGATCTGATAATCTTGTTTAAAGCAAAATGGGAACCAACAGTATCGAAGGACATCGCCCCTGATTGGCGACCATAGTGCAGCGACGACATCTCTTGTCGTCCGCAGGTTTTTTCCTCGATTGAGGTTTTTCTTGCGTCATCAAATCCCTTGTCTCGTTTATTTTTTCCCTCGTCGCACGTCTCGTCGAAAGATCCTTTCTTTAGTTGATTAAGTCCACATCGACCTTAAGTTGTCCCTTTGGTGCGATTTTTGGCATTAACACTCATCGAGAGTCGTCTCGCCTGAAAAGGCGAAAGTGTCGACCGCCTCTGTCGAGAAGACTTCCGATATGGTCGACACGACACCCGTCGATCCTGCGCATCCGACGAAATCGATGGGGTCTCCTACTATCGCGTCAGGCCCTGCGTCAACCGTCAAGGGCAAGGGCGCGCAGACGGGTTTTGGAGAGGAAACGATGGTAAACTTTACGTTGTCGGCGGATTTCATGATGGACAACGTCCTGGACGGGACGAGCCTGTTCCCCCATTTGGATAAGTTTCAGCTCCTCTCTTTTAGAGAGCGCTTCAACGGGGTTTCCATTGACAGTGCGGGGTCCTTTGTTGCCGGACTGGCATTTATGGTAAGTCTATCTTTCGATACTTTGTTTTTCGTTTGTCGTAGTCGTTGTCGTTGTCATTGTCGTTGTATTTTAATAACGTGTTTTCATATGTTTCAGACGTTTCAATCTTCCTTGGCCCTGCATGCCGAGACGTCGAAGATTGAGGGTCTAGTGTCCTCTGCTATTAAGAGAGAGGACGCGGCGCTAGCAAGGGAGAAGTCCGCCCTGGCGCGTGTCGAGGGTATGTCAAAACGACTCGACGAAGCCCTGGATGAGCTAGAAGCGGTCGAACATGCTAGGGACGACGTGAACGTTCGTCTGAAGCAATCCTGCTCTATAATCGTCGATCAGAGAGAGGAGCTGGACAGGAGGCAGACGCTTCTGGACATGAAGGAGAAGGAGGTCGAGGATTCCAAGGCTAAGGTGGCTGCGTCGACCTTTGCCCTTGCTCGTCTGACAGCTCGGGCGGCGATCATGCGGCAACACTTGTCGGGGAAGAATCCCTTGGCCTTGGCGTCGACTGAACTTGCTTACTTTCTGAGTGAGGTCGGGTCCGCAAGGGATCTCGACTCTGACGATGAGAAAGAGGTTGAGGAAGAAGAGGTTGTAGACGAGGGCCCTCCAGGGTGAAGTTTCGGGCAAGGATGTTGCTGACGCTCCTCCTCAACCCTAGGAAAAAAAATCTTTTATCTTAGTTTTGAATGCTCGACCGTTGGTGGTCGATCTGTTTCGATGTAGTCGGGTATTTTATGAATGAAATTTTACCTTTTCGTATGTACGATGTCGATTTACACATGTCGTAGATATATATAATATCAAATGTGAAATTCGTTAAGTATAGAACAAACAAGGAATCGTGCGACTTAGGCATCCATTGCAATTACCAAGACTAGCACATAAGTCATAAGATTTTCATATCTTTCATCGGAAAACATAAGTACGTGCGATCAAAGCATTCATTCAGAACATGAAACTTGTTTAAGTTAAGAAACTTAGATCATGGGTTGTTAGACCAGACGATCGTACGAATAGGTCGCACAAAGAAACTTGAGTCGAATGCCCCTGTGATAGAATATTCAAGTTATAGACCTGAACACGTATGTCGTGCGACCTTGCGAGATTAAAATCGCGTAGTAAACTTTGCGATCTTATGTTGTGCGATCTGCGATGAAACAATGTCAGAGGTTGGTCGTTGGCTGGCCAACGACCCTCCGATGCTTAAGTCAGTAATCGTCGTAATAGAAAATCGTATGTAAGAAGGAAAAAAATTTTAGGAATTTTTTTTTTACCTTCTCAGACTTTTCCCATCTAAGGGGGCATATTTATTTGCCCCTCGTCATTTAACACCTTATTCCCTTCAGGAGCAAATAGGTTTAAATGACGGGTTCAACACTGAGTTGTTGGGAATTGATGCCAAGGTCTATGTCGACCGTGCGGTCGGCCGAAACAATCGGTATGTTCCAGCAAGAAAGATATTAGTTTGTTTTTAGAGTAGGGATCGAGAGACGAACCTGTCGAGACTTTCCGGTCGTGCTTGCTTTGATCTAGGATTCCTTTGTCGACCCGTAACTGCAGGATGGCCTACTTTCACGGTTTCAGGGTGGCCTTATAGCAGTCACTGTTAATGCCAAAAATCGCACCAAAGGGACAACTTAAGGTCGATGTGGACTTAAACAACTAAAGAAAGAATCTTTCGACGAAACGTGCGACGAGGATAAAAATAAAGAAACAAGGGATTTGATGACGCAAGAAAAACCTCAAACGAGGAAAAAACCTGTGGACGACAGGGGGTCTCATCGCTGCACTATGGTCGCCAATCAGGGGCGATGTCCTTGGATACTGGTGTCGATCGTACAGTGATTACAATACAAATGAAGAAAATGCTTCGAAATATAAAGTACAAGTGTTTGAACGTAAAAACAGGTGTTTGTTGTGTGAATACAAAGTGTGAATTGCTGGTCGAGAGCTGTTATCGTGCGTTGAGAGCGATACTTAGAATAATGGTTCTTCACTTCAGGTGTTCTTGAATATTGCTTCGGTTGTTAATCGCCGGATATTCGATGTTCGGGTCCCCCTGACATGAGGATTCAGCTCTAGCTTTATAGTCTTTGGGAGTTTTGATTAGCTCATTGATTGCTTTATTAACAGCTTTAATTGTCGCAACGGTCTGTAACGGCTGCCGGCGTGATCATCCATAATGGTCTTCGTCCGTTACGAGTAACAGCTTGCGTCGGATAACGGATTGCGTCGGATATAGCCGTTGCTCCTTTAATAGCTTTGACTCCTGCATTAAACACTTAACAAA